>CM035845.1:355827853-357027853 GCA_020510985.1 Pholidichthys leucotaenia | reverse complement strand
CATCTAGCTACTATGCTCCTCACTGTGTGTATATATATTTATATATTTATGTGTACATATGTATATTCGCTGCTCTTGTTTTGCTTGTCTTCTTGATTGTTGCTCTGAGTGTTGCTCTGAGTGTTGCTGTCCCTGTGCTGTTGCAATCCTCGAATTTCCCCATTGTGGGACTAATAAAGGCTTATCTTATCTTATCTTATCTTATCTTATCTTAACTGTTGCCTCGGTTAGTTCCTCCGGCGAGCCCCAATCACAAGATTCTAAGAATCTGCGTGGGAGGCTCAGCCGTCATCTACCGGGCCGATGCCGGGTCAGTGAGACAAACCGGGGACAGAGTCGCTCCTTTGTATCGGTGTTAGGTGCTACGATTAGCTATGGCGTTAGCTATAGTGATAGCATTAGCTTAGCACATTAGCTTAGCACATCCCACGGCTCCTTCCGTTCTTTTTCCTTCTTCACTGGGCCATGTTCTTGGCCCTGATTTGGTGATTTGATGAAGAATGTTCATATTTCAAGGTAATATCTGTCAGGACACACTTCGTCTTAAACAGATGGCACAGTGACAAGCATCCGATCCTGGTCACGGACTGCAGGCAATCAGCACAGATGGGTCGACAGATGTGTTATGATCCATGTCAGTATATCTCCGTCAGACTAACCCAGCAGACAGTGCTCTCCCACAGAGACTTAACACCGTTGAGGCTCGGGTAGATCAGTTATCTCACCAGCAGCAAGCCATACTTACACAACTTATGCTGATTAACATTCGCCTAGATCAACTCACACCTACACAGCCCTTTCCACCTGCTCCCGGGGGAATGGCTGGGCCAGCTAGTTCCACCCCTCCTCTCTCCCAGCAGTCTCGGCTGACGCCAGGCCCCACCCCCACGCAATTCAGTGGTAAGCTAGGGGAGGCACTGGGTTTCTTGCTTCACTGTGGTATTGTGTTCCAGCGTGTGCCGGGAGATTTCCCCACCAATCATATCCGCATTGGGTATGTGGTCAATCTCTTGGAGGGGCGGCCCTTAGCCTGGGCTTACACTGTAATGGCACGGCCCAATTATGCTAGTTTGACCTACGATCAGTTTGTGAGCAAGTTTAATGAGGTTTTCGACCACTTAGGTTAAGTAAGCGGGTGGTGAGAACACTATCTCTGTCAGAATGATCAAAAACCTCATAAAACTCTCCAATAAATTGACTGAAGGTGAGGTTCGAGTAATTTGCCCTAGCCATTACCGCGTATGCCCAAGCTAGCACCCTCCCCTCCAACAGGTTAATGACGTAACCGATCTTACTATGGTCAGAGGGAAAATCATCTGGCACCCGCTGGAAAACCACCTCACATTGCATAATAAACCCCCGGGCTTTACCCAACTTACCACTAAAATGGAAGGGAGTCGGAATGGGAGTGAGACAAGCCCGGGAGGCCTGCTTGAGCTGGTTAGCCGGGAAGCTAGCGGGAGCCGAGGAGCTGCTGGGAGGTGGTAAGGCCTGGGAAAAGGGCTGAGAGTTATCTAATTGGTCTAATTGATGAGTAACATGGGTTAATTGGCTCAAAATGACCTGCTGCTGATAAACCAATTGATCGATTCGGATCTCCATATGGTTGACACGTCAGCTGGGTCGTTCTGGCGGAGATGTACTGACAGAGTTCAATGACCCAGTGATGACACACAGACTCCAAATCGATACAATCAAATTTATTAACAACCAGGTAGTGTAAGTGTGGTGGGAATGTAGTCTGGAACTGCCGGGTACTGAGCGAGACACCGTACAGCCTGGCAACCCTGAGGACACACAAGGGAAGAGGATTACTAGGGGTCACTACTGGAGTTTAACAGTTACACTGAACTTACTGTGGGAACAGATGGTAGCAAGCTCAACGTGACAGCTGTGGCCAGGAAGACAGTGCTCTTCAGGTGGTGGAGTGACTCCAGCAGGTGAGTAGACATGCTGGTGGTGGTGGTGGGTTGATATGATGAATGGTCCACCGCCTGGGAGGAGGAGGCTGGGAATCTGCCGCCGAGGACGCCGCCTGTGCACAGGGGAACTGATTCACAAGGTGAGTGGAAATGAGCGCTTACGTGGCAGGCTGAAAGGCTCCTTGGACGAAGCAGAAGACGAGTGCTGGCTGTAGCGTAGCAAGAAGGCAGGGAACGGTGATGAAGCTCTCCTGGAGCGCAGAGCGGTAGATATAGGCGGCGCCTGATGAGGACCAGGTGTGAGCGCAGCTGACGGTGATGAGCGGAGCGGACCGTGACAGTTACATTGCCAGTTTGAACCACAGTCGACAGCGCAGGCAGTGGACCCGGACAGTGGCGACAGCATAGAGGATGAGAGAAGCTACGCTAATGCTGTGAAGATGAGGTCCGCCCCGGGAACGCCCATGTGTTTGGGTTGTGGGTCCATGAAGCACCGTTATAAGGCCAGGGAGTGTCTGGCAAAAGGGAAACGCTGTGGCAAGAGTGGACTCTTGCATCATTTCGCTAGAGCATGCTACAAGTTCGAGCGAGGGGATCCGAGACGTAAGGAGGATCCTCCCGCTCCCACGGTTATTCACACTGTGTCCCTGAGTACCAAAGGCTGTTCCTACTCTACTGCATGGTGGAACTGGATGGGGTAACAGTGCCATTGCTGATTGACACGCGAGTGGTGAGCTCTGTGTTGAATTGGGCAACCGTGAGGAGTTTTTTGTTCAAATGCCAGGTTTTTGTGATGTAAAAAATGAGACCAAGATACAGTCATGTGAAAAAATTAGGACACCCCATTAAATATTCAGTTCTTATTAAGAAATATTCACATATCTATGTCTAACCTTGTTTTTGTTTTTATTTGCATTTTTAATGTCATGATTCAGACTGGGATCAGACTCAAACGCAGAGCAGCCAGAACAAACACACAGACGCCAAACTGTGAGAAAGTGAGAAAAACTCACCAGAGCAGGGTTAGGGCTATGGTGGCGAGGAGAAGGTATCATTAAGAGTGCTGCAAGAATGAAATGAAAATGCAGTCCTTAAATAGGGTCAAAACAAATAAAACAAGTAATGACAGGTGTGGGGTCACATGAGCGGGCAAAAAGGTAACAATGCTTGATGATTAGGATCAGCTGCGAAGTAATGAGAGGAGAGCGAAGAGAGCTGACAGCTGACAGGGCGACGCCCACATGGAGCACAATCCAGAAAAGACACTTGATAGCTGTCAACCCAAAGAAAGAACACAGAACAGTTTGAAATACAAGGAAAAAAATCAATAAATGCAGACAGAAAAATAATTACAAATTGATACAAAACATGAGCATAACAAAATGTAGACAAACAGAAAAATAGAAAACAGTATGAGAATACCGAAACTCAAAAAGCACAAAATACAACAAATATATAAACACAGAGAAAAGGCCACGAGACTGAGCATGGCGGAACCTCCAGTGCTCAGCTCGTGACAGAGCCCCCCTCTCAAGGGGTGGAACCCAGACACCCCAGGGTAACATAAAAAAAAGAAAAAGAAGGAACCCACCTCCCCAACAGGAGCTCAACAATAATCCACCCAGGGTGAGTGGTAGGGGGAACAAGTTATGAGGGAATGAAACAACCCCACTCAGGACCCACACCAGTCAAAATCAAGGACTTAGGCCCCCCGGACCAAAGAGGTAGAAAGTTCAGGTGGGCGACCAAAGTCCCAGGCTTGGCGGACAGCGAGGTGGTATGAGTCGGGTGGCCTGCTGGAGAATATAGGCCACCCAACCCAATGGCTTAGTCCGTCAGGCGGTCAACCAGAGTTTTTCAGCCACCTGAACAACAAGGGTGGTCCAGGGGGTGGCTGCCCAACAGGAAGAATCAATGGCAGGCAGGATGGAGGAGTCGGGGAAACCACGATGATGTCAGGGTGAGGAGAGGGAACCATGACAGTCTCCGGCAGAGGAGGGGAACCATGATGACCTCAGGCAGATGAGAGGGAATCACGACGGCGTCTGGCACAGGAGGGGGAACCATGGCATCATCTGGCACAGGAGGGGGAACCACGACGGCATCTGGCGCAGGAGGGGGAACCACGACGTCCTCGGACTGGCCTGTAGCACCCTCAGTGGTCCCGGACTGGGACATTGCAGCACCCATGGTGGCTCCGGGCTGGAGCAGAGCTGCACCCATGGTGGCTCCGTTCTGGAGTGGAGCTGCACCCGCGGTGGCTCAGGGCTGAAGCGGAGCTGCACCTACAGAGGTCCCAGACTGGGATATAGCGCACCCTCGATGGGCCCGGACTGGGCCAAAGCTGCACCCACGGTGGCCCCTGAGCTGGAGTGTAACACCCATAGCGGGCCCACACTGGAGTGCAGCACCCAAGTTGGTTTTAGGCTGGGGCACAGCACCCACGACAGTCCCCGACTAGGACACAGCACCCATGGAGACCTGGACTGAGGAGGAGCTGCACCCATGGAGGTCCCAGACTGGGAAAGAGCACCCGCGATGACCTCCAAAGGAGGGGGAGCAGAACCCACGGAGGTCCCGGGCTTGGATGGAGCACCCGCGATGACCTCAGCAGGATGAGCTGGACCCAAGATGATCTCAGGTGGTGAGCCTGGACCCACGGAGACATCCATGGAGACCATCCTCGGTGACCCTGGGGGAAAGCTCGGGCAGGACAGGTAGAAAAACAGGGTCAGGGTCACCGGCAGTAGCAAAGCCCAGTGAGGTGAACTCAGGTACAGCTGATGGCTGCACCTGGCTCTCCCCACCAAGAGCCAGACAAGATTTCTCCAAAATAGACATAAGAAAAACAAAGGAGAGCACTTTCCTGAGCTTAGGCTCCACTGCCATCCAGGACTCCATCGATCCAGGCGATGGTTCCTCAGACCTGGCCCTTTGGAGGTCCAGTTTTGACTCTGCTGTGGCAGACCCTGTAGCAGGCATAGTGGTTGGTGCAGTCTCAGGGCCCCCAGTTGAAATGACCCACGCAGATGGCTCGTCAGGAGCGGCAGCTGGGGGTCGGCTCACCACTGGTGCTGGATTCCGTGTAGCCGAAGCCAGAGGATGCTCTGCTGTTGGTGTAGGCTTCAGGTCACTGGAAGCGCTCTCCCTCGGTCCAGACTGTGGCTGCAGAGCTGGGGCAAGGTCCTCCACGGCCGCAGGTTCCTCCATTGTCCGGTGGTGCAATCCTGGGGAAGGCAGACACTCAGGGATGAGAGGAGGAGACAAGGAGAGGGCAGTTGAGAAATTAGTAGCTCCAGCAGGTGGTGAGGGCCCAGGGGACTGCAAACCCTGAGCCTCACTACTGGGAATCAGGCAAGGCACGTTATCACAAGATGTTGAAAAATGAAAAGACACTTGCCTGTTTTCCAGGAGTATGATGTTTCCTGCTGGAGACAGTTTGAAAACACCCCTCTCCGTGGCTACGGTGGACATGGGCCCCTCAGTGGATCGTGGAGGAGTTGCCCTTGTAGACACGGAGATGGGTGGAATCGAGAAGGAGGTGACCACTCCTTCAGCAGCTGAAGGAATCACCAAGGAGGAGGGAGAGGAAGCAGCAGCAGCGGGGTTGGCTGCCGGAGAAGAAAAATCAGGAAAAGAGATTACTGCGGGAGTTTTCTGCCTGGCTATAATGTGTTTAGGAAAGACAGGGAACAAATAAAAGGTGGAGGAGTTTTACTATATGTTAAAGACACCTTAAAAAGTAATCAGACTGAATGGACAAAAGGTACGAACCTAGAAGCTGTAGGAGTTAACATTAAGTTTTCAGCCAATATGACCTTCTCTGTTATCTGTTTATACCACAAACCCTCCTCTAAAGCAGATTTTTTTTGACCAGTTTAAAGTGCTTCTTAATCAGAGTAATCCTAAAAATGAATTAATCTTATTGGGTGAATTGAATATCAACTAGGATGACAAAAAAGACAGGAAAAAAAATCTAAAAATCACTATAGATCATTATAGATCACTATAACTTAACTCAGTTAATAGATAAACCAACCAGCGTTACAAGCCAGTCAAAAACCGACATTGATTTATTTTTTACAAATAGACCTGAAAGAATCTCCCAGACTTATAACCTTTTAACAGGACTGTCTGACCACAATATAATATTAGCAACAAGAAAACTTCCACAGAAACAGCTTTCAAATCCGTTTAAGAAATCAGGAAACACAGTAATTATATGTTAAACTCCCGGCGCTACACGAGTCGGCTGCCTTTTTGCAGCAGTGGCTCAATTCTGAGTTTCTTTCTCATTTTTTATATACTATCTATCTTTTTCTTGCCACAACTTTCTGATCCTGCAACCCTGTATCATCACAGATGCCAAGGACACAGATCATCGCACTAGAGTTGATATTAGCCATCTTTCGGCTCATATCGCCAGTGACTCCCGACCCAGTGAGGGGAGGAGCATGTTGTGTCTGAAGGTAGACTCGAATTGACGAGGCCAGGTGCACGGCTGAACTTGCGTTTGTTAAATGTCACACACACCATACCACGACCGCCAGGCAGGGGTGATGGCGAAGAGACCTGCCCGCTGCTACTTATAGGCACGGGGTGGTGACGGAAAATGGAATTATATGCCACCACTCCGTGCCTCACAAATAAGAGCATAAGAACTGTATAAAGAATTATATAACATCCCCCCATAGAAAAGTCCAAAACATACACACAATTGAGACCCTCCCCAATTTAAGACCCGAATCACGCACTAAAATAACGGAAAACAATGTACTATAATTGGCTTAACACATTCACACCAAAACAACTAAAACTAGGGGGGACGGGTGGTCTACCGTCCAACCCCACACAGCGAGGTGGATTATTCTGCCACCTTTAAAATTATAGTCCATAAAACTCAAAATATTGCCATTTTCCTAAACTATACAAAATGTATAAAACATCCCCAGAACTACATAATATATATATATATATATATATATATATATATATATATATATATATGTGTGTGTGTGTGTGTGTGTGTGTGTGTGTGTGTGTGTGTGTACAACAAAATACTGTACCAGTTTTCTGTAAGTCTTACACACATACACACAAATAAACTCAGAATGGTTTCAAACCCATCAGCAAAACATAAAACTACCATGACTTCCTCTACTCGAACATATGATTCAACACACAGTACACACGGCTAGGAAACGGGAGGAAACTAGCCTGTGGGCCCCCCGGGGCAGTCTCTTCATAAGTCCGCCCCTGGAGGCGGTCTGCCTCCCGGACCGCAGCTGGTTGTGTCAACACAGGTGCGTCTCCTCTTCTTCACCGTCGAGTGTCTCTCTCGCCCTGGCCCACCACTCGAAGTCTCCTCCCGGGCACACCACAGCTCATTCAGGTGCCTCCACGAACCGTCCGACAGCTGAAGGTAGGCATCACCACATCTGGCCACGATACGCAGCCGCCCCTGGTGCTCCTCAGACTGTCACTTGGCTCGTACTCGCTGTGGTCGCCTCTCCTCCCGAGCCCAAACCACACTTCCAGAGGGGTTCTACTCGGATTGCAGTGTCTCTGCCTGGCACGCAGTCACTCTGTGCCTAATGGTCAGGCCCTGATCTCTTTTAATTCCGCTGCAGCCGTCACCATTGTAGCCCCATGTTCACCGGCCCACTTTAGCCGAGCTCTGGGAACAACTGGAGAAAGCTCCTCGGCGTCACTCATTGTTGCAGGCGCCTCGCCGTGATGCCCGGTACCCTTGTCCAGGGCAACTGATGCTCCGGCACTGAGACCCTCCTGCAACTACTCTGAGTGAGGCTGGTCCTGCTCGCCTTCCGGGGTGCTTGGTAATCCTTCGTCCCACACCGCATCATCCCCCACTCTCGGAACCGGCCGATCCACAAGTCCACAGCCCAACCACTCCTTCCCAGCGCCACTCTTGATGCCGAAACTCAGACCATAAAAAAGGTCACAGCCCATGATTTTGTCGCCATGAGCTGTCACTGTGAACTCAAGGTTTACATCTCCAGTGACTTGTACTGGGCTGTCAGTCTCAGCGTTCCCACCGTGCACAGCCGTCCACCTCCATAGCCACAAAGTGGTGTTGGGTCACCTTCAATCCTGTAGTGAGGGAAGAATTTTTTCACCGTAGCCCAATTCAGCAGAGAGCCCTCTGCCCCCGTGCCGATCAGCAATGGCACCTTCACAACATCCAGCTCCATCGGGCAGAATGTGTATCCGTTGGTGTTCGGGGATACTGTGTGGACAACCATTGAGGTGGGGGGAGTCGATTTCCTCTGTGGGTTTCCCTGCTCGGACATAAGGCACACCCTGGCATAGTGGTTCAAGCGGCCACACTTGCCGCGGCATTTCTCTCTCACTGGACAGTCCCTGGCCTTGAAATGGTGCTTCATGGACCCACAACCCAAACACATGGGTTTCTCCAGGGCAGACCTCAATCTTGCAGCGTTGGCCTCCTCAGCATCATTTTCTATGCTCCCATCACTGTCTGGGTCCGTTACTTGTGTGGCAATGGGAAACTCCAGCTGCTGATGTGACAAACACTCATTCAGCGCCAGCGTCAGCCTATCTGCTGCCTCCAGCTGGAAAGCTAACTCGATGGCCCTGGTCAGCGTTAAGTCACCCGGAAAAGTGAGCTGCTTAGTCCTTATTGCAGTGCTGTTGGTATGCTCCGCCAGCTGGTCACGAACCATCTCCAGCTCCAACGGTCTGAACTGACACTCACTAGTCAGTAGCTTTAAGTTGGCTATGAACTGCTAAATAGGCTCGCCCACCTGTTGGCGGTGCTGCCGAAACTTGATTCTCCGGACGATGACGTTGTCTGGGGTGCGAAAATGGCACACCATCAGCTCGACCACGTCCTCGAAGCTATCCGAATTGCCAAGCGTGTTCAAAATTCACTGTCCTTCAGTTCAAAAGTTGTGCACCAACAATGCACATACTCTCAACTTGTCCATTTTGCCAAGATTCAATGCCACCATATATGTCTGGAAAGTGGCGTACCATCTCGGCCAAGGGACAGGTGGCTCTCCCGGGAGCTCCAGAAAAGGCTGAATTGGAGACCCACACACTTCCATACCTTTTTTATCCTCATCGCCAAATGTTGTGTCTGAAGGTAGACTCGAAATGACGAGGCCAGCTACACGATTGAACTTGCGTTTATTAAATGTCACACACGCCACACTACAACCGCCAGGCAGGGGTGATGGCGAAGAGACCCGCCCCTCCTGCCTGCTGCTACTTATAGGGATGGGATGATGGTGGAAAACAGAAGGGAGTGCCACCACACCGTGCCTCACAAATAAGAGCATAAGAACTGTATAAAGAACTATATAACAGAGCGACTGTTTACAGTAGTAGCCAGCTGTTAGCACTGGGCTGCCCCGCGGTACTGTCGCAAAAACTCGATATACCAAGAGAAATCAGGTGAAAACGCTGTGGATGACGAGCTGTAGTGAAGCGACGCACAAGGAAAACAAGGTACAGACCCATCCTTCCATCCATTATTATGGGAAATGTGAGATCGCTGATTAACAAGACTGATGAACTGGCGGCTATGTCCCGGTATGAGAGCATCTTCAGAGAGATTAGCATGTTGTTTACTGAAATGTGGCTAACAGAATTAGCAACAGATGCTAATGTCAATCTGGAGGTTTTTCACGCAATATGGGCAGATCAGACACCAGGCAGCGGGAAGGGCAGAGGCAGGGGGCTGATAATGTATGTGAATAACAGATGGTGTAATCCTGGGCACATCATGATTAAAGACACAACACTGCAGCAAGGACACTGAGCTGCTAGCAGTTAGCATGCGACCAGCATACCTCTCCAGAGAATTTTGATATACCGTTGGCATTGTTATTTTTGTACACCCCCCCACCCCGTGCGAGCGCTGAGGCAGCGTGTGATGTCATCTTCCTTCAACCGACATAACATTTGGCAAAGAGGATAAAAGGTATGGACGCATGTGTGACATCTATTCGGCCATTTCTGGAGCTTCCCGGTGAGCCACCCATCCCTTGGGCAAGATAGTTTGCCACGTTTCAGACATACTTAGTGGCTTTGGACCTTGGAAGGCTGGAGAAGTTGAGGGCACGGGCACTGCTGGTTCATAATTTGGGAATGGAAGGACAGCGTGTTTTGAGTACTTTGGGTGAAGGTGATAGCTTTGAAGAAGTGATGTAGCTAATGGTGCGACATTTTCTACGCCCCAGAAAATGTCATCGTCCGCAGGATTCATTTTCAACAATGTCGCCAGCGGGTTGGCGAGTCAGTGCAACAGTTTGTGGCAGACCTGCGACAGTTGGTCAGGGACTGTCAGTTTAAGCCATTAGAGGAGGAGATGGTTCGCGACCAGTTGGCAGAACATACTATCTGCCCTGCTATAAGGTTGAAGCTACTTACGTTCTCAGGTGAACTGACACTATCCACGACCATCGATTTAGCTTAGCAGTTGGAGGTGGCAGACAAGCTATCACCGGAGCTCATTGGGATTGTATTACACTGCCAGCCTGAACCACAGTTAACAGCGCAAGCAGTGGACCCGGACAGTGACGATAGCATAAAGGGTGAACGAAGCTATGCCAATGCTGTAAAAATGAGGTCCGCCTCGGGAACACCTATGTGTTTGGGTTGTGGGTCCACAAAGCACCGTTATAAGGCCAGAGAGTGTCCGGCAAGAGGGAAATGCTGTGGCAAGTGTGGACTCTTGCATAATTTTGCCAGGACATGCCACAAGTTCGAGCGAGGGAGTTCAAGACACATGGAGGACTCTCCCGCCCCCACAGTTGTTCACGCTGTGTCCCCAAGTACAAACGGGCGTTCCTACTGTATGGTGGAACTGGACGGGGTGACAGTGCCATTGCTGATTGACACAGGTGAGGTGGGTTCTGTGTTGAATTGGACAACCGTGAGGAATTTTTTCCCGCATTATAGGATTGGAGGTGGAAGAAGAGTGGAGAAGAGTGGCCGGGCTGCAGTTTGTGGGACCGGCCGGTCCCAAGGACGGTGAATGGAGCACTGTGGGACGAGAACTTGCCTGGCACCCTGGAGAGTGAGCAGAACAAACCCCACCCAGGGCCATCACAAGAGGGTTCCTTTGCCAGAGCCCAAGTAGCCCTAGATGAGGGAATTGGGCGGCACGGTGGGACGCCTGTTATGGTGGGTGGCGCCAAGTGACTAGCTCCATCTGGTCCGCGGCAGCGGAGACAAAAGTGGTCGAGGCAGGACCAGCTGGCACGGTAAAATGATGTGCCAAACAGGAACACTGTAAACTGAGTAGAGCCCCTCTGGCGGTTGCGGATGTGGTGCGGGCCCGGAAGGAGGCACGGTCACGGAGCATTTGGGCCAAGCGTCAGACGGATGAGCACCAGGGGCGGCTGCAGGTGGTGGGTGTTTGGGAGGATGCCTATCTCCAGCTGTCAGATGGCTCATGAAGGCACCCAAATGAGCTGCGGTGCACCCGGAAGAAGATGGATGAGCTTGGGCCTGAATGAGGGACGTCACGGTGGTGGTGAAGAGGAGGCGTACCGGAGATGAATCAGCCAGCGGTAACCTGGATGGGGGGGTGGTTCTTCTCCTGGGACAGTTTGTTTGAAAAAGAAAGTAATGAAAGGGGGACAATGATTTTGTCCTTGTTGTTTGTTCCTTTTGTGATGTTCTGACCCGTTTTTTTTTTAAGCACTCTTTAATTTACTGGTTGTCTATGTTTGTGGGGATTAATTTAATGTACTGTTTAGGTTATGACACTGCTGTATTTTGTGTTGAATTGTTTATGGTGGAATATAAGGGGCATAATAATCCACTTCGCCATGTGGGGTGAAGTAGTAGTCTACCCATCTTCCCCTAGTGTAGCCCTTTTGGTGTGACTGTGTCAGGCCACTTATGCTATGTTAGTATTATTTTTTTTAGGGTGTGTTTCGGGTTCCAAATTGGGGTGGGTTTTCAAACTGTGTGTGTGGCCCTCTGGCTTTTGTGAAGGGGGGGTGTTGTGTTGGAGTTCGGGACCTTTATTTGTGTGACACGGGTGGTGGTTCCTCCTTTCTGGTTCCGCCACCATCCAGGGTGTAAGAGAGCAGTGAGAGGGAGGGGCGGTCTCTTGGCCACCTCTCTGCCTGGCGGGTACACTTGTGTGCTGTGGCGTGTCTACCAATAAACGTGTGTCCAGTTCAACACCTGGTCTCGTCCTTGGCTCTACTGCTGACATAACAGTTTGGTTAATTTCGTGCCATCTGAACGCGCGTTGGAACTCTGGTGTCCACCAAACAAGCGAAGTCTGGTCCTCTTGAAAACAGGAGTCTTGGTTCCCTTGCAAACAAAGTCTGATGTGCTTCGCTTGCCGTGTGAATACAAATGGAGTATCCAGCAGACCAGAGGGCGGACATGCCCCTCAGCATTTGTGTAACCACAGCAACACATAGTGAGAAGTGAAAATGGCGTTTACCATTAAAATGCCTTCACATCAAATGTGAACGGGCAAATTTTTCTAGCAGCACAATTACATTATAACTCAATGTGAATACATGAAAAGACATGAATTCACTGTCTGGGTGAGATGCAGAAAGGTGAAGTTGCCACTCACCTGAAAACGTTGTTCCTGCCTTGAAAACTTGATGTGTGTTTCCGCTGCTAGCTTGCTAGCCTTGTTAGCACATCTGTGGTAGGAATTCGTGGGTAAATAAATCCAACATCCCGATTCAGCTGAAGAGCTCCCGGTCCTTCAGCCTCCATTTAGGGTAGAAAATAACAATAAAGACGACCACTCGGATCCAAGAAATACTTTTACTGGAGAAAGCCGAGGAGAAAAGTTAAAAAAAAAAAAAGTCTCGTGGACAGACTTGGAGTAGTGAGGAGATGCAGCTCTGATAGATGTTTGGTCTGAGGACCAGATTTCTCTGTTGCTTATGGCTACACACAAGAATGTTTTTAAAATGTTTAGCGACATGATGGCGGCACGGGGGTTTATACAGACAGCGGAGCTTTTTATTTTTATTTGTTTGTGGCGAACAAACAACCCGGCTGAAGGGAACGGTGTTATGCCGAGAATTGCATCCCATCGTCACAAGCAGGTTTTTAGGGTTAGTCAAAGTCAATACAACTTTGAAAAAATGATTACCTTTTTTTATCAATAATGCATAAATGCAAGATATCAACTTTAAAGATTGTAAGACATGGAGTTGGATCACTATTTCTAACCCTCTCTGAAACGCTAAAACGTCTGGCGAATAAACATAATTTAAAGATAATTTACAAGAGGTAATAACAATTTTTACTTCTAAAAATGCACAAATAGTTACAAGCCTGGCTGTAGTGTTATATTTTATAGTTTTGGTGGCTGGGATGCAATTCTTGGTGAAGTGAGCAATTCTCGGCATAACACCAGATTTCCCTTTTTGGTCTTGGCCAATCGATGAGCCGGATTTCTCTTCTTCGCCAGGACTTTTTCTTCCTGGTCAGTGGTCGTTTCGGCTATAGTGCCACAAACGAGCAGCTGTTGTAACTGCGTGACGTTGTCTAAGCAGTTTAGTCTGCTTAAGTGAAGTGTTGTGTGAATGCAAATCAAACCAAACCAAACAAAAGTGTAAAAATTCTCACCATTCCCCACCGAGTCGAACCGAGACCCCCGGACTATCCTGGTGTGAATGCAGCCTTAATTGCTCTGAGTGTTGCTATCCCTGTGCTGGGGTAATTGTGGAATTTCCCCATTGTGGGACTAATAAAGGCTTATCTTCAGCAAACCAACAACAAAACATAACAATGGCAATAAATGAAATCGAATGGAAGGAAATCACCTCCTCAAATGACATAAATCACAGCAATGAACTTTTTATAACAAAAATCAAAGAGGTTATTGTTGTATTTTCAAAAAAAAGGAAATAACAGAAGAAGAAGCATTTTACCATGGCATATCATCAGCTCATTGAATAGCTCAAAAGCAACAGATGGACATGGTCTTAACACCAATTTTTTAAAAGAGCATTAATAATCTCTCATTTGTCCAATTACTCATCTAATCAATCTGTCAGTCAAACATGCTGTCATCCCAACTGCCTGGAAGGTACGAGTGGTCAGACCAATTTTCAAAACAGGGAGTAAAACTGAAATAAACAACTACAGACCAATCAGCATCTTACCTGTCATCTCCAAAATAATTGAAAAAGGGGTGGCTACACTATTATGTGAACTTAATAGTGTTTTTCAACTCTAAAAACATTGTTGTGGACAATAAGACTATTTCGGCTTGCCACACGTTACCTAAAAAAGACAGTAAAGGAAAACCAGCGATCATCATCTGATTTGTCAGCAGGAAAGCAAAAACTGATCTTCTGCGACAAGCAAGAAAACTGAGAGGAACAGCTGTCTATGTAAATGAATATTTAACAAAAAAGAACTGAAATAGCTGGACAAGCCAAGGCTCTCAGAAAACAGGGAAAAATACAGTCGACATGGACAAAGAACTGTAAGGTGTGGATAAAACTGCTTGGAACTCCAGAAGAAGCTAAAGTAATAATGATTAGAGAAATGGAGGAATTAGAAAAATTTTAATCTGAGCTCTGATGCATGAATAACATGACAGTTTATGAGTGGAAATTTTTGTGTTCTTTTATCTTTTGTGTTTTTTTTCTTTTTTTCCTTTTGATGTACATTGTTGACACAACTTATGATTAGAACTTTAACCAATCATCCTTCCTCATTTAATAATGAAAGTGTATTAGGGCAAATTGAAACTGAAAACTTTGTCAATACTGGACAGCAACCACAAGACATTTTAGGTGATATTGACCCAGATAATAACTACTTTAATCATATTATCAATAAGTGTGCTTATTATGATGAACAACAATTAAATGGAATTACGAACTCGGATCAGACATTGACAATAATACATATTAATAGTAGGAGTCTCTATGCAAACTTTGATCGTATTAAGGAGTTTTTAAATCAATTTAAGAATCCATTTAGGATTATAGCAATAAGTGAAACATGGATTAATGAAGAAAAAGATGTAAATTTTTAACTACATGGATATGAGATGTACACACAAAATAGGAAATGTAAAAGTGGTGGTGGGGTAGCACTGTATGTTGATAGAAAATTAAAAAGTAAAAAAGTGGACAGCATAACATCAATAGTGAATGAAAGCATGGAATGTTTAACAATCGAAATTATGATGGAAAATAGAAAAAACATAATAGTAAGTTGTATATATAGAGCACCAGGATCTGATATGGAAAAATTTAGAAATGGTATGAAAAAGATGTATACAAAAATAAGACAAAAAGATATCTTTATTTGTGGTGATTTTAATATAGATTTAATGAAAACAAAACAACATAAACCAACTGAAGATTTCTTAGCTACAATGTATAGCTTAACTTTATTTCCAAAGATTATACAAAACCTACGAGAATAATGACACACTGTGCTACCTTGATGGACAACATTTTTACCAACGTTATTGAATATGGTGAGTGGTATAATAATAAATGACATTAGTGACCACCTGCCTGTATTTGTTTCTTTAGATGTTAATTATGGGGCTAATGTTCTCACTCCCCTTCTCACTTCCGCCCTTCAAAGAGAGCAGTCGCGTTTTTTCTCTGCTCCCGCTCCCTGTCTCTCCCTCCCTAACTGACTGGATCCCAGCTTGCTATTGTCTGTGTCTGCGTGTCTCTCTACTGCTGATTCATCCAACGAAATTATGGATTTAATAACGCAATTGACACTGTGTTTTCAACGAGGAAATCAGGTCCGGGGGAGCCTATTTGTCCCGCAAGGACTGCTGCTGCGGGTTACATTAAGGATACAAGCAATTGGAAACTCTGGTGTCTGTGTGATCTTTCTATTGAAGATATTGAAGATTTATATCTATTTGGAGCAATGGTCACCGGAATTCTACTGATCGGCCTTGGGATTGTTCTGGTGCACCGCAAATTGAAGAAGATGGACAGAGCTTATCAAAAAGCGGACCCGGCGAAGCTCTCTCATCAATTCGACCAACTGGGCAGGACTCTGACAGCGGCCAATGGAGAACTGTACAGGAAAATGGAATACATCACGATTACGCTGAGAGCTGTTCACGACTCAATTTCAAAGCCTGGCATTGATGGATCTGGAGCACTGAATCCGTTAGAGAATGGAAAGTTTTTTCTCTGAAGTCAGTGCTATTCGACCTGTTTTTCGGCACCCTCAGCACTCAGTCCTCCTGATGATCAACAGTATAATTGTTTTCATAACATTGGCGGACAGTATCTGACTCTCAAGGACAGCTGTCTGGCTCAGACTATTTCATCTGCTGTGCTCAAGGACACGTGCCTTTGCCTTAGACACTAGTCATAACATCTGCTGAGAGAGAGACTATTGCTGTTCTC
The DNA here is from genome assembly GCA_020510985.1 of Pholidichthys leucotaenia. NCBI lineage: Eukaryota > Metazoa > Chordata > Actinopteri > Cichliformes > Pholidichthyidae > Pholidichthys > Pholidichthys leucotaenia. The sequence goes on along the minus strand of CM035845.1, from coordinate 357,011,550 downwards.
CTAACTGATTTGCACTGATTGCATCCAACACACACACAACTGACCCATTTACACTGAAGAAGACATATTCATTCACTGCTCTCTCTGTGTCATTGTGTGGATTCTATTGTCTGCTAATTGTGCATTGAGAGTTTTTTTTTGTAATCACAATATCGGTCATATAAATGAACTTTATTTTGATAAACAATGCTTTTTTCTCTCTCCTATTGTGTCCCCCCCCCCCCCGCCTTCTATTCCCCTCCTGCTGACAGGCGCCTCCATGGCTCGCCGCATCATTGGGAATGTCATCTATGACGTTTCCATTGACAAGTCAAATTCCTCGTATATTTACCTGTTTATTTACTTGTAAATGTGCTTGGCAATAAACTTATTCTGATTCTGATTCTGATTCTAATGAGAGTAAGAATAATAATAAACCATGTAAAAAGATTATTTATAAAAGAATATGAACACAAGATAGAATCAGTGCTTTAAAAGATGATTTAATGTTACAGAATTGGGATGTTGTCTATAGAGAGAAAGAAGTGGACTTGGCATATGATAAATTTATTGATATATTTAAATCATTACATGATAAAAACTGTCCAATTAAAGAAATTAATAAAAAAAACATAAATACAAAAATTGCCTGTGATTAACTAGGGGGCTACAAAATGCTTGTAAAAAGAAAAAAAAAATCTCAATAAAAATTTCATTAAATTAAGAACCAAATAATCTGAAAAAAGATATAAAACATATAAAAATAAATTAACTGAAATAATATGAACTAGTAAAAAATTATATTTTAGGAAAATGTTAAATGAAAATAAAAATAATATAAAAGGAGTCTGGAATATATTAAATAAATTAAGGAAAAATGGAACTAAGAAAACAATATGTCCAGAGTATTTTACTGATAATTGTGGTGATAATTATGATAGGAATATGGTAGTAAATAGAATGAATAATTTTTTTGTACATGTTGGACCAGAGTTGGCAGCAAAAATTTCAAACCAAGGAAGAGACACCGTGAGTGAAACATTGATTGGAAATAACCCTCGGTCAGTCTTTCTCTCAGCGGTGGATGAACTAGAGGTAAAATCTGTTGTTGAAAAGTGTAAAAATAAATTATCTACTGATTGTGATGGTATTGATATGGCACTAGTAAAAAGAACTGTTGATGGTATATTAAAACCATTTACATATATTTGTAATCTATCATTTCAAACTGGCTCATTCCCGCAGAAAACGAAAATAGCAAAAGTAAAACCATTATTCAAGCAAGGAAATAAACACCACGACACAAACTACAGACCAGTATCGCTCCTCCCACAATTTTCAAAGATTCTGGAAAAACTTTTCAACAACAGATTAGAAAACTTTTTAAATAAACACGATGTGCTTAATCAGAACCAATATGGATTTAGAGCCAAGAGTACAATATCACTGGCGATAATGGAAGCAACAGAGGAAATAATAAATGCATTAGATCAAGGAAAATATGCAATTGGTGTATTTATAGATTTTAGAAAAGCATTTGATACAATAAATCATTCAATACTTCTTAATAAACTGCAAATGTTTGGTATTAGGGGAATGGCTCTGAATTGAGTTACAAGTTATTTATCTGAGAGACAACAGTTTGTGAAGATGGGAGAATATCTGTCTTGGTGTATGGGAATTGCCTGTGGGGTCCCCCAGGGGTCAGTATTGGGCCCCAAATTATTTAACATATATATAAATGATATAGTCCAAGTTTCAAAATTATTAAAAATAATATTATTTGCTGATGATATTAATATATTTTATTCTGGAAATAATTATAATCAACTAATCCATACACTAAATAATGAATTAAATAAGCTTAAAAAATGGATGGATTGTAATAAATTATCACTAAATATAGATAAAACTAAGGTAATGATATTTGGTAATTGTAAAAATAAAGAAGATATACATATTCATATAGATAATGTAATTATTGAAAATGTTAAGGAGATCAAGTTGTTAGGTGTAATACTAGATGATAAAATTATTTGGAAACCACACGTCAGATACATAGGTAGATAGATAGATAGATAGATAGATAGATAGATAGATAGATACTTTATTTCGAGCAAAAAAGTATAACAAAAACAAAACAAATGACAAATGCAATAAAGTAACAGTATACAGTGTTCGAAAGGGAGAAGGAAGAAGTGAACACTTATTAATTCCATCTCCTCTCCACATACAAAACAAAGTCGCAAAAAATATTGCAATTATAAATAAAATTAAGCAGGTCCTAGATTACAAATCACTTCATATCTTGTATTGCTCATTAGTACTTCCATGCTTGACCTATTGTATAGAGGTCTGGGGTAACAATTATAAAAGTACTTAATTCATTGTTAATATTACAAAAAAGGGCAGTCTGTGTTATACACAAAGTCGGGTATCTTGAACATACTAATTTATTGTTTTTACATTCAAAGTTATTGAAATCACGGGATCTGGTTGATTATTATACAGCAAAATTAATGTATAAAGTCAGTAAAAACCTTTTGCCACACAGTATACAAAACCTTCTCAGTGAGAGAGAAGGGAAATATAATTTATGGGGGAATACAAAATTTAAAATGCACCTAGTAAGATCTACTAGGAAGGGTTTTTGTGTGTCTGTGTGTGGGGTAAAATTGTGGAATGGGTTGGGGGAGAAACACAGGCAATGTCCAAACATCCATATATTTAAATCAACATATAAAGAAATGATTTTTGAGCAATATAAAAATAAAGGGCAGTGTGGGATAATCCCCACAACAGACTGGGACAGGCACAGCAATGTGTGTATTAATGTCTACAGGCAGCCCCGCTTCTTCTGGCTTTTTCCGGCTCACTACTGTGATGTTAATGTGCCATTCATGCATTGTGTTCATGCTTCCTGTCCTTACTGTGTCTATACACTGATAGCAATATGTAGATGTGCCTTGTAACCTCTTTTGTCCTGCAGTTCTGGAGCAGAGGCGAATCCTGGCTAGTAATCTCCTTATTGTTATGTGTGTCTCTCAAATGCAAATGCCCATACCTACTGCTGTGAATGCCTTTCATGTATTGTTTGTAGCTGGGTATATAAGCTCACTGAAATCCATGTTCACCCTCTCTCACTCTCACTCTGACGACTGCTCATCTGCACACTTTGCTGGAGAGCCTCCGGGCTCGCCCATGGGGTGAGCTCCGTGACAGCGGTATGATAATAAACCTATTTAAAACCTCACTTCGCTGCCTTATTTTATCATGCTGCCGAACTGGTGACCACGAGGAAGCACACGTTTTGTGCGACGCAACCTTCTGGTCTGGACAGCTACACTGGTGACCCGACGCTGAAAAAAACACGCTGCTGGCGAACGCAGCACCCGGCGGTGATGCTCCGACGACAAGCGAACGCAGCAGCTCCCTTCTGCTTCAGGGAACTCTCCGGACATCACCCACGACCGGGAAAGCCGCAGCAAACTTCATGGTGGGATCTGCACGCCTAGATCGGCACATCCACGCTGGACCGGCCGCTCTCACAGTTTCTCTCCATACGAGAGCGCACACACCTTGTCCTCTCTCCACGACGGCGACCTCCATGGCTGACGGAGAATGCAGCGCGTGGACCTGAACGCACCATGGCCGAGCGAGTGACAAAGATCGTCTCCTCCCTCTCACCGCTCCAACGCATCTATACGAGCTCGAGGGACAAAGATCGTCTACTTCCTTTCACAGCTCCAACACAATGAACAGGGATGATTAAGCTCCCTGACCCTGGTTCTCCTCTCCAGCTGGCCCACCCACGCACAGAGCCCCGGCACATGCACCGGGGAGTTACGAGGATGGCGCACCACGCACGGGACGCATACGGCTCTACAGACCCCCATCCTCCTTCGCCGCTGCACACAGGCCCTTCAGGGTTGCTCGTACACCTGAGGCACGCACGCAGCTTGCTCACAGGATTTGTTAATGGTCTTAGCACATAGGGAATTCAGCAGTCTGCGGTTCCCGAGGGCTTTAGGGTTGCGCCCGCACCTAAAGTCAACACACCAAGTCCCTTTGCTTTTGTTTTTTTTTTTTCTTACAGCCGCCCCTGTTTTTCTTCATGGCCGCTGTTTACCCTCACTGCTTCCTTTTTCTTCACGGCCGCTGTTAATCCTTGCAGGACTTAATTGCGAGAGGAGCCAGTGACTAATTTTTCTTCTTGTGGATCTCCGCACGTTCAACGGTACAGCCCCTCGACATCGCGGATCCACAAGCAATTTTTGCGCGGCCCAGACGATTTCGCCATCCAGGGCCGGCATTTACTACCCCCCACCCCCCTCCACCTCCGCCTGCACAGAGCTTTCCCTGCTCGCTGCCAAAGCCGGACTATCGAGGCCTCGGCCGCCTGCCGAGCCCTCTGGGGGAGAGCGTGTGGGATAATCCCCACAACAGACTGGGACAGGCACAGCAATGTGTGTATTAATGTCTACAGGCAGCCCCGCTTCTTCTGGCTTTTTCCGGCTCACTACTGTGATGTTAATGTGCCATTCATGCATTGTGTTCATGCTTCCTGTCCTTACTGTGTCTATACACTGATAGCGATATGTAGATGCGCCTTGTAACCTCTTTTGTCCTGCAACTTTGGAGCAGAGGTGAATCCTGGCTAGCAATCTCCTTATTGTTATGTGTGTCTCTCAAATGCAAATGCCCATACCTACTGCTGTGAATGCCTTTCATGTATTGTTTGTAGCTGGGTATATAAGCTCACTGAAATCCATGTTCACCCTCTCTCACTCTCACTCTGACAACTGCTCATCTGCACACTTTGCTGGAGAGCCTCCGGGCTCGCCCATGGGGCGAGCTCCGTGACGGCGGTATGATAATAAACCTATATAAACCTCACTTCGCTGCCGTATTTTATCATGCTGCTGCAGGCAGTAATATTACAATGTGTCTTCAATGAAAAAAGGTTGTTATTGTGAATATATATGCTGAGTACTATTGTTATTGATATCATTATTACTAGAATTATAGTGTTAGGATTGTTGTTGAGATGGAGTTGTTTGGAGTATTGTGTAGGCCAGGTGGTATTATTATTATTATTATTGTTGTTGTTGTAACTGCCATATGGCTACCTATTTGTCGGCCTCCGTCGGTCTATGATGACCATGGAAGAGAATCCTAAACGTCTACTCTGCTGGAACAGCACCGCCTGTGGCTGAACAGGCCGATGCGCACCGGTGTTCTACCTTCCAGCGTTGGGCGTTGGTAGGATTTAAGCCTGGGCAGGAAGATATGGAGGACAAGATGTTGCCCATGCAACATGTCCCCCCTCTCCACGTCACTGATGAATCCAAAGGAACAGCAGGGCTGCTATAGTTTGGCACCAGCACCGTTGCAGGAGCTGCCAGAACGATGTTGAGCACAACAGAGAACTGCCTTAGGGGCTCCGACTCCGGATTTTTCCTCAGGGTTGACTCCCGAAGTCTTTCCCGTGACCGGGTGTGCTGCAAGGCAGCGGAGGTTTGAAATCAGGGTTTACCTTCCCCTAGATGGGCTACCTTCCCAGGTTGACGAGCCACCATCTACCCGAAGCATCTGGTTTTAAGGCGCCAGAGATCCGCCCTCGCCCCTTCTCCTATTAGTAAAAGCAGTTCCGCCGGGCTTAGAGACTAAACCACACGGGCAGGCTAGGAGTTGGACTTAGTTGTCAGAGGCTTTTCGAGACGCACGCCGTAAGGAGCATTTTATGAGCACTGGGAGCTTAACCCCAGTGCTGCTCCTGGCTATGACAACCTTGGAACCTATTGGCTACCTATTATTATGGTTATTATTAATATATGGTTACTTATTGCGCCTGGGTGTTGTGGGCCATGTGGGGGTGGATGGTGGTATATATGGTGATTATGATGATGATGGTGTTGTCTATGATTGTGTTGAACATTCATTCATTCATTCATCTTCTTCTGCTTAATCCTTTTCGGGTCACGGGGGGCTGGAGCCTATCCCAGCATCTTTGGGCGAGAGGCAGGGTCCACCCTGAACAGATCGCCAGTCCATCGCAGGGCCAACACAGAGAGACAGACACCCATTCACTCTCACAGTCATACCTAAGGACAATTTAGAATCCCCAGTTTTGAAGCCAATTAACCTAACCTGCATGTTTTTGGCATGTGGGAGGAAACCGGAGAAATCCCGGAGTAAACCCACGCAGACACGGGGAGAACATGCAAACTCCACACAGATCACTGTTGGTCGGGGGCTGGGATCAAACCCAGGATCCCCCGGCCAAGGGTGCGTTGCTGTGCTGCCACAGTGCTAACCACTCCTCCACCGCGCCGCCCTGTGTTGAACATACCAGAAGTATTTGTTTATTGTTGTTGCAGTTATTGTTGGATGTTGGTATTGTTGTCAATATGGACTGTCATTGTTGTATCATTTCTGTTGCATAATTTGACTATGGTGTGTATTATGGTGAATGTGGTTGTGGGATGAATGATGACTAGAGTGATGTTGTAATTTGTTGGGTATGGAAAAGGGGTGGGACTATATAAGCACTGGCTTCTCCCCACTCCTTTTGAACATTTTATTTTTTTGATTTTGATTTTTGTTTTAAATTCTTTTTTTCTTTTTGTCTGAATGTTCAGATAAAATCAATCAATCAATCAATCAATCAATCAATCAATCAATCAAAACATCTCAATTATGGAAACACCCCCCTGCATCACGCACAGTTTGGGTTCCATGCCCACCACTCAACAGAGTCTGCAATAAGCTTGTTCCGAGAGAAAACTCAATCTTTCTTGGATAAGTGCAACTCTGTAGGTGCTGTGCTTTTAGATCTGAAGAAGGCGTTTGACACCGTTGACCACAGCATCCTTTTAACCAAACTTACTCAGTTTAATTTTTCAGAACATGCTATCAAATTCCACTCTCACTTCACACACCTGTGCTATGTGGACGACGCAGTACTTTTTGCCACGCATATAGACATGATCGCTGAGGCACTGGAGCTGCTTGCAGAAGGAAACATCACCCCTGGGCATCACCATCAGCTGGGCAAAGACAAAGATCCAGTCACTGTCAGACTTCTTACCACCACCACCACAAGTCATCACCATCAAAGATGAGCCGGTTGAGACTGTCAACGACTTTGTCTACCTTGGGTCTAAGCTCACCAGCTCCTGCTCATCAGACCCAGAGATTATTCACCACCTGCAGCTGTCTCGGAGTGCTTCCGGCCACCCCCAGAGAGTCTGGAGGAGAGGGAAGATCCGCATGACCACAAAGCTGTGAATCTTTAACTCCTGTGTGATCCCTGTCCTCCTTTAAGGGTCCGAGACCTGGACTCTCTCCACCACAACCACCCACCATCTGGATACATTCCATCAGACTTGCCTCCGTAACATCCTCGGCATCCGATGGTTCCACCACATCACAAATGATGAGGTCTACAGGAGGGCAGGCTGTCCTATCCCCATCTCCACCATCATCAGAAGAGGGAGGCTGTGGCTCCTCAGTCATGTGGCTAGGCTGGAAGACTGACACCGGCCAAGCAAGCCCTCTCTGCCAGCGCTCATCTGCCCCCCCACCCCCACCCCAAGGGGCTGGCATCACCCCCGAGGTCCAGGCTGTCTTGGACGACCCAGATTGCAATGATAAGACCTCTGGCTGACCTCATCACCCTAGCCCAAGATCACCCTGCCTTCAGACGATTGGCCGCAACGGTCACTTAAGTGGCCAGGCGAGGATTAAGTAAGTTAAGCTATCAAATGGATGAAATCCTATTTAACTGACAGACAGCAATGTGTAATGGTCAAACAATGTCAAATTGCTATATTTGAAATGCCAAATGGGTGTCCCACAAGGCTACATACTTGGACCAATATTATTCTCCTTATACATAAATGATTTATTAATTCCCATGGGATGCCCATGGAACCCAGCTGGGCTCAGCCCAAAGGAGTTACATGGGTTCACCCTCCAGTAGGCTCACCACCTGCAGGAGGGACCATGGGGGTCCGGTGTTATGTGGATCAGGTGGCGGTCGAAGGCAGAGACCTTGACGGTCTGATTCGCGGCTCCTTAAACTGGCTTTTGGGATGTGGAATGTCACCTCTCTGGTGGGGAAGGAGCCTGAGCTGGTGCATGAGATTGAGAGATCCTGGCTAGATATTGTTGGCCTCACCTCAACACACAGCTCTGGTTCTGGAACCAGTCTCCTGGAGAGGGGCTGGAGCTTGGCCTACTCTGGAGTTGCCCGGAGTGAGAAACTCAGTCATCCCAGAGAGGCTCGGAGTAGAACGGCTGCTCCTCCACATCGAATGTTGCCAGTTGAGGTAGTCTGGGCATCTGATCAAGATGCCTCCTGGACGCCTCCCACTTGAGGTGTTTCGTTCACGTCCCACTGGGAGGAGACCCTGGGGCAGACACAGGACTCACTGGAGAGACTACGTCTCCCAGTTGGTCTGGGAATGCCTTGGTATCTTCTCTGAAGAGCTGGAGCAGGTGGCTGGGGAGAGGGAAGTCTGGGCTTCTCTGTTTGAACTGCTGTCTCCGCGACCCGGACCTCTGGAAAAGTGATAGAAGATGGATGGATGGATGGATGGATGGATTTACCAAATGCATGTAGAAACATTCATATACAAATGCATGCAGATGATACAGTAATATTCACACCTGCAAAAAACACACAAGAAGCCACCTGTATTCTTACAACAGCGATGACCCAAATAATGACTGGCTGAATAATTCATGTCTCCTATTAAACACTAAAAAACTGTTTGAATGATGTTTACCAAACAGCCATCAAATATTACAAACTCAAACATTTTCTTAAAAGAGGAGGATCTGCAATTAGTTGAGGAATTTAAGTACCTCAGCATGATTTTAGACTCCTCATTAACCTTTCAAAAACACATTTAAAAATCTCAAACATAATCAAATTCATTCCAAGAAATTTTAAGCAAATTAGACCATTGCTGACAGTTAATGCGGCCATAAAGTTCCTGCATGTAATGATCTTCTCATACATTGATTACTGTTTTACCAACTGGTCACTCACTGGTGTAACCATAATCAAACCCACTGAATCTTCATACAAAGAAGCCATACAAATCTTTGACAAGAAAGATCCCACATATCATTGCTGTAACATCTACAAGAAATACTGTACAATCTTCTGTCTTTTGAAAATTATAAAACTCTCAAATTTGCCTGTTCAATTTATAAAATATTAAATGGCTATGCACACCTTTCATCATGCATCAGAGGCCCTGATCCCACACCGCATCAGTTGGCTCCTGCACAGCCTCACCACCCGGAGCAGCCACTTGGACACACCGCAGGCGGTTTGCATGCCGAACCAAGCCGTCTGTCAGCCGAAAGCATGCCATCCCCAGCTTCACCACGATCCTCAGTGGCAAATTTTTTAAAATTTTTCCCCGAGTTTTTTTCCTAAGGGGAAAAATAAAAAAATAAAAAAACTTACAATAACCTGGTTGCATAAATATGCACACCCTGTTATAACTGGGGATGTGTCTGTGTTCAAAATTAACCAGTCATATTCAAACTCATGTTAATGGGAGTCAGCACACACCTGCCACAATTTAAGGTGCCTCTGATTAACCCCAAATAAAGTTCAGCTGTTCTAGTAGGTTTTTCCTGACATTTTTCTAGTCACATCTTACAGCACAAGCCATGGTCCACAGAGAGCTTCCAAAACACCAGAGGGATCTCACTGTTCAAAGGTATCAGTCAGGAGAAGGGTACAAAAGAATTTCCAAGGCATTAAATCTACCATGGAACACAGTGAAGACAGTCATCATCAAGTGGAGAAAATATGGCACAACAGTGACATTACCAAGAACTGGACACCCCTCCAAAATTGATGAAAAGACAAGAAGAAAACTGGTCAGGGAGGCTGCCAAGAGGCTGCCAGCAACATTGGAGGAGCTGCAGGAATTTCTGGCAACTACTGGCTGTTTAGTACATGTGACAACAATCTCCTGTCTAGGGTGGCAAGACAGAAGCCTTATCTTATGAAGAAAAACATCCAAGCCCAGCAACATTTGGCAAAAACATAAGATAAGATAAGATAAGTGTGATATCCTACCGTGTAGCAATGATCACACTTGAGTTATTTCTTTGGCTAACTCTGCCGTTTATTCTGCAACACACATAATAGACTGAACATGGATTCTGCGCGGGGTTTTCACACTCTTGTTCTAATGTGTCCCCTTAATAGTAGTGCTGAACAATACAGGTAGTTCCCCCTAGAGGCATGTGCCAGTAATGTTTTAAATTAGACTTGCAGTCTACCACATCCCTCCCCTCTAGATTAAACTACTTTTAATTACACTAGCCAATTATGCTAGACATCCTGGAACTCCCATTTAACCCTAAACAATCACAGTTACTTTTAACTTCTTAAACACATGTGCCATACACATAATTTCTTTCTCTTTTTTTTTTTTTTTTTTTTTTACATGTATAACACACATAACAGTCTAACTGGGGATTTGGTTTGACTACCGCATCCCAGTGAGGTTCCAGGACGCATTCTTGTCCTGTGGCTGGGGAACTCACTACTGACTAAGTATAGTCCTTCAAGTAGTCTGGAGCTTTCCTAGCTCGCTGAGATCTTCTCACGGCGGGTGAGCCAACTGCAGGTGAAGACTCAGACTGCTCCACTGTTTCGGCTGCTGCAGTGCTGCCCGTAGAATCTGCAGAGACGGTTACCTCAGGTTTCACCTGAAGTGGTGGTTCGTTGATGCTCTCCTCAGGATGGGTGTCAGACAACACCTCTGGTGCCATCGGCAGGGGAATGGAGCTCCTACCACGAACTTGGTCGATGTGTCGCCTCACCACTTGTCCATGACCTAATGTCACCTTGAATGACACAGGGCCTGTCTTTTCTGTTATTTCTCCTGGTACCCAGGCTGGTCCTGAGCCAAAGTTGCGGGTGTAGACCACGTCTCCTTCTCTCAGTATTCTCTCTCTAGCATGCATGTCATGATAACCTTTTTGTTTCTCTTGTTTATCATGCACTTTGTTTCTGAAGTCTGGATGTATTAAGTCAAATGTTGACCTCAACTTCCTTCCACACAACAGCTCAGCTGGTGACTTGCCAGTTGTAGATTGGGGTGTTATTCGATAGCTGAACAGAGCTCTCGACATTCGGGTTTCAATAGAGTCTCCTGTCATCTTTTTCATGAGTGACTTGAACGTCTGCACGGCCCTCTCGGCTAAGCCGTTAGAAGAAGGATGGTATGGCGCAGTCGTGATGTGACGTATGCCATTCTTTTCAGAAAACTCTTGGAACTGTTCACTCGTAAAACATGTACCGTTATCTGATACTATGATTTCAGGTAGCCCATGTTGGCTGAAACTCTTTCTAAGACATTCAATGGTAACAGTAGAAGTAGAGCTACTCACAGAATATGCATCGATCCACTTTGAGTATGCGTCAACTATGATCAGGAACATTCTTCCCATCCATGGACCTGCGTAGTCAATGTGAATTCTTCTCCATGGTTTATCTGGAACTTCCCAGGGATGTAGTGGGGCTGCTGGAGGACTGTTCCTGTTCTCCTGGCATGCCGCACATGACTTCACAAGCGCCTCCACCTCTGCATCCATGTTGGGCCACCACATGTAACTCCTCGCCAACGCTTTCATGCGAGTGATGCCAGGGTGTGCTTGGTGTAGTTGTTGCAGTAAGGCATTCCTACCAGGTGGTGGAACAACCACGCGTCCTCCCCACAGGATACAACCTTCCTGGGTGCTGAGCTCATCCTGTCGTCGGGCATAGGGAATGAACTCAGGACTGTTCATCTTCGGCCATCCTCGCAAGATGTATTCTCGCACTCTTGCTAGAACAGGGTCTTTGTCTGTCCACTTCTTTATTTGTTGTGCGTTCACCAGGGGCACGCCGATATCTTCAAACAATAGCACTCTCTCCTCCTCCTCAGGCGTGCTGTCTCTTCCTCCATCCAAGGGTAGCCTACTCATCGCGTCAGCATTCGTATGGTCCCGTCCGGCTTTGTAAACGATGGTGTACTCATACGCTGCTAATGTAACGGCCCATCTCTGAATTCTCTGAGATGTCATCTGGGGTATGGCTCTCATTTCACTGAACAGTGAAATTAGTGGCTTGTGGTCAGTCACTATAGCGAACTGTCTCCCGTACAGGTATTTGTGGAATTTTTTTACACCAAATACTACTGCAAGGCCCTCCTTGTCTAGCTGGGAGTAGTTTTTCTCAGCTGCACTAAGAGTTCTTGAGACGAACCCTATGGGTCTCTCTGAGCCATCCTCCATACGATGAGAGAGTACAGCACCCACACCGTAGGGTGATGCGTCACACGCCAGGATGAGTGGTTTGTTTGAATCATAGTGCACTAACACACTACAGGACTGAAGTAGCGCTTTGGACTCTTCAAACGCCTTCTGCTGCTTGACCCCCCATGACCATTTTTCTTCCTTCTTAAGTAAGGTATGTAGTGGTGCCAGCAGCGTGGAGAGCTTTGGGAGGAACCTATGGTAATAGTTCAACAAGCCCAGGTAGGCTTTTAACTCAGTAACATTTTGTGGCTCAGGCGCCTCCGCAATGGCTTCCACTTTGTCTGTTAGAGGGTGTAGACCACTGGCGTTGATCTTGTGGCCTAGGAACACCACCTCTTTTCCCATGAACTCACACTTGCTTCTTTTCAACCTCAGACCGCTTTTCTCCAACCGTTGAAGCACTTCCTTCAGCGTTTTCAGATGTTCTTGTTCATTTGGTCCTGTACAAAGGATGTCATCCAAATAAACGGCAACATTCGGAATTCCACCTAGGATGCCCTCCATAGTTCTCTGGAATATAGCAGGACTGGAAGCTACTCCAAATGGTAAGCGTGTGTAGGTATATAAGCCTTTGTGTGTATTGATGGTTACATACTTTCTTGATTCTTCTTCCAGGACTACTTGTTGGTAGGCGTGACTCATGTCTAATTTCGTGAAGTGTCGGCCGCCATTCAGCTGTGCGAAGAGGTCCTCCACTTTAGGAATTGGATACTGATCCACCCGTGATGCTCGATTGACAGTGAGTTTGTAATCTCCACATATTCTAATGGAGCCATCCGGCTTTCTCACTGGGACTATGGGCGCCGCCCATTCTGCAACCTGCACTGGCTCAATGATCTTGTCATCCAGCAGCCTCTGTAGCTCGCTTTCAACCAGTGGCTTGACTGCATAGGGTACCGGTCGGGGTTTGCAGAATCGTGGTTGGGCCTCCTTGTCCACATTAATCTTTGCAGTGACACCTTTTAGCTGTCCTAAGCCTTCTTTGAACACCTCAGCATGTCTTTCGAGGATCTCCTCCAGCTGCAATTTGGGCTGAGATTCCACTTTATTCACCAACTGATCAATCATGGCCAGTTCTTGTAGCCAACTTCGCCCTAGTAGATTTGGTCCTTCGCTCCCAACTACTACTACAGGTAAGTCCTTTTCTTTGTTTTCGTGCTGCACCTTCACTTGTGCCATGCCTAGCACGTCTAGCTTCTCTCCTGTGTATGTTTTTAATTTTAATGAACAGGGATTTAATTCTGCTGTGTCTGTTTTCTTCCACAGTTGTGTATATTGCTGTTTACTTAATATGGTTACTCCACAGCCTGTATCAACTTCAAATGTTACTTTCATTCCATTAACATTCATGGTACGCGTGATGGGCGCTACCTTGGTCAGCTCCTCTGACGTGTTGTAAATTGTGTGAAAACCCATGTCTTCTGTATCACTTTCTCCCTCCCCTCTCAGTTGATTCGCTTGCTGTTCCTTTCCTGGGCCCTTGTTTTCATACTTTTGCCCATTAACTGTCGCTTTCAGCACCTGTGCGCTGTCCACCTTTATTCTACATGCTTTCTTAATGTGCCCTCGCTTGCCACAATTATGACACAGCTCAGTGGCAAATTTGCACTCGGCGGCATTGTGCTGGCCTTTGCAGCGATAACAACTGGGGAATTTGTGCTGAGTTTTGTCAGTCAACACTTTGTGGACACCTACTTGGGTCTTAGGCACACGAACATGCGTTGCTGTGTCCTCTGTTAGCTTCCCTTGCATCTCTCTCACATCTTTAGATGCTGTTTCCATCGCTTGGCATAATTCCAAAGCCTTTGCAAAAGTGAGTTTTGTTTCAAATAAAAGTCGCCGTTGCATACGGTCATCATTCACTCCACACACAAGTCTGTCTCTTAACATTTCTTCCAATGAGTCTTTGTAATCACAGTGCAGTGTTAATTTCCTCAATTCTGCCACATACTCTGCTATGGACTCAGTGTTCCTCCTTATGCGTGAATTAAATTTGAATCGTTGCACGATTTCACTCGGTTTGGGGCTGAAGTGCTTCTGAAGCTCAGCAGTAAGCTGGTCGTACGTTTTATCTTTCGGTAATGCAGGGCTTATTAAATTTCTCAACAAGCTGTAAGTAGTTGCACCAACTCCACTCAACAGTACAGCCTTCCTTTTGTCTGGCTCCTCAATGTCATTAGCTTGGAAGAAAAAGTCCAACATTTCACTATATTCTTCCCATGACTGAGTCGAGTTATCAAAAGGGGTTACCGTTCCGATTACAGCCGCCATTGCTCGTCGTGGTGGGGAAACCTCGTTTTTCCTCCTCTGAACTTGCACTCGAACTACTGGAGTCACTTGAGTTCGCCACACTTGCAATGTTCTCTGTTTCTCGCCGCTGATTTTTTTCTTTTAATCCTCGTCGCCAATTGTGTGATATCCTACCGTGTAGCAATGATCACACTTGAGTTATTTCTTTGGCTAACTCTGCCGTTTATTCTGCAACACACATAATAGACTGAACATGGATTCTGCGCGGGGTTTTCACACTCTTGTTCTAATGTGTCCCCTTAATAGTAGTGCTGAACAATACAGGTAGTTCCCCCTAGAGGCATGTGCCAGTAATGTTTTAAATTAGACTTGCAGTCTACCACAATAAGATAAGATAAGATAAGCCTTTATTAGTCCCACAATGGGGAAATTCCAGGATTGCAACAGCACAGGGATAGCAACACTCAGAGCAACAATCAGAAGGCAAGAAAAAAAAAGCAAGAGCCGCTAATATACACATGTACATATTACTATAAATATATATATATATACACAGACACACAGTGCGGAGCATTGTAGCTAGATGGAATAAATATGTAGATATATAAACACCCACAGTGCGGAGCATTGTTGCTAGATGGGCTAAAACAGCACAACCGTCTACTTAGTTCTCCTACATGGTATGATTATGTGCCCATACATATTCTCACCCTCCATAGCGACCGGTATTTTCCTAGTTGTATGCCGGAGGGGACCATTGTGTAAGTCTATTGTATCTTTTGCATTCAAAAACTATTAGGTTGTTACGTTTTTTTGCTATCTCTGCAAGCAGCCCTGCTTAGGTTGTACAGTCTGACAGCCGTTGGTAGGAAGGACCTGCGAAACCTCTCAGTTGTGCACCTGGGATGATGTAGTCTGCTGCTAAATGAGCTCCTCAGTGCATTCAGTATGTCCTGCATAGGGTGGAACTCGGACTCCAGCAGAGATGACAGTTTAGCCACCGTCCTTCTTTCTCCTATCTCCTCCTCAGGGTCAAGGTGCTGCCCCAGGACAGAGCTAGCTTTCTTTATCAGTTTGTTCAGTCTCTTCCTATCGGCTGCAGTAATGCCACTGCCCCAGCAGACCACTCCAAAAGTGATGGCTGATGCCACCACCGTGTTATAGAATGTCTTCAGCAGCGCCCCTTGTACACCAAAAGACCTGAGTCTCCTCAGCAGGAACAGCCTGCTCTGTCCCTTCTTGTAGAGTGCATCAGTATTGTGTGACCAGTCTAGTTTATTGTTCAGATGAACACCCAGGTACTTGTAGGATGTCACCATCTCGATGTCTGTTCCCTGTATATTTACTGGTGCTGTGAGGGGTTGTCCACGCCTGCAGCAGTCCACCACCAGCTCCTTAGTTTTCCTCGCGTTGATCTGGAGGCAGTTCCGATGGCACCAGTCCACAAAGTCCTGGATAAGCCCTCTGTACTCAGCTTCATCTCCATTGGAGATGAGGCCAACGATCGCAGAGTCATCAGAGAACTTCTGTAGATGGCAGTGTGTTGTGTTGTGTGAGAAGTCCGCAGTATAAAGAGTGAACAGGAAGGGAGCCAAAACCGTTCCCTGGGGGGCCCCCGTGCTACCGATGATCGTGTCGGACACACAGTCCCGGGTTCTCACAAACTGAGGCCGGTTCGTGAGGTAGTCCAGGATCCATGATGACAGGTGCTGGTCCACCCCTGCGCACAGCAGCTTGTCCTTCAGGATCATCGGTTGGATGGTGTTGAAAGCACTGGAGAAGTCAAAGAACATGATCCTCACCACATTCCCAGGCTTCTCCAGGTGGGACAGAGAACGGTGAAGAAGGAAGATGACCGCATCCTCCACCCCAATGCCATGCTGGTAGACGAACTGGAGTGGATCCATCGCTGGTCCCACCAGGGGGCGGAGGTGAGCAAGGAGCAGTCTCTCCAGGGTCTTCATCAAGTGGGACGTCAAGGCCACCGGTCTGTAGCTGTTCAGGTCTTTGAGGTGGGAAGTTTTTGGTACAGGTACCACACAAGATGTTTTCCACAGCTGTGGTACCCTCCCCAGCTTCAGGCTCAGGTTGAAGATGTACGTCACAATCCCACACAGCTGGTCTGCACAGGACTTGAGGAGCTTTGCGCTGATGCCATCCGGTCCCGACGCCTTCCTCGCCTTGATCTTCCTCAGCTCCGTCCTCACCTGGGTCTTGGTCAGGGTCAGGATGGGGGGCTGTGTGTTGGGAGTTGGGGGGTGTTGGTGGGGTGGGGAGTGGGCAGCAGGACTTGATGTCTTTAGAGGCAGCAGTGGTTGTTGTGCAGTCAGGGGGGAGGGCGGTTGGTCAAACCTATTGAAAAACAGATTCAGATTGTTCTCCCACTCCCTGCCCCCCATGGCCTGGGGGGAGGTATTCTGGAGCCCAGAGATGGTTTTGAGGTTTCTCCAGACCCCACTGATGTCGCTCTGTTGCAGCTTGTCCTCCATCTTCTTCCTGAAGCTGTCCTTGCCTTCTCTGATCTTTCTCCTCAGCTCCCTCTGTACGGACTTCAGCATCTCCCTGTTCCCCGACCTGAAGATCCTCTTCTTCTCTCTCAGAAGTGTTTTTATCTCAGGGTTGATCCAGGGTTTGTTGTTTGAGCAACACCGTATGGTCTTGGTGGGAACGGATTTGTCCACACAGAAGCTGATGTAGTCCGCGAAGGTGTGAGTGAGGCCATCGATGTCCTCACCATGTGGATCGCAGAGCTGCTTCCAGGTGGTGGTTTCAAAACAGCCCTTTAGAGTGTCCATTGCCTCCTCAGACCATAACTCCACTGTGCGCATGGCCGGAGGTTGTCTGTGCACTAGGGGTTTGTACACCGGCCGGAGATGAACCAAGTTGTGATCCGATCTCCCGAGTGGAGGGAGTTGTGATGAGGTGTACGCCTCCTTAGTGTTTGCGTAGAATAAGTCCAGTGTTTTATTGTCTCTAGTGTGGCATGTGACATACTGGGTAAACGTGGGTAGAATGGGAGACAGTGAAACATGGTTGAAATCGCCTGAGATGAGGAGAAGAGCATCTGGGTGTTCTGCCTGCAGCCTGCTGGTTACTGAGTGGATGACGTCACGCGCTGTCCCAGCGTTTGCCGTCGGATTTGCATAAACAACAATGCAGATCACGTGTGAGTGTTCTCTCGGGAGATATGTAGGCCACATGCTAACAGCTAGCAACTCAATGTCTTTGCTGCAGTGTCGTTGTTTAACAGTGATATGTCCCGGTCTGCACCAGTTGTTGTTAACATACATTATCACTCCACCGCCCCTTGCTTTGCCACTGTCTGGTGTTCGGTCTGCCCGTATCATGTGGAAACCCTCCAGCTCAATGTTAGCATCTGCTGCTAGTTCAGTTCAACATATTTAAAATCTCCCAAACACATGTGGGAAAATTTGTTATGGTCAGATGAAACCAAGGTTGAACTTTGTGGCCATAATTCCACAAGGTATATTTGATGCAAACACAACACTGCTCATGAGCAAAAGAACACCATGCCTACAGTGAAGCATGGTGGTGGCACCATAATGCTCTGTGGCTGTTTTTCTTCAGCTGGAACTGGGGCCTTAGTTAAGGTGAATGGAGTTATGAACAGTTCCAAATACAGTGTTGGCACAAAACCTTCAGACTTCTGCTAGAAAGCTGAAGATGGAGAGGAACTTCATCTTTCAGCACGACAATGACTCAAAGCGCCCATCCAAACCAACAAAAGTGTGATGATCAGGCAAGCGTGCTCCCCTCCCCTCCTGTTTTCCCAGCTCTGGAGTAATCTTCACACCTGTGTGATTCGCTGCACCTGCTGCCCTCTGGCTCCTCAGCATATTTAAGGTCCTGTGTGTGGATACGGCACTGCTGGACCGTTGGGGATTGCTGCCCTGTCAAGTCACTACATTGTTTACATTGTGGTTGATCTGTGCTTCTTACCTCCGATGCCTTCTCCTCCTCCTCAAGTTTGCTGCCACCTCAGCGGTGTGTATGTCAGGGTAGAGCATTTTAGGGTTTGTGTGTATCTTGTTTTTTGGTTTGTTACAGCTTTAAGGCTGTAACAAAGTGAATTATATTATTAATGTAATGTATATTGGATTATTTTCTTTTGTATATATTTGTGAGACTGTATTTTTGAGTTGATTATGAGTTACACCTGCGCTAACTGATCAAATCAGCAGGAACCAATTAGCAAGCTTTGTTGTGAACTCTCTGTCCAGAAGGACGTATTTAAAGATGGTGCGTGACTGTGTTAACAGAAGCCGAGAAGTCTAGGGAAGTCTGGAGAGAAGTTTTAGCAAAGGCATTAAGGAGCCTTCAAGGGAGAAGTCTTCCAGGAGCCTTCAAGTGCAGAGAACTGGAGGTGTTGTGAAAGTGTATTATCGAGGAGTACGGAGGAAACGAGGACAGGAGCGGAGAAAAGACGGAGGAAGCGCAGGTGTGGTGATTCACAGCAGCAGCACGGGACCGAAGACGACGAGAGTGACCAGCCGACGGAGGCTCCGTTGTGTTGGATGAAAGGTGAATACACAGCTAAGTAAAGGAACGTGCTGACTGTCTGTGTGTTGTGAATGTATTGTAATGTCGGGGCCATGTTAAGGGGGGGCAGGGATTTCCCCAGCATGCTTTGCAGCAGAGAACGTTACTTTGTGTGTGTATTTAATGTTATTACTGAGTTATTATACTGCTGTATCATTATAACTGCATTATAATGACACAGCAGTGTTTATAGGCAGGATTAGGGCAAGATGTATCATGTGTGTGTAACCATGATTGAAACGGAGGTCTGGGAGAATGACCTCCCCTCCTGTCTGTGCTCAGTGGTGTGTTTTTAATAAAGCCTGTTCGTCGCAACCATCTGCTCCCCTTCTTTGTGTGAACCTTGCCTACGTCACACTGGTGTCAGAAGTGGGTATGGAGCAGATGGAAGCCAGGATCCGAGCGGAGATCCAGCAGCTGGAGCGATTCATTGCTCAACTGGGAACGGACGACAGAGCTGAGACACCGACCCCTGGAGTGGCTCGCCGGGATGAATGGAGCAGCGGACCCGACGGGACCAGCGTACCCCACCTTCTGCCTTTTTCAAGGCAAAGTGGGCTGAGCAGAACAAACCAGCCCCTCTTCCCGCCCTTTTCAGGGCAGGACGGGCTGGCAATTTCACGGCAATCAGGGGTGGTGATCGACTGAGAGGCGACCGTCCCATCCATCTGGCAGTGGGCCAAGATTCCCCGCTTCAACGGCGAGACCCTGTTGGATGACTACCTGGTCCAGGTCGAGCTGGCTGCCACGCTGAACGACTGGTCACCAGAGGAAACCGCCGTGCAGGTCGCGCTGGCCTTGGAAGGGAGGGCTCTCTGCATGCTCTCTGATCTCCGGCCCGAGGAGCGCTGCAGCTGGCCAGCGCTACAAGGAGCACTCCGGAGACGATTTGGGAGAACGGCCGACGCTGAGCATGCCCAGGAACAGCTGACCAGCTGCCGTCGAAGCAGCCAGGAAAGCCTAGGA
Source organism: Pholidichthys leucotaenia (assembly GCA_020510985.1). Classification (NCBI taxonomy): domain Eukaryota; kingdom Metazoa; phylum Chordata; class Actinopteri; order Cichliformes; family Pholidichthyidae; genus Pholidichthys; species Pholidichthys leucotaenia. The sequence goes on along the minus strand of CM035845.1, from coordinate 356,991,456 downwards.
GCCTACGCGGCGGACATACAGCTGTTAACATGGCGCAGCTACCCGGACTTCGCACCGGAGGTGGTAGAGAATCTCACCCTCCAGAACTTCATCCAAGGTCTCTGCCCGGCCCAGCTCCAGAGCCACGTCCGGATCAATGCCGCGAGTGACTGGGAGACTGCGGTGGCAGAAGTGGAGCGGGTGGAGCCGCTGATGAATCTCACAATCGAAGCGTCGACGCCAAGACAAAGAACCTTCCAGGCCTTGGCTGAGAGCGAGGGGGAGGAGGAGGAGTTACGGCACACCACGGCAGCGCATCCACGGAGAAGACGGCCGCGGCGGCGCGTGGAAAGGTGCTCCCGCTGCGGGAAGCCAGGACACATCACACGGTACTGCCCTGCACCCACCCTACGACAAACTGATGAGCTGTCACCGCGCGTGGGCCGAATTGGACACTCGCCAGGGATGTATCTACAGTGCAGCCTGGAGAAGATGTCGATCCGGGCCCTGATTGCCACCGGCTCTACAATCTCCTTCGTCCGACCCGGTGTGCTGCCAGGCATGAACGAGACGGCCCCACAGGGGTGGGAACCCACCGAGTGCTGCGTCACCACAGCTACCGGTGAGCGCGCCAGATTGGGGGAGCGGAGAGTTCTCGTGGTGGGGGTGGCTGGTCAGAACATAAAACACCCGTTCTGGCTGGCTTACATCCAAGACCCCTGTATTATTGGACTAGACCTGCTCACAGCATGGAACACCAAGATTGACACCGCCGGACTGTCCCTCCAGCTGGGAACCCGGACCATCACGCTCCACAGCGGAACCCAGAGAAGGAACACGGAGGCCTGTGCGATCGAGGGACTGCCAGGACGGACCGGACCAGTTGGGCCACCGCGAGGACCGGACACAACGATGCCACCAGCGCGGGCAGAGGGAGCATGAGCACACACAAGGACAGCAAGGGGAGAAGTCAAAGTGTCAGCAGAGACGCAGCAGGCAGTCAAGGAATTATTCCAGCGGAGCTGCAGCGGACTGGAGCCGGAACAGAGATGCCAGCTGCGGGAACTATTGGACTGTTATATGGGTGTCTTCGCCGCGAAGGACGAGGAATGCAACCGGACCGGCTTGGTGCAGCACCAAATCAACACCGGTGAGACCAGGCCCATTTGACTCCACCCACGTCGGCTGCCCTTTTCAAGGCGGGCAGCAGCAGAACAAAAAGTGTGAGAAATGCTGGAGGCAGATGTTATTGAGCCCTCCAGCAGCCCCTGGGCGGCGCCAGTGGTGCTGGTCAAGAAGAAAGACGGGTCCTGGCGGTTCTGTGTGGATTACCGATGCCTGAATGACGTCACCCGTAAGGACTCCTACCACCTGCCCTGCATCGATGACACGCTGGACCACATCGCCGGCTCCAGCTAGTTCAGCTCACTGGATCTACGCAGCGGCTATTGGCAGGTAGAGCTGTCACCTGAAGCCCGCCAAAAAACAGCCTTCTCCATTGGGCAGGGACTGTATCAGTTTAAAGTGATGCCGTTTGGACTCTGCAACGCCCCGGCCACCTTTGAGTGCTTGATGGAGCGAGTGCTGGCTCACGTGCCCCAGAGTCGCTGCGTTGTTTACTTGGGTGACCTACTGGTGCATGCAGCTGATTTTGACAGCGCCCTGTCAAATCTCCGGGAGGTACTGGATGCCATCCGACAGGCGGGGCTACGGTTACACCCGAGAAAATGAAACCTATTCCGGCGGGAGACCACCTTCCTGGGCCACGTTGTCAGCGCAGCGGGAGTCACCACCGACCCAGAAAAAGTGGCGGCGGTGAAAGACTGGCCAGTGCCGTGGAATGTGGGAGAACTGAGGAGTTTTCTTGGATTGGCTTCCTATTATAGAAGGTTTGTGAAAAACTTTGCCGCCATCGCCAGCCCACTGCATCAGCTGATGCAGAAAGGACGCACGTTTCAGTGGAGTGACAGCTGTGCTGCTGCTTTTTCCCAGCTTCGCGCAGCGCTCATCAGAGCCCCCATCCTGCAGTATCCTGACCAGAACCGCCCTTTCATCGTGGACACGGACGCCAGCAACCAGGGCATCGGGGCGGTGTTATCCCAGGAGGGAAAACACGGAGAGCAGGCAGTTGTTTTTCTCAGCCGCACTCTCAGCAGAGCCGAGAGGAATTACTGTGTGACTCGCAGAGAGCTGTTGGCTGTCATTCAAGGACTGCGTCACTTCCGCCGGTATGTGTACGGGGGGAGGTTCCAGCTCAGGACGGATCACGCTTCCCTGACCTGGCTGCTGAACTTTAAAGAGCCGGATGGACAGTTGGCGAGATGGCTGGAGGCACTGCAGGATTATGATTTTCAGATTGTGCATTGGGCAGGCTGCCTCCATGTCAACAATGACGCGCTGTCTCGGCGTCCCTGTGCGATAGAGGAGTGTCATCACTGCCAGCGGGCTGAGGATCGAGACCAAGACGTCCCATGGGCTGCTGCTCTCCGGACCGCTGCGAGCAGGAATAACGCAGCGACACGCAGCCCCTCCTCGGATGATCAGGCAACCTCCCCCAGCGATGATGTCACAGAGGTCCTTGGCACGCAGCAGCTGCAGAGCAAGCAGGATAGAGACCCGGTCATTTCTCGGGTTTGGCTGTGGCTGGACACAGGACAGCGGCCCGCCTGGGAGGTTGTGTCTGCGCTGGACCCAGAGACTAAGGCCCTACACTCCCAGTGGGCCAACCTCCGCTGCCACGAGGGTCGACAGTGGCAGACTCTAGCTGGGCAGCGGCACGTCTGGCAGCTGCTGGTTCCTCGTCGACTCCGGCCCAAGGTACTCCAGCTGGTTCATGGGGGAGTAGGAGCGGGCCACTTTGGGGTGACAAAGACTCTGCAGCATCTTCGAGCCCGGTTCTACTGGCCCAGGTGTCATCAGGACGTGGAGCTCCACGTTCATCACTGCGACACCTGCACAGCTCAGAAAGGGCCAACTCAGCGATCCCACGCTCTCCTGCAGCAATACCGGGTGGGAGCACCAATGGAGCAAGTGGGAGTGGACATCCTGGGCCCTTTTCCGACTATGGACCGGGGGAACCGCTATGTGCTGGTCGCAAAGGATTATTTCAGTAAGTGGCCAGAGGCGTACGCGGTCCCGGACCAGAGCGCTGCTACGATGGCATCAAAGCTGGTGGACGAAATGTTCTGTCGGTTTGGCGCACCAGAGGAGCTGCACAATGATCAGGGTCGGAACTTTGAGGCGGAGGTCTTCGGAGAGGTCTGCAAGCGGCTGGGCATCCAGAAGACCCGGACCACCCCGCTGCATCCACAGAGCGACGGCCTGGTCGAACGATTCAACCGGACCCTCACCACCGAGCTCACTATCCTAGTGGACCAGCAACAGTGAGACTGGGACCTGCATCTGTCTTTTGTTTTGTGGGCGTACCGGACGGCAGCTCAGGAATCTACTTGGTGCACCCCTGCAGCGCTCATGTTTGGACACGAGCTGCGCACACCGGTGGATTTGGTATTGCGCCCCCCCCCCCCCCCCGAGCCGGAGGTGGAGGGAAAACCTGGGTTGGATTATTTGTTTTGTTTAAAGGAACGTCTTCACACAGTACATGAACTGGCTCGGGAGGCCCTGGCAGTGGCAGGGGGTTGGCAGAAACGAGTGTATGACTTCCGCTGCCAGGGGAGGGACTTTGCACCAGGACATCGAGTCTGGGTTTTCTGTCCTGAGAGAAAAAGAGGACAATCACCGAAGTTGGAGAGCCATTGGTCAGGACCATGCGTGGTCCTGCAGAGAAAGTCGGATGTGGTGTACAGGGTGAGGCTAAAGAAAAGGGACCGGGCCATGGTGCTCCACCGTGACCGTATCGCCCCGTATCAGCCATCCGACCCACTGGTGGTCAAGCCGGAGCTTTCATTCCGACCAGATACTCCGACCGAGACTCAGATGGACACTAGCGGGCCTGTACGTGCTGGTCATCGGCATTGAAGGCCGCCCCGACACCTGTACGAGTTCGTATTGGACTTTTGAATTGGACTTTGATTTTTCTGGGGACAGAAACCAGTCCGGGGGGGGGGGGGGCAGTGTAACGTCGGTGCTGTGTTAAGGGGGGGAGTAGGGATTTCCCCAGCATGTTTTGCCGCAGAGAACATTACTTTGTGTGTGTGTATTTAATGTTATTACTGAGTTATTATACTGCTGGGTCATTATAACTGCATTATAATGACAGCAGTGTTTATAGGCAGGATTAGGGCAAGATGTATCATGTGTGTGTAACCATGATTGAAACGGGGGTCTGGGAGGATGACCTCCCCTCCTGTCTGTGCTCAGTGGTGTGTTTGAATAAAGCCTGTTCGTCGCAACCATCTGCTCCTCTTCTTTCTTCGGAAGAAGATGAGAAGTGGCTGCAAAGCAGGCATCCAAGCCAAAACAAAGTGGGTTACGTGGTCTGCAGGCGATCCTCGCCAGGACCGACATAGGTGGCTGACGCCGGTTCCCCTTCACCAAGACGAGTGGGGACAGTCGTCCATCGCCGTTTCCCTCACCGTGTGAACCGGACCTAACCCAACACCGGAGGAGATGTGGACAGACCGCATGGACCCCGAGACCCTCCTGGACTTCCGTGCCTACATGGACGGACTGGAATCTGACCTGCTGGCCCAGGTGGACGTCACGTTACCGGGAGAGGTGGCTGAGGCCAATCCCGTTGCACATGGCGGACACGAACAGTGTGACGTCACCATCGCCGAGTCGTTTTGGATTAATAAATGCACGCTCCATCACTAATAAATCCTTCTCCTTGAGTGAACTACTCACAAACAGAGACTTGAATGTACTGTTTGTCACAGAGACATGGCAGAAGAATGAGGAGTTCATCCATCTAAATGAACTGTGCCCTCCTGGATGCACTGCTGTGGGTCAGCCCCGCCCCCATCTCCGTGGTGGGGGCCTTGCTGTCGTGTACCAGGACAAGTATGTATGCAGAATGATGAAGTCTGACAGTTATCCTTCATTTGAGTTACTAACACTTAAAGTGGGTTCCTCCAGTGTGTTTTACTGTTTTTTTAATCTATCGTCCCCCCGGCCCTGTTGGGCCCTTCTTAAATGATTTTAGTGAATTTTTAGCATCAATAATAAAACTGGAGAAGGTTTTAATTCTTGGTGAATTTAACTTGCACGTTGATGATGCCTCTTCTAGCCCAGCAGCTGAGTTTTTATCTGTGACTGACAGTTTTAATTTAACACAGCATGTGTCTGGCCCCACCCACAGAAAGGGACATACACTGGACCTGTTTTTTTCATTGGGTTTGCATCCCTCTAATGTGTGTGTTGAGGATGTCCACCTAAGTGACCACTGTGCTGTGTTTTTTGACTTATGTGTACCTCTTGAGCCAAAGCCTGCATCCATAAGGGCCAAGAGGAGAATTATTACAGAATCCTCTGCTCAGGAATTTTGTACTCTGGTTTGACCCTTGTCTTTTTAATGAATGTTCTGATGTTGATGGCTTTATGCAGGGTTTTGCCACACACTGCAGTTCTATTTTAGACAAGGTAGCACCCCTGAAATGCAATGCCTCTCGGAAGTGGCCCTACCTCTGGATCAACAAAAATATTTTAAACTTTAGGAGAACATGTCATCAAACCGAGCGCCTTTGGAAATCTACTCAGCTCGAGGTTCATAGGCTACACCTCAAGGATTTGATAAACTCCTTAAATAATATGATTAAGGAGGCAAGATCCAGCTACTTTCAACATCTTATAGCCACTAATAAGAAAAACCCCAAAGTGCTCTTTGACACAATACATTCTCTTGTGTCCCCCGCTGCCCCCACCTCCCCAGTGTTCTGTAAAGCTGATAGCAACAGCTTCCTGAATTTCTTTGTAGACAAGATTAGGGATATAAAAAACAATATCCCACCATCTTCTGGCTCTATGGCCAGAATTGACCCTCCCCCTCAAACATGGTCTTCCTTCAACATGGTGTCAATGGAGGATGTCTCAGCACTTTTAGCTAAAACAAGACCCTCCTCAAATTCAGTAGACATCCTCCCCCCGAAGCTTGTTGTGAATGTGTTTGATACAATTGGACCATGGGTCACCAAAAATTTTAACTTGCCACTCTCAACTGGTCAGTTCCCCAGCTCTTTCAAACATGCCATAATTGAGCCAAAACTGAAGAAAACTAACTTGGACCCCACCGATCTCAAAAACTATAGGCCCATATCAAAGCTTCCTTTCCTAGCCAAACTTCTTGAGAAAGTGGTGTCCAAACAGCTCACTGCCTTTCTGGAGACAAATTTAATCTATGACATGTTTCAGTCTGGGTCCAGACAACGCCACTCGACTGAAACTGCTTTAGTAAGAGTGGCTAGTGATCAGGTTCAGGTTCAGGTTCAGGTTACTTTATTTGTACCCGTAGGTAGATTTGTTTTGCAGTTGGTGACATCCATATTTACAAGCCACTAATTACATTCAACATAGACACAAACACAGGCACACATCTTACAAAATAGGTAAATATAAAATATGTACAATATAATTTTTATAGCTTGTTCAACTCTTTGACAGCAGCAGGGACAAAGCTGTTTTTGTAGCGCTGGGTTCTACTTTTTGGGACAGCAAACCTCCGTCTGGAGGGAAGAAGCTGAAAATTGCAGTGCAAAGGGTGGGAGTCATCATTTAAAATCGAGTCGGCCATCCTCTGTACTTGTCTGGTGTACAGGGATGTCAGGCTCAGCTGTGACTCACCAAGCAAACGACTGGACCATCTGACTACCTGATCCAAGGATTTCCTCTGTTTCAGTTTTATCTGACCAAACCATGACATTAAAGAAAAGGATAAAACAGATTCAATAAAAGCCCGATAGAACATAGTCATTATGGTTCGGTCAATTTGGAAGCGTGCAAGTTTCCTCAAACAATGCAAATTTTGCTGACCCTTTTTGCACACCCTTTCACAGTTCACCTCAAAGTTCAATCCACTATCAATAATTGTCCCAAGATATTTGTACGATTGTACACATTCGATGGTCTGGCCTTTTAGTATGGTGACTTTGTGCCTGGGAGTTTTCCTCCTAAAGTCAATAATCATATCTTTCGTTTTTGTTGTATTCAGCTGCAGGTAGGAATCCTCACACCAGTGAACAAAGTCATCAACTACTGGGCCGTGGCCACTCTCACCATCCTGGAGGAGACTGACAATCATCAGCATACTTTATAATGTGTCTGTTGTCATGTCTGCTCCGACACATGTTTGTGTACAGGATGAAGAGTAGTGGTGACAACACACACCCCTGAGGAGAGCCAGTAGAAGAGCACTTTAGGTCAGACAATGTACCATTGACCCTTACTCTCTGCGTCCTGTTGGTTAAGAAATCCAGAATCCAACCCACCAGATTATTGCTTAAATCAAATTGTTGCAGGAGCCTTTCAACTAAAATATGAGGTTGGATTGTATTAAAGGCAGAAGAAAAGTCCACAAATAAAAGCCTGGCGTGTGTCCCATTAAAATCCAGATGTTTAAAAAGCATGTCAAACAGAGTGACAGTGGCATCCTCCACTCCTCTGTGAGGCCTATAGGCAAACTGCAGAGGATCCAATGCATGTTCAGTCTGCCTTAGGACCTCACATCTGACCAGTTTTTCAAAAATTTTCATTAAAATTGAAGTCAAAGCAACTGGTCTAAAGTCGTTTACTGTTTTAGGACAGCTGGATTTTGGAAAGGGAACAACCACGGCATCTTTCCAGATCTTAGGCACATGTTGTGTCTGTAAGGACTTATTGAAAATATAATGAAATATAGGACTCAGTTCATGTGCACAGGACTTTACCAGGCGTCCACATATATTATCAGGGCCCTGACTTTTGTTCACTTTTACAGCGCGGAACTCCCTTTTAACATCCTGCATCTCAATATTAAAGTGCTGATTGTCTTTGAGTTTCTGTTTCAAATCTTGGATTTCTGTGCTAAAATCAAAGGAGTCAAAACGACCATAAAAACAATTAAGAGCATTAGCCAGCTCTGTGTCTGAATTAAAACCATCTAAAAACACACGATTACTGCGCTCTGTGCTCTGAAGGCCTGCAATAGTTTTCATACTGGCCCAGGCCGAACCAAGTTTATTTGCTGCCATCTTGCTTTCCAACTCTGATTTATAATTCTGCTTTGCTCTTAAAATTTCAGCCTTCAGCTCCTTGGTGGCAACCTGTAGCGCAGAAACAGACCCCTGTTTAAAGGCAAGAGCTTTCCTCTGTAAGCAGGATTTAACTGATTTAGTAACCCATGGTTTGTTGTTGGGGTATATTTTGACACGTTTACATGGAACAAACTTATTTTGACAGTGAGCCATGTATGAGCATGTGAGCTCAGCCAGAGAGTCCAAATCATCCCCGCAGGCCATTATGAACATCTTCCAGTCTGTACAGTCAAAGCATTCCTGGAGGCTGTGCTCTGAATCTTCTGTCCACACATCTATGTCTCTGGTCTCCACCTTGCCTCTTCTGAGAGCAGTTTTATATGTGGGCAGCAAATGAACACAGTTGTGATCTGAGGATCCTAAAGGAGGAAGGGGGAGTTATTTATAGGCCCTCTCTATGGATCCATAGCACAGGTCCAATGTCTTTTTTCGCCTGGTTGGGCAGGAGACATACTGATGAAAGTTTTTAAGTGTCTTCTTTAAAGAAACATGGTTAAAATCCCCAAGAATGAAGTTTGGCGCCTCTGGAGAAATTGACTGCAGCCGCTGCACCACATCAGAGATGGTGCTGGAGGCGGAGTCAGCGTCTGCCCTCGGGTGAATGTACACAGTTGTGATGAAAAGTTGGGGAAACTCTCGAGGCAAATAAAAGGGGCGTAGTGACACAGACAGCAGCTCCACATGGGGTGTACAGATGCGCTCTCTGACCGTGACAGATGTGCAGTACTGCTTATTAATGTATAAACATACTCCGCCCCCCTGACGCTTCCCAGTTACCTCTTCCTGCCGATCCGAGCGCAGCGGGGCTCCAAAGCCGTCAATCCACAGGTCTGCATCCCGATCATGCGCAGTAAGCCAAGATTCAGTGAAAGCCATGACGCAGCAGTTCTTAAAATCCTTCTGGTAACGTACATTGCCTTGAATTTCCTCCACCTTGTTTCTCACAGACTGTGCATTCCCAAAAATGATCGAAGGAAGAGGAATGTTACCAAACTGACGTCTCCTAAGGCGCAATTTCACACCTCCACGTCTTCCACGCTTCCTCCTGCCGCTTCTTTTTTCACCGCTGTGACCGTCTCTCAAAATAAAGTCCAGCAGCTGAAATTTGGGCGCAATCAGAGACTCTGCACCAGCTGTGTTAAAGCGCAGCAACACGTCCCTGGAATATTGTATTCTGCCCGCTATTCTGCTCGTCATGGAGCCGAACGCGTTTATCTCAGAGACAAAGAGCCAGAACACAGAAAGCAGCAGTGCGAGATATGAGAGGAAATCCATGTTGCAGATACTAGGGAGCTGTTTGCCATATATTCCACAAACGCTCCAGGGCAGAAACGACACAGAGGATTTTCTAAAAACGTAAAAAAGTACAAAAAACACACACACGCACTATATCACCAAGCTGCTGGTCGCTGCGTGATGTCGGCTGATACCGGGAAATCTACAGTCCTGGTCCTGCTGGATCTTTCCTCGGCCTTTGACATGGTGGACCACACCATTATGACAAACAGACTGAGGGACCTGGTGGGGATGACAGGTCCTGTTCTGAAGTGGTTCTTCTCCTACTTGACTGGTAGAAGCTTCAGTGTATCTTCTAATAACATCAGGTCTAACTCAGCCGATTTGCATTATGGTGTGCCCCAAGCTTCTGTCCTGGGGCCACTACTGTTCCTACTGTACATTCTCCCCCTTGGCCGCATCATACAGCAGTATAATAACATCTCCTATCATCTCTTTGCAGACGACATCCAGATATACTGCTCGTTCAACAAGTCTGAGCTCCACATACTCAGCTCCTTAACAAACTGCCTGTCCCACATAAAGCAGTGGCTTAATGACCACAGCCTCCAGCTAAACTGTGGCAAAACGGAGACTTGGATCATTTCCCCAGACAGCGACATATCAGGCATAAAACAATACCTTGGTGACTTGGGCAGTACAGTTAAAACAAAGCTGAGAAACTTGGGTGTCATCTTTGATAAGACCATGTCATTGGAACAATACACCAAACAACTGATAAAAAACTGTCACTTCCAACTGCGAAATATCTCCAAGCTCAGGACCATGGTTTCACACAAAGAGCTGGAGATGATCATTCACGCATTTGTCTCCTCACGTTTGGACTACTGTAACAGCCTTTTTACTTGTTTGAACAAGAAGGAACTGGCTCGTCTGCAGTTTGTTCAAAACTCTGCTGCGAGGCTCCTGACACGTGCAAACAGGAGAGACCACGTTACACCTGTCCTTAGATCACTCCATTGGCTCCCTGTTTTGTATCGTGTCCACTTTAAGATCCTGGTGTTCACTTTACGAGCAATTCACGGTCAGACCCCTGCATATATGGCTGCTCTGATTCAGCCCTACAGCTCGACCCGCAGCCTGAGATCCTCAGGACAGCAATTGCTCATGGTTCCCCGCACCCACTTTGCTACCAGAGGTGACAGGTCTTTTAAAGCAGTAGCACCACGCTTGTGGAATGACCTCCCTCTGCACCTTCGAGCCATGGACAGTGTTGTGAGTTTTAAAACCCACCTGAAAACATTCCTGTTTAAACAGGCATTTTAATCCAAGATTGACTGAAGGCTGTTACCACCTGACTGCATAGAGTGTATTTTTTGTATCCTAATTCTACTTTAATTCATATTTTAACTGTATCTTAACTGTAATATTGTATTTCAATTGTATTTTATTGCATTTTAATTTGTGTTTTAGTTCTATTTTAATTGTTTTGATTGTTGTTGCACTGTAAAGCACTTTGTGACTTTATATGTCTGTGAAAAGTGCTATTGTGGAGTGTGTAAATGAAGAGGCAGATTCATTTCAGACGGTTTATTACACACTCCCATCTCACAAGCAAAGATCAGACTGAACAGGCACTTTCCTCTTAAGTTTCATGGCATTTCTCCACACACAACATAACATTTGCATTACACTGCATTCAACCCCCTACGTCCTTGACTCCTTCCTGCTATCTCACCAGGAACCTCCTGAGTATTATTCTCCCATGTTTATCCACTGTCTCTTGTCTGAGATGCTAAATAATCTGGCTCCCCCAAAGTGCTACACTTCCCCCCCAGCATCTTAGATAGAACAATAGAATAACAGTCCACATGCTGCTTGGGCTTCCGTCTCCTCCCGTATCTGCTGTAACTGGGGTTTACCGCCTCCGTGGCGCTGCTGTGCCGGTGGGGGGGCTGCTGGGAGTGTGCCTGACTGCGGGTGGGCTGTGACTGGGGGGGAGCCACTTCGGTCTGTCCGTGTGGCTGCTCTGGTGAATCGTTTCCCTGGGGAGCTTTCCGTGGGGGTCTTCCACGCCGAGGGGCCTTAACCAACAGCACTTGCTCGTCCGCCACAACAAAAGCGGGTTTGAGTCTGTCTATGCCAATTTTTTCCCTCCTACCCCCCAAGTCTAGCAAAAAATGCTTATCCCCTGTTTCCAACACTCTGAACGGTCCATCATAGAGTGGGCGCAATGGAGGGTGGTAGGCGTCGTGTCTGACAAACACAAACTCCGTGCTCTTCAAAGTTTTAGGCACGAAAACACGCGGAAAACTGTGGTGGGCAGGGCTCGGCAGCATGCCTGTATTTGCACTACGCTGCAAAAGCTGAGACGGGCAGCTGCCCAGCGCGGGATTATCTGGCAGAAATTCCCCGGGCAGCCGTAGTGGCTGCGCAAAAACGAGCTCTGCCGGGGAAGCTTCCAGATCCTCTTTCGGCGCGGAGCGCAACCCCAATAAAAACCCCGGCAGCCTGTCTACCCAATTTGCATCCGTCAATGAAGCCCTGAGTGCTGCTTTCAGTGATCTATGAGAACGCTTGCATAACCCATTGGCCTGTGGGTTGTACGCGGTTGTGCGGTGAATTGTAACACCCAGGCTGCGGGCCATCGCGGACCAGAGTTCGGAAACAAATTGAGGGCCCCTGTCGGACGTAATGTCTGACGGGACTCCATAACACGCCACCCATGCTGTTAAAAAAGCGCGCGCTACGTCTGTGGACGTGGTTGCCGCCAGCGGGACCGCTTCTGGCCAGTGCGTGGTGCGGTCCACCACTGTCAGGAGGTGCGTGCACCCCTGTGATGGTGAGAGGGGGCCCACGAGGTCAACGTGAATATGGTCGAACCTCTTAGCCGGAATACGAAACGGCTCCAAGGGAGCCTTCGTGTGTCTGTGTACCTTGGCTCGTTGGCACGCCACACAGGCTGCAGCCCACTCTTTCACTTGTTAGTGTAGGCTCTGCCACACAAACTTCTCTCCCACCATTTTGACCGACGCGCGCACTCCTGGGTGCGCCAGAGTGTGAACCGACTCAAACACGCGGCGGCGCCACACGACCGGGACCACCGGACGCGGGCGACCCGTGGAGACATCGCAGATTGGGGGGGGGGGCACCATCTTGCAGCACCCTGCTCTCCAGCCTTATCCCTGTTTGTCCAGACTGGAGCGTGCGCACGTCTGCGTCGCTAATCTGCTCTGTGGCCATGGCAGCGTAATCTATCCCCATACAGACCGGGGCCACCACGGCGCGCAAGAGGCAGTCCGCCAGCACATTCAGTTTACCCGACACATGTTGACTATCGGTAGTAAACTCTGAGATCGCGGCCAGCTGTCTCTGCTGCCGGCCCGACCACGGTTCTGAAACCTTGGCCATCGCGAATGTTAGCAGCTTGTGGTCCACGAACGCGGTGAAGCTGCGCCCTTCCAGCCAGAATTGGAAGTGGTGTATGGCCAGGTGGAGAGCCAGCAACTCTCTGTCGAACGCGCTGTATTTACGTTCGCTGTCGCGCAAAGTTCTGCTGAAAAAGGCGAGCGGCTGACAAGCCCCGGCGACGCGTTGCTCCATGACAGCTCCTATGGCCACGTCTGAAGCGTCGGTGGTGAGCGCTATGCGGGCTGCCGGGTCCAGATGCGCCAGCAGTGCGGCATTTGCCAGGGCTGCTTTAACTTCCAAGAACGCCCGCTCTCGCTCCGGGGTCCATTCGACCCTATCCGCGGGTTTCTGTTTCTTGAGCGCGACGTACAATGGTTGCATGAGCTGTGCCGCGTGGGGAAGGAAACGGTTCTAAAAGTTCACCATCCCCAAAAATTCCTGCAGCGCCCTGACCATCTGAGGCCAGGGAAAATCCGCCACGGCGCGCACCTTGTTGGGCAGCGGGATCGCTCCTTCCGGAGAGACGCGGTGCCCCAAAAAATCAATCTCCGTCACGCCGAACTGGCACTTCACCGGGTTGATTATTAATCCGTGCTCCTCCAACCTCCGGAAAACCGTCGTGAGGTGGGTTTCGTGTTCATCTTCAGACGCACTGGCTACCAGGATATCGTCCAGGTAGACGAACATGAACGGGAGATCGGGCAGCACTGCATCCATCATGCGCTGGAACGTCTGTGCCGCTCCTTTTAACCCGAATGGCATGTGCAGGAACTCGAATAGACCGAACGGAGTTATTACCGCTGTTTAGGGTATGTCCTCAGCGTGCACTGGGACTTGGTGGTAACCGCGGACCAGGTCTATTTTGGAAAAAATGCGTGCTCCGGCGAGGTGAACGGAAAAATCCTGTATGTGGGGAATTGGGTAGCGGTCGTGTGCTGTGGCTTTGTTCAACTTGCGGAAATCCCCGCACGGTCGCCACGATCCCTCAGCCTTAGGGACCATGTGTAGCGGGGATGCCCATGGGCTGTTCGAGTGCCTGATGATGCCCAACCTTTCCAGGTTGGCGAACTCCTCGCGTGCTATGGCCAGTTTAGCTGCGTCCAAGCGCCGAGGTCTTGCAAAAACGGGCGGCCCGGTGGTGGTGATAAAGTGCTCCACCCCGTGTTTAACGATGGCCACAGAAAACGTCGGGACCGTGAGTGCTGGGAACTGAGTGAGCAGTGTGTGGAACTTACCGCCTGTAGCTGTGACGTTGGCTTGTACTGTTGGCTGGGTCACTCGAGCTATACAGGGGAGAGAGTCAAAGGACAGTGCATTAACCAGGTGCCTGTTAGCAACATCAATCAGTAAACCATGTGCACACAGAAAATCAGCCCCCAGTATATGGTAATTCAGTGCTGCTACGACTAAAGTCCACTCATGTGTACGGCCGTGTAGAGATAAGAGCAGAGTCCTTTCACCAAAGGTCTTAATATCCGAGCCGTCTGCTGCCAACATCTCGGGGCCGCTAGGTCCTGCCAGCCGGTCAGCGTAGGTCGGCAGGATGAAACTCTTCTGGGCTCCGGTGTCCACGAGGAAACGCCTCCCGGAGCGTGCATCCGTCAAGTAGAGCAGCTTGTTCTCTTCACTGAGGGTTGCAGCTGCTACCGACCCCCGGCCTTGGCATTTCCCGAGTGCTTGAATTGGCACGGGGGCACACATCTGCGTGCCTTCTCTCCGAAGCAGCAGTGGTAGAAACAGAGCGTGTCTCTCTGGCGCTCCTTGGCCCCCGCTGCTGCTACCGTCGGTGGCTCCTCGCCTCCTCTGATCGTCTTGCTGGGCTCTGCCGCTGCCGCGTTGACTGTGATCGCCCTGGTGGTGAGGATGATCCGGTCTGCCTCCTGGGCTAGCGCACGGTAGCCGCGCGTGGCCAGCAACGGCAAATTGGCCAGAACCGCTCTCACCTCTATCGGAAGGTTCCGGAGGAAGAGGTGGGCAAACAGAAAGTGCCCGTCGTCCGTGCCCATTAATGCCAGCATCTTCTCCATCAGGTCTACAGCCGAATCATCTCCTAACTCGGTCCGCGTCAGGAGCCTCTCCGCTCTTTCATAGTCCGAGAGCATGTAGCGCTGGATGAGCGCAGCCTTGAGCACCTCATATTTGCTGCTGGCTGGTGGCTGATCGAGTAGGTTCGCTACCTGCTGAGCTGTGCGGGCATCCAGCGCTGCGACCACATGGTAGAATCTGGTGTCATCGGCCGTTACTCCCCGGAGGGTGAACTGGGCCTCGGTGAGGTGGAACCAAGAGCGCGGGTTGTGCTGCCAGAAATTCGGTAGCTTGACTGAAACCGCACACGCGTGGCTGGAGGTTCCAGTCTGGGCTGTCTGTGGGATGGCTGCCGCCTCGCTGTAGCTTCCTGACCGGGCCGGCTCCGGGGATCTTGCCTCGTGTTCCATAATACGTCTTGGGTCACCAGTGTGGAGTGTGTAAATGAAGAGGCAGATTCATTTCAGACGATTTATTACACACTCACATCTCTCTAGCACAGAACAGACTGAACATTTCAGCAGGCACTCTCCTCTTAAGTTTTATGGCATTTCTCCACACACAACATGACATTTGCATCAGACTGCATTCAATCCCCTACGTCCTTGACTCCTTCCTGCTATCTCGCTAGGAACCTCCTGAGTATTATTCTCCTATGTTTATCCACTGTCTCTTGTCTGAGATGCTAAATAATCTGGCTCCCCCAAGGTGCTAAACTATATAAATAAAGCTTACTTACTTACTTACTTACTTCTTAGTGTGAACTCCGCTACGTCACAGTATATTAGCCCCGGTGTGTTCACGGTAGGCTAAGTTTGCGCTGCGCTGTGTGCTGCAGGTTTCCCCCGGACGACGGATACGAAGGAGCCGCTCCTCTTCTCTCCGCCTGTTCGCCATCTCTCCTCGGGCACGGAACACTCCCTCTTCGAGGTGTACAGGAGGGTCTCGGACGAGCCCGGACAGACGGTGCTTACCTACCAGGATAAGGAGGACAATAGCGGGAGTTCCTGGCCGGACTGCCAGTGAATGCATCACGCTCGATTGCGGACGTTCAGAAGGTTTTTTCTGGTAGCGCAGGAAGTGACTTTTGATTGAGAATTGTATTGCTTTTTTTCCTTGTGTGCTTTTTAGGATATTTATGGTATTTATAATATTTATTGAGGGGTTAGTTTCTTAAATTGTGCACATAGGGAAATGTATGGTTTGTAGAGTGTGTAAATGATGAGGCAAGTTTGTCTCAGGCAGTTTATTACACATTCTCTCACATGAGCATAGTAGAAAAGAGGACATCTCACACAGAACTCTTCACTTAAATACTCAGGTCCTTCTACATATCAAAAGGTCACATTGCATTCACATAAAAGATCACATTGCACGGTGGCGCAGTGGTTTAGCACTGTGGCAGCACAGTTTTACCCTCGGCCGGGGGATCGCGGGGATCATGAGATCGTGGGTTCGATCCCAGCCCCCGACCAACAGTGAGCTGTGTGGAGTTTGCATGTTCTCCCCGTGTTGCGCGGGTTTACTCCGGGATTTCTCCGGTTTCCTCCCGCACACCAAAAACATGTAGGTTTAGGGCGCTCGCGCACACAGCGACCAGCAGCCGGTGGCTTGTCACCAGACTGCAAACCAAGTCTACCTACGGGTACAAATAAGTAACAAAAAAAAAAAAAAAATTGCATGCACTTCCTTAATCCTTTAACATCCCCCTCACAGTCTCTGGCACACAAAGGATCCTCCAAGCCGTCTCTGACATACAAAAGATCACATTTCACAGCTTCCTGTTATCTCCAAGGAAACTCTGCCCTTTGTTCTTATCAAAGATGCTGCTCATTATGTTTTGGCCATGTGTGGCCACACCACCCCCCTGAGCATATTGGATCGAACAAAAGAATAACAGTCTGTATGCTGAATCATTACACATCAATCCACATGCTGCTTGGGCTTCAGTCTTCTCCGGTATCTGCTGTAACCAGGATTCACCGCCTCCGCGGCGCTGTCATGTTGGGGAGCTGCTGTCTGGGGGTGAAAACCTTTTGTCTGTCCCTGCGGGTGTTCTGGGGAAATTCTACTCTGGGAAGCTCCCCGTGGGGGTCTTCCACGCCGAGGGGCCCTTGCCAACAGCACTTGCTCGTCCACCACCACAAAAGCGGGTTTGAGTCTGTTTATGCCAACCTTTTCCCTCCTACCCCCCAAATCTAGCAAAAAATGCTTGTCCCCTGTTTCCAGCATTCTGAACGGTCCATCATAAGGTGGTCGCAGTGGGGGGGCGATGCGCGTCATGTCTGACAAAAACAAACTCCGCGTTTTTCAAAGTTTTAGGCACAAAAACGCACGGAAAACTGTGGTGAACAGGGCCCGGCAGCGTGCCTGTGTCAATGCTATGCTGCAACAGCTGAGACGGGGAGCTGCCTGGCGCAGGATTATCCGGGAGAAACTCCCGAGGCAGCCGAAGTGGCTGCACAAAAACGAATTCAGCTGAGGAAGCTTCTAAGTCTTCTTTAGGCGCAGAACGCAACCCTAATAAAACCCACGGTAGCTTGTCTACCCAATTTGCATCCGTCAGTGACGCCCTGAGAGTCGCTTTCAATGACCTATGAAAACGTTCGCATAACCCATTAGCCTGAGGATTGTACGCGGTTGTGCGGTGAATTGTGACACCCAGGCTGCGGGCCATTGCTGACCAAAGTTCGGAAACAAATTGAGGGCCTCTGTCGGACGTAATGTCCGACAGGACTCCAAAACGCGCCACCCATGCTGTTAAAAACACGCGCGCTACCTCCTCGGCTGTGGTTGACGCCAGTGGAACCACCTCCGGCCATCGCGTGGTGCGGTCCACCATTGTCAGAAGGTGCATGCACCCCTGTGATGGCGGAAGGGGGCCTACGAGGTCCACGTGAACATGGTCGAACCTCTTAGCCGGGATGTGAAATGGCTCCAAGGGAGCCCTCGTGTGTCTGTGTACTTTGGCTCGTTGGCACGCCATGCAGGCTGCTGCCCACTCTTTCACCTGTTTGTGAAGACTTGGCCACACAAATTTCTCTCCTACCAGCTTGATTGATGCGCGCACTCCTGGGTGCGCTAAAGAATGAACCGAGTCAAAAACGTGGCGGCGCCACGCGGCCGGTACCACGGGATGCGGTCGCCCAGTGGAGACATCGCAGATTGGGGGGGCATACCATCTTGCAGCACCCTGCTCTCCAGCCTTAACCCTGTTGGTCCAGACTGGAGCACGCGCACATCCGCGTCACTAACCTGCTCCTTGGCCATGGCTGCGTAATCTATCCCCATGCGGACCGGGGCCGCCACGGTGCGTGAGAGACAGTCTGCCACTACATTCAGTTTACCCGACACATGCTGAATATCGGTAGTAAACTCTGAGATCGCAGCCAGCTGTCTCTGCTGCCGGCCCGGCCAAGGTTCTAAAACCTTGGCCATCGCGAATGTTAGTGGCTTGTGGTCAACGAATGCGGTGAAACAGCGCCCTTCCAGCCAGAACTGGAAGTGGTGAATAGCCAAGTGGAGAGCCAGCAACTCCCTGTCAAAAGCGCTGTATTTATGTTCACTATCGCGCAAAGTCCTGCTGAAAAAGGCGAGCGGCTGCCAAGCCCCAGCTACACGCTGCTCCACAACCGCCCCTATGGCCACATCTGACGCATCAGTAGTGAGCGCTATGCGGGCCGTTGGGTCTGGATGTGCCAACAACGCAGCGTTTGCCAGGGCTGCCTTGACTTCCGAGAACGCCCGCTCTCGCTCCGGGGACCATTCGATCTTTTCGCGGGTTTCTGCTTTTTGAGCGCAGCGTACAGTGGTTGCATGAGCTGCGCTGTGTGGGGGAGGAAACGGTTATAAAAATTCACCATTCCCAAAAACTCCTGTAACGCCCTGACCGTTTGTGGTCAGGGAAAATCTGCTACCGTGCGCACTTTGTCAGGCAGCAGAACCGTTCCTTCGGGAGAGACGCGGTGCCCCAAAAAATCAATCTGCATCACCCCGAACTGAGACTTCGCTGGATTGATCATTAAACCATGCTCTCCCAACCTCCGGAAAACCGCCGTGAGGTGGGTTTCGTGTTCGTCTTCGGACGCGCTGGCTACCAAAATATTGTCCAGGTAGACGAATACGAAAGGGAGATCGTGCAGCACCGCATCCATCATGCATTGGAACGTCTGTGCCGCCCCTTTAAGCCCGAATGGCATGTGCAAAAACTTGAATAGACCAAACGGAGTTATCACCGCTGTTTTGGGTATGTCCTCAGCGCGCACTGGGACTTGGTGGTAACCGCGGACCGAGTCTATTTTAGAAAAAACGCGCGCTCCTGCCAAATGAACGGAAAAATCTTGGATGTGAGGGATTGGGTAGCGGTCGAGCGCTGTGGCGTTGTTCAACCTGCGGAAATCCCCACAAGGTCGCCACGAACCGTCAGCTTTAGGGACCATGTGTAGCGGGGAAGCCCATGGGCTGTTTGAACGCCTGATGATGCCCAACCTCTCCAGGTTGGCGAACTCCTCGCGCGCTATGGCCAGTTTAGCTGCATCCAAGCGCCAAGGTTTTGCAAAAACGGGCGGCCCGGTGGTGGTAATAAAATGTTCCACCCCGTGTTTAGCGACAGCTGCCGAAAATGTGGGGACCGTGAGTGCTGGGAACTGAGTGAGCAGTGTGTGGAACTTACTGCTTGCAGCTGTGACGTTGGCTTGTGCTGTTGGCCGGGACGCTTAAGTTGTACAGAGAATAGAATCAAAAGACAGTGCATTAACCAGGCGCCTGTTAGCGACATCAACCAACAAACCATGTGAGCACAGAAAATCAGCCCCCAATATATTGAAATTCAATGCTGCTATGACAAAAGTCCACTCAAATGTACGGCCGTGTAGAGACAGGAGTAGAGTCCTCTCAGCAAAGGTCTTAATCTCCGAGCCGTTTGCTGCTGCCATCTCGAGGCCGCTGGATCCTGCCAGCCGGTCGGCGTAGGACGGCATGATGAAACTCAACTGGGCGCCGGTGTCCACGAGGAAATGCCTCCCCGAGCGTGCATCCGTCAAGTAGAGCAGCTTGTTCTCCTCCCCGAGGGCCGCAGCTGCTACCGACCCCCGGTCTTGGCGTTTCCCGAGCGCTTGAACTGGCACGGTGGTATACATTTGCGTGCCCTCTCTGCAAAGCGGCGGTGGTAGAAACAAAGGGTGTCTCCTCCGCGTTCCTTGGCCCCTGCCCCCGCCGTCGTAGGTGGTTCTGCTACCGCCGTCGATGGCTCCTCGCCATCTCCGGTTGTCGCGCCGAGCTCCGTCGCCGCTGCTGTGGTCGCGAGCTCTCTGCTGGCCATGATGATCCGGTGTGCCTCCCGGGCCAGTGCACGGTAGTCCCGCTTGGCCAGCAACGGCGAACTGGCCAGGGCCGCTCTCGTCGCTGACGGAAGGTTCCAGAGGAAAAGGTGGATAAAAATGAAGTGGTCGTCGTCCGAGCCCTTCAATCTCAGCATCCTCTCCATGAGGTCAATAGCCGTGCAATCTCCCAACCCAGTCCGCATCAGGAGTCTCTCTGTTCTCTCCTCAACCGAGAGTGTGTAGTGCTGGATAAGTGCGGCCTTCAATGCGCCGTATTTGTCGCTGGCTGGTGGCTGATCCAGCAGGCTGTCCACATGCTGAGTCGTGTGGGTGTCGAGCTTTGCGACCACATGGTAGAATTTCGTGCCATCCACCGATATCCCCCGGAGGACGAACTGCGCCTCAACCAGGTGGAACCAGGAGCGCGGATTGTGCTGCCAAAAATCTGGTAGCTGGATTGTAACGGCATACGCTTGGCTGGGGGCTCCCAATGAAGCTGGCTCCGGGGAATTCTCTTCGTGTTGCATGCTTCGTCTTGGATCACCAGTGCAGAGTGTGTAAATGATGAGGCAAGTTTGTCTCAGGCAGTTTATTACACATTCTCTCACATGAGCATAGTAGAAAAGAGGGCATCTCAAACAGAACTCTTCACTTAAATACTCAGGTCCTTCTACATATCAAAAGGTCACATTGCATGCACTTCCTTAATCCTTTAACATCCCCCTCACAGACTCTGGCACACAAAAGATCCTCCAAGCCGTTTCTGACATACAAAAGATCACATTTCACAACTTCCTGTTATCTCCAAGGAAACTCTGCCCTTTGTTCTTATCAAAGATGCTGCTCATTATGTTTTGGCCATGTGCGGCCACAGGTTCTTATTAGGAATGCATGGTTCTTATCTGGCATTTATGGTTCTTATTGGGTAGCGTTGTAGTCTATAACCATTTTAAGTAATTGTCTAATAAACTTGTATAATTGCTTTCATGCCTTCCTGAGTGTTTATGTTGTTGTGGCCCGAGAATCATTTATTTTATTCATAATGCTCACAGTGATTGACACTTCCCAACTGTGACATGTACTCCAGGGCTGATCACGCTCGCCTGACCTTCATCCTGAAGACACCGGACGCTCCACCCAGGTCATCCGCTTAACTGTCTTCCCCTGGTTCCACGCAGGATCTCCCTGCCAGGCCTCTGCTCATCGCAGCAAGAGTGAACTCCCTTCTTATTCTCCTCTTGTGGAGTTTCTCGCCTCTAATTATTGTCCCTGCTCTCTCCCCCCAAGCTGCGTGTGTTCCAGCGTGCTCCTGTTTTGTGTGTCTATTTAAGTGTGTGTTTTGCTTGTGTGGTTTCTTTGTTGTTGCACTTTATATAGGTTTGTGTATTTTTGTGTTTTCATTAAAGTTGTGAATCCTTTTAACCATCTGAGTCTGAGTGTTCATCTGGTGCGGTTGCTCAGCGTTTGAGCCTCTCTCTTGGGTTGAATTATGACAGATTGTCCTGACAAGATTGAAGCTCAGCGGGCACTTCACTGAGAGAGCAGTTGGCACTCTGGCGTTTGGAGGCCACAGAACGCCGGGTCATGCTTCTATCTGACCAATTCCAAACCTTCACCCAGCAATTGGCAACTGTCACCGAGCATTTGTGTTGGCTTCCTGGTGCAGCGTCTCCCCCTGCACCTGCTGCTCCAGCAGTTTTTTCCATCTGCAGGACCATTTCTGTTCCTTCACCTGACCCCTATGGGGAGGAGGTGGGGGGATGCAAGGGGTTCTTGCACCATTGCCAGCTTTATTTCCAGCAGGTGGAGGGGGAGTATAGGGATGATTCGGCCAGAATTGATTTTGTGACCTTGCTTGTACGGGACCGGGTGCTCAAGTGGGCACAGTCGACCTTGAGTAGTCCGTCTGGGCCCTCCTACACATTCAAACAGTTTGTGCGGGAATTTTCGGAGGCTTTCAACCATACGGAGAGTGAGGGGAATATTGTTAGTCAGCTGATGGGTCTCTGGCAGGGGAATCGGTCTGTAGCTGATTTCTCCATCAAGTTCCAGGTTGCTGCGGTGGACTCCGGATGGAATGACGATGCTCTGTGCAGCGCCTTCCTCTGGGGTCTGAATGCTAACCTCTGCGACAAGCTGGCTATCCAAGCTTCTCCCTTCTCTCTGGATGAGCTTGTTGTGCAGGTGGTGGCCCTTGATAACCAGTTTAGGGAGTGCACAACAGCAGAAGACCGCTGCTTCCCCGTTCGCTTCATGGCCGGCCCCTCCGGCCTCTGATGCAGCTCTGCCAGCGTCATCACTGGAGCCGATGGTCCTTGGTAGGGCCCGTCTGACTCCAAGGGAATGCCGGCCTCCTAAGAGGGCGGGGGTGTGCATATACTGTGAGGTCCCTGGCTACGCAATATCGAAATGCCCAATTCAGCCCGAAAGATCCAGCCCGTCAGTTGCCGTGGGAGCTCTGGCAGGAGGATCTTCCCAAAATTCCCCTAACCGATGGCAAGAACCAAGCAGACCGCCCGTAAATCTACTGGAGGAAAAGCCCCCAGGAAGCAGCTGGCCACCAAGGCTGCTCGGAAAAGTGCTCCAGCCACCGGCAGAGTGAAGAAGCCTCACCGTTACAGGCCCGGTACCGTGGCTCTGAGAGAGATCCGTTGCTACCAGAAATCCACGGAGCTGCTCATCCGTAAGCTGCCCTTCCAGCGCCTGGTGAGGGAGATCGCTCAGGACTTCAAGACTGACCTGCGCTTCCAGAGCTCCGCCGTCATGGCTCTGCAGGAGGCCAGCGAGGTCCACCTGGTGGGTCTCTTCGAGGACACCAACCTGTGTGCCATCCACGCCAAGAGGGTCCCCATCATGCCCAAAGATATCCAGCTGGCCGGCCACATCCGCGGAGAGAGAGCTTAGACTTTCTGCTGCACATCCACCAACCACAATGCTCCGCACTGTGTGTCTATATATATATTGTGGTGAACACACAAGGGACCTGTTGGACCAGTTTTGTGACTCACATTTTAGGCCAGAACAAAGGCAGGACTCTTAGCCTTGGTATGCAAGGCTGGAGACTGTGGGGGGTCAATTAAGGGATTAAGGAAAGGATGCATGGGAGACAGTGGAAGTGATATGGAGAGAGATGCATTGTGACTGTCTTTATTATGCAAGGTGGTCTGTGGGACATGTGATCTATGAGGTGTGAAGTCCCTGATATTTAAGGACGAGAGTTACTGTTTCATACCCTCTCTTTTTTTTCTGCTGTTGAAATGATGGAGATGTGAATAAAGCTGACTCTGAGAAAGAACTCTGCCTCGTCATTTTCACATCTTCCACAATATATATATATTTATAGTAATATGTACATATATGTATACTAGCTGCTCTTGTTTTTTCTTGCCTTCTGATTGTTGCTCTGAGTGTTGCTATCCCTGTGCTGTTGCAATCCTGGAATTTCCCCATTGTGGGACTAATAAAGGCTTATCTTATCTTAACTTATCTTATCTTATCTTAACCCTTTTGAACTCCCTGCCCTCATTCAGTTACTGGTGGCCTAGTTCAAAACATCCACCCTGACTCACTCGGGAGCGGAGCAGAATTTCATTCAACTGGCACTGGTCCGAGAATTTCAGATTCCCACCAGGAACCTCCCGATGCCTTTGAATGTCTTGGCGGTATCAGGCAGCAGGATCGCGGCGATTAACAAACTGAGCCCATTTCGGTCATTTTGTCCGGTAATCACCGCGAGACCATTCACTTTTATGTGCTTCCTCAGTCTTCCTCCCCCATGATTCTGGGGTATCCTGACTCCAAATTCATAACCCCATAATAAATTGGAGTCAGGGCTCAGTTTTGTCCTGGAGCTCCTTTTGTCTCTTGTCATGTCTCTGCTTGGCCACATGCTCGCCCTCTCTCCCTAGCTCCTCCCCTCCGGCTGGGCCGGCGGATCTCAGCTCCATACCCGAGGTCTATCATGAGTTAGGGGAGGTCTTTAGCAAGTCTAGAGCCCTATCGTTACCACCTCACCGGGCCTATGACTGTGCTATCGACCCCCTTCCAGGCGTGCAGCTCCCATCCAGTTGGCTCTACAGTTTATCTGGGCCAGAGAGGGAGGTGATGGAGACCTACATTAAAGACTCCCTCAGCGCCAGCCTTATTCGCCTATCGTCCGCCCCTCTCGGCCCTGGGTTCTTTTTTGTAGGGAAAAGGGACAGGTCTTTGCAGCCATGCATTGATTACCGTGAACTTAACGCCATAACCCTTAAGGATAAATATCTTCTGCCCCTTATTAACTCAGCATTTGCGCTTCTCCAACTGGCTCATTATTTCACCAAGCTCAACCTCCACAGTACGTACCATTTGGTCTGCATTCATGAGGGAGACGAATGGAAGACAGCATTCAAAACACCTCTGGACCAATTTGAATATTTGGTCATGCCACTCAGGCTTACTAACGCCCCTGCCGTCTTCCAGTGGGTAATCAATAACGTCTTGCAAGACATGGTGAACCAGTTTGTTTTTGTTTATTTGGATAATATTTTGATTTTTGTCCCGCACGCTGAAGGAGCACGTAGTCCACGTTTAGTCTGTCCTGCAGCGGCTGCTGGAGAATCAGCTTTTTGTGAAAGTGGAGAAGTGCGAATTCACCACTCGCCAGCTGAGAGGAATTATGATGCTGGGGACCGCAAGCTGTTGGCCATTAAATTGGCATTGGAGGAATGGAGACACTAGCTCGAGGGGGCTATCCAACTGCTCATTGTCTGGACAGATCATAAAAATTTAGAACACCTTAGATCTGCCAGACGGTTGAATTACGGCGGCAGCCTTGGTGGGCTCTGTTCTTTAATAGTTTCAATCTTTCCATCTCATACCAACCATGGTCCTGCAATGTCAAGGCTGATGCTCTCTTGTGTCAGTTCTCTCCTGACTCCTCCTCCTCCGCTCCCTCCGCAGCTGCTCTTTCTCCCTGGAGACCATCCTCCCCTCCTCCTACTTTCTTGGGGTTCTCTTGTGGGAGATCTAGCAGAGGGTCCGGCAGTCCCAGTCCTTGAACCCGTCCTGGAGGGAGGTCCGGCCAATCAGCTGCATGTGCCCTCTGCTCTATGCAGTGAGGTAATCAAGTGGGGGCACACCAGCTTCTTTGCCTGCCACTGAGGTGTTTCTTGGACTATCGAGCTGCTGAGACAAGAATTTTGGTGGCCCACACTCGGGAGGGATGTGAGGGAGTATGTTAAGGCCTGTCACATCTGCACTGCTAACAAGATGGACCCTTCTCCTCCAGCCGGTCTCCTCCAGCCTCTCCTGGTGCCTAGTCATCCGTGGTTCCACATCACTCTGAACTTTGTCGTGGGCCTCCTTCCATCCCAGGGCAACACTATCATTCTGACTTTCATTGACCATTTCTCCAAGGCCATCCTCCTCGTCCCTCTCCCTAAGTTGCCATCAGCTGCAGAAACAGCCAACTTGTTTACCCAGCATGTCACCCCCCTGCACTAGATTCCCATGGACATTGTCTCGGACCAGGGTCCCCAGTTTTCATCTCGGGTGTGGAAGGCATTCTGTCAGTTCCTGGGTGCTACAGCCAGCCTGACATCCGGATAGTACCCGCAGAACAACGGTCAGGCTAAACGTGCTAATCAGCCCCTGGAAGCCACCCTGAGGTGCGTGGCATCCTGCAATCCGACCACCTGGAGCTTCCACCTGACCTGGGTGGAGTATTCCCATAACTCTGCTGTCTCCTCCGGCACTGGGCTGATGCTGTTTGAGGCCTTGATTGGGTACACGCCTCCCCTGCTTCCTATGGTGGAGAGGGGTCTCGCTGTCCCATCTGTGGAGGTCCATGTTGTCCCCATCTGTGGAGGGCCACACGAGTTGCTCACCTCCGCTCTGCTGAGCACAACCAGCACTACAAAAACTATAGATATGCCCTGGCACCGAAATATGCAGTGGGACAGAAGATATGGCTGTCTGCTGAGCAGATCCCGCTGAAGACAGAGTCCCAGAAGCTGTCCCCCTGCTATCTGGGCCCGTTCCCCATCGAGCACATCATCAACGATGTCACTGTTCGGCTGGACCTGCCACCTTAGATGCAGATTCATCCGACCTTCCATGTGTCCCATATTAAGCCCCTCTCCACCAGCCCTCTCTGCCCTCCTCCGGATCCTCCACCTCCCCTCCGGGCCAACAATGGTCAAACTACCTACACCATGCAGAAGATTCTGGACGTCTGTCGTCGGGGTCGTGGCTGCCAGTACCTGGTGCACTGGAAAGGGTACGGTCTGGAGGAGAGGTCCTGGATCCCAGCCTCTTACATCTTGGATAAGTGCATGGTGCAGGCATTCCATCGGATGCACCTGCAGAAGCCCAGTGAGACACCAGGAGGCGCCCTTTGAGGGGGGCACTATGATGATCAGGCGAGCATGCTACCCTCCCCTCCTGTTCCTGTTTTCCTGCCTCCGCAGTTATCTACACACCTGTGTGATTTGCTGCATCAGCTACCCTCTGGCTCCTCAGCGTATTTAAGGTCCAGTGTGTGGATTTGGCGCTGCTGGACCGTTGGGTATTGCTGCCCTGTCAAATCACTACATTGTTTACATTTTGGTTGATCTGTGTTTCTTGCCTCCAGTTTCTTCTCCTCCTCTTCAGGTTTGCTGCCACGTCAGCGGTGTGTCCTCCAGGGCTGATCATGCTCACCTGACCCTCACCCTGAAGACACTGCCTTCCCCTGGTTCCATGCAGGAGTTCTCTGCCGGGCCTCTGCTCATCGTAGCAAGAGTGAACTCCCTTCTTATTCTCCTCTTGCAGAGTTTCTCACCTCTAATTATACTCTCTGCTCTCATCCCCAAGCTGTGTGCGTTCCAGAGTGCTCTGGTTTTGTGTGTCTATTTGAGTGTGTGTTTTGTTTGTGCTTTTCCTTTGTTGTTGCACTTTATATAGGTTTGTGTTTTTTACTTTTTGTGTTTTCATTAAAGTTGTAAATCCTTTTAACCATCTGAGCCTGAGTGTTCATCTGGTGTGGTTGCTCAGCATTTGAGTCTCTCTCTTGGGTTGAATTATGACAAAAACAATGGCTCCACCAGAAGAAGATTAAAGTTTTGGAATGGCCCAGCCAGAGTCCAGACCTGAATCCGATCCAACATCTGTGGGGTGATCTGAAGAGGGCTGTGCACAGGAGATGCCCTCACAATCTAACAGATTTGGAGCATTTTTGCAGAGAAGAGTGGGCAGATATTGCCACATCAAGATGTGCCACGCTGACAGACTCCTACCCAAAAAGACTGAGTGCTGTAATAAAAGCCAAAGGTGCTGCAGCAAAGTATTAGTTTAAGGGTGTGCATATTTATGCAACCAGGTTATTGTAAGTTTTTCTATTTATCCCCTTAAACTATTTAAGTTTTTTAATTGTGTTCTACAGGTTATAGATCAGATTAATGGTGGGAAAAGTTTTGAAATGATTTATCTTGGTCACAGGGGTGTGTAGACTTTTATAACCACTGTGTGTGTGTGTGTGTGTGTGTGTGTGTGTGTGTGTGTGTGTGTGTATCATCCAGTGATCAGCTGACCGTCCTTCAGTCGCTGTTTTTCAGCGGAATCTCACAAACACAGCTGTGTATAAGTGTGTAGTTGTGTCGTGATCAGCTGACATCTTCAGACGTTGTTTTGCAGCAGAATCTCAGCGCCGTCATCCAGCGGTGAGTCTTTGTTCTTCCTTTATTAGATTAAATCATCATCAGATTAAACATTAATCTGATTATAGACATAATCCCGTTGAAGTCTGACAACATTTTTCGTGTGTGCGTGTGCGCGTGTGTGTTTGTTTTAGTTTAGTTTCTTCAGCCTCGGTCTCATGAATCTTTTTTATTTTCAGCTGTAAATGATTTCCGTCTATCAGACTTTTATTTTGAAGGAGTTCATCTGTGTTTTTTACATTAAATGTTGACATTTCTGAATATTAATTACGGATTTTTGAATAGATATTGAAGGGTTTCAGGGCGTGGTGACGTCTTTGATGTCTAAGCTTCAATCTGAACTTTATTAACAAAATCTCACATTTAACATCACAGTTTTAAATAATTTGGTATTGATGGATATTAACCTGATTCTGTTTTAAACAATGAAATCATTTAATTTTTTTTCAAACATGTATTCAGGTTAAAATTCTACTCAACACTTTGCAACCTGATTATAAATAAATGGATAATAATATCACTTTTTTTTCTGGTTCAAGCTTTCATCAACTTCAAAATAAAATCTGTTGTTCATAAAATGATTTAATCTCAATCATGCTCAAGATTTTGTCTTAAAACTCTTTCTGATTCATTTAAATTTTTCATCATTTAAAAATTCTCTAAATTCTTTTTGTATTTAATATTTTTACTTTTGGTTTTACTCAGATTTCAAGTTTGAAATATTATATTTTTCAATGCCAGTAACCATAAAAAGGATAATTCACATTCTACAATTTATTATTATTATTATTATTATTATTATTATTATTGCTATTATTATTACCTCCGCCAAGGAGGTCATGTTTTTACTGGGGTTTGTCTGTCTGTCTGTTTCCAACATAGCTCAAAAAGTTATGAACGAATTTTGACGAAATTTTCAGGAAAGGTGTGTCATGGCACGGGGAACAGATGATTAGATTTTGGTGATGATCTGAGAGTGCATACCTACACCAAGGGCTTTGTTTGTATTTGTGCAGCAGGATTACACAAAAACTACTGGATGGATTTGCAAGAAATTTTCACCAGAGGTGGTTCTTGGCCTAGATAGATAGACAGATAGATAGATGTACTTTATTGATCCCAAACTGGGAAATTACAGTGTAACAGCAGCATGACAGTAGACAACCAAACAACAGAAAGACACACATGACAGACAAAGGGATTACCCATGGAAAGTAAAACTAACACAACTATAGAACCTGTATACATCATAGCTTAATATATGATGACCCGTATAAACACATGAATCATCCCATTGCACAAAGAAGGACTATCAGGAGCAGAGTGAAATGTGAGGTACCAGTTAGTCTGTAAGGTGCAGTGTGGCAGCATAGCTATGACCAGAATACAACATCATAGTGAGTTATTGTACAGTGAAATTGCATGTGGCAGGAAAGATTTCCTGTACCTGACCGTTTGACAGTGAAGCTGTAGTAGTCTACTGGAGAAAGTGCTTCACTGTCTATCTAGTGTGTGGTGGAGGGGGTGATCAGGATTGTCCATGATGGATCTCAGTTTATTTAGTGTTCTCCTCTCCACCACTGTCTCAAAGGTCTCTGGTCTGAGACCAATTACAGAGCCAGCCCTCTTGATAATCTTGTCAAGTCTCTTGGTATCTCTGGCCCTGATACTGCTACCCCAACAGACCGCAGCAAAGAAGATGGTGCTGGCAACAGCGGTCTGGTAGAAAAGCTCCAGCATCCTGCTGCACACGTTGAAGGATCTCAGCTTCCTCAGGAAGTAGAGTCTGCTCATCCCCTTCTTGTGTGCAGCATCAGTGTTGGATCTCCAGTCCAACCCGCTGCTGATCCTGACACCCAGATATCTGTAGTCCTCAACCACTCCCACATCCTCCCCCCTAATCTGCAGTGGCTGAGAAGGAGCCTTCCTCTTCCTGAAGTCAATCACCATCTCTCTGGTCTTGCTGACATTCAACCTCAGGTGATTCTGCTCTGTCCACTCCACAAATCTGTCTACCAGTGCCTTGTACTCCCCCTCCTCTCCTCCTCTTATACACCCCACAACAGCTGAGTCATCAGAATTTTTGCAGGTGGCATGACTCAGTGTTGTACTGAAAGCCAGTGGTGTATAAGGTAAAAAGAAAAGGAGAGAGCACAGTCCCCTGTGGAGCTCCCGTATCACTAGCCACCACTCCAGACAAGACACTGCCCAGCCAGACAAACTGTGGTCTGCCTGTCAGGTAGTCGGTAATCCAGGAGATCACAGAGCTGTCGACTCCCATCACCCGCAGCTTCTCACCCAGCAGCAGTGGCTGGATGGTGTTAAAGGCACTGGAGAAATAAAAAAAAGTGATTCTCACAGTATCTCCTCCACCATCCAGGTGCAGATGGGCTCGTTGCAGCAGGTAGATGACAGCATCTTCAACTCCTAAATGGGGCTGATATGCAAACTGCAGATGGTCCAACCACGTCTCCACCTGCGGCCTCAGGTGGGCTAAGACCAGTCTCTCCAGGACCTTCATCACATGAGATGTGAGGGCAGCTGGTCGGTAGTCATTCAGATCTGATGGAGATGACTTCTTGGGGACAGGAACCAGGCAGGATGTCTTCGACAGCACCGGTACTCTCTCCAGACTCAGGCTCAGGTTGTACAGGTGTTTCAGTACCGGAGCTAACTGGTTGCACAGGTCCTCAGGGTCCTTGCGGAGATGCCATCAGGGCCCAAAGCCTTCTGCTGACTGAGTCTCTCCAGCTGATTCTCCACCTGATCTGTAGTCACCGTGAAGTGAGGGAGGGTCCTGGTGCCCCCTGAGGAGGAGGAAGGAGAAGATGGAGAGAGGTTCTGCACAGGAGGGTGGAGAGAGGAACCCATTATATTTTGGTGATGATCTGAAAATGCATACCTCAGCCAAGGCTCTTATCTTCTCACAGTGTCTTAGCAACAATACTCCAAAACTGAGGGACAGAGTTTGATACAATTTTCACCACAAGTGGCTACAGGCCTACACACAAACCCATTACATTTTGGAGGTGATCCATGACAAACGGAAGGAGCCTTGGTGGAGGTATGCGCTCTATGAGTGCTTTTCTAGTTATTATTATTATCTTTGAAATCACAGTGGCGAGTCCAAGTCTGACTGCAACCAGCAGTCTTAGGAACCAAGGATTCTTCTCAGGATCCTAGCTGATCCTAGCAGGACTGTCTTCTGGAAAGTGCATGGCCTAAGGCCCACATGGATCTGTGTCAGATAATCATCAAGATTCTTCGTTACGGTACCAAGCGCCGCTGTAACAACTGTAGTGACAGACACTTTTTCATGTGCCACAGGGCCGTTGTCTCTACTGCCAGGTCTCTGTACTTGTTTAGCTTCTCTTCCTCTTTCAGTAGCTTCCTACTGCCCCCTGGACAGGCGACATCAGTGACCTTACATGCTTTTTTCTCCTTGTCCACTAGCACCATGTTGGGTCTGTTGTGCGGGAGCCTCTTGTCAGTGTGATGTATGAATATGTGTGTCTAGGATGCCGTGCCCACCCACAGGGTGACGTCAGGTGGGTACGGCCCACTCTGTATATAAACCATGTTCTGTGTAATAAAGTTGGAGTTGTTTGCTGCATGAAGACTCGCTTCGCTCTCCGTCATTTCACAGACATAACATTTGGCGACGAGGTAAAGTGGAGGTACTTACTAAAGTATGGACGGGTACCAAAACCTGTCAGCAGACGACAAGCAGGACAACGGGGATGGTATAAATATTGCGCGCCCCAAAGGTTGGTTGGGACTGCACCGTGTGGTGAAACTGGACGGCGTAAGTGTGCCCATAATGATAGCCACCACTGCCACATGGTCCATTGTGAGTGAGGCCATGGTTTGGAAGCTCAACCCCCGGCGCCCAGACGCAGTAGAACTACTGGACGATGGGCGCTCTGGTGCCGGCGGGAGCATCACATTGGCAGTGCAGTATGGCACGAAGGTAATCCCGGAGTTCCGGTTCCAGGTGGCATGCCGTGGTGAAAGTATCATGGGGTGGAACTTGTTCAATGTGCTAGGTTTCACTCTCAAAATTGGTGGACAGTAGCTCGGTGGCCCGGAACCAGTTCACATAGGCCTTGCAGACGTGGGTGTGGCCAGGGAGGGCAGTGTGGACAGCGAGAGTGATACAGAGGTCGAATGGGAAACTGAGAGTGAGTGGGACCCGGATAGTGACGTCGAAATGGCGGGAGTTTGGACCGGGTCGGCAGGATGGCGCGACGCAGAATGAGGGTCTGAAGACGACGTGGCGGGCTCGGGAGACCGGGTCAGGTTTTCCTGTGGGTCGACATCAGGGTTCGGCCCAGAGATAAGAAGTCAGTTTGGAGAGGTGGAGACAGGCTGGCCAAAAAGGGGTGTTTCGACCCCCGGGGGGCGGCAGCTGGACTTGGGGATGCTGTTGGGGTGCCCAGGCCCTCCGTGGCTGCTATGTGACTGGTGGCTGCCCAGAGACTATGATGTCACTTGATAATTTATTTGTATAAATACCTGTGTATATATGTGTATATGATAAAGTGTATAGTTTGTGTGTATTTGATGCTGGTGTGAGTGACTGAGAATATGGGATTAATTTTATTTTTCAGAGACAAGGTCCAGTTAAGTTGTTTTGTGTGAATGTGATAGGTTGTTTTATTACTGTTTTTCTCCCTGTTCTTAGTGTGTGAGTCGGGTTACCAGGTTTCAGGTTCAGGTTCAGGTTCAGGTTCCTTTATTTGTACCCGGAGGTAGATTTGTTTTGCAGTCTGGTGACATCCATATTTACAAACCACAATTACATTCAACATAGACACAAACACAGGCACACATGAAGCTGACTATAGACATGATAAAAATACTCAAGGCTCCATCAATCAGGACATAAGACAGAAATGAGAGAAAAACCAGAGAGAAGAGTCATATTAAAAGTTAAAAACTAGTCAAAGAGGTTAAAAAACTCAAAGGTCTAAAACCCAGTAAAATATTTAGAACCCAAGTAACATCCTACAAAAATAAGTAAATACAAAATGGAGTTAATAAATAGGTACCTAAATTATGTGCAATATATTGTTACAGCTTGTTCAACTCTTTGACAGCAGCAGGAACAAAGCTGTTTTTGTAGCGCTGGGTTCTACTTTTTGGGACAGCAAACCTCCGTCTGGAGGGAAGAAGCTGAAAATTTCAGTGCAAAGGGTGGGAGTCATCATTTAAAATGGAGGCAGCCATCCTCTGTACCTGTCTGGTGTACAGGGATGTCAGGCTCAGCTGTGACTCACCAAGCAAACGACTGGACCATCTGACTACCTGATCCAAGGATTTCCTCTGTTTCAGTTTTATCTGACCAAACCATGACACTAAAGAAAAGGATAAAACAGATTCAATAAAAGAATGATAAAACATTGTCATTATGGTTCGGTCAGTTTGGAAGCGTGCAAGTTTCCTCAAACAATGCAAATGTTGCTGACCCTTTTTGCACACCCTTTCACAGTTCTCTTCAAAGTTTAAATTACTATCAATAATCGTCCCAAGATATTTGTAGGATTGTACACATTCAGTGGTCTGGCCTTTTAGTACGGTGACTTTGTTCCTGGGAGTTTCCCTCCTAAAGTCAGTAATCATGTCTTTAGTTTTTGTCGTATTCAGCTGCAGGTAGGAATCCTCACACCAGTGAACAAAATCATCAACTACTGGGCCGTGGCCACTCTCACCATCCTGGAGGAGACTGACAATAACTGAGTCATCAGCTTATTTTATAATGTGTCTGTTACCAGGTTTGGGTGGGTTTCCTGTATGCTTGATTTTTTTTTTTTTTTTGGGGGGGGGGTGTACAGCCATGGACAAAATTGTTGGTACCCCTCTGTTAATGAAAGAAAAACCCACAATGGTCACAGAAATAACTTGAATCTGACAAAAGTGAGTTTGTTTTTTTAAAATAATTCTGTTGAACCACAATTCAAAAGCATTGTCTGATTTTCATTGGTTAATTTTCATAAAATTTTTATTTATAACCACTTTTGTCAGATTCAAGTTATTTCTGTGATCATTGTGGGTTTTTCTTTGATTGACAGAGGGGTACCAATTTTGTCCACATCTGTATGAATATGTGTGTCTGGGATGCCGTGCCCACCCACAGGGTGACGTCAGGTGGGCACAGCCCACTTTATATATAAACCATGTTCTGTGCAATAAAGTTAGGGTTGTTTGCTGCATGAAGACTCGCCTCGCTCTCCGTCATTTCACAGACATAACAGTCAGTATGAATGGATCTTCACATTCTCATTTTCTACTTCTGGGGTGGAGCAATGCTCATACCACTTCTCCCCACACTCAAGATTAAACTTTACAGAGATCCCACTGTATTGCTTCAGCAACATTGTAGTGTCATCTCTTGTATTTAGGCGGTGCCAGTTATTATTATTATTATTATTATTATTATTATTATTATTATTATTATTATTATTGTTGTTGTTATTTTAGTTCAAGTTGTCTACTTTTGTCCTCTAGTGCCTCAGGGCCATGGTATGGCCCTGAGGCACTAGAGGAACCTTTGTTTTTTTACTTGGTTGAGAAGAACCTCCTCAAGATAATATTAATAATAACAATAATAATAATGCATCAGATTTATATAGTGTTTTATCATAGACACTCAAAGACACTTTACAATGGACACATTATTCATTCACTCCACAGACAATGGTAGTGGTAAGCTACTACTGTAGCCACAGTTGCCCTGGGGCAAACTGACAGAAACATGGCTGCCAGTCCACACCAACGGCCTCTCCAACCACTACTGAACATTTATACACATTCATACCCAGTGTCATGGACACTGGAGGCAAGGTGGTAAAGTGTCTTGGCCAGGGACACAATGGCAGGATGGCTGGGGAGAGCGGGATTCAAACCACCATCCCTTCAGTTATTAGACAACCCGCTCTACCTCCTGAGCCAGTGCCACCCACATTTACCTCCTCTGTTCCATTTTTGCTGAGTACCAAGGTGGACAGCAGGAAGTTCCATTTTTATATGGTCTTTGGCATGACCCAGCCAGGACTTGAACCCCGACCTCCTGGTTGTGGGGGTGTTGTATAGTTTACAATGCTCTTATGTGTGAAGTACGGTGTAGTGGCGCCCACTTCTGTTTCTGCCACTACACCTTGCCTATAAATAGCAGCAGGCAGGGAAGGCGGGTCTCCTTGCCAACACCCCTGCCTGACAGTCGTAGTGTGGAGTTTGGGACTACAATAAAGTTAAGTTCAGTTGTGCACCTGGCCTCATTATTCATAGTCTATTTACAGACACATGACATGATTTAGTATAGACCCAGAAGCAGACAACAGACTCAGGAATTGCAATGATCTTTATTGAGAGTGAGTGTGTGTGATTGTGTGTGAGAGTGTATGAGTGCAGAGTGGGAGGAGTCTGGCAACCCTGCAGAGGAGAGAGGGAAAAGGTGGTGAGTAATTTGTAGCACACGGCGGGACAATGAGGAGCTGATAATAATCTTCTGGAGCGTGGTGCGGCTGGGCTGCACACACCGTGGCCACGTCCTCTCCGAGTTGCAGTGGATCCATGAAGGTGAAGAAGTGCTAGTGCAGGTATGTACAGTGCTCAGTGTAGAATGGAACTCCTCGGCCGAGGGAAGAGGGGAAAAAGTTTAGTCTGATGATTAAGTGCACTTACAGGATGCTGGTGGGAATGCAGAGACTCCAGCTCCAGAAGAGGGTACAGGGAAGAAGGGAGAAGGTCCACCTGTGCACAGGTTAATCCAAGACAAGCAGAGGTGAGATGCAGGGGGGATAAGAGTTAGACAGAGAGGTAGCTTACTGTGTACCAAGCCTGAGATAGGTTTGAAACTGAAGATGAGAAGGGCAGCATAAAACGTTGAGGTGCGCTCTGAACAGCATACGAGCATAGACGTCTCCGTGCAGGAGTGGAGAACCCCACTCCCTTTAAAGGCTGTTGATTAGGAAGTGCAGGTGTGGGTGAAACCGCAGATATGGAAAATAAGTAATGGAAGGAGAGAGAAAAGAGCGCACAGCTCGGATCACCACAACATAACATTTTGGTGATGAGGAGAAACTATGGAAGCATGTGTGTGTCTCCAATTCGGCTCTTTCTGGAGCTTCCGGGCGAGCCGCCTGTCCCCTGGCCGAGATGGTATGCTGCCTTCGAGACATATATCGTGGTGCTAAATCTGGGCAAGATGGACAGGCTGAGGGCACGCACTCTACTGGTGCACAATTTGGGAATTGAAGGCCAGCAGATACTGAACACATTTGGTGAATCGGATGAGTTCGAGGATGTGGTTGAGCTGATGGCATGCCATTTTCACACCCTGGACAGTGTCATCATCCAGAGGATCAAATTTCGGCAGCGCCACCAACAGGTGGGCAAGCCTATCCAGAGGTTCATCACCAACCTGAAACTACTGGCTAGTGAGTGTCATTTGGGGCTGCT
This sequence comes from Pholidichthys leucotaenia, assembly GCA_020510985.1. Taxonomy (NCBI): domain Eukaryota; kingdom Metazoa; phylum Chordata; class Actinopteri; order Cichliformes; family Pholidichthyidae; genus Pholidichthys; species Pholidichthys leucotaenia. The sequence goes on along the minus strand of CM035845.1, from coordinate 356,955,162 downwards.
ATAGGAGGAGATGGTTCGCAACCAGCTGGTGGAGCATACCAACAACGCTGCGATACGGACGAAGCTGCTCACAGTACCAAGTGACTTGATGCTAGCTAGGGCTATTGAGTTAGCTCTCCAGTTGGAGACAGTAGACAAGCTAGCTCTAGAGCTGAGTGAGTGTCTGTCACAATGTCACCTGGAATTTCCTGTCATGACACAAGTAACGGACCCAAACAGCAATGACAGCGTGGAGGATGACGCTGCAAAGGCCAATGCTGCAAAATTTAGGTCTGCCCCGGGGAAACCCATGTGTTTGGGTTGTGGGTCCATGAATCACCACTTCAAGGCCAGGGACTTCCCGGCAAGAGGGAAGCGCTGCAGCAAGTGTGGACACTTGAACCACTATGTCAGGGTGTGTTTTAGGTCCAAGCAAGAGAGCCTACAAAGGGAATTGGCCCCCACCCCCGCCCCGACAATTGTCCACGTGGTGTCTCCGAGTTCCAAAGGGTGCACGTTTTGCACAGTCGAGCTGGATGGTGTGGAAGTGCCGCTGCTGATCAACACAGGGTCAGAAGGTTCTCTGCTGAATTGGACTACAGTGAGAACATTCTTTCCCCACTGTAGAATTGCAGGAGACCCGGCGCCGATCTATGGTTGCGGAGGTGGATGGCTGTGCACGGTTGGAACGCTGGTGCTTATGGCGCGGTACAAGTAGGCAGAGATGGCTAACCTCAAGTTCATCGTGACAGCCCGAGGTGACACCATTATGGGCTGTGACCTATTTTATGGTCTGGGGTTTGCCATTAAGAGCGGCGCTGGGGAGGAGTGGTCTGATTGTAGACTGTGGAACCAGCCAGTTCTGAGAGTGGAGGACGATGCAGTGGGGGAGGAGGAGTAACCGAGCACCCCGGAGGTGGAGCAGGACCAGCCTTGCTCAGAGTTGCCGCAGGAGGGTCTCAGTGCTGAAGCTTAAGTCGCCCTGAATGAGGGTACTGGGCATGATGGCGAGGTGTCTGCGTTGACGAGTGACACCGAGAAGCTAGCTCCAATTGTTCCAGGAGCTCGACTAAAGTGGGCCAGTGAATCTGGGGCTACAATGGCGACAGCTGCAGCAAATTTAAAAGAGGTTGGGGACAGACCATCAGGCATGGAGAAACCACGTGCCAAGCAGCAACACTGCAAGCCGTGCAAAACCTTTCTGGGAGTTGCAGATCTGGTTTGGGCTCATGAGGAGGGACAACCACGGTGAGTACGGACCAAGTGACAGTCTGAAGATCACCAGGGGTGGCTGCACATCATGGCTAAACGAGGCACTGCCTATTTTCAACTGTCGGACGGTTTGTGGAGGCATGCCAATGAGCTGTGGCGTGCCCGGGAGGAGACTCCGGGTGGCGGGCCCGGACGAGAGGGACGCTCGACAGCGAGGAAGAGGAGACGCATCCTTGTTTATGAGATCAGCTGCGGCCCAGGAGGCATGCCCTCTCCAGGGGCGGACTTACGGAGAGACGGTCCGGGGGCCCCACAGGCCAGTTCCTCCCATAGCTAGCCATGTCAGAATCAGAATCAGAATCAGAATCAGGTTTATTGCCATTGTTCATGTGATACACAAACTAGGAATTTGTCTCGGTGTCATGCTGCAACATTAAAAACATAATGAGAAAAAGGGATAAACTAAAAAACTAAAGGACTAGAAACGTGCAATAAGTGTAGAAAAATAAGTAATAATAAGTAATAATAATAATAATACTAGTAATAATGAGTAGTACTAGTCAAGGCAGTTTTAAAAAATTAGCATGTAGCAGATAATGTGAAGTACCACATAGTGCAGTCAATAATGTAAAAGAAAAACAGTGATGATTGACATGAGTCTGGTTGAGCTGCTGTACATAGTGCACGAGAGTCAAAAGTCACTTAGTGTTCAGCAGTCTGATGGCAGAGGGGAAAAAGCTGTTCATGTGCCGGGAGGTTTTAGTCCGAATGGACCGAAGCCTTCTACCTGAGGGGAGGGGGGCAAACAGCACGTGACCAGGATGTGAAGGATCGGCTATGATCCGGCCAGCACGCCTCCGGGTCCTGGAGATGTACAGGTCCTGGAGAGATGGGAGCTTGCAGCCTATCACCTTCTCAGCAGTGCGCACGATGCGCTGCAGCCTTAGTCTGTCCCTGGCAGTGGCTCCTGCGTACCACACAGTTATGGAGGAGGTGAGGATGGACTCGATGATGGCCGTGTAGAACTGCACTAACATCTTGGTGGGTAGCTTGAGCTTCCTCAGCTGCCGCAGAAAGAACATCCTCTGCTGGGCCTTTTTGATGAGGGAGCTGATGGTTGGCTCCCATATGAGGTCTCGGGTGATGGTGGTGCCCAAGAAGCGGAAGGAATCTGCAAAGGTGATGGGAGAGCCTGTGATGGTGAGGGGGGGCAGGGGGGATGTGACTTTCCTGAAGTCCACAATCATCTCCGCTGTCTTCAGAGCATTCAGCTGCAGGTTGTTGTGGCTGCACCAGGACACCAGCTGGGCCACCTCTTCCCTGTAGGCGGACTCGTCACCGTTGGAGATGAGCCCGATGAGGGTGGTGTCGTCCGCAAACTTAATCAGCTTAACAGACTGGTGGGAGGAGGTGCAGGAGTTGGTATAAAGGGAGAAGAGTAGGGGGGAAAGTACACAGCCCTGGGGTGATCCAATGCTGATGCTAACAGAGTCTGAGACAGACTTCCCAGCCGCACATGCTGTCTCCGGTCCGTCAGGAAGTCGGTGATCCACCTGCAGAGGGAGTCAGGCACGTTGAGCAGGGACAGCTTGTCCTGGAGCAGATCGGGGCGGATGGTGTTGAATGCGGAGCTGAAGTCCACAAACAGAATCCTGGCGTAGGTTCCCGGGGAGTCCAGGTGCTGCAGGATGGAGTGGAGGGCCAGGCTGACTGCGTCGTCCACAGACCTGTTAACACGGTAGGCAAACTGCAGCGGGTCTAGGAGGGGTGTGGTGATGGACTTGAGGTGAGACAGGACCAGGCGCTCAAAGGACTTCATGACTACAGAGGTGAGCGCTACAGGTCTGTAGTCGTTAAGTCCAGTAATCCGTGGCTTCTTGGGGACAGGGATGATGGTGGAGGATTTGAGGCAGGTCAGCACGTGACATTGCTTAAGGGAGGTGTTAAAAATGTCTGTGAAGACAGGAGCCAGCTCTTTCGCACAGTGTCTCAGGGTGGAGGGAGACACACCGTCCGGCCCGGGGGCCTTGCGCGGGTTCAGTCTGGAGAACTGTCTATGCACGTCCTGCTCACTGATGACAAGGGGAGGGGGGGAGGAGGAGGAGGAGGAGGGGGGGACCGCTCTTGATGAATTAGGGGCTGAGGAGGCAGAGGAGCTGGGTTGAGTGGGTGAGCTGGACACAGCTGACGAGGTGTCAAAACGGGCATAGTGTTGGGACAGTCTTTGACAAAGGGCTTTGTCATCCTGACCTTTAGAAGCCTGAGGCCGATAGTTGGTGATTTGCCTCAGTCCTCTCCACACAGAAGCCGAGTCATTAGCAGTGAACTGCTGCTGGAGTCTCTCAGAATACACAGATTTAGCTCTCCTCAGCTCTCTGTTAAACCGATATTTGACCTCCCTGTAGCAGTCCCTGTCTCCACTTTTCAACGCTGCTTCCTTCTCCTTCCTGATCCGTCTGAGCTTAGCTGTGAACCAAGGCTTGTCATTAGAATATCTTATCCTGGTGCGCGATGGGAGAATGTTCTCCTCACAGAAGTTGATATATGAGTTCACAGTGTCTGTGTACTCATTAAGATCATGTGTGGCTCTTTTAAACATGCCCCAGTCAGTTATTTCCATGCATGTGTTCAGTTTCTCTCCAGCTTCACTGGTCAATTTCTTTGTGGTGGTCACCACAGGTTTAGTGAGTTTCAGTCTCTGTCTGTATGTGGGGATGAGGTGAACCATCACGTGATCAGATAGTCCCAGCGCAGCGCGGGGAACAGCGCGATATGCGTCCTTCACTGAAGTATAACAGTGATCTAGCGTGTTATTTCCTCTGGTTGGACATTTAATACACTGTTTGTAGCGGGGGAGCTCGTGACTCAGATTGCTCTGGTTAAAATCGCCCACCACGATAACCAGGGAGTCTGGAAAGTTCCGCTCCGTAAGTTGGATGTGATCTGCGAGCACGCGCTGAGCTTCGCGCGTGTCCGCGTCAGGAGGGGCGTACACAGCGACGAGAATGAATGAGGCAAACTCCCGCGGGGAATAAAATGGCTTGCAGTTAATGAAAAGAAATTCCAGGGCGGGAGAACAGTGTTTGGAAATCACCGTTACATCAGAGCACCAGCTGTTGTTAATATAGAAGCACACTCCTCCTCCGATAGACTTACCGGAGAGCTCTGTGACGCGATCTGCACGATACAGCTGAAATTCCTCGAGGCTGATCGCGCTATCTGGAATGTTCTCATTAAGCCAGGTCTCAGAGAAGCAGATGACAGACGAGGAAGCGAGGTCCTTGAAACGCATCAGCAGTCTTAGTTCTTCTACCTTGTTCAGGAGAGAATTGGCATTGGATAGAAATATGCCAGGCAAGGCTGTTCGCGAGCCTCTTTTTTGTAGCCGAGCGAGAATCCCTCCTCTCTTCCCTCTTTTCCGCCGTCTTGCTTTTTTGGCCAAACAATGGATCAGATCAGCGGCAGGAGCTAAAAAAACTGGAAGAAGGTCCATGGGGGTGAGAGTCCTGATATTTAGTAGTTCTTCACGGGTGTATGAACCGGCAGATGCACAATCAGTGAACAAAAACAGACAAATTATAAAAATTAAAGGGCAGCGATACACCATGGCAGCCGCTGTGGGCGCCATCTTGTTTTTTGATGTGAACTGTGAGTCTGTATATATGACTGAGTGAAAAGAGTTATAATAGTGTTTTTTTCTGATAAGGGGTTTGAGGTGACAGAAATGATAATATTGGGAAAACCGGAGTTCTAATGTTGTAGGTTGAGTAGGTTCATTTTTCCTTCTTTTTTTTCCCACAATATCTTTATTGAACCTTTTTTTTTTTTTTAACAAACATGATACAAACAATCAAACACTAACGCTAAAGTACTACAAAAAAAAAAAAATGCACTAAAAACACCAACAACCACCAACAAAATCAAGTCTTCAACAATGCTCCTCTGTTTAGTCTAGACAATCCAATACATAAGTATACATATTATGTTCACCAGTTTGGAATTTACAAGGTCATCATTCACCTTCTTCTTCAAGAGTTATGTTTAAATTTTTTACATAATCAATAAAAGGTCTCCATATATTCTCAAACACAATTTCCTTTGATTTCAGTATATATGTTATTCTTTCTAATGGAAGGTTTGTTAACATCTGTCTTAACCACTGAGTCACATCTGGTCTATGAGTCTTTTTCCATAATAGTGCAATACATTTTTTGGCATTAAGCAAACTGAGGTCTATGAATGTTCTTTCACTTTTATTAAAATTATGCTTTTCTGGGTACAGACCCAACAAAAACAGTTTAGGATTCAGTATGATTTGTTTTGAGATTATTTTTTCAATTGTTACCCTCACCTCTTCCCAAAACATTCTTATTAATCTACATTCCCATAAACAATGAAATAGGGTTCCTTTACTTTCCATGCATTTTGTGCATGTATCTGGTATATTTTTGTTATATCTATTTAACTTCTCCGGTGTAACATACATCCGCATTAACCATTTGAAATGTATCAATTTAAGGCGTGCATTTATTGATTTGGTTTGAGCTTCTGTACAAGCCAATTCCCATTGTTCCTCCGAAATTTCAATTTGCAGATCTTCTTTCCAGTAGTTTAATCTTTTCAGTGAATTTTCACTTGAAGATAGTGTCAATGAGTTATAAAACTCTGAAATAATACCCTTTCTTTTACTATCTTTCATCATCATTTTTTCCAAGGATGAATAAATAGGTCGAGTGAGAGCTTTATTTTGATTTGATCGAATAAAGTTTCTAAGTTGAAGGTATTTAAAAAAATGTGTTCTATTGAGATTAAATTTGATCCTCAGCTCTTCAAAAGACATTATGTTGTCTGCACATGGCAAATATAAATCCTGAATCTTTTGTATCCCTTTTAAATTCCATACTTTAAATACAGCGTCCGCTCTCCCTGGTTTAAAATATTGATTACCCCATATTGGACTAAATTGTGACAATAACTGTGGTTCTTTTAAATAGTTTTTAGCTTCACACCATATTTTGATCATATGCTTTACAAATGGATTTTTAACTTGTTTTTGTAATTTTTTTGCCGAATCTGAGTATATGAATATGGGAAGAGGTAAAGGTAAATTGTATGATTCCATTTCAGTCCAGTGAGGGAGATCATTTGATGAAAAATAATATGTCATAGACCTCAGTTGTGCCGACCAATAATACAACATAAAATTTGGACATTTCAGACCTCCACGATCAAATGGTAAATATAATAAAGACAGACGTAATCTAGCCCTCCTGTTGTTCCATATAAATTCCACTAACTTTTTTTTTATTCTTGAGAATAGATCTAAAGGTGGTGATAAGGGAATGTATTGAAATAAATAAAGTATTTTAGGTAAAATATTACTTTTAAGTATATTGATTCTCCCGATCATCGACATTGGTAGTGACATCCATCTCTGAGTTAACTCATTGATATCTGACATTAAGGCTTCATAGTTGACGCTGGCGACTGATTCTAGCTTAGGCATAATTTGGATTCCTAAATATTTAAACTGATTTACAACATTGAATTGATTTGCCTCAGGGGCTGGGTAATTTCTCTGGGTCTCATTTAGCATTAATATTGAAGATTTAGTTTTATTTATTTTATATCCTGATATTTCCCCAAAATTCTTTATTAAATTCAACAAGGTTGGAATTGATTTTTTTAGATTCGACATAAACAAAATTATATCATCGGCGTACAGGGAGATTTTATGTTCTGTTGGTCCAACTTTAATTCCATATATTTGTGAATGTAAACGTATCGCTATCGCTAAAGGTTCAATTGCCATAGTAAACAGTAAAGGTGAAAGTGGACAGCCTTGTCGACATCCTCTATTGATTTTTATTGGTTTTGAAATATTGTTATTTGTTAGGATTTCTGCTGTAGCATTATTGTATATTATTTGAACCCATTTTATGAAATTATTTCCAAGTCCAAACCTTTGTAGGACTTCAAAAAGAAAGGGCCATTCAACTCTATCAAAGGCCTTTTCGGCGTCCAGTGATAGGAGAGCTGTATCCGGTGCTTCTTTATTAAAATAAATAATATTAAATAGTCTTCTTACATTATGGAAGCCTTGTCTTCCCTTTATAAAGCCATTCTGATCTCGATTAATAATATTTGGTAAAATCTGGTCCCACTTGATGAAGACCCTGGAGAGACTGCTCCTTGCTCACCTCCGCCCCCTGGTGGAACCAGCGATGGATCCACTCCAGTTCGCCTACCAGCATGGCATTGGGGTGGAGGATGCGGTGATCTTCCTCCTTCACCGTTCTCTGTCCCACCTGGAGAAGCCCGGGAATGTGGTGAGGATCATGTTCTTTGACTTCTCCAGTGCTTTCAACACCATCCAACCGATGATCCTGAAGGACAAGCTGCTGCGCGCAGGGGTGGACCAGCACCTGTCATCATGGATCCTGGACTACCTCACGAACCGGCCTCAGTTTGTGAGAACCCGGGACTGTGTGTCCGACACGATCATCAGTAGCACGGGGGCCCCCCAGGGAACGGTGCTGGCTCCCTTCCTGTTCACCCTTTATACTGCGGACTTCTCACACAACACAACACACTGCCATCTACAGAAGTTCTCTGATGACTCTGCGATCGTTGGCCTCATCTCCAATGGAGATGAAGCTGAGTACAGAGGGCTTATCCAGGACTTCGTGGACTGGTGCCATCGGAACTGCCTCCAGATCAACGCGAGGAAAACTAAGGAGCTGGTGGTGGACTGCCGCAGGCATGGGCAGCCCCTCACAGTACCAGTAAATATACAGGGAACAGACATCGAGATGGTGACATCCTATAAGTACCTGGGTATTCATCTGAACAATAAACTAGACTGGTCACACAATACTGATGCACTCTACAAGAAGGGACAGCGCAGGCTGTTCCTGCTGAGGAGACTCAGGTCTTTTGGTGTACAAGGGGCGCTGCTGAAGTCATTCTATGACACGGTGGTGGCATCAGCCATCACTTTTGGAGTGGTCTGCTGGGGCAGTGGCATTACTGCAGCCGATAGGAAGAGACTGAACAAACTGATTAAGAAAGCTAGCTCTGTCCTGGGGCAGCGCCTTGATCCGATGGAGGAGATAGGAGAGAGAAGGACGGTGGCTAAACTGTCATCTCTGCTGGAGTCCGAGTTCCACCCTATGCAGGACATACTGAATGCACTGAGGAGCTCATTTAGCAGCAGACTACATCATCCCAGGTGCACAACCGAGAGGTTTCGTAGGTCCTTCCTACCAACGGCTGTCAGACTGTACAACCTAAGCAGGGCTGCTCGCAGAGATAGCAAAAAGACGTAACAAACTAATAGTTTTTTGAATGCAAAAGATGCAATAGACTTACACAATGGTCCCCTCCGGCATACAACTAGGAACATACCGGTCGCTATGGAGGGTGAGAATATGTATGGGCACATAATCATACCATGTAGGATAACTAAGTAGACGGTTATGCTGTTTCATTCCATCTAGCAACAATGCTCTGCACTGTGTGTGTTTATATATTTATATATCTACATATTATTCCATCTAGCTACATTGCTCCGCACTGTGTGTGTTTATATACTTGCATATTTATTCCATCTAGCTACAATGCTCTGCACTGTGTGTTCATATATTCATATATTTATTCCATCCAGCTACAATGCTCTGCACTGTGTGTCTGTGTGTGTGTGTATATATATATATTTTATAGTAATACGTACATATGTATATTAGCTGCTCTTGCTTGCTTGTTTTTTTCTTGCCTTCTGATTGTTGCTCTGAGTGTTGCTATCCCTGTGCTGTTGCAATCCTGGAATTTCCCCGTTGTGGGACTAATAAAGGCTTATCTTATCTTATCTTATCTTATCTTAAAATTTCTTGTATTCGTCTTGCTAAAATTTTACAGATTATCTTAAGGTCGGCGTTTAATAGGCTTATTGGTCTCATATTTTCACATTTATTAGAGGGCTTACCTGGTTTTGGCAGCAGTATAATTAAGGCATTATTTATGTATGATGGTAAATTATTATTTTGAAATGCTTCTAAAACCATTTCCAAAAAAGGTTTTATTAATTTATTCTTAAATTTTTTATAAAGGTCAACTGGAAGACCATCTGGTCCTGCACTTTTTCCTGATTTCATATTATCAATGGCTAGCCCAACTTCTTCTTGACTAATTTTAGACTCCAATATCTCCCTGTTTTCATTTGGAATACACGGTATAGATAGTTCGTTCAAAAACCCATTTAGTTTTGTTAAATCAGGTTCATTTTTGGTATCATATAATTTTTCATAGTAATCTCTAAAGGCTCTATTAATTTCTAAAGGATCTATAACTACCTGTCCATTACTTATAATACTGGTAATTGGTGTTTTAATTTCCAATTGTTTAATCTGCCATGCTAATAATTTTCCTGATTTTTCACCTTGTTCATAAAAAGATTGTTTCAATCTTAGAAGACTCGAGGCAGCTCTATTCGCTGATTTTTTGTCGTATTCAGCTCTCAAAATCAGTAATTCATTCTCCAACCTTGGGTCACTTCCTGCATACACTTTTTCCTGAAGACTTTTTATTTTATGTTCCAATTTAGCTCTCTCCTCTCGAGTCTTCTTAGATTTTGATCCTGTATAACTAATAATATGTCCCCTAATAAAAGCTTTGAAAGCCTCCCACTTTACACATGCTGATGTTTGTGTAGTATTGATGTCAAAGAACTCGTCTATCTGTTTTTCTATATACTTGACAAATTCCTCATCCTGAAGCCATTTATGCTGAAATTGCCATCTACCTGATTCCTTTGTCAATTTTTTATCTACATATATTAGACAACAGGGTGCATGATCAGAGATCACGATGTTATCATAAAAGCAGTTTTGAATCTTGGACCTTAATTCTGTGGAAATCAAAAAATAATCAATACGTGAGAATGTCTTGTAGGTACTGGAATAACAAGAATAGGCTTTAACTTGTGGTTTCATTTCTCTCCATATATCTAACAATCTCAATTCTTTCATAAAATGATTAATAGTCATCCTACATCCAATGTGCGTACAATCCAGTCCTGTTGATCTATCCACACCTGGATTCAATGTACAATTAAAATCCCCTGCTATTATATGTTGCCCTGTAAGTGATGATAAGATGAGAAATAAATTAGCAAAGAACTTCTGATCATCTATATTGGGACCATATAAGTTCACAAGATTTATATTTTCTAATAGCAAAGAACCTTGAATGATTACATATCTTCCAAATTTGTCTCCAATTACATTTTTCACTTGAAAAGGAACTGATTTATGTATGAGAGTCATAACTCCCCTGGCTCGGGATGAAAATGAAGAGGTGAATACACTTCCCTGCCATCTACTCCTAATTCTTTTAACATCCTCCTCTATCAGATGAGTTTCTTGTAAAAACACAATTCTTGAACCCATGTCCTTTATTTTATTCATAACTTGTTTAAGTTTTTTTAAATTTTGTAGACCTCTGCAATTCCATGAAGTTAAATTAAGATTAACACTTTGGTCCATGATCAATAGAGAGTTTGGGATTACCTTGCAGTGTAAACATGCTCATACAGAGAAGCAAAAACATGAGTGGTTGAACATTCATCCTACAAACTACACACAAACAAATTTCCCCTTCCCACACTTGTGGCAAACCCCCCAAAATCAAAAGAAAAATTCTGTCTCCCGATATAGCCATCGACCGTTCCACACCCACGGGGAACAGCCTAAGCCACTCCTTCTTCATCCTCCCAATCACCCTAACTCTACTGCTTTTAATGACGTAACATTAACTCTCCTCTGTATTTTTCCAACTTAACTCCAAAATTTTTAACAACTTTGTACATCATAGTTTTTTTTTTTTTTTTTTTTTTTTTTTTTTTAATATATAATACAATCTATATTTTGTAAACTTACTATTTACTTCAAGTCAGTCAGATGCCTGTGCAAATGCTTAATTATTCTACCTTATATTTTGTTCATGCTTAGCTCCCACCAGTCTCTTCTTCTTCTTTGATCTTCTTGATGAACTCCTGCGCCTCCTCTGGGGTCTTGAAGATGTGGGTTCTGCCCTCATACGTGGTCAGCAGTCTCGCAGGATAGATTACACCATGACGAATCCCAAGGTTGCGCAGCTCCTTACGTACGGGATCAAACTGCTTCCTCAATTGCTGGATTCCTGTGGCCAAATCTGGATAGAACCGCACCTGCTGGTCCTGGTGTTTAATCTCTCCTTTTTTAGCTCGTGCAGCGTTGAAGATCTTCATCCTGTCTCTGTTGCTAAGAAACTTCATAATTAAGGTCCTCGGCGGTCCCTTATCTCTCCGTGGGCCAATACGATGTGCTTTTTCCAGAACCACTGCTGATTGCAACTCCTCGCTGCCCAGCACCTCCGGAATCCACTTTTCCAGAAAGGAACATACGTCCCGACCTTCTGATTCCTCTGGAAGACCCACCAGCCTCAAATTATTCTGTCTCGACCGAGATTCCAAATCCAAAATATTATCTTCCAGAGATTTATTTTTTTTTTCCAAAGTGCGCACCTTTAATTGAAGACGGGTGACGTCATCTTCAGCACTAGCGAGACGGAGCTCCATCTGCGCCGTTCGTTCTACACAGTCACCCAATTCCTTTCTTATTCCTTCCAACGCTGTCATAATCCCATCAAATCTAGAGGAAAAGTCCGCTCTCATTGAACTCATGGCAGCCATCAGCGCATCTGCGCCATTCCCCGCAGATATCGCAGCGTTGCCAGCCTCCTCCGCCATATATGGAGTTTTGTTTACTGCGTCACAGACCTGAAAGTCCGTTAATTTGGACTGTTTCGGCGGCTCGCTTTTTCCTTTTCCTGGTTTTCCAGCCTTAGGCTTCGCCGACATATCTTCGCCCAAATGCTGGGATACGTTCTGTCCCAAATGAGAGAGTTATTTGCCGATTTTTTTTTTTTTCCAGGAGCAGAGCAGAGCGAGACACGTCCGTCCTACGTGGCAGCCATAACCGGAAGTCCCATTTTTCCTTCTTTTAATTATTAGCCTTTTATTTTCTTATTAAAGACAAGGATAGAAAGGAAATGTTTTTACCTTCTTTTCTTTACATGATTCGACTGTCCACTGCAGTCTTCATTAGAAGTTCACTGCAGTGAACTTCTGATGAAGACTGCAGTGGACAGTCGAAACATGTGAAGAAAAGAAGGTAAAATTCTAATGTGATGTTAGTGGGTTTGCAATTGTTTTGAAGCAATGTTCATAGTATGTGTGCATGTGTTAAAAAGAGAGTGTGTTTTGTTGTGCATGTAACTGTATGTAATTCTGGGGATTATTTTATGTGTTTTGTTTAGTTTAGGAAACATGCCAGTAACTTTGTTGTTAATGGACTATAATTATTCATTTTAAAGGTGGTAGAATAATCCACCTCGCCGTGTGGGGGCTGGATGGTAGTCCACCCGTCACCCCAGTTTTTGTTTGCTGTGTGAATGTGACAGGGCCTTTACTTATTACAGTTTAGTTTTAGTGTGTGATTTGGGTCCTTAATTGGGGAGGGTCTCAATTGTGTGTGTGTTTTGGACTTTCCTACGGGGGGGGTGGGGGGGGTTGTATAGTTCAGGATGCTCTTATTTGTGAAGTACAGTGTGGTGGCACCCACTTCCGTTTCCGCCACCACACTGTGCCTATAAATAGCAGCAGGCAGGGAAGGCGGGTCTCTTTGCCAACACCCCCGCCTGCTGGTTGTAGTGTGGAGTTTGGGACTAAGTTCAGTCATGCACCTGGCCTCATTATTCATAGTGTATTTACAAACATAACAGGGTGGATGGTCTACCTCTAGGCCACCACTCCGATGATGTGTGCTGTTCCCAGAAGTGCTGTCTTTTAGATTTCCTATAGGCTGATGTTGCCTGGGGTTTCTCAGTGCCTTTTTTGAGAACTCCAAGGGCACCTACAACAATGGGGATTACCTTGGTTCTCATATTCCACATTCAAGCAATTTCTATCTCTAAGTCTTTGTATTTGGGTAGTTTTTCTGATACTTTGGTAGAAGTGTTTCTATCACATGGTACAGCCACATCAGTCAGGGTGCATTTGTTCTCCTGCTTATCCTTGATGACAAGATCTGGACGATTTGCTGTTATTGTTCTGTCACTCTGGAGGGGCCTGTCATAGAGAATAGTTACATGTCCTTCTTTTGCTTCAACTATTCTGGGTTGTGCTCATACCATATTCCCTTCAGATATTCCGGTATAGGAGGGTTGCGACCTTGTTATGTCTTTGGATATACTCTCTTTGTGAGTTCTGGGCAGCCTGAAATGATGTGATCTATGGTTTCTTGGGAACTATTGCATAGACGGCAGTGTGGGTCTGTCCCATCTTTTGTATTGTGATGCTGGTATGCTCTGGTGGGGAGGGCTTGGTATTGTGCCACTATAATCAGTCCCTCCATTTCTGATTTGAGTGCACTTGATTTGAGCCACTGGTTTGTCAACTTCATGTCAACATTGGCCTCCCTCATTCCCACGGGGTATCTTCCATGCACCAGAGTGGTGGCCTAGTTGGTAGAGCATCCACCCCACAACCAGGAGGTCACGTGTTGAAATCCCGGCCGCATCATACCAAAGACCATATAAAAATGGTACTGTCCGCCTTCTAGCTTGGTGCTCAGCAGAATAGAATGTGGAAAGGAAAGTTAACGTACAGAGCTACAAGAGGACTGACCCCTCCCCCCAACACACACACATGAACTGTAGCTTACACTATTTACAGTAGCTGTGTGGCCTAGGGTCAGAGAAACGGAGATAGGCGCCACCACATGCTGTCCCACATGCTGTCCCATATGCTGTGGAAAGGGTTAACTTAATTTACCTTCCATGCATTGCTTTCTCTGCCCATCTTTTTTGCAGTTGTTGCTGGCCTTGGCATTTTGCACTTCCTTTGAGTCTCTTTGCATATAAAACTGTTGTTTCATCAGCTTTAGTGTGGATCTCTTGAAGTGATAACTCCTGTTTGTATTTTCAAGATTCAAGATTCAAAGGCTTTATTATCATGTGCACAGTTAAGAAATGCAACATTTCCTGAGCAATGAAATTCCCACTCTGCTCTCCGAACAAATGCCAAGGTAACAGATACACAACAATACTAATATGGTAATAACTCGTCGTCAGCCTCCGTCGGTCTATGATGACCATGGAAGAGAATCTTAAACATCTACTCTGCTGGAACAGCACCGCCTGTGGCTGAACAGGCCGATGCGCACCGGTGTTCTACCTTCCAGCGTTGGGCGTTGGTAGGATTCAAGCCTGGGCAGGAAGATATGGAGGACAAGATGTTACCCATGCAGCATGTCCCCCCTCTCCACGTCACTGATGAATCCAAAGGAACAGCAGGGCTGCTATAGTTTGGCACCAGCGCCGTCGCAGGAGCTGCCAGAACAATGTTGAGCACAACAGAGAACTGCCTTAGGGACTCCAACTCCAGATTTTTCCTCAGGGTTGACTCCCAAAGCCTTTCCCGTGACCGGGTGTGCCGCAAGGCAACGGAGATTTGAAATCAGGGTTTACCTTCCCCTAGATGGGCTACCTTCCCAGGTTGACGAGCCACCATCTACCCGAAATATATGGTAATAAAAATATGATAAATAATAAAATAATAAAAATATGGTAATAACACAGAACCAAACCACAGACTAACTAGAGGAAACAAGAAGAATGAAATCTGAATTCCCTGGGTGACTATAATGGAGCTTCTCTGACTAAAGCTTTTTTCTTTTTTCATGTCATTGGACTAAGTGAACTAACTGTCATTGCTTAATGTCAAATAGGCATTTAACCCATTAGTGGTAGTCTTACACAGCGGGGAAAATCAGTATTGAACATGTCAACATTTTTCTCAATAAACATTTCTGATGGAGTCATTGACCTGAGATTTTCACCAGATATCAGAAACAACCCAAATAATCCATACATACAAAGAAATCAAGGCAACTGTGTTCACAAAACAAGTGGAATGACACAGGGAATAAGTATTGAACACACAAAGAAAAAGAGGTGCACAAAGGCATAGAAAGCCAAGAAACCAGCTGAAATCCATCAGAATTTAGGAAGCCATCCCATCCCCCATTAGTGCAAATTAATTTCAGCTGGTTAAGTCCTGACTGTTTGGTCTGTGAATATCAGATTGCCACACCACAAAGCACTCATGATGGGTAGAAGCAAAGAGCTCCTTCTAGACCTTCGCAATCTTATTGTTGCAAAACATAATGATGGCATTGGTTACAGGTGTATTTCTAAACTGCTGAATGTTCCAGTGAGCACTGTTGGAGCCATCATTCGGAAGTGGAAATAACATCATTTTACTATAAACCAGCCACGACGAGGAGCTCCTTGCAAAATTTCAAACAGAGGAGTCAAAAGAGTTATCAGAAGACTTATGCAAGGGCCAAAGACCACTGGTGGAGAGCTCCAGAAAGACCTGGAGTTAGCAGATACTGCTGTTTCAAAGAAAACAATAAATAATGCACTCAACCGACGTGGGCTCTATTCCCGCTCACCTCACAAGACTCCATTGCTGAAGAAAAAGCATGTTGAAGCTAATTTAAAGTTTACTGCACAACATTTGGGCAAGCCAGTAAAATACTGGGAGAATATAGTCTGGTCAGATGAGACCAAAATTGAACTTTTTGGTTGCCACAACACAGCATGAGGAGATCCTTCAAGTATTCCTTTCACTGCCCGATGATATCCCCAGTTGAATTCAGCAGCACTTCATCTGCACCATACACAGTGTGGACAGGAAGCTGCTTCCCCATCCTGAGCCGCCAGACAGTTTGCCAGAATCTCTTCAAGGCCGATCAAAAGTCTTGTTCCATGGCCTCACCAAACTCCTCCCACAAACAAATTTTTGCTTCAGCAACCACGTGAGCTGTACTCCACTTGGCCTGCCACTGACACACCTTGCACAGTGGAAGCAGGGCTTGTGGACGAGGGGGATGACTCGCCCATCACAGGGGGTGAGGTTGCCAAGATGGTTAAAAAACTCCTTGGTGGCTGGGCCCCGGGAATGGAAGAGATTCGCCCTGAGTACCTCAAGACCTTGGATGTTGTAGGGCTGTCATGGTTGACATGCCTCTACAACACTGCGTAGAGGTTGGGGACAATGCCTTTGGCATGGCAAAGCAGGGTGGTGGTTCCTCTCTTCAAGAAAGGGGACCGGAGGGTGTGCTCCAACTTTAGAGGGATCACACTCCTCAGCCTCCCTGGGAAGGTCTATGCCAAGGTGCTGGAAAGGAGAGTCTGGTCGTTGGTCGAATCTCGAATTCAGGAGGAGCAATGTGGTTTTCGTCCTAGCCGTGGCACATCAGACCAACACTTTACCCTGTCGAGAATCCTCGAGGGTTCGTGGGAGTTTGCCCAACCAGTTTACATGTGTTTTGTGGACTTGGAGAAGGCATTCAACCACGTCTCTCAGGATTTTGTGTGTGGGGTACTTCAGGAGTATGGGGTATCGGGCTTGTTGTTATGAGCTATCCGGTCTCTGTACGACCGTTGTGAGAGTTTGGTTCATATTGCCAATACTTGGTTGGACTTATTCCAAGTGAGAGTGTGACTCTGCCAGAGCTGCCCTTTGTCACCCATCCTATTCATAATTTTTATGGACAGGATTTCTAGGCGCAGCCAATGATCGCAGGGTGTTATACTTGGTGACCACAGGATCTCATCTCTGATTATGAGTATTATTATTAGTATTAGTATTAGCAGCAGCAGCATGGATTTTATCTGTATTTCAACAAAATGAAATCATTACATTAGCATATCCACACAATGTTTCTTCAGTCTTTTAACATTATTTTTTACACAGGAAAATATTAGTTTTAATTATTCACTGAAATGAAAACAAAAGTCTGAAGCCCTTCGGCTTACAACACATCTGTTCTATTGATTGATTGATTGATTGATTGATTGACTGATTGATTTCAGAGTCATGGAGCGTAAACTGGATCTCTCCCGTCTGACGGACGAAGAGGCCAAACACATCTGGGAGGTGATTCAGCGAGATTTTAATCTCCGCAAGAAGGAAGAGGAGAGATTGGGGTATGTTCATCCAGCCAACATCCAGTCGCACCCAACCATTACTATCAGCCAACATCCAGCCACATCCAACCATTATCCAACGGCTGATGGAGGAGGGAGGGTCACCAGTTGAGCAGCTCACCTAGACCTTTTCCTGAGATGAATCTGCTCCTCTTGGCCAATCCTCATCTCCATTCTGACTGTGTATTTTGGTTTTTGGTCCAGTTTGTTAAATTCAGTTTTACCTTAGTGTGAATTCCCACATGAAGGTGGGGCTTGCCCAGGATTCATGCCCAGCACATTTGATTATGTTCTGAGTTGGTTCTTGAAAACAGTTCCCATAAATTTCTTAAAGACTGGATAAAATCTGTGAACTTTAGAGCATTTCAGGAGCAGTGAAAAGCCAACTTTACTGTCATTCAATCCATACAGCCAGTCATGTACAGTAGAACGAAATTACATTTCTCTTATCTACAATGTTAAACACATCTAGAATCAGAGGGTCGCTGCCATGCAAGGCACCGCCACAAATTTCCTTTCTCCATTCCATTATTGCTGAGCACCAAGCTGGAAAACAGGAAGTTCTGCTTTTATATGGTCTTCAGCATGACCCGGCCGGGATTTGAATTCAGGCCTCCCGGGTGTGGGGCGGATGCTCTACCAACTGAGCCACCACTCCAGTGTTGAGGAGTGTTACTTTTAAAAGTAATCTGTTAGGTTACAGGATTACTGTCACTGAAAAAGTAATCAGAGTACTTGTCCATGACCGGAAATTAACACTGAGATGTGATTAGCTGATACTGTTTGGAGGATGTGTACTGAATGTTGTGCTGAATGTCTGCATGAAGAACTGATGTTAGCAGAATACTGGTAGCTTCCCATGTATGCAGCCATTATCACCGACATGTTAATCTTCCTACGAGTGACACATTAGCTGAAAGCTAATGTTTTTGTTAAAGCTAACTGAAGTTCTGGAGCAGTCATCTCTTCTGTGTGTAGCACGCCCTTCTTCAGGCCTAAACTCCTTGTCACCTAACTGAGACATTTACTGTCATCCTGACAAAATATAAACACTTACTGTACATACATTTATACTGTAATCATTGACGGCTCCTGCAGTGAAACAGACGATTAAGTTTATTGATTTTGATCTGAGGAGCCTTCAGTCAGACTTTAATAAAAACATCTGTGGAGGTCCTCACTGAGTTTCTGTTTCTGATCAGCTGTATTAAGCTTCCTGTGTGTGTGTGATGTGTGTGTGATGCGTGTGTGATGTGTGTGTGTGTGTGTGTGTGTGTGCACGCGCGTGCATGTAAAATCTATCATCATGGCTACACCATCATGAGGAGTTTGGTCAGAATGCAGTGCTAAAAGGCGTTGTTGTTTCTGGTCTCAATCACGACTCGGTCACATGCTCACAAAGACACTCTGTGTTTCCTCTGAGGAAGCAGATGAACGGACTGAAGGTTGTGGAATTTGTCATGTTTTATCATCCCATCTTAGCCCAGTTGTTTCCTAGTATTTCAACACTGGCTCTTAGTGGCCCTATAGGCTCCTGCTGGCCTCTATTGGCCCTTGTTAAGTCCTGTTGGTCCACCCTCTTTTCACCTTAGGGTCTTGGGTATTTACCATATTTGTCAAGTCTGTCTTAGTTGACCAACAACTATCAGAAGAACTTGATGGTCTATGTTTTCCAGTGCTGTAAATGGGGAAATAAAAATCTGGTGTTCTGGTATATAACACTCTAAATGTAGGTATCATTTTGGCATTTTTCTTTGAATCGACACTTAGACTGTTTCCTTCTGTTTCAGGGAACTGAAGAACCAGATCGAGAAAGAGGGCACAAAGCGCGAGCTGCTGGGCTGTCAGAGCAACATCACAGACTCACTGTGCATCCGCTGTCTTCAGCCCTTCAAGTTCCTGGTCAACAGCAAACGCCAGTGTCTGGACTGTCACATGTACACCTGCAAGTCCTGCAGTCGCTACAACAAGAAGGAGCATGGCTGGGTGTGTGACAACTGCCGAATGACCAGGTGAGGTTCAGTTACGTAGATTAGGGGAAGTTCAGTCAGAGGTAGACCAAGTGCAGCTCAGCCAGGTAGATCAAGTGAGATTCTGTCTGGTATACCAGGTGAGGTTCTGTCTGGTATACCAGGTGAGGTTCAGCTAGGTAGACCAGGTGAGATTCTGACTGGTAGACCAGGTGAGGTTCAGCCAGATAGACCAGGTGAGATTATGTCTGGTTGACCAGGTGAGGTTCGGTGTGGTAGACCAGGTGAGATTCTGTCTGATAGAACAGGTGATATTCTGTCTGGTAGACCAGGTGAGGTTAAACCAGGTAGACCAAGTTCAGGCCAGTTAGAGGTAGACCAGGTGAGATTTTGTCTGGTAGACCAGGTGGGGTTCAGCCAGGTAGACCAGGTGAGATTATGTCTGGTAGACCACATGAGGTTCTGTCTGATAGACCAGGTGAGGTTCAGCCAGGTAGACCAGGCGAGATTCTGTCTGATAGACCAGGTGAGGCTCTGTCTGGTAGACCAGGTGAGGTTCAGCCAGGTAGACCAAGTTCAGGTCAGTTAGAGGTAGACCAGATGGGGTTAAGCCAGGTAGACCCGGTGAGGTTCTTTCTGATAGACCGGGTGAGGTTCTGTCTGGTAGACTAGGTGAGGTTCTGTCTCTTAGACCAGGTGAGGTTCTGACTGGTAGATCAGCTGAGGTACAGCCAGGTAGACCAGGTGAGGTTAAGCCAGTTAGACCAAGTTCAGGCCAGTTAGAGGTAGACCAGGTGAGATTCTGTCTGGTAGACCAGGTGGGGTTCAGCCAGGTAGACCAGGTGAGATTCTGTCTGGTAGACCAGGTAAGGTTCAGTCAGGTAGACTAGGTGAGGTTCTATTTGGTAGACCAGGTGAGGTTCTGTCTGATAGACCAAGTGAGGTTCTGTCTTGTAGACTAGGTGAGGTTCTGTCTTGTAGACCAGGTGAGGTTCTGACTGGTAGATCAGCTGAGGTTCAGCCAGGTAGATCAGGTGAGGTTCTGTCTGGCAGGCCAGGTGAGGTTCAGCCAGGTAGACCATGTGACATTCTGTCTGGTAGACCAGGTGAGAGTCTGTCTTGTAGACTAGGTGTGGTTCTGTTTGGTAGACCAGATGAGGCACCAGGTGAGATTCTGTCTGGTACACCAGGAGAGATAAGATAAGATAAGCCTTTATTATTCCCACAATGGGGAAATTCCAGATTGTGTCTGGTAGACTAGGGGAGGTTCTGTCTGGTAGACCAGGTAGGTCGCTAACAGGCTGTCCTTTTTATCTTAGTTCTTATGTTTAAATTAGGTGTTATGCTAAGGTGTTAGCTTGACGGTGTGCCAACATCCTTCTGAAAAATGATTCTGTCTGATAGATCAGGTGAGGTTCTGTCTGGTAGACTAGGTGATGTTTAGCCAGGTAGACCAAGTTCAGGGCAGTTAGAAGTAGATCAGGTGAGATTCTGTCTGGTAGACAAGGTGAGGTTCTGTCTGATACATTAGGAGAGATTCTGTCTGGTAGACCAGGTGAGGTTCAGCCAGGTAGACAAAGTTCAGGTCAGTTAGAGGTAGACCAGGTGAGATTCTGTCTGATAGGCCTGGTGAGGTTCTGTCTGGTAGACCAGGTGATGTTTAGCCAGGTAGACTATGACAGATGAGGTTCTGTCTGATAGACCGAGTGAGGTTCTGTCTGGTAGACTAGGTGAGGGTCTGTCTTGTAAACCAGGTGAGGCTCTGACTGGTAGATCAGCTGAGGTTCAGCCAGGTAGACAAGGTGAGGTTCTGTATGGCAGGCCAAGTGAGGTTCAGCCAGGTAGACCAAGTTCAGGTCAGTTAGAGGTTGACCAGGTGAGATTCTGACTGGTAGACCAGGTGAGTTTCAGCCAAGTAGACCATGTGACATTCTGTCTGGTAGACCAGGTGAGAGTCTGTCTTGTAGACTAGGTTTGGTTCTGTTTGATAGACCAGATGAGGCACCAGGTGAGATTCTGTCTGGTACACCAGGGGAGATTGTGTCTGGTAGACCAGGTGGGTAGCTAACAGGCTATCCTTTTTACCTTAGTTCTTATGTTTAAATTAGGTGTTATGCTAAGGTGTTAGCTTGATGGTGTGCCAACATCCTTCTGAAAAATGATTCTGTCTGATAGATCAGGTGAGGTTCTGTCTGGTAGACCAGGTGAGGTTTAGCCAGGTAGACCAAGTTCAGGGCAGTTAGAGGTAAACCAGGTGAGATTCTGTCCTTTAGTCCAGGTGAAGTTCTATCTGGTAGACCAGGTGAGATTCTGTCTGGTAGACCAGGTGAGATTCAGCCAGGTAGACTAGATGAGGTTCTGTTTAGTACACCAGGTGAGTTTCTGTCTGGTAGACCAGGTGGGTAGCTAACAGGCTATCCTTTTCACTTTAGTTTTTATCTTTAAATTAGGTGTTATGCTAAGGTGTTAGCTTGACGGTGTGTCGACATCCTTCTGAAAAATGCTGTAGATGAATATTTTTCTGTTGTGAACAGTAAACATGGTTAATTTACTGTTTCTTTCTTTCAGACAAAAAGGTAGAAGATGCTTTTTTTTTCCTTGATATGTTTGGACTGGCATCTGCAGTCATCTTCAGAAGTATCAGCTGATTGATGTGACTTGTTTTTTATCAACTATGTAGCGTTTTTTTTTTTTTTGGACATTATGTACTGTTAATCTACGACAGTCTTACCGTACCATTTCAGTGTTTCACTGTGGATTTTTGTGCATTTATTTGTGTTTTTGTTGCATAATTGTTTAGTGTTTTGTGGTTATTTGT
The DNA here is from genome assembly GCA_020510985.1 of Pholidichthys leucotaenia. Lineage (NCBI taxonomy): Eukaryota > Metazoa > Chordata > Actinopteri > Cichliformes > Pholidichthyidae > Pholidichthys > Pholidichthys leucotaenia. The sequence continues at coordinate 356,933,088 of CM035845.1, read as the reverse complement.
GTTATTTTTTGTGCATTTATGTTATTTTTATTGTGTACTTCTGTTGTTTAGAGTCCTGAAGATCGGGACTCTGGGCTGGTACCACGACAATGTGAGGAACCGATTTAAGCATTTTGGCAGTGCTAAAGTGATGCGGTCACTTTACAAACGCCTCAACGGAGACGGTGAGTTTTCAATATTAACTTAAGACTGTCATGGGCTGCCTCCGGCAGACAGTAAATGCCTCCTTTAGGTGAGCACAGTGTAAGGCAAACAAGGATTTATTCCATAACAAAAGATGATGAGGATGTGAAGGCAGGCTGAGCTGTCAAATAGACACATAAACTTGAGTTTAACTAAATGATAAACAAAGATGGGAACCAGAGGTACAACGATGCACAATCTGCACTATGACCAACAATGTTCCAGCACCAGGCAACAGAAGAGGCCAGCTAATAAAGGAAACTGGTGATTACTCAAACACAAGGACGGTTGGGGCTGTGCAAATAATGGACACCGGAGAGCAAGAGAGCAATACTAAACATACACGCAGGAACAAAACTACAGAACATGATTAGAGACATGATAGTAAATGGCGTTCACTTACACAGCGCTTTTCCTCATCTCTGGATGACCAAAGCACTTTACAGATCCTGCTATCCACACATTCACACACTGATGGCAGCAGGGCTGTCATAGACACCGAGGCGCTAGCCTGACCACCAGGAGCAACTGGGGGTTCAGTGTCTTGCTCAAGGACACTTCGACATGCAGACTGCAGATAGAGCGGGAATCGAACCCCTGACCCTCCAATCAGTAGTCGGCCACACTACACCTGCACTACAGTTGCCCCGGTAGTGAAAGATAAACACAATGATCAACCAAGGATAAGGTAGGGAAACACAGGGAAAACATACAAAAGTAACAGCTGGTGCTGGACATCCATCCATCCATCTATCTTCTACTGCTTAATCCTTTTTTCGGGTTGCGGGGGGGGGGGAGGGGGGGCGCTGGAACCCATCCCAGTGTCTTTGAGCAAGAGGCAGGGTCCACCCTGGACAGATCGCCAGTCCATCGCAGCGCCAACACAGAGAGACAGACAACCATTCACTCTCACAGTCATACCTAAGGACAATTTAGAATCTCCAGTTGAAGCCAGTTAACTTAACCTGCATGTCTTTGGCCTGTGGGAGGAAACCGGAGTACCCAGGGTAAACCCACGCAGCCATGGGGAGAACTTGCAGACTCCACGCAGAAGGTGGTCTGAGGGTGGGATCAAACTCACGATGGTCAAGGGTGGAACTGATCCCGTGACCTTCTTACTGTGCTGACACAGTGCTAACCACTGCGTGACCATGCTGCCTGTGCTGGACATAAAGAACTTAAATAATATGAATGAAAGCATAAAGATAATAATGGTGCAAATAGTTCAAACATCAACAGAAACCATGGACAAGATGTCCAGATCATAACCGTGCCCCCTCTTAAGGGTGGATTCCAGATGCCCCAAAACGAAAAACGAAAACACCAAAATGGGCGGGTGGAGGGGGGCAAGGACTGGAGGGAAAAATTAATATGAAAAAAAAACAAAAACAGTTCATCGGGTCGTCGGCTGGAGTTCCAAGACCACCAACAAGAGTGATATGGCACATATGGTGGACTACCAAAGTCCAAGGACCACTACACGGATGAACAAGATGGGTCGGGGATTATCAAAAGTCCATAGGAATAGAATAGAATAGAATCGGCTTTATTGTCATTGTACAGCTGTACAGCACAACAAAATTGTGGGTGCTCCACCAGGCTACTGCACAATAAGGTAAGAGAGAAGAATTTGAAATAAAACAGTTACAGAAAACACAGTTAACCATCTGACTGAAGTAAAAATAAAAGTAAAAATAACAACTAGCTCATTGGTATATACACAGGTACTGTAGTGGCTTCGCGGGTGGAACTATGTATGTAAGAGTGCGAAGTGCAGAACACATAATAGAGTAAAATGGCCCAAGGATTATAGAGAATATGTACAGTAGTGGTTTCACAGATGGGTCAATATACATGAAAGTAAGGACTGCAACGACAGATGAGTTATAGTGATAATTAAAAGGTCCTCAGTTCTGTGCATGTGAGCGTTCAGCGGGAGGGGGCTGGGGCCTCTGACTGTAGTTCGGATGGCTCAGGGGAAGAAACTGTGTCATATCCGGCTCTAGGGAGCCGGGCAATCAGAGCCAGGGGCAAGCCAGTGAGTCGTGATATTTTATTCAGGGAAAAGGGGAAGGGATGAGGAGAGCACAGATACTCATGCAGACGTACACTCACAGGTTGCACAGCGCAGAGGTAAGCAGCTCGTACCGGACGTGGGGGTAACAAGACGTACATACTCACAGCGGGATACAAACACAGGAATGCTGCAAGAGGAGTATAAGCTGACACCAGACGAAGGGGCTTCAGCTTAGCAATGTGTTTATGTCGCAGCCCTGAGTCATCGAGGCTGCTCCTATTTATCCTCATTGGCAGCGCCCCAGCTGATGAAGACTAATTGGCCCCAGCCGTCCATAATGCTGCCAGCTGAGACGCTGCTCAATGGGAAGCAGGGATGAGGGAAAACATGGGCTGAGTGCCGAGACGGCATCTCAACCCATGGTGACAGAGCCCCTCCCTCAAGGTCGGGCTCCTGAACGACCAGGAACATCCCAGCCCCCCCCCCCCCCCACCTAGGGTGGGAGGAAGGGAGGCGGACCGGAGGGGAAGAAGCCAAGGGAAGGACAACACCAATGGGGCAATGTAGGGTAGTGGGAAAGAAAAACCCAAATACAATACTGACAAAACAGAATAATTAACCCAGGTACAGATGGGGAGAAGAACTGGGTCAGCACGCCGGTTACATACTACCCAGAGAGTACCAACCATGCGTGACCCAGAGCAAGGAAAAAAGAACCACCAAAAAGGTACAGGGCAAAAAATGCTGAGTACGGTTAAATAAAGGGGAACCTATACACAGCGCTAATTTAAGTACATACACACACAGTCACCAAGAAAAGTGAGGGTGACTGGAACAAATGGACAATTACAGAGCATGGTGTTACGGAAAACAAGGCACATGACTCTATAATGAACCAACAGGACAAAAAAGAAATACTGAGTGCAGGCAAAGAAAAACCCACACACACGAATATATAAATACCCAGTCACCTAAAGAAATGAAAGTGACTGGAATAAATGGATAACTGCAGAGCATGGTGTTACGGAAAACAAAACATAACTCTACAATACAAAAAACGAGGCTAAAAACATGGCACAAAAAGTAAAATGCTGAGCATGAGCGATGGAAAACACAGCACTATAAAAACAAATCCACCAACAGGACAGAACATTACACCCGAGTGACCTTAATAACAAAAGAAAAAGTGACACCCGAGGTGAATGGCAGGCAGAGTCCAAAAATGGCCGAGATGGCTCCGGAGATCTCCCCGCCCATTGTCCAGCTGGCGAATCAGGGAAAGAGAAGTGTTCGGACGGCGAACTCTGGACCCAGATCCCAGGAATCCAGTCCACCGGCAGCTGAACCAGGCTGCCCAGAGGGAAACAGACCAGTGGGGGGAACCAGATCACCGAACCGAAAGTTCTGTGGGTCGGGTCGTCGACCCGCATCACTCAACCACCAGGACCGTTGAGACGGGCGAAGGATCAGAGCGGATCCCGGTGGAAGAGGCTCAGGGGAGAGCCGATGACGAGGGCGGCGGGCGTCAGGCCACAGGAAAACGGCCACCTCCTCACCGGACCTGGACAATACTGGGGCAGCACCCACGTCGGACCCCGAACGGGCCTCAGGCGAACCCACGTTGGACCCCGACTGGGTCTCGGGCGAACCCACGTTGAATACTGCACCAGAACCGACCTCCAACGTTGAACCCGGACCCTCCAGCACCACGAGGAACAGCAACTCCTTGCCGGTGACCCTGGAAGAAGGCTCAGAAGAGAAAACAGAACCGGGATCAGGATCACCGGCAGCGCCAGAACCCGGCGAGACGAGCTCAGACGCAGCGGATGGCTGCACCCGGCTCGTCTCCCCTGGAGATAGGCTGAAGTGCTCGGGGATAAAAAGAGAGAAAAGAAAGGAGAGCACTCGCCTGATCTCGGGTTCTGACGCCGTCCAGGACTGCGAAGATCCAGGATCCGTCGTCAGGAGGTCGTTGTCAGGCTCCCATCTAGCCGCGTCGGGCCCCGCAGCCAGCACGATGGTCAGCGCAGCTTGAGATCCCTCCAGCTCAGGTAACCCCGCCGACGATCCACTCGGCGTGAAGCCAGAAGAATCTCGTCCCGCCGGACCGAACCGCTCCTCCGTGGAGACCCGGGGACGCTCAGTCGTCGGCGTAGACTCCACGCAGCAGTCAGTCCCCCTCCTCCGTCCGCAATGTAGCTGCGGAACCACAGGCCCTCTCCATATCCCACCACGTTGACCCGGAGCCGGGGACCGCTCGGCGGAGAGAGACACAGAGGATGCGGGATTAGGAATACAGGTTACAGCAGGTGGGGAGAGTTCAGGGAGCTGCGAACCCTGAACTTCTCCTCCAGGGATGTGACAGAGCAAATCATTAAGCAGGTGTGAAAAAACAATGACTTGCCTGCCCCCTGGAGGTTGAGTATCGCCTGCTGTAGTGGAATCTGCTTCTTCCTCTCCCCGCCCGGCGATAACGGAGGACCCCCCGGGAATTCGTCTGAGGGTCGCTCGCGTTGTCTCCAGCAGAAAGCTCACCAGGCCGGGATTCCAGGCACACACAGCGGTCAGGAAGCGCGTCGAGGAGGAGGGGGAAACAGCCGGGGTGAGCCAGCCCGAATGTCCAGGAATGACAGCGGGGGAACGAGGCTCAGGGGACGAGGCTGTAGAATCTCCACACTGACGAGGCGAAGGGATGACAGCTGCGTGGGAGGAACGGTCCAGATGATGACCCAGAACTGGATCCGGACGAGGTTCGTGCAGAGGTGACTCGGCGATGTGATGACGACTACTCCCAGGGGACGAAGCGAGGGGGAAACCCAGGATTCGCCGCTCCAGATCGGAGATCGAGACGAGGAAGGCGTCGAGCACGGGAAAGCTTCGTAGCCCTGAAGTCCTCACCATCAATCTCACTGCCGCCGCCACATGCCTGAAGGTGGTGACAGGAAACACAGTAGAGCTCGCGACAGCCACTCGACCCCGGACATAACTGCTGTCAGCTGCGGCTCCTTGAAGGGAATCCCGAGTGACGTGGCGCAGGTCGGGGGAAGTCCTCTGGTTGGCGCGAACTCCCGGACTGGAATAGCGGCAGGAACGGGACTCCGAAGCGGGGAAAGACGTCGCCCACTTCGACTCCCTGCCGGGATTTCCATCCACCCCGTGGAGCTTCTCTCGCTGTGTACCTGCAGCGTCTATCCTGGCACTGTCCTCCAGATGGTACAGAGAATGAGGGTGACAGTCCAGGAGTTCCTCAGCACGGCCCGGATGCCAGCGTCTCGCGTTGGAGGCGTCGTGCAGGATGAAGAACGTCCCGTCGACAGCCTCCGAGATGGACCTCAGCTCGTCGCCCTGGCGCCGGAAGTGACTCCTGGGAAACGGCATGCTAGCAGCGCTGACACCCGGACAGAAAGGTACATTTCCACAGCGACTCACGGCCGCCGGCAACTCTTCTGGCTGCGACATACTGTCATATCCGGCTCTAGGGAGCCGGGCAATCAGAGCCAGGGGCAAGCCAGTGAGTCGTGATATTTTATTCAGGGAAAAGGGGAAGGGATGAGGAGAGCACAGATACTCATGCAGAGGTACACTCACAGGTTGCACAGCGCAGAGGTAAGCAGCTCGTACCGGACGTGGGGGTAACAAGACGTACATACTCACAGCGGGATACAAACACAGGAATGCTGCAAGAGGAGTATAAGCTGACACCAGACGAAGGGGCTTCAGCTTAGCAATGTGTTTATGTCGCAGCCCTGAGTCATCGAGGCTGCTCCTATTTATCCTCATTGGCAGCGCCCCAGCTGATGAAGACTAATTGGCCCCAGCCGTCCATAATGCTGCCAGCTGAGACGCTGCTCAATGGGAAGCAGGGATGAGGGAAAACATGGGCTGAGTGCCGAGACGGCATCTCAACCCGTGGTGACAAACTGTTTGTCAGTCTGGAGATGTGGGACCTGATCGATCTGAACCATCATCCAGAGGGAAGCAGGTCAAACAGGTGGTGGGCAGGATGTGAGGGGTCTCCCGTGATGGTCTTGATTCTTCTGAGACAGGAGGCTCTGGAGATGTCTTTCAGGGAGGGCAAGAAGGCTGACAAGAATTTTTGGGGCCGTGTTGATGATCCTCTGCACAGCCTTCCTGTTTTCAGCTGTGGAGCCGGCACACCACACACCCAGACAGTAGGTGAGCACGATCTCCACTGAGCAGTGATAGAAGGCCAGCAGCAGCTTCTGGTCCAGGTTGTTCTTCCTCAGGACACAGAGGAAGTGCAGCCGCTGCTGGGCTTTCTTCTCTAGGGCCTTGGTGTTGACAGTCCTGAGGAGGTCACAGGAGATGTGGATGCCCAGGAACCTGAAGGCAGGGACGTTTTCCACGTGGTCACCATTTATAAGGGGGAGGGGGTCCTGTCTGTTCTTCCTGAAATCCAGTATGAGTTCTTTGGTTTTTTGGACATTCAGTTTCATGTTGTTTGCTTGGCACCACAGCAGCAAATTCTCTACCTCCACTCTGTATGCCTTCTCATCGTCGTCGGTGAGGAGTCCAACCAAGGTGCTGTCATCTGTGTACTCACAATGTCGGTGATTGGGTGGGTTGGAATACAGTCAAAGGTGCACAGGGAGTACAGTAGAGGGTTTAGCACTCAACCTTGCAGTGCTGAGGGACAGTGTGGAGGAGTGGTGGGGTCCAAGTCTATTTGTGGGTGGTTGGTGAGAAAGTTCTTTATCTAGGAGCAGGTGTAGTAGTAGTAGTAGATTAGTTTATTTGACAGGGACAGTGCAATAAACATAGACAATTAATCAAAGACAATCAATCTGATGTGTTGCACATAGAGTGTATAGCTATTAGCTAATTTGCAACTCTTGTCCCTGGATGGGCTTTAGAAAAAAGAATCAAGATAAAAATATACACAATAACCACATACATCAATGCAGAAAAATTATAAATACACAATTATAAATATTATAAATATTATAAATACACAAATATAACAGCCTGACTCACCTTTAACATAAATATTATAAATACACAAATATAACAGCCTGACTCACATTTAACACATATAACATAACTCACATTTGCCTATTTCAGGCCTTCCTCCCTCCGTCACTCACTATAAACAAACACATTCATTCCTTCCCTTCATTCACTCTCACTTTGCAGACAAATAATTCATACATGAGTACATTCTTGTTTATTTTTCAGCCAGTTTTTAACATTTTTAGTGAATGTTTTAAAGTCCGTTATTATTTTAATTTCATTTGGCATTGTGTTCCAGATGTGACTGCCCTTTATAGAGAAAGCTGTTTGTCCAAATGTGGTTCTGCGGTGGAATATTTTACAGTTATTGTTAACAGAACTCCTGGTGGCTCTGCTGCTGTCCTGTCTTTGGACGAAACCAGCAAGTGGCTCGGGTGCTGATTTATGGAAACATTTGAACGTTAATTTCAGAAGACAGAGGTCAATGAAGCTCTCAAAACTCAATAGGTTGTATTTTTTTAAAACATTACAGTGATGCCACCTAATGGGCTTTTTGTCCAAGATTTTTAGGGTTTGATTATATAATGAACCTATATGTCATATTGTGGAAGGGGCTGCTTGAGCCCAGACTGTCAAACAGTATGATATATGAGAAAAAACCATAGAATGCATATACAGTGCAGCTGCTTCATAAGGTATGTAATATCTAATTAATTTAAAGCAGTTCAGATTTGTTTTTACTGTTTTTGAAATTTTCTTTATATGAAGATTAAATTTGAGTTGAGGATCTAGTACAATGCCAAGGTATTTGAATTCTGTAGCTAAACTGATGTCATGATCATGTATATTAACTTTAAAATGTTGCAGGTTACATTTTTTGATTGAAAAGCACATTGAGACTGTTTTCTGAAGGTTCAGCAATAGATGGTTCTTGAGGAGCCACTCTTGGACATCAACCATACTTGTAGACAGTACATCTGCAGCCTGTGCTGGAGTCTTGGCAGCTGTGTAAATAACTGCATCATCTGCATAAAGTTGGCATGTTGCAGCTGAGCAGTGTAACGGCAAGTCATTAATAAAAATGCTGAAAAGTAAAGGACCAAGAATGGACCCTTGTGGGATACCCATGCGGTTGTTTAAAAATGAGGATTTATCCTGGTGAACTTTTACACACTGTTCTCTATTCTGGAGATAAGATGCAAACCATTCTAATGTATTTGGGGAGAAGTTAAAAGATACCATTTTGGATAAAAGCAAACTGTGGTTTACAGTATCAAAAGCCTTTTTGAGATCTAGAAAAACAGCTCCTACCACATTACCCCTGTCCAAGGACTGTTTGACGTTTTCAATAAGGCAACAATTTGCTGTTTCTGTTGAGTATCCTGGTTTAAAACCAAATTGATGTGGATGAAGAAGTTGACTGTCTTGTAAGTAGTCTATCAGCTGTGTAGCAACAACTTTTTCAAGAACCTTAGATAGGACTGGTAAAATAGAGATTGGGCGGTAATTGCATATATCGTCTTTACTGCCTGATTTATGAACTGGTATGACGACAGCTTTTTTCCAGCCAGATGGAAATGTACTAGACCTAATGGAGAGATTAATGAGATGAGTCAGTGGTTTGATTAATATTTTGCTGTGCATTTTGAGAAAGGAGGTGCTCATATTGTAGATATCACTAGGTTTTGAGTTTGACAGCGTTTTAACAATACCAGCAATTAACTTCTCATTTACCTCATCGATGTGAAAAGTATCTGTTGGGAGTATGGAATTTGTGTTGTTGAGCACATTTGGCAGCACAAAAATTTTTGTTAAGTCTTCCACAGAGCCCACAAAGTGTGAATTAAATTCATTTGCCAAAGTAGCCTTGTCACTGACGGTCTTGCCATTGATTCTAAGTTCCTTTACCCCCTTCTGATCGTTTTTTTTTATTAGTTAAGTTATTTAAATGCCTCCATAGGGAACTGTTGTTACCCTTTGCATGATCTATCAGTTTATTGTAATAAGATATTTTTGATTTTCGCAGCTCATGTACCACTTTATTTCTTAAACTTTTGTACACAAGGTGATCATTTTGTAGTTTGGAGGTTAGTGATGTTTTCAGTGCATAGTCTCGCCTCTTCATAAGTTTTCTTATTTCATTATTTAACCATGGTAGGCTAATCTTCTGTTGTCTACTTTTAATTTGCTTTGAAAATTTTTCTATAGACTTTGTGATTGTTGCAGTTATAAAATTACAACAATCATCTACTTCACATGTTGCCATGAGCTGCTCCCAATTTTGATTCTCTAAGTAATGTTCAAACTCCTCATTTTTTGATTTGGGGATAATAAAATTTGATTTGTCAATATCGACTCCCCCAAAATACTGTAGTCGCTTTTTAGTAAGTTTCCTGACAGCAAGAACCATGTTATGATCTGAGAGACCAGTTACAAGATTATAGGTTCTGGTTATTCGTTCTGGTTTATTAGTAAATACCATGTCAATAAGTGTTCTGGATTGTTTGGTTATCCTGGTGGGTCCTTTGATGATTTGCTGGTAATTAAATTTAGTCATGAGGCTTTTCAGTTTTTGTTTGTCTTTTTTATCAGACCAGTTGATATTAAAGTCACCATGAATTATTGTTTCTCTGTTCTTCTCAAGTTGTTTAACCAGATCACTTAATTCATTATAAAAGGAAGAGTTGTGTGACGGTGGGTTGTACACTACTGCAATGTTGAAATTCATTACCGGAGAGAGACATACATTAACAGCTAAACATTCAAGTGAAGTATTCAAATCAACCAATTGACATTTATATTTCTCTTTGATGTAAATTAAAACACCTCCTCCCCTCCCTACCTGCCTGTCTTTTCTAAAACACTGGTAGCCCACAATATCGATCATATTAGTGTCTATGTTACTGTGTAGCCAGCTTTCTGAGAGACAAAGGTAGTCCAGATTTGAGTCCAACAGCAACACCGAAATCTCATCTCTTTTGGGGATTATGCTCCGTATGTTTAAATGACCGCCGAGGATCCCCTTTGGTTTAGCCTTGGTGTCCCAAAGAACTCGTGCATGATTAACAGTTTGGAAAAATAAATGTTGTTTTTGCTTTTGTACAGCTCGGTTTTGTGCTAACCCAGTGGTCTGCTGTTTAATAGTGGCAGGTCCAGGGTTAAGGTGAATATCTCCTGCCAGAAGTAGCAGAACTAACAGAACTTTAACTGTATATCCTCTGCCATATTGTGATTTTTGCTTAACAGCCATGTTTGCCTTAATTTGGAAGTTTTTGCTCAGGGCTTTTAAAGACCACATAGAGTGTAGGGTGAGATGTCCAAGCCCAAATCCATACAGATAAAACTTTTTAACTTCACCTTTGGTTGAGTTTGTCGGAAAATCCTTCTTGTTGCAGGTCCAGACACACAAAGACAAAACGAAGAGGAAGTAGAGAAGTAGAGAAGGCTTATTAGTGGTGCCCATCAGCCCACTTTTTAATCCGGTGGCAGCCATCTTCAGTCCTTCTTGGAAAGAAGGAAAAGGAAAATCTGTGGATAGTAAAATAAATTCTGCTTATATCGCCAGAATCTGATCCGATCGTCCTCGAATCCAGCTGGGCCTCAGCTAGCCAACTAGCCCCTTCCGTTGCTGGTCTCGTTGCTCATAGTCGCCGTAACTGGTCTCCCGTCCCGCTCCTCCAACCGAGTCTCGTCACACACCGCCGCTGCCACCGAGCTCCGCTGAGGTCACGGTAAATCCTCCGCTAGGCACCGCCACCTACCGTCGTCTGCCTGGGTGAAATCTCTGCTGAGCCCCGTCAACAAATAGCCGCTTGCCTGGTAGTATCTCCGCTGGGCCTCGCAGCTGGGCTTCGATTCAGGCTGGTGTAAGGTGGAATGACTGGCGCCAGCATTAAGCTAAGTTAAGTGGGGGCGGGGAGGGAGGTCTGGAGAAGGTGCAGTTTGTTGATCAGGAAGTCCAGGATGATGGTGGTAAAAGCTGAGCTGTAGTCCACAAAGAGCATCCTCACGAAGCCCCTTGGGTTCTCCAGGTGGCTCAGCGCTCTGTAGAGTGGTGGCGATAGTGTCTTCCGTAGACCAGTTCTCCCTGTAAGTGAACTGATGGGGGTGAAAGGAGGGTGGAAGACAGTCCCTGATGTTCTGGGACACCAGTCGCTCAAAACACTTCATGACTACAGACGTGAGTGCTATGGGTCTGTAGTCATTCAGGCTGGCAATTGGGGACTTTTGGGGGATAAGATAAAATAAGACAAGATAAGTTTTTATTAGTCCCACAATGGGGAAATTCCAGGATTACAGCAGCAAAGGGTGTCATAAACCCTCCCGTGCACTTTTACAAAGTGAACGGAGAGGGGAGGAATAACGAGGATCTATGTGCACCAACACACATTTATTAAACATAAAGACAGAGTTCCAAAAGTGACAATAGACAGAAGTACAAAAACACACTTACAGTTGGCGTCGCTGGACTGACATCATCCAGCGAACGCACGAGGGAGAACGGGTTTACCAAGCTGGCCTCCCAGAGCCAGTATCGCTCAGCAGAGGCAGAGAATCCATGGCTAGATGTGGAAGTGGCAAACACGTTGTACCAGTTCAGACAGCAGATTATCCAGTGCAGTGTAGCAGACAATACATACCGTCTGTCCGTCAGTCAAAGACCCAGCAGTGCGTGACTGGCAAAAGGTGCTTAAGTACACGCATTGCTGGTGATGATATGATTAGGAGCACCTGGGCGAGGACCGGGAAAGATGATTAACAGGGCTGGGAACAGCTGATGGTAATGAGAGAGAGGGGGCATGGTCGGACCGACAGACTGTCAGCCAGTGAATGCTAGAGAGAGCCAAAAGGACTGCCTCATAACTGCCGGCCCGAGAGCAGAGGCAAGGAGGAAAGAAGCACACTGAAATACATAAGCACATAAACAGCGGCACTAAAACCCAGAGAAAGGTCAGGAGCGAGCCGGGGAAAACCAAGTCGGCTCGGCTCCTGACAAAGGGATAGCAGCACTCAGAGCAATAGTTAATAAGATAATAAGAACTGGTTAGCCAAAGCAGTAAATGAATATACATATGTACACAGATACAGTATATACACAATTAAGGAGCACTGCAGCTTGATGGATAATCATGGTGGTGGAACTTGGCTTCCTGTGGAAATGTATTGTAACATATTGTCACTTCTGGTGTTGCTGGCTGCTAGTGTGGTTTACTCTGAGCTTAGCTCTCCTCACTCTCCTGAGGATTATTGCCTTTAATTGCATTTTATTCACTTTTTCCATTTACTGTCACCTCTCACTGCTGTTTATCAAGCCTCTTGCACCTGTGTGACCACAGTGTCACCTAATAACCCTCTTTAGCCTTCTGTTCACCTTTCATCAGTGTTTTTGTTAGCTTCGGGTTAGCCACTAGCTATGGCTAATAGCTCTCCTTCCCCTCCTCCTCTGGTGTGCGCTCTCTGTCAGATGCCGAGCTACACCTCTGCCTCTTTTAGTGATAACGGTAAATGTAATAAATGTTGTCTTTTTGAGGCACTCCAGGGGAAGTTGTGTGATTTGGAATCCCAGCTCCGCTGCACTGAAACACCGTCAGCGCCAGTTAATAATGACGGACTCCCCTTAGTCCGTCATTATTATTATTCGGTCAACTTGGTATCAAACCAGTCCTGTGACTTTGAGGTCTTCCTCCCAAAGGTAGCCAAGGCTGTGCGGTGGATGGTGTTTCGCAGCTCTTCCCACTTCTGCTTTGCAGATTCTCCTTCTTGTGGTACACCAAGTTCCTTCTCAAAGGTGGAGGCAAACTGTCAACATGTTCTGGTTGGGCCATCTTGCTGTTGTCAATCCGTGCCTTTCCAGGTTGTCTAGCACGATGGAATTTCTTCAGCTGCAGCTTGACCTTGCAACACACCAATGAATGGTCTGTGTCGCAATCTGCACTCTGGAACGAACGGGTGATTAGCACGTTCTTCAGTGAGGTGCACCTGGTCAGGATCAAGTCTAGCTGGTGCCAGTGCTTTGAGCGCGGATGTCGCCAGGAAACCTTGTGCTGGGGCTTGGTCTTGAAGAACGAGTTTGTGATGCACAGATCGTGATATATGCAGAACTCGAGCAGCCGCTGTCCGTTGTCGTTCATTCTGCCCACACCAACTGGTCCAAGACAGGAGGGCCAGGAGTCGTGGTCAGCACCCACTCTGACATTGAAATCTCTAAGGAGAATGAGTTGTTCAGAGTTGGGGATGATCCTGACAGTTGTTGGGAGATTCTCGTAGAACTCGTCTTTTGCCTCTGGTGTGGCTGTCAGTGTTGGGGCATACACACTGACGAGGGTGACTGGGCCTTGAGTGGTGTTGAGGCGGAGGGTGAGGAGTCGTGCAGAGCCATTGCTGCCCGGTTCCACCATCTTCAGCAAGGTGTTCTTCACTGCGAAGCCCACTCTGTGTTTCCTGTGTTCGTCACTGCCCTTTCCCTGCCAGTAGAACATGTAGTCCTTCTCTCTCAGTGTGCCTGCGTCAGCCAACCATGTTTCCTGGAGAGTGGCGATATCCACTTCCAGTCTCTTCAGCTCATTATTGATGATGGCAGTCTTCCTGGTGTCGTTGATGTCCTTGAGGTTAGCAGCGAGTCCTGTCATCATAGTGTGGCCGTTCCAAGTTCCCAGTTTTAGAGTTGGTGTCTTTTGTTTTTTTGTCTTGCCTGGTGCGAAGGTTCTCAGCCTGCCGTTCGGGCTTCTCCTCATCCCCATGCACCCAATGAGGAAAGCAAGCTGTGGCGGGACAACACCTTATTGGCTGGGGGCTGCCCAGCTTGAGGCGGGCGGTAGCTGTCCAGTGAGATCCGATGATCCCTCCCACTTTTGGGAACAACCCCTGGCGCCGCGCTCTATGCCAATTGAGCTTTGGCTTATAACCGGTAACTGTCATTCCCTGTGTTTTGTCTACGCCAAAGGCAAAGCTGGAGTGTCCATTGGTAGGATTCAAGCCTGGGCAGGAAGATATGGAGGGCAAGATGTTGCCCATGCAACATGTCCCCCCTCTCCACGTCACTGATGAATCCAAAGGAACAGCAGGGCTGCTATAGTTTGGCACCAGCGCCATCGCAGGAGCTGCCAGAACGATGTTGAGCACAACAGAGAACTGCCTTAGGGACTCCGACTCCGGATTTTTACTCAGGGTTGACTCCCGAAGCCTTTCCCGTGGCCGGGTGTGCCACAAGGCAGCGGAGGTTTGAAATCAGGGTTTATCTTCCCCTAGATGGGCTACCTTCCCAGGTTGACGAGCCACCATCTACCCAAAGCATCTGGTTTTAAGGCGCCAGAGATCCGCCCTCGCCCCTTCTCCTATTAGTAAAAGCAGTTCCGCCGGGCTTAGAGACTAAACCACACGGGCAGGCTAGGAGTTGGACTTAGTTGTCAGAGGCTTTTCAACACGCACGCCGTAAGGAGCATTTTATGAGCACTGGGAGATTAACCCCAGTGCCACTCCTGGCTATGACAACCTTGGAACCAATCCTGCTCCCTCCAAAGTAAATAAAAATATAATGTATAAGCATCCCAAAGTGATTAAACAAAAAGATGGTAAAACTCAAATTAAACATGAAGCTTCTAAATTGAATGATATGGCCTCTGTTCCTCCTCATAATTTAAAAATTAAATGTGGTTTGTTAAATATTAGGTCTCTAACTTCCAAGTCTCTGCTAGTCCATGATTTGTTAATTGATCATCAGATTGATTTAATATCCCTTACAGAGACTTGGTTAGGACAAGAGGATTATGTTGGTTTGAATGAATCAACTCCCTCTGGTTATTTAAACTGTCAAAATCCCAGAAGTTCTGGTCGTGGAGGAGGAGTAGCAACAATTTACCATTCCAAATTACCAGTTAATGTAAAGCAAAAAACATGTTATAATTCCTCTGGGGGGCTGGTCCTCAGTATTGGGCATTTTAGCAATTTTAGGCTAAACCCAATTTTATTTGCCATAGTTTATCGTTATCCCTCAGCCTACTCAGAGTTTTTTTTCCGAATTTGCTGAATTCTTAGCTGATTTAGTGCTGAAATCAGATAGAATAATTATAGTAGGGGACTTTAATATACAATACATGTAGATGTAGATAGTGATTGCCTTAATTTGGCATTTAATTCAATATTAGACACGATGGGGTTTTCTCAGAAAGTAGGAAATTCTACCCATTATCTGCACCATACGTTGGACCTTGTTCTGACATATGGCATACAAATAGAAAATCTGGTAGTGTCTCCTCATAACCCTGTACTGTCAGACCATTGTCTGTTAACCTTTGATTTTATTGTTTCTGACTATTTGTGTCATGTTCGACCCTTTCAGGGCATTGATGAGGCGCCAGATGCCAACAGTGAGTTTGTGAGTATTTATTAAAGAAGAGTGACAAAACAACAAGCCTCGTGGGGCAAAATACAAATACCTATACATGCGACCCCAGAGGGCAAACTAAAGAGAGAAATGAAGAAACATTAAACACTTGCATACAGAGAGTGAAGGCGAAACTTAACGCTGTAGAGTAAACACTTACAAATACATGAAGCAAGGGCGAAACCTATGCTGAAGAAATACTGGAACCGGGGATAGGGATCCCAGCCTGGAACGACAATGACGACAAGGTAGCAGCGAGGAGTGAGACTCAGCTGCCACCTTAAATACTAAAACACTAAAGCTAAGGGCCAAACAGGTGAAGAGAAAACATAATCACAGAATCGTGATCAGTTGTGACAGGGCTGGCTTGACTTGACAGCTGGAAGTCTGGCTGCAGCACTGTCACAATAAAAGCCCCTGCTGTACAAATAACACAGAACTAGGAATACGGAGGAAAAGGGAAAATACTGAGTGACTCGGGCGAGGATTGGCGCCGCGCTCGGATCACCACAGTGCCCCCCGTTTAAGGGACACATTCCAGGCATCCTGCTGTGCCATCCAGCAGAGAAAAAAGAAAAAGGGACCCCCCTCAACCAGAAACCAACCCTGGGTGGGAGGAGGGGGAATCCAGGCTCGGAGGGAGAGAAACTAGAAGGAAAATATTCAAAAATACCTAACAGCAGGATACAAGAAAATAGAACCCCACACAGATCAAATGAAAAACATCCACGATTCTGAAACAAAAATACCGTGGCCAATACTACCATTACAAGTTCAAAATAAAGAAGTGGCGAAGAGCTGACCACAGCTACAAAGAGAGACCTTCAAACAGAAATGTCCACATACAAATAAATCACAGTCTGAGGAACCACACACAAAAAAACTCAGGTACACTGCAACAACAAAATATGTATGTACACTTTCACTCAGACCTTAATGCAACACACTAGCGTGGGGAAAACCGGCAGGTAAAGCAAAAAATAGTTCTGGTGGCCTACCGGCATCCATACTCCAACCCAAGGAAAACAGGTCAGGCGGCCTACCGAAGTCCCAGAACTGGCAAAACGACTCTTCAGGCAGCCAACCCAGGTTGCAGAACTGGTGAAACAGTCTTTCCGGCGGCCAACCCACGTCCTTGGACCACCAGGACTGGAGGGGAGAGCTCGGAGGCGGCTTCCCAACCGAGAGGCTCAACAAAGAGAAGCCGGACCGGATGAGAGGGACCCCAGCGGTGTCCAGTGGTGGGGAATGGTGGGAAAGGGGAGAGAAAAGGGAATCAGCATGGTGTCTAGCAGTGGGGGACCTGCAGTTCCCTCACCAACCTCCGACTGGGCCAGCACAGCACTCACGGTGGACCCCAACTGGGCCAGCGCAGCACCCATGGTGGACCCTGACCGGGCTGATGTTGCAATTGGGATGACCTCTAGAAGTGAGCCCGGAGCCCTGGTGACATTGGGCGGAGCTGACTCCTCTCCGGTGACCCTGGAAGAAGGCTTGGACAAACAAGGAAAACAGGGGTCAGGGTCACCGGCAGCGGCAGAGCACAGTGAGACGAGCTCGGATGCAGCAGCCAGTTGCACCCAGCTCTCCTCCCTAAGAGACAGGCAAGATTGCTATAATACAGAAAACAGGAAGACAAAATAGAGCACTTGCCTGATCTTGAGCTCTACCGCCGTCCAGGACTCTGACGATCAAGGCTCGGTGATCAGAAGGTCGATTCCAGGCTCCCACTCGGCTGCAGTGGCCTCTGCAGCTGGCATGATAGTCACAACAGTCCACAGACCCCCTGGCGCTGAAACCCACACCGCTGGCTCACTCGGCATGGTGGCAGGAGATCTATTGCCTGCAGGGGCTGAATGCTGCTCCGTGGAGACCCAGGGATGCTTACTTGTTGGCGCAGGCTCCCAACGACAGTCAGCCCTCCTCCTCTGCCCATGGCGTGGCTGCGGGGCTGGAACCAGGCTCTCCAGGGCCGCAGGCTCCTCCTCCATCCGGCGGTCTAATCCTGGGACCGGGGAATGCTCGAGGAGAATAGGAGGAAACACAGGGGTAGCAGGATCAATTTTAATGGCTGCAGCAGGTGGTGGAAGCTCAGTGGACTGAGAAACCTGAGCTCCACCCCCAGGAATCAGATAAGGTAATTCATCAAAATGAGAATTAGAATGAAAAAAACACTTGTTTGCTTTCCTGGGGAACGACGGTGACTGCTGCAGCAGGCTCAATTCTCTCCTTCTCGGTGACTGTGGAGGATGTGGACCCTTCTGACGGATGAAGAGGAGCTGCTCCTACAAGCACGGTCATGGGCGGGGCCAGGGGAAAAAACAGCTGGGCTCTCAGCAGCGAAGGATGACGTCATGGAGGAGGAGGTAACAGCTGCAAAGACCCAGGAACGGGAGGCTAGCGAAACAGCCGATGAGAGAAACCCAAGGGCTGCAGCTGCTGATTTTCCTTTCTGCCATGGCATAGAACAAGCTGCTGGCTGGGAGACGGGGAAATTCTTCAGGCCGTCTGTGGCTGGGTAATGGGTGGAGTTTTGTGGTGCTTTCACCCGGTTATTCTCCTCCACCCGCTTAGGTAACACTGTGTCATGGGGAGGAGTAGAGTTCTGCACCGGGGGACGGCGTTTGTTAGGCGGTGAAGTGGGGGCTGGAGCCAGAGCAGGAGCCTGGTGAGGAGTCCCTTGAATCGGGCCACGGGAGTGCCTTCCTGACGGCGCTGAACTAGGCTTCCTGAAGGGTTCCTTGTCCCACTCCTGGTTCCTCTGGAGAAGCGCCGATCCCTCAACCATCTTCTCCCTCAACCATCCTCTCCCTGCCTTCAACGTGATCAGCAAGGCGAGGATGGCGTTAAGCTGCCATCACAAGGCCCAGGTACCGTACAGCATCTTTGGGGGAGCGTTGGCGAGCGCTGCATAGGAGGTCCCAAAGTGATGCCATAACCTCCTTCTGAAAGAAACCCCCGTAGGCACCCGGTAAAAGAGAAAAAACAGAGCCAAAACAAAACTCACTGTGGCTGGCACCTCGCTTGGCTGCTACCTACTGTCATGTTAGCCCCTTTCAGGGCATTAATGAGGCGCCAGACACCGACAGTGAGTTTGTGAGTATTTATTAAAGAAGAGTGACAAAATAACAAGCCTCGTGGGGCAAAATACAAATACCTAATCATGCGACCCCAGAGGGTGAACTAAGGAGAGAAATAAAGAAACATTATACATTTGCATACAGAGAGCGAAGGCGAAACCTAACTCTGTAGAGTAAACACTTACAAATACATGAAGCAAGGGCGAAACCTACACTGAAGAAAGACTGGAACCGGGGATAGGGATCCCAGCCTGGAACGATGACGATGACGAGGTAGCAGTGAGGAGTGAGACTCAGCTGCCACCTTAAATACTAAAACACTAAAGCTAAGGGCCAAACAGGTGAAGAGAAAACATAATCACAGAATCATGATATCCTGCTGTTGTGTCCCTGGGCAAGACACTTCACCCTCAATTGCTCCTGGTGGGTCTGGAAGCACCATGTTAGGCAGCTATGCCACCATCAGTGTGTGAATGTATGTGTGAATGGGTGGATAGCAGGATCTCTAAAGCGCTTTGGTCATCAAGAGATGAGAATAAAAGCACTATATAAGTGAATGCCATTTACCATTTACCATGATCAGCTGTGACAGGGCTGGCTTGACTTGACAGCTGGAAGTCCGGCTGCAGCGCTGTCACAGTAAAAGCCCCCACGGTACAAATAACACAGAACTAGGAACGCAGAGGAAAAGGGAAAATACTGAGTGACTCGGGCATGGATCAGCTCCGTGCTTGGATCACCACAATTTGGCTCCTAAAGAAAAATATTACTACAGTAGAGGCCTCTCAGATGATGTTGTAACCAAATTTAAGCAGATTGTTTCCTCTATGCCATGTGTCAACACAATGGAAATAAGCTATAGACAGCTTGCTCCTTCTGTAATTGATAGCATGGTAGATAGTGTTACAGCTTCTCTACATCAGACTCTAGACATGGTGGCCCCTTTAAAAAAGAAAAAGTCTAATCAGAGATTTGTAACTCCTTGATTCAACACAGAAACTTGTAGCTTAAAACAGAAGACTCGTCAATTAGAAAGAAAATGGCGCTCCACTAATTTAGATGAAATCTATTTAGCTTGGAGAAATAATAATAATAATAATAATAAGTTTATTTATAGAGCACCTTTCACAGACAGAGTCACAAAGTGCTTAACATGGTAAAAAACAAAATAAAAACACAGGCACATAAAACAGTAAAAAAAAAAAAAAAAGTAGACATTAAAACCACATAAAAATACAATCGGCACATAGTTAAAAAGCCAGGCTAAAAAGGTGGGTCTTTAGTTGCTTCTTAAAAACACCAATGGAAGATGCAGATCTAAGTTCAAAAGGCAAGGAGTTCCACAGTCTGGGAGAAACAGCAGCAAAGGCTCTATCGCCTTTGGTTCTGAGCCTAGTACTAGGGACTACCAATAGATTCCGATGAGAAGACCTGAGAGACCTGCTGGGCTGGTATAGAGAGAGCAGGTCACTAATATAAAAAGGTGCCTCTCATGAATGGCTTTGTAAGTAAGAACAAGAACTTTAAAATCATTTCTATAATTTACATGAAGCCAGTGCAAGGAGGCCAAAACAGGAGTGATATGACAGAATCTACTGGACCTAGTTAGTAATCTTGCAGCAGTGTTCTGGACTAACTGTAGGCGGTGTAAAGAGGATTTGCTAAGACATGTAAAAAGAGCATTACAGTAGTCCAAACGTGAAGAAACAAAGGCATGAATAATGATTTCTAACTGACTGTAGGAAACCAATGACCTAATTTTGGAGATATTCCTAAGGTGGAAAAAACAACTCCGGGTCAGAGATTTGACATGCTGATCAAAACTCATCGATTGATCGAAAATGACACCAAGATTTTTTAGATTAGACCGTACGTTAGAGCTTAATGAACCAATGCTATTAACCAACTTAGGAATAAGCTTATCAGGTGCTACAATAAGGACTTCAGTTTTATCAGCATTAAGTTGCAGAAAGTTACTAGACATCCAGTCCTTAATTGCAGACAGACAATCATGAATAATTTTTAAATTGTCAACATGGTCAGGCTTAAAAGAGAAAAGTAGCTGTAAATCATCAGCTTAGCAGTGATAAGACACACCTTTAAATTTGCTGATAATAGAACCAAGTGGCAGCATATATAGGGCAAATAAAAGTGGACCCAGAATAGAACCCTGAGGCACCCCACAGGTTAAAGGAGCAGAGTCAGATGAATAAGAGCCAACAGCCACGGAAAAACTCCTACCAGAAAGGTAGGAGAAAAACCAATCCAGAGCTTTTCCAGAAATACCTACCCAGTCTCTAAGCCTTTGTAACAAAATAAAATGATCAATAGTATCAAATGCTGCAGTAAGATCTAATAACACTAAAACAGAGCATTTGCCATAGTCTGATGACATTAAAATATCATTTGACACCCTGAGAAGAGCGGTCTCTGTCGAGTGTTTCTGACGAAAGCCTGACTGAAATTTGCCAAAAATATTGTGTTCAATCAGAAAGTCAGTGAGCTGCTTGGCAACAACTTTTTCTAAAAGCTTAGAAATAAAAGGAAGCTTAGAAATTGGCCTGAAGTTTTTAAAAACAGATGGATCAAAGTTAGGTTTTTTTAAAAGTGGCTGCACAACTGCATGTTTAAAATACGAGAGTACATAACCAGATTCAAGTGAACTATTAATGATATTAACCAAAGACGTACCCACTGAGCCAATTACCTCTTTTAACATTGAGGAAGGCAAAATATCTAAAACGCAGGAGGAGGATTTCATGGAGCTCACCAACACTAACAAATCCTCAAAAGAAATTGGGGTAAAATCATTTAAAAAGGCCTGTCTGTTAGGACAATCAAGGATTAGGGGAAAGGAATGAGTAAAACTGCACCACCGTGGGCAGCACGGTGGTGCAGTGGTTAGCACTGTTGCCTTACAGCTAGAAGGTTCCTGGTTCGAATCCCCAGGCTGGCAGGGGTTGGAACCTTTCTGTATGGAGTTTGCATGTTCTCCCTGTGCTGCGTGGGTTTACTCCGGGGGCTCCGGTTTCCTCCCACAATCCAAAGACATGCATGTTAGGTTAATTGGCTGTTCTAAATTGTCCCTAGATATCTGTTTCCTATAGGCCCTTAGAATAGAGGGTTAGTACTAGTGAAAGCGCTTTGAGTGGTCTTTGTGACTAGAAAAACACTATATAAGTGCAGGGTAGTTAGTAAAACCAGCCCTGACAGCAGTCACCTTGTCAACAAAAAAGGAAAGAAACTTGTTACAGTCATCTTTTAATTTATAAAAAATCTCTTAGAAAAGCTAGAACAAATTATTATTCTGCATTAATAGAAGAGAACAAGAATAATCCCAGGTTTCTTTACAGCACTGTAGCCAGTCAGAAAAAGCATCAGGACTCTGTCAATCCTAGCATTCCCTTAGAGCTTACTAGTAAGGACTTTATGAACTTGTTCAATAATAAAATTTCATCTATCAGAGATAAAATCAGTCAGATTCTTCCCACCGTTAACTTAAATACAGTAACTTCTACAATTCCTTCAACTGATATCTGTCATGAACCGAGTCGGATTGTTCTTTGGGCTCGGTTCTGACCTGCTGTGGCTCAGGTTTATCTGTGTAGTTATACATTATGTTATCTTTTGAGTTTCTTGTAGTTTCTGTTTTTCCCTTGTTTATTTCCATACCTGTAGCCACTGCTTTCTGGCCGGCAGCTGTGAGGGAGCATCCTTTGGCCTACACTCGTGTAGGCGCTGTCTGACACTTGCTGTTCCGACCAAGCCCCCTCTCTCATGACAGCCAGCTGGTTCCACTCCGGTAATTGCCCTTCCCGCACTTCGCCCAGGTGCACCCAATCTTCCTTGCCAGCAATGCTGGTACTTAAGCAGCTCTTTGCCAGTCAAGCGTTGCTGGACTATTGTATTGTCTTTACGTTAGTGCCACTGTACACTGTGGTCTGCCCGCTTCTCATCCTGTCTTGAAGCCAGTAAGTGTACCCTTTCACCTTTTTGTATGTCAGCCTTGTTTTTGCACTGTTTGTATTCTGCCACTGTGGTCTGCCCACTTCATGCCCCGCTGTGTAGCTGTTTAGTGTATCTCGTCACCATTTTTGTATGTCTGTATTTTGTGAACTGATTCTTCTTTCTTTAATAAATGTGTTTGTGGTGTAACCTGCTCGTAAATCTGCCTTCCTTCTACTCCTCCTTGTGTGTGTGTAAAAGCACACAGGGAGAACGTAACAGAATAGTCCAGTCAGAAAAGGATTTAGCGGGTTACACCCACACATAACCTTTTTCATTTTTAAGCTGTTTCTTTTTCGCTCACCTGCCTGTGGGAGTTTTCTCATGGATTCAGCAGGCAATCTGGTCGGAGTGAAAAAGAGGTGGAGCAGAGTGGAGCTGCAGCTGTGCTGGGGTGGAGTGGCAAACCAGCTGGAGATCAGTCCCAGTCTGCGCTATCATCCCCGGGTGATTGCGCTCAATCTTTCCCTGCTACCATCTCTGCCGTCGGCTTCCTTCTCGGTGCCTCCGGCGTGCTGTGTTCACATCTGCAGAAGGAGTTTGACATGCAGGACTCTGACTGTGGAGGAGTGGGCAGTGGCCTTTATCCAGGACTTTATGGACGAGGCCCATGAAGCCCATGGACCGAAGGCGAAACAGAGCAGCCTGGACGCTGCAGTAGGGATTCTGGAAGTGCATCCTGGACTCTGGGATTACCCACAGTACGCAGACCTGCTTTCTTTGGTCTGGACGCTCCAGTGGGCATTTCCTGGTTTGAGGAGAGGGGTGTTCTTTGCGGAGCCTAAGCGGGGACGGGCTCCACAGCCTGCAGCTGTTCCCTCTCCTGCTTCGCCAGCGTCAGGTCGTGCGTCTCCAGCTCCCCAGAAACAGCATCATCCTGCATCCAAACACCGGAGGAAGTCCTCCTCTTTGACAGCCACTTCTCCCTCGTCAGCTCAGACCGCTCCCTCTGCAGGGCCATCTTCATGTTCCGCGCCTTCCACTGCTGCAGTGTACCCGGTCACAGTGATGAGTCCTCCCGCTGTAGAGAGATCTTCCGGGCCTCTTTCGGCTACACCCACCTCCGATGAAACGGCTCTTCCGCTCTTCGCCATGGGGTCAGAATGAACCATAGGCATGGAGAGAGATGACTGCCCACTGCCTGCAGCTGTTAACACCGGGCACCAGGATGACAGGCAAGTGTTTTTTTCATTTCATTCAATTAAATCACGATAAACCTTGTCTGTCTCCCAAGGGAGAGGCCCAGTCTCTGCAGTCCGCTGGGTCCTATCCTCCAGCTCCAAATATTGACCTTATTCCTGTTTTTTCCGTGTCTCCTTAATTCTCTCCTGAGCGTCTGTCAGACCCGGAACAGAGCCGTCGGACGGTGGAGTAGCCGGTGGCCTCGGAGGATTCCCCTCCGGAGCCAACATGGAGACGTTCCCCTGCAGTCACGGCGGAGGAATCCCCAGCATTGAAACCATTGCAGGAGGACTGTGGGACTGCAATCACCATCTTGCCAGCTGCGGAGGCAACCACAGTGGATTGGGAGCCAGAGCTGGCCCTCCTAGAGGCCGGGCCTGAGACGTCATCACCAGGATTGACAGAGTCCTGGACGGCGGTGGAGCTCGAGCTCAGGCAAGCTATCTCTCTTGTTTTTCTTATGTTTGTATTGGAGAGATCTTGCCTGGTTCTAGGGGAGGAGAGTCAGGTGCAACCGTCAGCTGCATCTGAACTCCCCTCGCCGGGCTCCGCTGCTGCCGCTGACCCTAACCGCTTTTCTCCCTCTGTTGTCCCTAAGCTTCCTCTTAGGGCTGCTGGAGAGGATCCAGCGTCACCAGGGGCCTCTGTGGGTCTGGTCTCTCTGCCTGATGACGTCGCAGGTCTGGCTCCCCTGCTGCCGGGGGCTGTCGTGTGGGTCCCTCCGCAGGCCGAGGCTCTGTGGGTGCGGTGTTCTGGTCTGTGACCCTCGTCAGGGCTGCTTCCCAGTGTTAGCCCAACGTGGGTGCTGCGCTCCTGCATGGACCCGTCATGAGTGCCACGCTCCAGCCCGGAATACACCGAGGGTGCAGTGCTGGCTCAGCTGGGGTCCATCAAGGTTGCAGCACTGGCCCAGTCGGGGTCCACCGAGGGTGCAGCGTTGGCCCGGTCGGGGTCCACCGAGGGTGCAGCGTTGGCCCAGTCGGTGTCCACCATGGGTGCTGCAGAGCTCCAGCCAGGGTCCCCCTTGGGTGCTGCAGAGCTCCAGCCGGAGTCCACCACGGGAGCTGCAGAGTCCTAGCCGGAGTCCATCGTGGGTGCAGCTGTGTCCCAAGCTGGGACCACCGAGGGTGCTGCTGGTCAGCCTGAGGACACCGGGGCTTCCACTCCTCAGCCTGATGCCGTCGTAGCCTCCCCCTTCTCCCTGTCTGATGCCGTAGGGGTTCCCTTCCTACGGTATGGTCACCCACCAGTGAGCCTCCTGGTGGGCAGGCCACCTCCTGCTTCACCCCTCTGATTCTGGTGGCTCAACAACGCTGGCCGACGGCTGGAAGGACTGAGTCTCTGGGTCAGATGGCCCGTGTTTTCTGGCAGGCCACCGGACTCTGTTTGCCGGACTGTCTGCTGGGCCTTGGACTCTGGGCGGCCTCCTGAGCCTCCATGCCTTTGGATTTGGGGGGGTTAAGTGTGTTTTCTCTTGTGGACCCTGGGCGGGGTATATTTTGTTCTGTCCTTGCCTGTTCCCTCTACCTCCCACCCAGGTTTGTTGGTTGTTGTTCTTGCTGGGAAAGGGGCAGGGTTTTTCTTTTCTGATGTTGCCGTGGGTGTCTGGAATCCACCCCTTGAGAGGGGGGCTCTGTCATGAACTGAGCCGGGTTGTTCTTCGGGCTCGGTTCTGACCTGCTGTGGCTCAGGTTTATCTTTGTAGTTATGTATTATGTTATCTTTTGAGTTTCTTGTAGTTTCTGTTTTTCCCTTGTTTATTTCCATACCTGTAGCCACTGCGTTCTGGCCGGCAGCTGTGAGGGAGCCTCTTTGGCCTACACTCGTGTGGGTGCTGTCTGACACTTGCTGGTCCGACCAAGCCCCCTCTCTCATGACAGCCAGCTGGCCCCACTCTGGTAATTGCCCTTCCCGCGTGTCTCCCAGGTGTACCCAATTTTCTTCTTTCTTTAGTAAATGTGTTTGTGGTGTAACCTGCTCGTAAACCCGCCTTCCTTCTACTCCTCCGTGCGCTGTTTAAAAGCACATGGGGAGAACGTGAGAGATATCTGTTTGACAAGATAAGATACGATAAGATAAGCCTTTATTAGTCCCACAACGGGGAAATTCCAGGATTACAACAGCACAGGGATAGCAACACTCAGAGCAACAATCAGAAGGCAAGAAAAAAAGCAAGCAAGCAAGAGCAGCTAATATACATATGTACATATTACTATAAATATATATATATATATATATACACACAGACACACAGTGCAGAGCATTGTAACTGGATGGAATAAATATGTAGATATATAAACACACACAGTGCAGAGCATTGTTGCTAGATGGGATGAAACAGCACAACCGTCTACTTAGTTATCCTACATGGTATGATTATGTGCCCATACATATTCTCACCCTCCATAGCGACCGGTATTTTCCTAGTTGTATGCTGGAGGGGACCATTGTGTAAGTCTATTGCATCTTTTGCATTCAAAAAACTATTAGGTTGTTACGTCTTTTTGCTATCTCTGCGAGCAGCCCTGCTTAGGTTGTACAGTCTGACAGCCGTTGGTAGGAAGGACCTGCGAAACCTCTCGGTTGTGCACCTGGGATGATGTAGTCTGCTGCTAAATGAGCTCCTCAGTGCATTCAGTATGTCCTGCATAGGGTGGAACTCGGACTCCAACAGAGATGACAGTTTAGCCACCGTCCTTCTCTCTCCTATCTCCTCCACCGGATCAAGGTGCTGCCCCAGGACAGAGCTAGCTTTCTTGATCAGTTTGTTCAGTCTCTTCCTGTCGGCTGCTGTAATGCCACTGCCCCAGCAGACCACTCCAAAAGTGATGGCTGATGCCACCACCGTGTCATAGAATGTCTTCAGCAGCGCCCCATGTACACCAAAAGACCTGAGTCTCCTCAGTAGGAACAGCCTGCACTGTCCCTTCTTGTAGAGTGTGTCAGTATTGCGTGACCAGTCTAGTTTATTGTTCAGATGAACACCCAGGTACTTGTAGGATGTCACCATCTCAATGTCTGTTCCCTGTATATTTACTGGTGCTGTGAGGGGTTGTCCTTGCCTGCAGCAGTCCACCACCAGCTCCTTAGTTTTCCTCGCGTTGATCTGGAGGCAGTTCCGATGGCACCAGTCCACAAAGTCCTGGATAAGCCCTCTGTACTCAGCTTCATCTCCATTGGAGATGAGGCCAACGATCGCAGAGTCATCAGAGAACTTCTGTAGATGGCAGTGTGTTGTGTTGTGTGAGAAGTCCGCAGTATAAAGAGTGAATTCAATTCAATTCAATTCAACTTTATTTATATAGCGCCATTTCACAACAACAGTCATCTCATAGCACTATCAACTGTAGGGGGGACCCCCACAGTTGCAGAAAGACCCCAGCAATCAGGCGATCCCCTGTGAGCAAGCACTTGGCGACGGTGGAGAGGAAAAACTCCCTTTTAACAGGAAAAAACCTCCAGCAGAACCAGGCTCAGGGAGGGGCAGTCATCTGCTGCGACTGGCTGGGGGGTGAGGGGATAGAGAAGAAGAAAAGAACAGACATGTAGAAAGCAAACAGCACGATGGGGACTCAATCTATGGGAGAGAACAAACAAATGTTAATGACCAGCAAAAAAAAAAAAAAAATCATAGAGAGTGAGGAAAGGAGTGAGGCCCAGTGCATTACTGGAGGTCCCCCGGCTGACTAAACCTATTAGCAGCATAACTAAGGGAGGGTTCAGAAACACATGATCCCTCCCTAATTGTAGGCTACATCAAAAAGGTAGGTTTTAGCCCTATTCTTAAAAACAGAGATCGAGTCTGACTCCCGAATCCAGATTGGCAGCTGATTCCACAGGAGAGGAGCTTGATAACTGAAGGCTCTGCCTCCCATTGTACTTTTGGAGATTCTAGGTATTACAAGTATTCCTGCATTTTGGGAGCGTAGTGCTCTGTTAGGATAATACGGTAGTATCAGATCTTTTAAATAAAAAGGAGCCTGATTGTTTAGAGCTTTGTAAGTAAGAAGAAGGATTTTAAACTTAATTCTAAACTCTATGGGAAGCCAATGAAAGGAGGCCAGAACCGGAGAGATATGATCTCTCTTTCTAGTACCTGTTAAAACTCTTGCTGCAGCATTTTGGATCAGCTGAAGACTTTTTAAAGATGTTTTAGGACAGCCTGATAATAAAGAATTACAATAATCTAATCTCAAGCTAACAAAAGCGTGGATCAGCTTCTCAGCATCACTCTGAGACAAGATGCTCCTAATCTTGGCAATATTATGCAAATGATAGAAGGCAGTCTTAGAAACAAATTTAATATGTGAATTGAAGGACAAATCCTGATCAAAAATAACTCCAAGGTTCCTCACAGAGCTATTAAGAGAAAGAGTAACTGCATCCAAACTGAAAGTTTGATTTGGAAAGGAATTTCTAAGGTTTTTTGGACCAACAAGAATGACTTCAGTCTTATCTGAATTTAATAGCAGGAAATTACAAGTCATCCAAGCTTTGATTTCCTTAAGACAGGCTTCTAACTTGGCTAATTGATTAGTATCATCTGGCTTCATTGACAGGTATAATTGTGTGTCATCTGCATAACAATGAAAATGTATACAGTGCTTTCTAATAATGTTGCCTAACGGAAGCATATATAAAGAGTAGGGCCTAGCACAGATCCCTGTGGAACTCCATGACTAAGCTTTGAGCTGAAAGAAAACTCATCATTTACATGAACAAACTGGAGCCTATCAGATAAATAAGATCTAAACCACTGCAACGAAGTTCCATTAAGTCCAACACAGTGTTCTAATCTATCAAGTAGAATATTATGATCAATAGTATCAAAAGCTGCACTAAGATCTAAAAGGACAAGTACAGAAACTAGTCCATTATCAGATGCAATGAGGAGGTCGTTAGTGACCTTCGCTAAGGCTGTTTCAGTACTATGATGGATTCTAAACCCAGACTGAAACTCTTCAAGTAAACCATTTCCCTGCAGGTGGTCAAATAATTGCGTAGCAACAACTCTTTCTAAGATTTTTGAAATGAAAGGGAGATTAGAGATTGGTTAGTTAAAGCTCCTGGATCTAGCGTTGGCTTTTTGAGTAAGGGTTTAATTACAGCTGTTTTAAAAGCCTGCGGTACATGGCCTAAAGTTAATGAAGAATTGATTATATGAAGAATAAAGCTACCAATAAGTGGGAAGACTTCTTTAAATAACCTGGTAGGAATAGGGTCTAAAAGACAAGTTGAAGGTTTGGATGAGGAAACTATTTTGTCTAACTCACAAAGGTCGATTGGAGTAAACTCATCAAGACAGACATCAATAGAAGGAGTTATAATAGTTACAGTATTTAAGTTAACTGTGGGAAGAATCTGATTGATTTTATCTCTGATGGATGAAATTTTATTATTGAAAAAGTTCATAAAGTCCTGACTAGTAAGCTCTAAGGGAATGCTAGGATTGACAGAGTCCTGACTCTTTGTCAACCTGGCTACAGTACTGAAAAGAAACCTGGGATTATTCTTGTTCTCTTCTATTAATGCAGAGTAATAACTCGTTCTAGCTTTTCTAAGAGATTTTTTATAAATTAAAAGATGATTTCTCCAAGCTAAATAGATTTCATCTAAATTAGTAGAGCACCATTTTCTTTCTAATTGACGAGTCTTCTGTTTTAAGCTACGAGTTTCTGTGTTGAACCAAGGAGTTAAAAATCTCTGATTAGACTTTTTCTTTTTTAAGGGGGCCACCAAGTCTAGAGCCTGATGCAGAGAAGCTGAAACACTATCCACCATGTTATCAATTACAGAAGGAGCAAGCTGTCTATAGCTTATTTCCGTTGTGTTGACACATGGCATAGAGGAAACAATCTGCATAAATTTGGAAACAGCATCATCTGAGAGGCATCTACTGTGATAATATTTTTCTTTAGGAGCCAAATAGTCAGAAATAGTAAAATCAAAGGTTAACAGACAATGGTCTGACAGTACAGGGTTATGAGGAGACACTACAAGATTTTCTATTTCTATGCCATATGTCAGAACAAGGTCCAATGTATGGTGGAGGTAATGGAATTTCCTACTTTCTGAGAAAACCCAATCGAGTCTAATATTGAATTAAAAGCCACATTAAGGCAGTCACTATCTACATCCACATGTATATTAAAGTCCCCTACTATAATTATTCTATCAGATTTCAGCACTAAATCAGCTAAGCAATCAGCAAATTCGGATAAAAATTCTGAATAGGTTGATGGGGGACGATAAACTATGGCAAATAAAATTGGGTTTAACCTGAAATTGCTAAAGTGCCCAACACTGAGGACCAGGCCCTCAAAGGAATTATAACATGTTTTTTGCTTTACATTAACTAGTAATTTGGAATGGTCAATTGTTGCTACTCCTCCTCCACGACCAGAACTTCTGGGATTTTGACAGTTTAAATAAGCAGAGGGAGTTGATTCATTTAAACCAACATAATCCTCTTGCCCTAACCAAGTCTCTGTAAGGGATATTAAATCAATCTGACGATCAATTAACAGATCATGGACTAACAGAGACTTGGGAGTTAGAGACCTAATATTTAATAAACCACATTTAATTTTTAAATTATGAGGAGGAACAGAGGCCAAATCATTCAATTTAGAGGCTTTATGTTTAATTTGAGTTTTACCAATATTTTGCTTTATCACTTTGGGATGCTTATACATTATATTTTTATTCACTTTGGAGGGAGCAGACAACGATTCTCTGATGGGGAAGACAGGGGCTAAGCTGAGGGGTGGCGGATGAAGAGGAGCTGCAGAGAGGCGTGTAAGACTGCGACTCTGCTTCCTGGTCCCAACTCTGAGTAGTCAGGGTTTTGGAAATTTGGATAAAAAAGATGCCAGATTGTTAGTTAAATGAGAAGCACCATCCAAAGTGGGATGAATGCTGTCTCGTCTCATAAGACCAGGTTTTCCCCAAAAAGAGCTCCAATTGTCAATGTAGCCCACGTCATTTTTAGGACACCACACAGACAGCCAGCGGTTCAAGGATGACGAGCGACTAAACATGTCATCACTGGTCAGATTGGGGAGGGGTCCAGAGAATACTACAGTGGCAGACATCGTTTTTGCAAACTCACACACCGATTCTATATTAAGTTTCGTGACTTCCGACTGCCGGAGACGGATGTCATTAATGCCGGCGTGAATAACAATTGTGGAGTATTTACAGTTACTTTTAGCCAGCATTTTCAAATTTGACTCGATGTCGCCTGCTCTGGCCCCAGGAATACATTGGACTATGGCCGCTGGAGTCTCTAGGTTCACGTTTCTGACTACAGAGTCGCCAATGATCAGAGTTTTTTCCTCAGCGGGTGTGTCGCTGAGCGGGGAAAAACGATTAGAAACGTGAACAGGTTGGTGGTGAACCGGGGCTTTGCGACTAGGCTTCTTTCTCACCGTCACCCACCCAGTCTCCTCGCTGCTGAGGAGAGCCGGGGAACCGCTGACAGTGGGACCTAAGCTAGCTAGCTCCGCTGCAGCTAATGGGCGTCCGTCGAGATTAACTGGCGCAGACGGTGTTTCAATGCAGCGGAGCCGGGATTCCAAATCAGACAACCTCGCCTCGAGCGCCTCAAAAAGACAACATTTATTACATTTACCGTTATCACTAAAAGAGGCAGAGGTGTAGCTAAACATCTGACAGAGAGAGCACACCAGAGGAGGAGAGGAAAGAGAGGTAGTAGCCATAGCTAGTGGCTAGCTAGTGGCTGGAGAGCTGGAGAGCAAACCACACAGGCAGACAGCAAAACAGGAAGTGACGATACGTTACCACAAGGAAGTGACGATCAGGAAGGGAGCCAACACCGTTCCCTGGGGGGCCCCCGTGCTACCGATGATTGTGTCGGACACACAGTCCCGTGTTCTCACAAACTGAGGCCGCTTTGTGAGGTAGTCCAGGATCCATGATGACAGGTGCTGGTCCATCCCTGCGCACAGCAGCTTGTCCTTCAGGATCATCGGTTGGATGGTGTTGAAAGCACTGGAGAAGTCAAAGAACATGATCCTCACCACATTCCCGGGCTTCTCCAGGTGGGACAGAGAACGGTGAAGGAGGAAGATCACCGCATCCTCCACCCCAATGCCATGCTGGTAGGCGAACTGGAGTGGATCCATCGCTGGTTCCACCAGGGGGCGGAGGTGAGCAAGGAGCAGTCTCTCCAGGGTCTTCATCAAGTGGGACGTCAAGGCCACCAGTCTGTAGCTATTCAGGTCTTTGGGGTGGGAAGTTTTTGGTACAGGTACCACACAAGATGTTTTCCACAGCTGTGGTACCCTCCCCAGCTTCGGGCTCAGGTTGAAGATGTACATCGCAATCCCACACAGCTGGTCTGCACAGGACTTGAGGAGCTTTGCGCTGATGCCGTCCGGTCCTGATGCCTTGATCTTCCTCAGCTCCGTCCTCACCTGGGTCCTGGTCAGGGTCAGGATGGGGGGCTGTGTGTTGGGAGTGGGGGGGTGTTGGTGGAGTGGGGAGTGGGCAGCAGGACTTGATGTCTTTAGAGGCAGCAGTGGTTGTGCAGTCACGGGGGAGGGCGGTTGGTCAAACCTATTGAAAAACAGATTCAGATTGTTCGCCCACTCCCTGCCCCCCGTGGCCTGGGGGGAGGTATTCTGGAGCCCAGAGATGGTTTTAAGGTTTCTCCAGACCCTGCTGATGTCGCTCTGTTGCAGCTTGTCCTCCATCTTCTTCCTGAAGCTGTCCTTGCCTTCTCTGATCTTTCTCCTCAGCTCCCTCTGTACGGACTTCAGCATCTCCCTATTCCCCGACCTGAAGATCCTCTTCTTCTCTCTCAGAAGTGTTTTTATCTCAGGGTTGATCCAGGGTTTGTTGTTTGAGCAACACTGTATGGTCTTGGTGGGAACGGATTTGTCCACACAGAAGCTGAGGTAGCCCGTGAAGGTGTGAGTGAGGCCATCGATGTCCTCACCATGTGGATCGCAGAGCTGCTTCCAGGCGGTGGCTTCAAAACAGCCCTTTAGAGTGTCCATTGCCTCCTCAGACCATAACTCCACAGTGTGCATGGCCGGAGGTTGTCTGTGCACTAGGGGTTTGTACACCGGCCGGAGATGAACCAAGTTGTGATCCGATCTCCCGAGTGGAGGGAGTTGTGATGAGGTGTACGCCTCCTTAGTGTTTGCGTAGAATAAGTCCAGTGTTTTACTGTCTCTAGTGTGGCATGTGACATACTGGGTAAACGTGGGTAGAATGGGAGATAGAGAAACATGGTTGAAATCGCCTGAGATGAGGAGAAGAGCATCTGGGTGTTCTGTCTGCAGCCTGCTGGTTACTGACTGGATGACGTCACGCGCTGTCCCAGTGTTCGCCGTCGGATTTGCATAAACAACAATGCAGATCACGTGTGAGTGTTCTCTCGGGAGATATGTAGACTGCATGCTAACAGCTAGCAACTCAATGTCTTTGCTGCAGTGTCGTTGTTTAACAGTGATATGTCCCGGTCTGCACCAGTTGTTGTTAACATACATTATCACTCCACCGCCCCTTGCTTTGCCACTGTCTGATGTTCGGTCTGCCCGTATCATGTGGAAACCCTCCAGCTCAATGTTAGCATCTGCTGCTAGTTCAGTTAGCCACGTCTCAGAAAACAAAAGGAGAGAGCACTCCCGGTATGTGCTATCGTAACGGCAGATAGCCGCTAGCTCATCTACCTTTCCCAGTAATGACCGTACATTTCCCATGACAATAGATGGGAGCAAGGGTCTGTACCTTATATTTTTTGTCCTCCGCCTTACTCCAGCCCGGCAGCCGCGGCGTTTTCGCCTCAGTTCTCTCGGTATGTCGAGTTTTTCCAATAGCACCGGGTGGCGGTTGAATGCTAGCAGCTCTTCCCTGCTGTATCGTATCCTGCTATAAACAGTGGCTCCGACCACCGGCTCAGGAGACATTTGGGACGATCTGTGTATCCGTGATATAAGTGGAGTGAAAAAAAACCGGATCAAAAAGAGAGAGGAAGGGAAAAAAGTCTCGGAATCGAGCCGCTGTTGCAAAGGGCGGCCGACTCGTGTGGCGCCGGGAGAGAAAAAAAATTTGGATTGGTTTGGATGAGTTTACTCCAATTGACCTTTTAGAGTTAGATAAAATAGTTTCCTCATCCAAGCCTTCAGTTTGTCTTTTAGACTCTATTCCTACCAGGTCATTTAAAGAAGTCTTCCCATTAATTGGGAGCTCTATTCTTCAAATAATCAATTCTTCATTAACTTTAGGCCATGTACCGCAGGCTTTTAAAACTGCTGTAATTAAACCCTTGCTTAAAAAGCCAACGCTGGATCCAGGAGTTTTAGCTAACTACAGACCAATCTCTAATCTGCCTTTCATTTCAAAAATCTTTTTGTTGCTACGCTATTATTTGACCACTTGCAGGGAAATGGTTCATTTGAAGAGTTTCAATCTGGGTTTAGAATCCATCATAGTACTGAAACAGCCTTAGTGAAGGTCACTAATGACCTCCTTATTGCCTCTGATAATGGACTTGTTTCTGTACTTGTCCTTTTGGACCTTCGTATAGCTTTTGATACTACTGATCATAATATTCTACTTGATAGACTAGAACACCATGTTGGACTTAATGGAACTTTGTTGCAGTGGTTTAGATCTTATCTGATAGGTTCCAGTTTGTTCATGTCAATAATGAGTTTTCTTTCAACTCAAAGCTCAGTCATGGAGTTCCACAGGGATCTGTGCTAGGCCCCTTTCTTTTTAGTCTATATATGCTTCCGTTAGGCAACATTATAAGGGTGATTTAATTATTAGAAAGCACTGTATACATTTTTATTGTTATGCAGATGACACACAATTATACTTTTCAATGAAGCCAGATGATAGTAATCAATTAACCAAATTAGAGGCTTGTCTTAAGGAAATCAAAGCTTGGATGACTTGTAATTTCTTGCTATTAAATTCAGATAAGACTGAAGCTATTCTAGTTGGTCCAAAAAAACCTTAGAAATACCTTTCCAAATCAAACTCTTAGTTTGGATGCAGTTACTCTTTCTCTTAATAGATCTGTGAGGATCCTTGGAGTTATTTTTGATCAAGATGTGTTCTTTAATTCACATTGTCATGAACCGAGGGCTGAGGATTTCCAGTCTCAGTTTCATGCCACTTTCTGTATATTGCACTTATGTCCTCTTTGTATGATTATCCTTGTTATTTTTCTGCTTGTGTTTATGTTTTATTTCATTTTCTGTACTGAATTATTATTACTCCTTGAATTGCCTTTTATCCAATTTAGTTCTTTCCTGTTTACAGCTGTCAGGCAGTGTGTAGCCTGGCATGGGCATACCCTGTCAGCTGCCTGAGTGGTTTGCCTCCCTCTCATGGCCTTAGCTGATTCCAATTGCCACTTTGATTCCCTCTATCCCTGTTCATGTGCACTCACACCTGTCACTCATCTTGTAATTGGTTATCTCCCTATTTAAGGGAGATTATGTTTCATGTTGATTGTCGCTGCCTCGCTTCTGCAAGGTATAATCATCCTTGTCTCCACCAGAGCCCTATCTCGCTCTGGTGTGCTTCATTCATAATGTTGACTCCTCTTTGTTATTTTATAGTTTGTTCACCTTTGCACTAATGTTTGATATTTTTGTTAATAAAACTCACAAACTCGCAGTCCAGTGCCTGGGTTGTTTTTCTCCGTACGCCATGTAGAGGCACACATGACACATATTAAACTTGTTTCTAACACTACCTTCTATCATTTGCGTAATAATGCCAAGATTAATGTTATGTCCGTGGGTTTCCACTTTAGATTACCACTCGGAGGAACAAACACCAAGACACACACGGCTGCAGGTCATTAGCTTGCTCGTTTACTCAGGCATCCGCACACATACACAATCGAGATCGCAACTTGCGATGCATGAAAAGCATAGACGGGGACTCCTTCGTTGTAGAATGTGGAGTGTTACGGTACGTGAGTATTAAGGCATCCAGTCGGTGTTGTATGGAAGTGGTTCCAGTGGAACGCTTCAGTGACTGCTTTAATGTCTGTACAAAACGTTCTGCAAGACCATTTGTTGATGGATGAAATGGTGCAGAGCGAATGTGCTTTACTCCATTGCCTTTCATAAAAGTATCAAACTCGTGTGAGGTAAAATGAGGACCATTATCGCTCACTAACACCTCAGGGAGCCCGTAACGACTAAATAACCCTCGGAGCACCTGAATAGTATTAGCCGTTGTAGTGGAACTCATAAGGTGTACCTCAGGCCATTTTGAATGGGTGTCTACAACCTCCATAAACATTTGGCCTTGGAACGGCCCAGCAAAGTCGACATGAATTCTCTGCCACGGGGATCCAGGCCAGGTCCATGGGTGGAGTGGTGCTGGTCC
This sequence comes from Pholidichthys leucotaenia, assembly GCA_020510985.1. Classification (NCBI taxonomy): domain Eukaryota; kingdom Metazoa; phylum Chordata; class Actinopteri; order Cichliformes; family Pholidichthyidae; genus Pholidichthys; species Pholidichthys leucotaenia. Next base: position 356,896,883 of record CM035845.1, on the reverse strand, counting down.
CGGTGCTTTCTGTGAAAATTGACAGGACTGACATGTTTTTGAGACCTGTTCAATTTGAGCGTCAATTCCGGGCCACCACATGTAACTGCGGGCGACAGCTTTCATTCTAGCAATACCTGGGTGTCCAGTGTGCAGTTCCGACAGCAATCGTGATCTCAGTTTTGAGGGAATGACAACGCGCACACCCCACATAAGGCAACCTTGCTGGAGTGTCAACTCATCCCTCCGGCTGATGAATGGCACCAATGTGCTGGCCACATCCTGGACCCTTGGAAAGCGACCTGTGGAGACCATCTCCAGGACTTGAGCAAGGACAGAATCACCCCTGCTCTCTCGGCAGATTTCTCGACAGTTCACAGGTAAGGCTTCTAGGTGTTTAATGTGAAAACTGTCCACAGTACTGATTCTTTCTCTTGATAATGTTGGTAATGGAAGGCGTGAAAGCCCATCTGCATTTCCATGACGAGCTGCCTCTCGGTACTGTATGGTGTAATTATGGGCAGCTAACAGGAGAGCCCACCGCTGCATTCTAGCAGCAGCCATAGATGGTATGGCTTTGCACAGACTCAGAATAGTGGTCAATGGGCGATGATCTGTAAGGAGTGTAAACTGCCTGCCATACAGATAATGATGGAATTTACAAACTCCAAATATAATGCCAAGAGCTTCGCGCTCAATGTGGGCATAATTGTGTTCTGCCTTATTCAGAGTCCTTGATGCAAAAGCTATGGGCCTCTCTTGTCCATTCGGAAAAATATGTGAGATGACACTGCCTACACCATAAGGTGATGCATCACACGCTAGCCGAATGGGAAGTTGTGGATCATAATGGGTTAACACGCTTTGAGAGAGTAACTGCTCTTTTGCCTCTTTGAAAGATGCAGCACATTCAGATGTCCATTGCCATTGTTTTCCTTTGCACAGCAGAGTATTCAGTGGGCTTAGGATAGCTGACAAATTGGGGATAAATCTGCTGTAATAATTAATTAGCCCCAAGAAAGAACGTAACTGACTCACATCTGTAGGTGCAGGAGCCTCCACAATTGCCCTGACTTTCTCTGGTGCCTTGTGTAGACCCTGGGCATCAATGACGTGACCCAGATATTCCAGTGAATCCTTGAAAAATTCACATTTTTCCTTCCGTACTCGCAAACCGAATTCTTCCAAGCGCCCTAGGACTGCACCCAGATTTTTCAGATGCTGCACACGATCGTGTCCACTGACCAATATATCGTCCAGGTAACAGTGAACGTTCGGCAGACCCTGGAGGACTTGGTCCATGGCACGCTGGAATATCGCTGGTGCTGAGGTAATTCCAAATGCCAGCCTGTTGTAACAAAACAGACCCTTGGATGTGGTTATTGTGAGATATTTTCTGGAATTTCCCTCTATCACCATTTGTAAATAGGCATGAGATAAGTCCAGTTTACTAAAATGTTGCCCCCCCGAAAGTGATGCGAATAGATCTTCAATGCGTGGAATTGGGTATTTCTCCACACACAGGGCAGGATTAACTGTGACTTTAAAATCCCCACATATCCTAACATCTCCGTTCTTTTTCACAACAGGCACAATGGGTGTTGCCCATTCACTGAATTTGACAGGGGATATAATGCCCTGCTCACACAATCGGTCAATTTCAGCCTCCACTTTTGGCCTAAGGGCATAGGGAACGACTCTCGCTTGACAGAACCGTGGCACATGATCCGGCTTCAGCGCTATGGCTACTTCCATGCCTTTCAGAGTGCCTAATTCTTTCTTAAAGACCTCTGCATGTCTTTGTAGCACGCCCTCTAGCGTCTCCTCCCGGACCGTCTTTATTTCTCGCCCGTCAATTCGAATCCTCTGCAGCCACTCTCGACCAAAAAGCGGGGGTGAACTTCCCCGAACCACATACAGTGGTAGTCTAGCCCTCTGCTTATTCATCCTCACTGAAACGGTGATGACACCCTCTGCTGGAATCACTTCGCCCGTGTATGTTTTCAGCATTATATGGGTTTGGCGCAAGGGCAAGTCCTTAAAGTGTGCATCATACAGTTTTCTTGAAATCAGAGAAACGGCAGCACCGGTATCTAATTCCATAATAATCCTTTTACCTTCAATCTTTGGTTTAACACACATGTATGACAAATTACTCTGCTGAGACACCATATGCAGGCTCACTTCAGTGTCTGTAGTGCTACCATCACGAGATATTTCTTTTACATCCAGTTGGTGCACCCTTTTTTTCTTTTTAGCTTTATACTCCACTGGTTTCTCCTTATTTACAGTCTCTTTGTTCCTGCACATTTTCAAGATATGTCCTCTCTTACCACATTTATGGCATTCTTGCTCCTTATAAAAACAATCGCTCTCTTTGTGGTTCATTTTTCCACAGCGCGAACATTTCGTGTGTTGTTTGTCATGTGGTGACAGTACATGCACTTTCAGCGTGTTGCTCAGCTGATGTGTCTCGCAAGCTACTGTCTCCATTGACACGGCTAGTTCCATTGCTTTGGAAAAAGTAAGCTTCTCCTCCGTCAGCAATTTTTTCTGAATAGCTTCTATGTTCAGTCCACAAACGAGCCTATCCCTCAATGCATCCTGCAGGTGCATACCAAACTCGCAGTGTTCAGAAAGCTTTTTAATGACTGCTGTGTATTGCGTCACAGTTTCTCCCTCTTGTTGGTTCCGTTTATGAAAGCGAAATCTTTCAGCAATCACAATTGGCTTTGGGGAAAAATGGTCTTTCAAAACTTCCGTGAGTTGAGCATATGTCTTAGTCCCTGGCTTATCTGGAGCTACGAGGCTACGTAAAAGTCCATATGTTGACGCACCAATTACACTTAAGAAAACAGCAAGCTTTTTCTCCTCTGCAATACCATTTGCCGTAACAAAATACTCAAACCTCTCAACGTAGGTTGTCCACTGCTCCACCGACTCGTCGAATGGGTTAATGTGTCCAATAACTCCAGCCATGGCGTGCAGTTAGCTAGCGTTTAGCAATCTTGTCACCTGGCATCCTGTCACCTGGCGTCCTATCACCTGGCGTCCTGTCACCTAGCATCCTGTCACCTGGCGAACTGTCACCTGGCGTGCTGCGCCCAGCCAAACTCCCACCAGGACAAACGTTCCTCTTCCACCGTCACTCGCAGTCAATACCGCGGCGAGACTTGGAAACCTAAAGTTATCCTCGTCGCCAATGATGTTATGTCCGTGGGTTTCCACTTTAGATTACCACTCGGAGGAACAAACACCAAGACACACGGCTGCAGGTCATTAGCTTGCTCGTTTACTCAGGCATCCGCACACATACACGTTTTTGTTCAGTTCAATGAGCACACTCTTATACTATTGCCGATGCCACAGGATACAGCGCCCACCAATGGGGTGGCATATGCAAATGCAACTCATACAACTCATACAACTCCCATACATCACAATTAGGACCATCTTTTCTGAGAGTGATACTGAGGAATTATTAAAAAGATCTGATACTACCCTATCATCTTAATAGAGCACTATGCTCCTAAAATGCAGAATTACTTGTAATACCTAGAATCTCCAAAAGTACAATGGGAGGCAGAGCCTTCAGCTACTCTCCTGTGGAACCAGCTGCCAATCTGGATTCAGGAGTCAGACTCGACCTCTGCTTTTAAGAATAGGGTTAAAACCTTCCTTTTTTGATATAGCCTACAATTAGGGAGGGATCATGTGTCTCTGAACCCTCCCTTAGTTATGCTGCTAATAGGTTTAGACAGCCGGGGGACCTCCAACAATGCATTGGGTTTCACTCCTTTCTTCAGTCTCAATGAAATATTTTTGCTGGTCATTAACATCTGTTTGTTCTCTCCCATAGATTGAGTCTCCATCGTGCTGTTTGCTCTCTACATGTCTGTTCTTTTCTTCTTCTCTATCCCCTCACCCCCCAGCCAGTCGCAGCAGATGACTGCCCCTCCCTAAGCCTGGTTCTGCTGGAGGTTTCTTCCTGCTAAAAGAGAGTTTCTCCTCTCCACCGTCACCAAGTGTTGCTCACAGGGGATAACCTGATTGCTGGGGTCTTTCTGCAATTGTGGGGGTTTTCCCTACAGTTGAACGTGCTATGAGATGACTGTTGTTGTGAAATGGCACTATATAAATAAAGTTGAATTAAATTGAATTGGTGGAGGCCTTGAGGCAGGAGGGGACGGTAGCGTGCATCAGAGAGAGGATGAGCAACTTTGTGACGATCCCCACCAGCTGGTCTGCACATGCTTTAACCACTGCTCCTGGGATGCCGTCTAGACCAGCAGCTCTGTGGAGGTTCACTGCTCTCAGTTGCCTCCTCCCCTCGTGCACCTGTAGAGAGAGGGAGGAGGGGGGATGGGTTTGAGCGGGAGGTGTGCTCAAACTAGGCAAAGAAGCCTTTAGCTTGTCTGCCAGGGTGAGGCTGTTGTCTGATGTTGGGGGACCCTGGTCCCTGTAGTTGGTGAGGGCCTGGATGCCTCCCCACATCTCTCGGGGGTTGCTGTCTGTGAAGAATCCCTCCATCTTCCTCCTGTAGGTGTTTTTAGCTAATTTTATGCCTCTCCTCAGGTTAGCACTGGCAGTGCTGTACAGAGAGTTGTCCGTCTGTCTGAGGGCTGAGTTGTGGGCTCTGATCAGAGCCTGGCCTTCACTGGTCATCCAGGGTTTTCAGCTTGGAAATACTTGCATGTGTTTGGTGACTGTCACATTTTCTACACAGCAACTGATGTAGAAAAGGATAGATTTGGTTCATAGGCCCCCGGATCAAAGGACATGGTGGGTTTGGTGGCCTCCCCAAGTCCATAAACCACCAGACAGAAAAAAAATGGTGCTACAGGAGCCTTAAGTTCAGGAGCCAGCGGCTGGGGAGGGCTGACCTCAAGCAATGATGATGGAGCAACCTGCTCTGATGACGGCGAGGGTGGAGCGATCTGCTTATATGGCCAGGGTGGAGCGGACTGCTCTGATGGCCAGGGTGGAATGGCCTACTCTGATAATGAAGGCGGGCGAACGCTGAACCCACATGAGGACGATGAAGGCTGGCAAATGGCGAGGACAGATGAGGACGAAAAAGGTTGTCAAACGGCGAGCCCAGACGAGGACGATGAAGGTTGGCAAATAGCGAGCCCAGATGAAGATGATGAAGGCTGGCAAATGGCGAGCCCAGGTGAAAACGATCAAGGCTGGCAAATGGCAAGCCCAGAAGAAGACAATGAAGGCTGGGAAACGGCATGCCCAGACGAAGACGATGAAGGCTGGCAAACGGCGAGCCCAGACGAAAACGATCAAGACTGGCAAACAACAAGCCCAGGCGAAGACGATGAAGGCTGTCAAACGTGAGCCCAGACGAAAACAATCAAGGCTGGCAAACAGCGAGCCCAGATGAAGATGATGAAGGCTTGCAAATGGCGAGCCCAGAAGAAGACGATGAAGGCTGGGAAACGGCAAGCCCAGACGAAGATGATGAAGGCTGGCAGACGGCAAGCCCAGATGAGGACAATGAAGGCTGGCAAATGATGAGCCCAGATGAAAATGATGAAGGCTGGCAAAGGGCGAGCCCAGACGAAAACGATCAAGACTGGCAAACAATGAGCCCAGGCAAAGACGATGAAGGCTGGCAAACGGCGAGCCCAGATGAAAACAATCAAGTCTGGCAAACAGCGAGCCCAGATGAAGACGGTGAAGGCTTGCAAACGGCAAGCTCAGACGAAGACGATCAAAGCTGGCAAATGGCAAGCCCAGACGAAGATGATGAAGGCTGGCAAATGGCGAACCCAGACGAAGACGATGAAGGCTGGCAAACGTGAGCCCAGACGAAAACGATCAAGGCTGGCAAACAGCGAGCCCAGACGAGGATGATGAGGGCTGGCAAACGGCGAGCCCAGACGAGGATGATGAAGGCTGGCAAACGGCGAGCCCAGACGAGGACGATAAAGGCTGGCAAACGGTGAGCCCAGACGAGGACGATCAAGGCTGGCAAATGGTGAGCCCAGACGAGGACGATCAAGGCTGGCAAACGGCGAGCCCAGATGAGGATGATGAAGGCTGGCAAACGACAAGCCCAGACGAAGACGATAAAGGCTGGCAAACGGCAAGCGCAGACAAAGACGATCGAGGCTGTCAATTGGCAAGCCCAGACGAGGACGAACAAGGCTGGCAAATGGCGAGCCCAGACGAGGACGATCAAGGCTGGCAAACGGCGAGCCCAGATGAAGACGATGAAGGCTGTCAGACGGCGAGCCCAGATGAAGACGATGAAAGCTGGCGAGTGGCACGCTTGTGAACCAGGAATTCCACCCTTGGTGCAGCCACCTCAGACAGGGAGGAAAAAACTCATTTTGGTATCAAGTCCTCACAATAAGTGTCCACAGCAGAAACCAGTGGCGAGGACCCAGAGGCAGATGGAAACTGCACTTGGGTCCCCCTACCAGGAACAAGGCAAATCTTTAAAAAAAAAAAAATGGATGTTATAAATAAGAGAAAAAGCACTTGCCTTAACTCCTGGATGACAGTCTCTGGCGAAGCTGCTGGTGTCGTGATGACCTCAGGAGACAGTGTAGGAGCAGAGGATGAGGCGGTCTGAAACTCAACTGCGGGTGAGGCAATCCGAGGCTGAGAAGCAGGAGATATGACAGCAATAGAGCAGCTCAGGAGCTGAAGAGCTCAGGAGCAGCAGCAAAGGAGATGCTCTGGAGCGGAGAAGCTGATGAAGTAGCAGATGAGAAGCTCTGGAGCGAAGAGGCTGATGGAGCAGCAGGTGACGTGGAGGCAGCTGACAGATCACCAGATGACGAGCTCAGGAGAGAGGAAAAGGGAGAAGCAAGATGATGGCAGGCAAATGGGGGCGGCAGCATAAACAAAAAGTGAGGGCTCAGCAGCAGTGGATAGCAGCGGCTGAGGCTCCTCACTGGGAACAAGGCAAGACTTCTCACTATTAGATGTTAAAAAAGGACAAAGTACTTGCCTTGAACCTTGTTCCACTGCCACTGAGGATGCCACGCTGTAGAAACTGCCGCTGTGGAACCAGACGAGTCACTCCAGGTGGCTGGGATGACTGCCTAGCGAAGACCTGCTGAGCTGCGGCGAGGAGCTACAGCTGGAGCGTGGTGAGGGATCGAGGTTATGGATGTCAGGGGATGCATAGTCATCGGCACAGGCTCAATTGTGGAAGCCAGGGGATGTTTGACCGTCGACACAAGCTTCCGTGAGGAAGAGGAGGGGACCTGGGGATTTTTCACCATCGGCACAGGGTCAAAAACAGGAAAAAAGTCTCCCACCAGTCTGGAAAATGTCCTTTGCAGGATTAAGATGGAGAAGAACAGACCAAACAGTCCAGTGTGGCTGCGCAGACTGAGATTCACCTCCAAACACTCAGCCACGCCAGCTGGAAAACTGAGAGCTTCCTCCGGAGAGGTAAAAGTGCAGGTGTTGGAGACAAACTCCTCTATGGCTTGGACCGCCTAACTCTCATCCTCCTCTAGAACGAAGGTAAACGTGCCTGCAGAGTTTTCTTTTGGCTGGAACAAACTGTCATGGGCTGCCTCCAGCAGACAGTAAATGCCTCCCTTAGGCGAGCACAGTGTAAGGCAAACAAAGATTTATTCCATGTCAAAAGATGATTTGGATGTGAAGGCAGGCTGAGCTGTCAAATAGACACATAAACTCGAGTTTAACTTAATGATAAACAAATACGGGCACCAGCGGTACTGTACAACCCATGCACGATCTGCACTACGACTAGCAATGTTCCAGCACCAGGCAACAGAAGAGGACAGCTAATAAAGGAAACTGGTGATTACTCAAACACAAAACAGGTGAGACTAATCAGGGCCAACAGATTACAGGGGATCAGTTACAGGGGAGGGAGACAGGACGGTTGGGGCTGTGCAAATAATGGACACCGGAGAGCAAGAGAGCAATACTAAACATACACGCAAGAACAAAACTACAGAACATGATTAGAGACATGATAATGAAAGATAAACACAACGATCAACCAAGGCTAAGGTAGGGAAACACAGGGAAAACATACAAAAGTAACAGCTGGTGCTGAACATAAAGAGCTTAAATAATATGAATGATAACATAAAGATAATAATGGTGCAAATGGTTCAAAAAACAAAAGAAAGCGTGGACAAGATGTCCAGATCATAACAAAAACACATTAATCCAATCCACCTTTATTTATAAAGCACTTTAAAAACAATCACAGCTGAAACAAAGTCTTGTACATCACTAATAAATAAAATATAAAAACATTAGACATAAAAACAATAAACATGTAAAAAATACAAAACAGCACAAATGAATAGTAGTCATGCAATAAAAGCAACAAAAACAAGTAAATCAGTGTCTCAAACTGGGTCAAAAGTCAAAGAATAAAAAGGGTTTTAAGATGAGTTTTAAACTGGACAGTGAAGAGGCCTGTCTGATGGACAAACGCAGATTGTTCCACAGTTTAGGAGCAGCGACAGAAAAAGCTCTGTCTCATCTGAGCTTCATCTTTGATTTCGGTATCTCCAGGAGCAGCTGATCAGTCGACCTGAAAGACCGAGCAGGAGGGTTAGCATGAAGGAGCTCAGAGAGGGAAGGCGGGGCAAGGCCATTTAATGATTTAAAAACAAATAAAAAAAACTTTTAAAATGAACCCTAAAGTGCACAGGCAGAATCAGAATCAGAATCAGAATCAGAATCAGAATCAGGTTTATTGCCATTGTTCATGTAGTACACAAACTAGGAATTTGTCTCGGTGCAATGCTGCAACATTAAACATGATAAAATAAAAGAAATAAACTATACATGCAATAAAGTGTATACTGGTCAGCAGTTAAAATATATTAGCGAGCAGCAGATAATGTGGAGAACCATATAGTGCAGTCGGTAATGCAGGAAGAAAACAGTGATGATTGACATGAGTCTGGTTGAGCTGCTGTACATAGTGCACGAGAGTCAATAAGTCACTTAGTGTTCAGCAGTCTGATGGCAGAGGGGAAGAAGCTGTTCATGTGACGGGAGGTTTTAGTCTGGATGGACCGAAGTCTTCTACCTGAGGGGAGGGGGGCAAACAGTACGTGACCAGGGTGTGAGGGATCGGCTATGATCCGGCCAGCACGCCTCCGGGTCCTGGAGATGTACAGATCCTGGAGAGATAAGAGATAAGATAAGATAAGATAAGCCTTTATTAGTCCCACAACGGGGAAATTCCAGGATTGCAACAGCACAGGGATAGCAACACTCAGAGCAACAATCAGAAGGCAAGAAAAAAAAACAAGCAAGCAAGAGCAGCTAATAAACATATGTACGTATTACTATAAAATATATATATATACACACACACACAGACACACAGTGCAGAGCATTGTAGCTGGATGGAATAAATATATGAATATGTGAACACACAGTGCAGAGCATTGTAGCTAGATGGAATAAATATGTAAATATATAAACACCCACAGTACGGAGCATTGCAGCTAGGTGGAATAAATATGCAAGTATATAAACACACACAGTGCGGAGCAATGTAGCTAGATGGAATAATATGTAGATATATAAATATATAAACACCCACAGTACGGAGCATTGTAGCTAGATGGAATAAATATGCAAATATATAAACACACACAGTGCAGAGCATTGTTGCTAGATGGAATGAAACAGCATAACCGTCTACTTAGTTATCCTACATGGTATGATTATGTGCCCATACATATTCTCACCCTCCATAGCGACCGGTATGTTCCTAGTTGTATGCCGGAGAGGACCATTGTGTAAGTCTATTGCATCTTTTGCATTCAAAAAACTATTAGTTTGTTACGTCTTTTTGCTATCTCTGCGAGCAGCCCTGCTTAGGTTGTACAGTCTGACAGCCGTTGGTAGGAAGGACCTACGAAACCTCTCGGTTGTGCACCTGGGATGATGTAGTCTGCTGCTATATGAGCTCCTCAGTGCATTCAGTATGTCCTGCATAGGGTGGAACTCGGACTCCAGCAGAGATGACAGTTTAGCCACCGTCCTTCTCTCTCCTATCTCCTCCATCGGATCAAGGCGCTGCCCCAGGACAGAGCTAGCTTTCTTAATCAGTTTGTTCAGTCTCTTCCTATCTGCTGCAGTAATGCCACTGCCCCAGCAGACCACTCCAAAAGTGATGGCTGATGCCACCACCGTGTCATAGAATGACTTCAGCAGCGCCCCTTGTACACCAAAAGACCTGAGTCTCCTCAGCAGGAACAGCCTGCGCTGTCCCTTCTTGTAGAGTGCATCAGTATTGTGTGACCAGTCTAGTTTATTGTTCAGATGAATACCCAGGTACTTATAGGATGTCACCATCTCGATGTCTGTTCCCTGTATATTTACTGGTGCTGTGAGGGGCTGCCCATGCCTGCGGCAGTCCACCACCAGCTCCTTAGTTTTCCTCGCGTTGATCTGGAGGCAGTTCCGATGGCACCAGTCCACGAAGTCCTGGATAAGCCCTCTGTACTCAGCTTCATCTCCATTGGAGATGAGGCCAACGATCGCAGAGTCATCAGAGAACTTCTGTAGATGGCAGTGTGTTGTGTTGTGTGAGAAGTCCGCAGTATAAAGAGTGAACAGGAAGGGAGCCAGCACCGTTCCCTGGGGGGCCCCCGTGCTACTGATGATCGTGTCGGACACACAGTCCCGGGTTCTCACAAACTGAGGCCGGTTCGTGAGGTAGTCCAGGATCCATGATGACAGGTGCTGGTCCACCCCTGCGCGCAGCAGCTTGTCCTTCAGGATCATCGGTTGGATGGTGTTGAAAGCACTGGAGAAGTCAAAGAACATGATCCTCACCATATTCCCGGGCTTCTCCAGGTGGGACAGAGAACGGTGAAGGAGGAAGATCACCGCATCCTCCACCCCAATGCCATGCTGGTAGGCGAACTGGAGTGGATCCATCGCTGGTTCCACCAGGGGGCGGAGGTGAGCAAGGAGCAGTCTCTCCAGGGTCTTCATCAAGTGGGACGTCAAGGCCACCGGTCTGTAGCTGTTCAGGTCTTTGGGGTGGGAAGTTTTTGGTACAGGTACCACACAAGATGTTTTCCACAGCTGTGGTACCCTCCCCAGTTTCAGGCTCATGTTGAAGATATACGTCACAATCCCACACAGCTGGTCTGCACAGGACTTGAGGAGCTTTGCGCTGATGCCGTCCGGTCCCGGCGCCTTCCTCGCCTTGATCTTCCTCAGCTCCGTCCTCACCTGGGTCCTGGTCAGGGTCAGGATGGGGGGCTGTGTGTTGGGAGTGGGGGGGTGTTGGTAGAGTGGGGAGTGGGCAGCAGGACTTGATTTCTTTAGAGGCAGCAGTGGTTGTTGTGCAGTCAGGGGGGAGGGCGGTTGGTCAAATCTATTGAAAAACAGATTCAGGTTGTTCGCCCACTCCCTGCCCCCTGTGGCCTGGGGGGAGGTATTCTGGAGCCCCGAGATGGTTTTGAGGTTTCTCCAGACCCCGCTGATGTCGCTCTGTTGCAGCTTGTCCTCCATCTTCTTCCTGAAGCTGTCCTTGCCTTCTCTGATCTTTCTCCTCAGCTCCCTCTGTACGGACTTCAGCATCTCCCTGTTCCCCGACCTGAAGATCCTCTTCTTCTCTCTCAGAAGTGTTTTTATCTCAGGGTTGATCCAGGGTTTGTTGTTTGAGTGACACCGTATGGTCTTGGTGGGAACGGATTTGTCCACACAGAAGCTGAGGTAGCCCGTGAAGGTGTGAATGAGGCCATCGATGTCCTCACCATGTGGATCGCAGAGCTGCTTCCAGGCGGTGGCTTCAAAACAGCCCTTTAGGGTGTCCATTGTCTCCTCAGACCATAACTCCACAGTGTGCATGGCCGGAGGTTGTCTGTGCACTAGGGGTTTGTACACCGGCCGGAGATGAACCAAGTTGTGATCCGATCTCCCAAGTGGGGGTAGTTGTGATGAGGTGTACGCCTCCTTAGTGTTTGCGTAGAATAAATCCAGTGTTTTATTGTCTCTAGTGTGGCATGTGACATACTGGGTGAACGTGGGTAGAATGGGAGACAGTGAAACATGGTTGAAATCGCCTGAGATGAGGAGAAGAGCATCTGGGTGTTCTGTCTGCAGCCTGCTGGTTACTGAATGGATGACGTCACGTGCTGTCCCAGCGTTCGCCGTCGGATTTGCATAAACAACAATGCAGATCACGTGTGAGTGTTCTCTCGGGAGATATGTAGGCCTCATGCTAACAGCTAGCAACTCAATGTCTTTGCTGCAGTGTCGTTGTTTAACAGTGATATGTCCCGGTCTGCACCAGTTGTTGTTAACATACATGATCACTCCACCGCCCCTAGCCTTGCCACTGTCTGGTGTTCGGTCAGCTCGTATCATGTGAAAACCCTCCAGCTCAATGTTAGCATCTGCTGCTAGTTCAGTTAGCCACGTCTCAGTAAACAAAAGGAGAGAGCACTCCCGGTATGTGCTATCATAACGGGAGATAGCCGCTAGCTCATCTAACTTTCCCAGTATCGACCGTACATTTCCCATGACAACAGATGGAAGGGAGGGTCTGTACCTTATATTTTTTGTCCTCCGCCTTACTCCAGCCCGGCAGCCGCGGTGTTTTCGCCTCAGTTCACTCGGTATGTCGAGTTTTTCCAATGGGATGGGAGCTTACAGCCGATCACCTTCTCAGCAGTGCGCACGACGCGCTGCAGCCTTAGTCTGTCCCTGGCAGTGGCTCCTGCGTACCACACGGTTATGGAGGTGGTGAGGATGGACTCGATGATGGCCGTGTAGAACTGCACTAACATCTTGGTGGGTAGCTTGAGCTTCCTCAGCTGCCGCAGGAAGAACATCCTCTGCTGGGCTTTTTTGATGAGTGAGCTGATGGTCGGCTCCCACTTGAGGTCCCTGGTGATGGTAGTGCCTAGGAAGTGGAAGGAATCAGCAGTGGTGATGGGAGAGCCTGTGAGGGTGAGGGGGGGCAGAGGGGTTGTGACTTTCCTGAAGTCCACAATCATCTCCACTGTCTTCAGAGCGTTCAGCTGCAGGTTGTTGTTGTTGCACCAGGACGCCAGCTGGGCCACCTCTCTCCTGTAGGCGGACTCGTCGCCGTTGGAGATGAGCCCGATGAGGGTGGTGTCGTCCGCAAACTTGATCAACTTGACAGACTGGTGGCTGGAGGTGCAGGAGTTGGTATAAAGGGAGAAGAGTAGGGGGGAAAGTACACAGCCCTGGGGTGATCCGGTGCTGATGCTAGTAGAGCCTGAGACAGTCTTTCCCAGCCGCACATGCTGCCTCCGGTCCGTCAGGAAGTCGGTGATCCACCTGCAGAGGGAGTCAGGCACGTTGAGCAGGGACAGCTTGTCCCAGAGCAGAGCGGGGCGGATGGTGTTGAATGCGGAGCTGAAGTCCACAAACAGGATCCTGGCGTAGGTTCCCGGGGAGTCCAGGTGCTGCAGGATGGAGTGGAGGGCCAGGTTGACTGCGTCGTCTACAGATCTGTTGGCTCGGTAGGCAAACTGCAGCGGGTCCAGGAGAGGGGTGGTGATGGACTTGAGGTGGGGCAGGACCAGGCGCTCAAAGGACTTCATGACTACAGAGGTGAGCGCTACAGGTCTGTAGTCATTAAGTCCAGTGATCCGTGGCTTCTTGGGGACAGGGATGATGGTGGAGGATTTGAGGCAGGACGGCACGTGGCATAGCTTAAGGGAGGAGTTAAAAATGTCTGTGAAGACAGGAGCCAGCTGTTTCGCACAGTGTCTTAGGGTGGAGGGAGACACGCCGTCTGGACCGGGGGCCTTGCGCGGGTTCAGTCTGGAGAACTGTTTGAGCACGTCCTGCTCACTGATGATAAGGGCAGGGGGGGAGGAGGGGGGGTGCCTTTGATGAAGTAGGGATTGTGGAGGCTGTGGAGCTGGAGGGAGGGGGGGAGTTGGACACAGATGACGAGGTGTCATGGGCAGCATGGTGGTGCAGTGGTTAGCACTGTTGCCTTACAGCTAGAAGGTTCCTGGTTCGAATCCCCAGGCTGGCAGGGGTTGGAACCTTTCTGTATGGAGTTTGCATGTTCTCCCTGTGCTGTGTGGGTTTACTCCGGGGGCTCCGGTTTCCTCCCACAATCCAAAGACATGTATGTTAGGTTAATTGGTTGTTCTAAATTGTCCCTAGATATCTGTTTCCTATAGACCCTTAGAATAGAGGGTTATCATTAGTGAAAGCGCTTTGAGTGGTCTTTGAGACTAGAAAAGCGCTATATAAGTGCAGGTTAGTTAGTTAGTTAGTTAGTTAGTGTCAAAACGGGCATAGTGTTGGGACAGTCTCTGACAAAGGGCTTTGTCATCCTGACCTTTAGGAGCCTGAGGCCGATAGTTGGTGATTTGCCTCAGTTCTCTCCACACAGAAGCCGAATCATTAGCAGTGAACTGCTGCTGGAGTCTCTCAGAATACCCAGATTTAGCTCTCCTCAGCTCTCTATTAAACCGATATTTAACCTCCCTGTAGCAGTCCCTGTCTCCACTTTTCAGCGCTGCTTCCTTCTCCTTCCTGATCTGTCTGAGCTTAGCTGTGAACCAGGGTTTGTCATTAGAGTACCTCACCCTGGTGCGTGATGGAAGAATGTCCTCCTCACAAAAGTGGATATAAGAGTTCAGTGTCCGTGTACTCATCCAGATCATGCGTGGCTCGTTTAAACATGCCCCAGTCAGTTATTTCCATGCATGTTTCCAGCTTCTCCTCAGCTTCACTGGTCCATTTCTTCGTAGTGCTCACGACAGGTTTAGTGAGCTTCAATCTCTGTCTGTATGTGGGAATGAGGTGGACCATCACGTGATCAGATAATCCCAGCGCAGCGCGGGGAACAGCGCGATATGCGTCTTTCACTGTGGTGTAACAGTGATCCAGTGTGTTTAATCCTCTGGTGGGGCATTTAATAAACTGTTTGTAGCGGGGGAGATCGTGGCTCAGATTGCTCTGGTTAAAGTCGCCAACCACAATAACCAGAGAGTCTGGGAAAATCCGCTCCGTGTGTTGGATGTGGTCCACGAGCACGCGCTGAGCTTCGCGCGTGTCCGCGTCGGGAGGGACGTACACAGCGATGAGGACGAATGAAGCGAACTCCCGCGGGGAATAAAATGGCTTGCAGTTAATAAAAAGAAATTCCAGGGCGGGAGAACAGTGTTTGGAAATCACCGTTACATCAGAGCACCAGCTGCTGTTGATGTAAAAGCAGACTCCGCCTCCTGTGGTCTTGCCGGAAAGCTCTGTGTCACGATCAGCACGAAACAGCTGAAATCCCTCGAGGCGCAGCGCTCTGTCCGGTGTGTTTTCCCTGAGCCAAGTCTCGATAAAGCAGAGGGCAGCCGAGGAGGAGAGGTCCTTAAAACACATCAGCAGTCTCAGTTCATCTACCTTGTTAGAGAGAGAGTTGGTATTGGACAGAAATATGCCAGGCAACGCCGTGCGCGTGCCTCTCCTGCGAAGCCGCACGAGAGCGCCCGCTCGTCTTCCTCTTTTCCGCCGTCTCACTTTTCGAGCCAAGCAATGAACCAGATCGGCGGCAGGAGCTAAAAAAACTGGGATTAGGTCCGTGGGAGTGAAAGTCCTGATATTTAGAAGTTCTTCACAGGTATAAGTGCAAGCAGACACACAATTGACAAACAAAAACAAACAAAGGGCGCAGCGAAGCACCATGGCGACCACTGAGGGCGCCATCTTGTAATTTGCCAGTGGAGCCAGTGGCAGCCAGTGGAGGGAAGCTAAAATGGGTGTGGTGTGGTTCCTCTTACATGTTCCAGTTAAAAGACGGGCAGCAGCATTCTGAACCAGCTGGAGAAGTGAGAGGGAAGACTGGCTGACTCCAAAATAAAGTGTGTTACAATAATCCAGCCGAGACGTGATGAAGGCATGCATTACTGTCTCAAAGTGCTGCTTTGAAAGGATTGGTTTAACCTTTGCCAGCTGCCTCAAATGAAAAAAGCTGGACTTGACTACTGCACCAATTTAACAGTTTAATCCCAAATCACTGTCCATCTTAAAACCCAGATTAATAACAGTTATCTTAACAAACTGTGCCAAAGGGCCCAAGTCAACAGGGGGGACTCACAGGAGCCACTGGAACCAAAAACCATCACTTCAGTCTTCTTTTCATTAAAATGTAAAAAGTTTAAAACCATCCTGTCATGATGCTGAACACGGAGGACCACCGTGTTCATGCTTTCTGTTTATCCAGATTATTTTCTGTATTTTCTTCATCTTGGCTTCATTTTGTGTTTAAGTTGGTTTTGGATGTATAGTGTTTATTAGTCTTTTGTCTCTAGGTTTTGGAGTTCCTGTTATTATTATCTCGGTTCTTGCCTTTATAGCCTTGGTCACTTATGCATCCACTGTCATGTGCTGAGTTTGAGATTTTTCCAAACTCAGCTCCATGACTCCCCTGTTTGTCCATATTGGCTTATTATGCTATTATTTCTCATGTACTCCTTGCTGCCTCCATTGTCTTTGTTATCATTTACAGTATATTTGTTTCCTGTATTTAGGTCCTGTTTACCATTTCTCTGTGATGTTTTGATTTCTGTAGTTTCTGCTATGTGTTGTCCCAGTTGTCTTTATGTTTGGGTTTCCCTTTGATGGCGGTTAGGGCTGTCAGTGTGTGTGGGCGTGCCCTACCGCTTGTCAAACTGCCAGCTGCCCGTCCCTCACCTGTTGACCAGCAGCCGCTCATCCTCCTCATCATTCCCAGCCGTGTGTCATTATCTGTCTTCCCTTGCTCAGGTTACCCACGTCTGCCCCTCAGGAGTAATCAGTGGTTTCCCTATATAATGTAGCTTGCTTCTCATATTCTTTGTCACCGTCTCATCGTCATAATCGTGGTTGTAAGGACTGTTCCTCCTTTGCCTCCGCCAGAGCCCTTCCACTCTGGTGAACCTCACTTGTAAGTGTCGTTATTTGTTATTTGTTCACTTTGCACTTGTTTTTGTGTTTTCCAATAAACTCACGAACTCACAGTACAGCGCCAGGGTTGTTTTTCTCTCCGTGTGCTGCGTAAAAGTGCACGTATATGACATCCACTGCCATAATTATTATTTTGTGGAGGAATGAATAAGTGCAGGCGGACACAGCAAACCAAAGTTTAAAGGTGTTTATTCCTCCATCACGAGACTCACTCAGCGCTGTGTCTGTGCGCTGTGAGTGAGCCCTGAGTGCGTTGCCTAAGAGTGTTAACAGTGAGCTTTGAGTGAGCACATTTATACCGGCAAGAGAGAATGCATGGCAGATTTACGTAACAGTCAAGAGAGAATGCATGGCAACTTTACATAAGAGTCACACATATCAATTGCCTGATTACTGGCGCCGGAATTCTTCTCTTTGCATCGGGGCTGTAGGACAAAAGAGAATGCAGGCACATTTACTTATTGATATCAGTGCATACATATCATTGTTCTGTTTCCTGCTCAAGCTGAGTGCTCTGACTGTCCAAGCTGATTGTGGTGGGTCACCCCACACTGCTCAGCAGGGGAACGAGACGGCGATCGGCCGGCTTTGGAAGCGAGGTGCGGGAAAAGCTCTGTGCAGGAGGAGGTGGAGGGGGGTGGGGGTAAGCAAGTGCCGGCCCGGGATGGCAAAGCTGTCCGGGCTGTGCAAAAATTGCATGTGGATCCGCGATGGTGAGGGACTTTCCCGTTAAACGTGGTGGAGCTCCACAGCGGCTGTGAGAAGAAGAAAAAAAAATTGTCTCTGACTCCTCTCGTGGCTCAGTCCTGCGAGGATGCGTAGTGGCTGTGAGAAAGAACAGAAGCTGGAGCTGTGTGAGGGACTTGGCGGGTTGGCTTTTGGTGCGGGCACAGCCCTAAAGCCATCTGGGACAGCAGACGGCTGAATTCCCATTGTGTGCTGTGGCTGAGACCCATACAAAGTCCTGTGTGCGAGCTGCGTGTCTGCCTCAGGTCCGTTAGCAGCCCTGAAGGTTCTGAGGGTGGCGATAGGCCGTGTTTCTCGGGCATGTGCAGTGGCGGAGGACGATGGCAGTCTGTGGAGCCGGATTGTCCCTGGTGCGTGGCGCGCGCCTGGCGCAGTGACCACATAGGTGAAAGCTGCGCTGTCCTCGTAATCCTGCAGTGTGCACGCGTGGCTTCTGTTTGCGAAAGGTCTGCCGTCGAGAGGTGAGTCAGGGTCAGGGAGCTTGATGGAAATCAGTGCCGTCGGCGCTGATGGTCTTCCCTGTTCAGGCTGTTGCTGTCGCTCGCTCGTGTTGGGTCATGGTGCGTTCTGGTCCAAGCGCTGCGTTCTCCGCCCGACTCTGGAGGTCGCCATCGTGGAGAGAGGACAAGGTGTGCGCGCGCTCGTGTGGATGCGAAGGGTGTGGGCGATCCTCTGTCTCTGAGATCCACGGCGCGGTGAGAGGGGGCAGACGATCATTCTCCCTCGGCAGGTCCCAGTGTGGAGGTCCAAAATCTCAGGCAAAGGTCGCACCATGCTGCTTTCTGAGGCTTTTCCGGTCGTGGATGATCTCCGGGGTGTTCGCCTGGTGTTCCATTCTGCGTCGAGGGTCACCAGTGTAGAGGAACGAATAAGTGCAGGCGGAGACAGCAAGCCGAAGTTTAAAGGTGTTTATTTCTCCATCATGAGACTCACTCAGCGCTCTGTCCGTGCGCTGTGAGTGAGCCCTGAGTGCGTTGCCTAAGAGTGTTAACAGTGAGCTTTGAGTGAGCACATTTAAATCACCCTTTATTGTCATTCAACTGTACAACCAATCATGTACAGTAGAACGAGATTGCGTTTTACCTATCTACTGTGTTAATCACACACACCCCAAGTGCAGAATCAGAGGGCCGCTGCCATGCAAGGCGCCGCCACAAATTTCCCTCCTCCATTCCATTATTGCTGAGCACCAAGCTGGACGGCAGGAAGTTCCACTTTTATAAGGTCTTCGGCATGACCCGGCCGGGATTTGAACCCCTGCCTCCCGGGTGTGGGGCGGATGCTCATTTATACCGGCAAGAGAGAATGCATGGGACATTTACATAACAGTCAAGAAAGAATGCATGGCAACTTTACATAAGAGTCACACATATTAATTGCCTGATTACTGGCGCCGGAATTCTTCTCTTTGCTTCAGGGCTGTAGGACAAAAGAGAATGCAGGCACATTTACTTATTGATATCAGTGCATACATATCATTGTTCTGTTTCCTGCTCAAGCTGAGTGCTCTGACTGTCCAGCTGATTGTGGTGGGTCACCCACAATTTACCTATTTAGACAGGAGCCTACCCTCACCTTTCCCTCAGTCCTCTCTCTCTCTGTTGTTATGTGTATTCCAGTATTGCATCTCTTGTTTTATATTTCCTCTTGTCCTCACTTTGGTGGTGTATTATTTCCTCTTTGTGTATTCTGCTCTGTTCCCATTTTGTTGTCATTGCATATTTATTTCCTTGTCAGTTATCCTTGTACATTCTCTATTCATCCTCTGTATCTTGTTTCATTATTCATTCCCGGTCTGTGCTTTTATTGTGACAGTGGCCTGTGTTTACTTCCTCTTTTGCTTCAAGTTCACGGGTTATCACAGCTGTCATTATTTTGGGTCTGATTATCCTCGCTCCCGTTTCCCATACCTGTGTTCTATTGTATTCATTCCTGTTTCCCTATTTAAGGACGGCTGCACCGCTACTCAATGCTGCACCCTACTCAATGTCAGACATTAGTTCTATGTCTTTCTCCTCATTTTCCAGACGGGAGTTTCCCATCTCATTTATTCGGTTTTCCTGGTGTGAGCCCCACACTTCAGCTGTCATGCTCGGCGTTCCAGATGCCTTAGCCCATCTGGCTATTCTGCCCTTTTGTATCCTGTTCTCACTTCTACCTTGTAAGTGTTTGTCTGGTTTTGTTTTGTGTTTTTGGTTATTAAATGTCAGCAACTCACCAACCAGTGTTTGGGTCTTCCTTCCGCCCTGCCAGGGTGATTTATGACAGAAGGATGCTGCCAGTGTGGACCCAGCTGCTGTGAGTTACTTTTTTGCCCCCCCCCACCCGAATAGTTTTGTTAAAGTCCATTTTTTGCGAGGATGTCAGCCCGCGCAGACTTTAGCATTTTTGAGCTAGATGAGGTGGAGTGTTGGGCGGTGGAGTTAGTGGAGGACATTATATCGGATGCTCGTGTTGCCCACACTCGCGAGGAGGTTCTGCAGTGTCTGGACAGTGCTGCACAGGTTATAGAGGCATACCCCAGCCTGTGGAGTTACCCAGAGCTTATGACCCTCCTCGTCTCAGTCTGCAATTCTCAACAAATGGTCCACAGGCTGGAGAGGAGCTCCCTACCAGCTGTACCTATGCTGACGAAGAAGCCTCCCCCGGGTACGGAAGTCTCACTGGGAGTCCATGTCCCTGCCTCCTCGCCAGACGACCTCTGCAGTCCATGGAGGAGCCTTGTCTGGTAAAGCAGTAGCTATCATCATGCCCCGGGAACTAAGGCAAGTACCTTTTCATATTTTAACACCTATGAATGAATTGTCTTGCCTTATTCCCTGTGGTGAGGCTCAGCAGCAGCAACCCAATTTGGCTGGGCCCTCACCGCTTGCTGCTGTAATCATACCTTCCTTCTCACCTGATTCTCCTGTGTCCCTCTCCATTTTTTTCTGAGTGTCCGCCTGTCCTGGGAGGGAGCCACTGGACAACAGAGGGGTCTGTGGTCCCAGAGGGTTCTGATCCAGCCCTGCAGCCACGTCCTGCATGGGAGAAGAGTGCCCCCTGTATCCCAAAGCCTGTGGTGACAAAGGAGTGTCCGCTGGTTTGGCTATTGCGGGACCCGGGGCCATTGGTAAAACATTCCCTGGCCCCGTTACTCAGGGCTGGGGTTCCATCTGCTTCAGCCACCACATCTGGAGGTCCACCCCTGTCAGTCGACACATATGTGGTTCTGCCAGCTTCACCTGCCATCATGCCTGCATCGTGGGCCACCGCTGCAGAGTCACCAGAGTCCTGGACGGCGGTGAAGCTTGAGTCTAGGCAAGTACTCTGTTCTGTGTCTACACAATCAGTTCTAGAGAAATCTTGTCTTTCTCATGGTGGGGAGAATCAGTTGCAGATGTCCTCTACTTCTGAGTTTTCCTTGCCGGGCTCCACTGCTGCCAGTAATAGTATTCTGGTATCTGTCTCTTCCTCCCCATCTGAGGTGGCTGTGTCGGGGATGGATTTCCAGACGAATGGATTCAAGATGCCCCAATCTGATTCGCCGGAGCACTGGATGGCAGTGGAGCTCGAGCTAAGGCAAGTCCTCTTCTTTGTCTTCACTATGTTGGTATTAGAGAGGTCTTGTTTTGCTCTTGGGGCTGGGGGGTGGGGGGCGTTGCAGCTGCCATCTGCTTCTGAGCTTTCCTCACCAGGCTTCACTGCTCCTGGTGATGTTGACCCGGTGTATATCTCTTTTCTCTTGTCCAAGTCCTCGTCTGGTTCAGATGATGGTCATCATCCTTTGCCTTAAGTCACCAAGGGTCATTAGTCAGCTGCGTTGGAGGTCACTGAGAGTCCTCCGCCTCCACCCAAGGTCACCAAGCATCCTCCATTTTTGCCTGAGGTCACCAAAGGTCATCCATCTATGCCTGAGGTCGCCAAGGGTCATCCATTTTTGCCTGAGGTCACCAAAGATTGCAAACCTTCGCCTGAGGTCACCGAGGGTCCTCCACCTTCGCCTGAGGTCACCGAGGGTCCTCCACCTTTGCCTGAGGTCACTGAAGGCCATTCGTCCTCACCTGAGGTCGCTGAGGGTCATCCGTCCTCACCTGAGGTTGCCGAGGGTCATCTGTCTTTGCCTGAGGTTGCCGCTGATCAGCTGTCTTCACCACCTGGTTTTCTCACGATCAGCTGTTTTCTTCGTCTGGTTTCCCTGCTGATCAGTTATCACCTTCACCTGGTTTCCTTGCTGGTCAGCCACAATAGTCAGCAATCCTCTTCACCTGGCTTCTCCGCTGGTCAGCCATCTTCTTTATCTGGTTTCCTTGCTGGTCAGCTGTCACTTCATCTGGTTTCCCCGCGGATCAGTTATCCTCATTATTTGGTTTCCACCCCTAAGCCTTTGTGGTCTGTGAAAGGCATGGGTTCCATCTGCCGCCTCCAGGAGGGGGCACATTGTACCCCACGGCCCATTGGCTCAGGGATACTGGGAGACCACCCGACAGACCACGTCATCTGCTTGAGTGGCTCTGGAACTCCGGGAGGCCACCCAATTTTTTCCACCATGTGATGGAGTGGTTCTGGGACTTTTGTAGACCACCTGAACAGCCTTATTTTTTCACCCAGTATTTCTAGAGTTCTGTTTACACTTTATCTGTTTTTTCTTGTGGGTCTTGAGGGAGATTTTGTTTTGTCCCTCTTAGCCTGGTTTCCCCCACCACCCTCCCGGGTTTGATTATTGTTCTATTCCTGTTTGGAGGGTGGTGGTGGTGGTGTTGTTTCTCTTTTTTGATGTTACGTTGGGGTGTCTGGAATCCACCACTTGAGGAAGGGGCTCTGTCATGATGCTGAGCACGGGGGGAGGGGGCAGCACCATGCTCATGCTTTCTGTTTGTCCAGATTATTTTCTGTATTTTCTTCATCTTAGTTTCATTTTGTGCTTAAATCAGTTTTGGATGTATGATGTTTATTAGTTGTTTGTCTCTGACTGTGTTTTTGAGTTCCTCTTATTATTATCTTGGTTCTTGTCTTTACAGCCTTGGTCACTTATGCATCCACTGCCATAATTATTATTTACCTATTTAGACAGGAGCCTACCCTCACCTTTCCCTCAGTCCTCTTTCTGTATGTTGCTATTAGTATTCCAGTATTGCATCGCTTGTTTTATATTTCCTCTTGTCCTCGCTTTGGTGGTGTATTATTTCCTCTGTGTATTCTGCTCTGTTCCAGCTTTGTTATCATTGCATATTTATTTCCTTGTCAGTTATCCTTGTACATTCTCTATTCATCCTCTGTATCTTGTTTCATTATTCATTCCTGGTCTGTGCTTTTATTGTGACAGTGGCCTGTGTTTACTTCCTCTTTTGCTTCAAGTTCACGGGTTATCACAGCTGTCATTATTTTGGGTCTGATTATCCTTGCTCCGGTTGCCCACGCCTGTGTTCAGTTGTATTCATTCCTGTTTCCCTATTTAAGGATGGCTGCACTGCTGCTCAGTGCTGGTTCCTACTCAATAGCAGACTTTAGTTCTACTCCTTTCTCCTCATTATCCAGATGGGAGTTTCCCATCTCTTTTATTTGGTTTTCCTAGTGTGACTCCCACGCTTCAACCGTCATTCATTCCAGATGCCTTAGCCCATCCGGCTATTCTGCCATTTTGTATCCTGTTCTTGCCTCTACCTTGTAAGTGTTTGTCTTGTTTTATTTAGTGTTTTTGGTTATTAAATGTCAGCAAATCACAGTCCAGCGTTTGGGTCTTCCTTCCACCCCTGCCAGGGCGATTTATGACACATGCAAGCTTTAATGTCATCAAGAAATGCATGAAGTGGTTTAATTGAGAAGGCATCCTTCTGCTTTAATGGAACATAAATTTGACTGTCATCAGCAAAACAGTGGAAGGAGATACCATGCTTTCTAAAGATGGAACCCAGTGTAAGTAAGTACAGGGAGAAAAGGAAAGGCGCTTAAATTGAGCCCTGTGGGACGCCGCATGACAGAATCCAGTGCCAGGAAGATGTCATTAAAGACCCTTAACAAAGCCGACTCTGTGCAATGGAGGGTTTTAAATCCAGACTGAACCACCTCCAGGACACCATTCTCATCCAAAAAAGCCTTGAACTGAAGATAAACAATTTTCTCCAATATTTCTGAGAGAAAATGTAGCTTTGAAATAGGTCTAAAATTAGCCAACACAGTTTGATCAAGACCAGATTTCTTTAGCCAAGTTTTCACTATCGTCGTCGGCCTGTGTCGGTCTATGATGACCATGGAAGAGAATCCTAAACGTCTACTCTGCTGGAACAGCACTGCCTGTGGCTGAACAGGCCGATGCGCGAATGACAGTCCCTGTCACACAGGTCACACTTGTGGGTGGTCTCCGTGCTGCTGGGTCTGTGGCGGTTCTTCCTGCGGGTCCTTTTTTCATCTGCTGCAGCAGTCAGTCTCTCTTCACCCGCCTTGAGCTGTCTGGTCAGGGTGCCTCTCCATTTGGAGCGGTCCGTTGCAAGGTCCTCCCAGCGCTCTGTGTTGATATCCAGGGCCTTCATGTCTCTCTTGCAGACGTCTCTAAAGCGCAGCTGTGGGCGGCCAACGTCTCTCCTGCCAGTTGCCAGTTCTCCATAGAGGACGTCTTTGGGGATTCTGCCATCCTCCATACGGTGAACGTGGCCTAGCCAGCGGAGCCTGCGCTGCCTGAGTAGAGTGAACATGGAGGAAAGGCCGACGCGGGACAGAACTTCTGTGTTGGGCACTTTGTCCTGCCAGGATATGTCCAGGATGTGGCGAATGCAGCGCAAGTGGAAGGAGTTCAGTCTCTTTTCCTGCCGGGCGTATGTTGTCCACGTCTCACTCCCATAGAGCAGTGTGCTGATGACGCAGGCGTTGTACACTGCCATCTTCATCTTGACAGAGAGTTTGGGATTCTCCCACACTCGTGTGGTGAGGCGAGCGAGTGTGAAGGCTGATTTTCCAATCCTCTTGTTGATCTCTGTATCAAGGGAGAGGTTGTTGCTGATCGTGGACCCAAGGTACGTGAACTGATTCACGACCTCCAGCTTGTAGTCATCAATGGTGATGGTTGGTGGTGCTTCCGTGCCTTGCGCCAAGACGTTAGTCTTCTTCAGGCTGATGGTAAGCCCGAAGTCCTTGCATGCCTGGGAGAAACGGTCCATCAGGGTCTGAAGCTCCTGCTGTGTGTGGGTTGCGACTGCAGCATCGTCTGCGAACAGCATGTCTCTGATTAGAGCCTCGCGTACTTTGGTTCTGGCTTTCAGGTGGGCAAAGTTGAAAAGCCTGCCGTCAGATCTTGTGTGCAGGTAGATTCCCTCTGTTGCTGTGCTGAAGGCATGCCTCAGGAACATAGCAAAGAAAATCCCAAAGAGGGTTGGCGCAAGTACACAGCCCTGTTTCACTCCGCTGCGTATGTTGAATGGCTCTGAGACATTGCCATCATGCTGCACTATCCCCTGCATGTTGGTGTGAAACGATTCGATGAGGCTTTGCAACTTTGGTGGGCATCCTATCTTTGGCAGGATCTTGAAAAGGCCCTCTCTGCTGACCAGATCGAACGCTTTGGTGAGGTCGATGAAGGCGACGTACAGAGGCATGTTCTGTTCTCTGCATTTCTCCTGGAGTTGGCGGATGGAGAATATCATGTCTACCGTCGATCGCTCAGCACGGAAGCCACACTGAGACTCGGGGTAGACACGTTCGGCAAGCTTCTGTAGACGAACGAGAACAACTCGTGCGTAGACTTTGCCAACAACGCTGAGGAGGGAAATGCCCCTGTAGTTGTTGCAGTCGCTTCTCTCCCCTTTGTTTTTGTAGAGGGTGATGATCTTGGCGTCCCTCATGTCCTGTGGTACGGCACCTTCCTTCCAGCACTGGCAGAGGACGTCATGCAATGGCAGCAGTAGGGCGGTCTTGCAGTGCTTGATCAGGTCAGGGGGTATGCCGTCGTTGCCGGGTGCCTTGCCAGCGGCCAAGCTATCAATGGCCTTACTGAGTTCGTCGATGGTTGGCTCGGCGTCAAGTTCGTCCATGGATGGCAGGCAGTCGATGGCATCAAGGGCTGACGGTGTCACGGTGTTCTGTCTAGAGTAGAGGTCGGAGTAGTGTTCCACCCATCTCTCCATCTGCTTGTTCTTCTCTGTGATCATCTCCCCAGTGGAAGATTTGAGGGGGGCCGTCTTGCTCTGAGCCGGACCAAGTGCTTTCTTGATGCCATCGTACATACCACGGATGTTCCCTGTTATGGCAGCGGTTTGAATGTCTTGGCTGAGCTGAGTCCAGTACTCGTTGGCACAGCGCCGAGCAGTCTGCTGAACTTTGCTTCTCGCAGCCCTGAGAATCTGGAGATTCTTCTCGTTTGGGTACTTCTTGTACCCAGCAAGTGCTGAGCGCTTGGCTTCAATGACGGGGGTCATCTCGGTCAACTTGGCATCAAACCAGTCCTGTGACTTCGAGGTCTTCCTCCCAAAGGTAGCCAAGGCTGTGTGGTAGATGGTGTTTCGCAGCTCTTCCCACTTCTGCTTTGCAGATTCTCCTCCTTGTGGTACACCAAGTTCCTTCTCAAAGGTGGAGGCAAACTGCTCAACAAGTTCTGGTTGGGCCATCTTGCTGGTGTCAATCCGTGCCTTTCCAGGTTGTCTAGCACGATGGAATTTCTTCAGCTGCAGCTTGACCTTGCAACACACCAATGAATGGTCTGTGTCGCAATCTGCACTCTGGAACGAACGGGTGATTAGCACGTTCTTTAGTGAGGTGCGCCTGGTCAGGATCAAGTCTAGCTGGTGCCAGTGCTTTGAGCGTGGATGTTGCCAGGAAACCTTGTGTTGGGGCTTGGTCTTGAAGAACGAGTTTGTGATGCACAGATCGTGATATGTGCAGAACTCGAGCAGCCGCTGTCCGTTGTCGTTCATTCTGCCCACGCCAAAAGGTCCAAGACAGGAGGGCCAGGAGTCGTGGTCAGCACCCACTCTGGCATTGAAGTCTCCAAGGAGAATGAGTTGTTCAGAGTTGGGGATGATCCTGACAGTTGTTGTGAGATTCTCGTAGAACTCGTCTTTTGCCTCTGGTGTGGCTGTCAATGTTGGGGCATACACACTGACGAGGGTGACTGGGCCTTGAGTGGTGTTCAGGCGGAGGGTGAGGAGTCGTGCAGAGCCAGTGCTGCCCGGTTCCACCATCTTCAGCAAAGTGTTCTTCACTGCGAAGCCCACTCCGTGTTCCCTGTGTTCGTCACTGCCCTTTCCCTGCCAGTAGAACGTGTAGTCCTTCTCTCTCAGTGTGCCTGCATCAGCTAACCGTGTTTCCTGGAGAGTGGCGATATCCACTCCCAGTCTCTTCAGCTCATTATTGATGATGGCAGTCTTCCTGGTGTCGTTGATGTCCTTGAGGTTAGCAGCGAGTCCTGTCATCATAGTGCGGACGTTCCAAGTTCCCAGTTTTAGAGTTGGTGTCTTTTGTTTTATTGTCTTGCCTGGTGCGAAGGTTCTCAGCCTGCTGTTTCGATTTCTCCTTATCCCCATGCATCCAATGAGGAAAGCAAGCTGTGGTGGGACAACACCTTATTGGCTGGGGGCTGCCCAGCTTGAGGCGGGTGGTAGCTGTCCAGTGAGATCCGATGATCCCTCCCACCTTCGGGAACAACCCCTGGCGCCACGCTCTACGCCAATTGAGCAGTGGCTTATAACCGGTAACTGTCATTCCCCGTGTTTTGTCTACGCCAAAGGCGAAGCTGGAGTGTCCTCTCCAGTGATCTGGTGTTCTACCTTCCAGGGTTGGGCGTTGGTAGGATTCAAGCCTGGGCAGGAAGATATGGAGGACAAGATGTTGCCCATGCAGCATGTCCCCCCTCTCCACGTCACTGATGAATCCAAAGGAACAGCAGGGCTGCTACAGTTTGGCACCAGCGCCGTTGCAGGAGCTGCCAGAATGATGTTGAGCACAACATAGAACTGCCTTAGGGGCTCCGACTCCGGATTTTTCCACAGGGTTGACTCCCGAAGCCTTTCCCGTGACCGGGTATGCCACAAGGCAGCAGAGGTTTGAAATCAGGGTTTACCTTCCCCTAGATGGGCTACCTTCCCAGGTTGACGAGCCACCATCTACCCGAAGCATCTGGTTTTAAGGCGCCAGAGATCTGCCCTCGCCCCTTCTCCTATTAGTAAAAGCAGTTCCGCCGGGCTTAGAGACTAAACCACACGGGCAGGCTAGGAGTTGGACTTAGTTGCCAGAGGCTTTTCGAGACGCACGCCATAAGGAGCATTTTATGAGCACTGGGAGCTTAACCCCAGTGCCGCTCCTGGCTATGACAACCTTGGAACCTAAAATGTGCAGGAGGTACACCAGAAGACAAACTGTTGTTTAAAAATGGTTAAAACCACATGACCTGTGCTAGATAAAACCTCGTTAAAAAAGTGAGGAGGGAGAGCTTCACAAGGGGAACCTAAGCAGGGCTGCTCGCAGAGATAGCAAAAAGACGTAACAAACTAATAGTTTTTTGAATGCAAAAGATGCAATAGACTTACACAATGGTCCTCTCCGGCATACAACTAGGAACATACTGGTCGCTATGGAGGGTGAGAATATGTATGGGCACATAATCATACCATGTAGGATAACTAAGTAGTCGGTTATGCTGTTTCATCCCATCTAGCAACAATGCTCTGCACTGTGTGTGTTTATATATTTACATATTTATTCCATCTAGCTACAATGCTCAGCACTGGGTGTGTTTATATTTATATATCTATATATTTATTCCATCTAGCTACAATGCTCCGCACTGTGTTTTTATATATCTACATATTATTCCATCTAGCTACATTGCTCCGCACTGTGTGTGTTTATATACTTGCATATTTATTCCACCTAGCTGCAATGCTCTGCACTGTGTGTCTGTGTGTGTGTGTGTATATATACAGTATATCTTATAGTAATATGTACATATGTATATTAGCTGCTCTTGCTTGCTTGTTTTTTTTCTTGCCTTCTGATTGTTGCTCTGAGTGTTGCTATCCCTGTGCTGTTGCAATCCTGGAATTTCCCCGTTGTGGGACTAATAAAGGCTTATCTTATCTTATCTTATCTTAATATGATCAACCACACCCTGCAATTGCAACAGGGTCACAGGTTCAGGTTCAGGTTCAGGTTCAGGTTCAGGTTACTTTATTTGTACCCGTAGGTAGATTTGTTTTGCAGTCTGGTGACATCCATATATACAAGCCACAAATTACATTCAACATAGACACAAACGCAGGCACATATGAAGCTGACTATAAACAGGATAAAAATACTCAAGGCTCCATCAATCAGGGTATAAAAAGTCAAAGAGATGGGAGAAAAACCAGAGGTAAGAGAGAAGGGTCATATTAAAAGTTAAAAACTAGTCAAAGAGGTTAAAAACTCAAAGGTCTAAAAACCCAATAAAATATTTAGAACCCAAGTGACATCCTACAAAAATAAGTAAATATAAAATGGAATTAATAAATAGGTACCTAAATTATGTGCAATATATTTTTACAGCTTGTTCAACTCTTTGACAGCAGCAGGGACAAAGCTGTTTTTGGAGCGCTGGGTTCTACTTTTTGGGACAGCAAACCTCTGTCTTGAGGGAAGAAGCTGAAAGTGGCAGTGCAAAGGGTGGGAGTCATCATTTAAAATGGAGGTAGCCATCTGTACTTGTCTGGTGTACAGGGATGTCAGGCTCAGCTGTGACTCACCAAGCAAGCGACTGGACCATCTAACTACCTGATCCAAGGATTTCCTCTGTTTCAGTTTTATCTGACCAAACCATGACACTAAAGAAAAGGATAAAACAGATTCAACTAGAAAAGCACTCGGAGAGCGCAGACCTCCGCCAAGCGCTACAGTTCCCCCCATACAGTGTTTGTGTGTACGTTTTCAGATTCCTTGACCATGAAAACATATGACTAGCAATTGGATTGACAATGATAGGATTAGTGGTTGAGTAGTTATTCACGAAAATGGCATTTTCCGTAATGGCGGCCACAGTTCTGCCCATACAGTGTTTGTGTGTACGTTTTCAGATTCCTTGACCACGAAAACATATGACTAGCAACTGGATTGACAATGATAGGATTAGTGGTTCAGTAGTTATTCACGAAAATGGCATTTTCTGTAATGACGGCCACAGTTCCCCCCATACAGTGTTTGTGTGTACATTTTCAGATTCCTTGACCACAAAAACATATGACTAGCAATTGGATTGACAATGATAGGATTAGTGGTTGAGTAGTTATTCACGAAAATGACATTTTCCGTAATGGCGGCCACAGTTCCCCCCATACAGTGTTTGTGTGTACGTTTTCAGATTCCTTGACCACGAAAACATATGACTAGCAATTGGATTGACAATGATAGGATTAGTGGTTCAGTAGCTATTCACGAAAATGGCATTTTCTGTAAAGGCGGTTTTCTTCTGGACGGTGATCCGGATCACCACCAAAATTTAATCATCTGTAGGATACCCCATTTCTGACAATCTGTGAAAATTTCATGAAAATCCGTCCATAAGTTTTTGAGTTATCTTGCTAACAAACAGACAAACAGACAGACAAACAGACAAACCAACGCCAATGATCACATAACCTCCTTGGCGGAGGTAACAAACAAAAAAAATAATAATTGAAAAAGAAGACAAAATGAACCTACTTGAGCTGCTTTCCCCAATGTCCCAATTAGAATGTCACTATATGGTGATCCTGTGGAGAAGGGAATAGGCGAGGCAACGAGCTGAACGTCACAAGACTTTATTTTCTCTCCAACAACATAACAGCAAACAGTGAACAGTGCAGCAGCACTACAGCACTGAAAGTCTTTCGGTCTGCGTGCATTCGACCTTTTTACCTCCGCCAAAGGGGGAGGTTATGTGATCATCGGCGTTGGTTTGTCTGTCTGTCTGTTTGTCTGTTTGTTTGTTTGTTAGCAAGATAACTCAAAAAGTTATGGACGGATTTTCATGAAATTTTCACAGATTGCCAGAAATGGGGTATCCTATAGATGATTAGATTTTGGTGGTGATCCGGATCACCGTCCACAAGAAAACCGCCATTACGCAAAATGCTATTTTCGTGAATAACTGCTAAACCACTAATCCTATCATTGTCAATCCAATTGCTAGTCATATGTTTTCATGGTCAAGGAATCTGAAGACTGTATAGGGGGAACTGTGGCGCTAAACTGCCATTACGCAAAATGCCATTTTGTGAATAACTACTGAACCACCAATACTATCATTGTCAATCCAATTGCTAGTCATATGTTTTCATGGTCAAGGAATCTGAAAACGTACACACAAACACTGTATGGGGGGAGCTGTGGCGCTTGGCGGAGGTCTGCGCTCTCCAAGTACTTTTCTAGTTACAGTGATCCCTCACTTATCGCGGTTAATGGGTTCCAGAACCGACCGCGAAAAGTGAAAAACCGCGAAGTAGCGTCATCCCTAATGATGTCATCCATAAATAATACGTACGTTCATTCTCTCACTCTCTCTCTCTCATACACGTACACACACACACACGTGTGTGTACGTGTACATACATACGTAGATGTAAACAAAGTGTACATAAATATGTTTTTAGAACTCTTTTATTCTTATAACAAGATACGTAACTCAAGATGAAAATGATTTACTGCACAGGTTAATGAGAGCTTTACTGCTCCTCAGGTGACGCCTCATCGTGAGGTGCTAGAGGCGCAGGATCATCGAGGGCAGCTTCTGATAGAGCTGGAGAAGCTGCAGGAGGCGGCGTAGTGGCTCGACGGGAAGACTATTTCGCACAAAATGGCACAAGAGAACAGCAAAAAGTTCCACGCGGCGAGACTAAGTAACACGAGCGATTAAAAGCAATGAATGCGGTCTTCCTTCCCTTCATGGGTGCTCGGCAGGGAGAGGAGGTGGGTGAAACGTCTCGGCCAATCAGCTTGCGAGATTTCCGAGCCGAGCACAGCGAACAGAGAGTTGTGCGGCTCTCCGTGTTGACACATGATGGTCTAATGTAGTCTCCCTGCCTTCTGCTAGCGCCCGCCCATTATTTCTCAATTTTGAATTTTTGATGAATATTTTTGAAAAATCCGCGATGCACTGAGGGCGCGAAAGGTGAAGCGTGAAGTAGCGAGGGATCACTGTATATCTTTAGTCCCATGCTTGAAGACCAGGAGCTTCTGACCATCATACATTGTTGTTTAACAAAGGATTGTGTGGCACAATAACAGAACATAATGCTGGCGCCACTTTCACACCTTTTCTTCTCTGAGCGGCCACAGCGGCTCATATTCTCCCCGGGGGGCGCATAGTCCTTACTGTCCAATCTGAACCCCCCGGTGACACCTCCTCTTTTGGTCCATTGTTCCCTGGGTGGAGAAGTCCAACCCCATGCCCCCACACAGCCCCCCCCTCCCGAACACCCAGAATGGGCCTTTACCCCCCCGTCCTTTGGGCTTGAGCTGGCGCCCATTGTGGCTGTAGCGGGGGGTCGTGGATCCAGTCAAACCGCCCTGCTGGCGGGGTGTACTGTAGGGCAGGTCAATCTGTGGACAGAAAGGGGGAGGGGGGGGGGAAACACATCAGCTCCGTGAATGCAGGTCCCTGCCAAGGGATTGCCAAATTGCATAGCCAACAATGGTGGGCGTCCACGCCGGGGTCCAGTTCACATCGTGCCTGCCAAAAACAAAACCGGCCTTCTGCAAGCTTCTTAGGATGAATGTGCAGGGAAAACAGTGGTGGGCTGGGCAGGGTTGCTCCCAGCCTCCATCTGTGTAAAAATTGCGCAGGGGGATCAGCCTCTGCATGGGGTTTTCCGGAAAAAAACTCTCCAGGGATCAGCAATGGCTGCGGAAAAAATGAGTTCTGCTGGGGGGGGGGGGGTCTGCCAAATCCTCTTTAGCTGCGGAGTGCAGCCCTAAAAGAACCCAAGGCTGGCGGATCCTAGAGCAGGCTTGTCGTCTGTTGCGTGGCACGCACATCCGGCGCTGCGACTATGTAGTAGCATTTTGTGTCATCCATAGTTACCCCGTGGAGTGTCGAACTGGGCTTCTGTGTGTGAAACCCACGCTGCTGGGTTGTGAAGTCAAAAGTCCAGGAGCTTGACTGAACCAGCGCATGTGGCACTGATGTTTTCCCTCCAGGTAATCTCCGGGGCGGTGCTCGGCTTGCTCTCCATGGCATGTCAGGGTCACCAGTGTGGAGACAGGAATAGGCGAGGCAACAAGTGAACGACACAAGGCTTTATTCTCTCTCCAACAACATAACAGCAAACAGTGAACAGTGCAGCAGCACTACAGCACTGAAAGTCTTTCGGTCTGCGTGCATTCCCCTTTTTATATCTTTATTCCATGCTTGGAGACCAGGAGCTCCTGACCATGACACATTGTTATTTAAAAAAGGATTGCGTGGCACGTTAACATAACATAACACCGGCTTAGCCTTCACACCTTTTCTTCTCTGAGCAGCCACAGTGGCTCTTACTCTCCCCGGGGGGTGCATAGTCCTTACTGTCCAATCTGAACCCCCCGATGACACCTCCTCTTTTGGTCCATTGTTCCCTGGGTGGAGAAGTCCAACACCGTGCCCCCACAATACTTCCTTAAATATTTAGCTCCACAATGATGCTACATTTTTCAGGATGTGGCTACACAACAATAAGTTCATAAATAACAGACATCATGATGATCAAAAGTTTGTAAAGGGTTTGCTCTGTGCTGACAGAGATCTTGTGTTTGTGTTTCAGGTGGTCGGGATGATGACACTCAGAGTATGCCAGACGTCCATCGATGTAAGTTGCATTTGTTACCCATGATGACAATAGTTGGTGTAGGCCAACCCAGCCACAGGGGGTGCACAAGCCAGTGTTCTCCTAGTGGTGGTTCCAAGCCCGGATAAATGGGGAAAGTTTTGTCAGGAAGGGCATCTGACGTAAAACCTTTGCCAAATCAAACATGCGGATCATGACAAATGAGACTTTCACACCAGACTGGTCAAGGCCCGGGTTAACAACGACCACCATCGGTGCTGTTAACCAACAGGGTGCCGGTGGAAATTGGGCTACTGTTGGTCAAAGATGGAGGAGGAGGAGAGAGGGAAGGTATGTTTGGAGGGAAAATGAGAAAAGGAAAGGTAGAAGTGTGGAGGTGAGAGTAGGGATGTTAAATGTAGGGACTATGACTGGTAAAGGCAGAGAGTTGGCTGATATGATGGAGAGAAGAAAGGTAGATATACTGTGTCCAAGAAAGCAGATGGAAGGGAAGGAAGGCTAGGAGCATTGGAGGTGGATTTAAACTGTTCTACCATGGTGTAGATAGGAAGAGAAATGGAGTAGGAGTAATCTTGAAGGAAGAGTATGTGAAGAGTGTTCAGGAGGTAAAGAGGGAGTCAGACAGGATCATGACTTTGAAGCTAGAAGTTAAAGGTGTGATGTTGAATGCTGTCAGTGCATATGGCCCACAAGTTGGATGTCAGGTAGAAGAGAAAGAGGAATTCTGGAGTAAGTTGGATGAAGTGGTAGAGAGTGTTCTCAGGGGGGGAGAGAGTGGTGATTGGAGCAGGCTTTAATGGACATGTAGGTGAAGGGAAAAGAGGTGATGAGGATGTCCTGGGTAGGTATGGTCTTAAGGAGAGAAATGTGGAAGGACAGGTGGTTGTGGATTTTGCTAAAAGGATGGAAATGGCTGTGGTGAACACATGCTTCAAGAAGAGAGAGGAACATAGGGTGACTTATAAGAGTGGAGGAAGGTGCACACAGGTGGACTACATCTTAGGCAGAAATCTGAAAGAGATAGGAGACTGCAAGGTGGTGGCAGGGGAGAATGTAGCTAGACAGCATCAGATGGTAGTCTGTAGGATGACTTTGGAAAGCAAGAAGAGGAAGAGAATGAAGGCAGAACCAAAGATTAGGTAGGGGAAGTTACAGAAGGAAGAAGGTCACACAGTTCAGGAAGGCGTTGACACAGGCTCTGGGTGGTAGGGAAGAACTACCAGATGACTGGGAAAGTACAGCAAAAGTATTAAGGGAAACGGGTAGAAAGGTCTGTGGTGTATCCAGTGGACAGAGGAAGGAAGACAAGGAAACTTGGTGGTGGAATGAGGAGGTACAGGAAAGTATTCAAAGGAAGAGGTTAGCAAAGAAAAAGTGGGATAGTCAGTGAGATGAAGAAAGTAGACAGGAGTATTTGGAGTCTAGGCACAAGATATATAGAGTGATGATAAAGAGTGAAGTATGTGGCGGCAATGCACCGGTAAGCTGGTTGCCAACCGCCAATCAAATCTAAAAGAAGAAGAAAAAGAAGAAGAATCTAGGTGCATGGCTTGTCTTTTTGTTTTGTTTTGAATTCTCTTCTTTTTTTTTTTTTTAGAATGTTCAAATAAAACTCAATGTCAATGTCAAAAGAGAAAGGTTGAAAAGGCAAAGGAAAAGGCATATAGTGAGTTTTTTTTAAGAAGCTGGACACTAAGGGAGGAGAAAAGGACTTGTATCAACTGGCTAGACAGAGAGTTGGAGCTGGAAAGGATGTACAGCAGGTTAGCCTAATTTAGGACAGAAATGGTAATGTACTAACAAATGACGAGAGTGCATTGAGAAGGTAGAAGGAGAACTTTGAAGAGCTGATGAATAAAGAAAATGAGAGAGAGAGGAGGATGGATGAAGGAAAGATGGTGAACAAGGAAGTCCCGAGGATTAGCAAGGTGGAAGTGAGGGTAGCTATGAAGAAGATGAAGAATGGAAAGGCGGTTGGTCCAGATGACATACCTGTGGAGGTATGGAGATGTTTAGGAGAGATGGCAGTGGACTTTTTAACCAGATTGTTTAACACAATCTTGGAGAGTGAGAGGATGCCTGAGGAGTAGAGAAGAAGTGTTTTGGTACCAATTTTCAAGAACAAAGGTGATGCTCAGAGCTGTAGTAACTACAGAGGCATAAAGTTGATCAGCCACACTATGAAGATATGGGAAAGAGTTGTTGAAGCCAGGTTAAGAGGAGAGGTGACAATCAGTGAGCAGCAGTACGGTTTCATGCCAAGAAAGAGGACTACATGTAATGTTTGCTCTCAGAGTGATGATGGAGAAGTATAGAGAAGGTCAGAAGGAGTTGCACTCTGTCTTTGTGGATCTAGAGAAAGCAGATGATAGGGTGCCAAGAGAGGAAGTGTGGTACTGTATGAAAAAGTCTGGAATGGTAGAGAAGTATGTGAGGGTGGTGCAGGACATGTATGATGTCAGCGAGACGGTGGTGAAGTGTGCTGTAGGAGTGACAGATGGATTCAAGGTGGGAGTGGGGGTTCATCAGGGATTGGCTGTAAGCCTCTTTTTGTTTGCCATGGTGATGGACAGGCTGACAGATGAGGTCAGGCAGGAGTCTCTGTGGACCATGACGTTTGCAGATGATATTGTGAACTGCAGTGAGAGTTGGGAGCAGGTGGAAGAGAACCTGGAGAGGTGGAGGTATGCTCTGGAGAGAAGAGGATTGAAAGTCAGTAGAAGCAAAACAGAATACATGTCATGAAACGCCCTTTGGGGCAGAGAGGCGAGACCCACGCGCTGTACTGTGAGTTAGTGCAATTTATTGAAACAAACAACAAGCACAAAGTTCAACAAAGTGCTCAAAAACAAAAATGCAAATGAGAGCGAGATAACTCACAGGATTTACTCACCAGAGCAAAGCAGGGCTCTGGTGGAGACAAGGATTGGAAAACCAAAGCGGCAACAAGGAAGAAATGAAAACAGACCTTAAATAGGGCTCAAAACCCATTACATAATAAATGACAGGTGCAGGTACCTGAATGGGAAGGAGAAGGCAATGATACATGATATGGATCAGCTGGGCCAGTGAGAGAGAGGCAAACCCACACTGACAGCTGACAGGGCATGCCCACATGAAGCTTCGCGCCCCTGACAGCTGTCAACAGTAAAAGGACCATACTAAGGATATAAAGAATAAAATAACATGCCCAAGTATAATATAAATAAGTACAAAAAAATAAAATTATAGCACCAACACAAACAGAAAAATGGCAAGCAGAACATTAATACATAAACCCAAAAAGGCATAAGTGCAACAGATACGTAAATAAGCAGAAAAAGCCATGAGACCGAGTCTGGCGGAGATCTCCAGCACTCGGCTCATGACAATACGTGGGTGTGAATGACAGGGAGACAGGTGTAATGGTGAAGATGGAAGGAGTAGAGGTAGTGAAGGTAGATGAGTTTAAATACCTGGGGTCAACCATCCAAAGCAATGGAAAATACACAAGAGAGGTGAAGAAGAGAGTGCAGGCAGGGTGGAGTGGGTGAAGACAAGTGTCAGGGGTGATTTGTGACAGAAGGGTAGCAGCTAGAGTGAAAGGGAAGATTTACAAGGTGGTAGTGAGACCTGCGATGATGTACAGCTTGGAGACAGTGGTGCTGACAAAAAAGACAGGAGATGGCGCTGGAGGTGGCAGAGTTGAAGATGCTAAGATTTTCATTGGGAGTGACTAGGAGGGACAGGATTAGAAATGAGTCTATCAGAGGGACAGCTCAGGTAGAGCAGTTTGGAGACAAAGTAAGAGATGCAAGGCTGAGATGGTTTGGGCATGTGCAGAGGAGGGATAGTGGATATACTGGACAAAGGATGTTGAAGATGGAGCTGCCAGGCAGGAGGAAAATAGGAAGACCGCAGAGAAGATTGATGGATGTAGAGAAGGAGGACATGGAGAGGGTTGGTGTTCCAGAGGAAGATGAAGGGATGGGATGAGATGGAGGCAGATGATCCACTGTGGAGACCCTTGAAGGGAGCAGCTGAAAGAAGAAGAAGAAGAAGAAGAAGAAGAAGAAGAAGAAGAAGAAGAAGAAGAAGAAGAAGAAGAAAACAATAGTTGGTGTAGGCCATTTATCCATCTGTTTTTCCATGCAATAAAACAGAAACAGCTGAAAGCACAATCACCAAACTCTGAACGGGGTAGATCTAGACCCACTCTGAAAACCCATAGATTTTGATGTCTAAAAGTCAAAGGCCAAGGTGAAACGTTAAAAAAAATTGTCACACTGCTAATCTGTTTCTCAAAAAGTGATTGGGCATTCAGGGTGTGGGTCTGAATCTTTATTGAGTGGCCTCAGTTTTTACCTTAAATATATTGGCCCCTCAGCAGGCTTGCTGAACTCAGCCTAGTGTATGTTTTTAAACTAGCTTAAATGTGGGATAAAACCTTATTGTCATTAGCTGTTTAGGAATCATCATTTATATTCACAGACGTGTATAACGGCACTGAAGACGATCCTGGAGATGCCGAGGCTCAGCGCTACAAAATGGTAAAACTCAAGAGGATGCTGAGGCAGTGTTTGTGTTCATGTTAAAGTAAAGTTTAAATAAAGTTTGAGTTGGTGTTCCAGATGAGGAAGAGTAAACGTCTGCTGTCAGTTCATCCAATGGACTTCGATACTGAAGACTACCTACCGTACTCCCGCCGCCCGTCCATGCAGGTAAGTCTCACATCAGCTCTGCCCACCAGACGTATGCTATGATGTGTTCAATGACCCACACTGGAACTGTGGTGTGTTTAATGTCTGAATGGTCTTATGCAGCAGATGCAGGAGGAACGCTTTTATAGGAATGAAATGGACTATGACTACAATAATCACCGTGGAAACCGCAGGAAGAGTCTTGACCGCTATGCCATTAGACCGGGTCAGTACACTCACAAATACTACATTACCTACACCACGAGTACTACACTATCTACACCACAGGAAAGAATGTGAAAACAGGCTTTTGCCATGTGGAACAATCTAAAATAAGTCTGCCTAGAGTAGTAGAAGGAAAACTATCCACAGAAGTGAACATGTTTTATTCAATTCTTCTGCCTGTGTGTTCAGATGAGTTTGGGGACAGTCGAATGTTTCGGACTCGTTCGCTCTCTAAGATCACCTCTGCGGTGGCAAGGCAGCAGTACATCGACACCTCTGACGAGGAGGAGTATCAGAGGTACCCCTCTATGTACCAACAGCCCCCCCACCGCCGTCGTGGCAGTAGAGCCTCCTCACAGGAGAACCTGGGACAAGCCCCACCTGTAAGTCCTGGCAGCTAATCCATCCATCCATCCATCCATCCATCCATCCATCCATCCATCCATCCATCAATCAATCAATCCATCCATCCATCAGTCAATCAATCAATCCTGAAACTAAGAAAAACTAAAATAAAAGGAAGACAAACTTTAAAATGGCAACTTGTTAAACAGGAAAATCCAAATATAAAATCTGGTCAACTTTGATTTTTCTCATCAGATTAATGAGCTGAGCAAACGGATGTCAGCCATTGAGAGTCTGCTGAGCCGGTTGGAGGAAAAGATGACGCCCGGTGATGAGGTGAGTCAGCATGCCACCTGATCTGTACCAACTTTTACTTTGAAAACCCAGCCATAGAAACGCCTTCCTGCTGCAGACATCAGGACTGTCAAATGAAGAGGAGGCACTCAGGAAGAAGATGAGTGAGTTGGCAGGAAACCTGAGTGATAAGGGACCATCATTGTGGGATGAGGCAACCAAGAAAAGCTTCTCTGTGGGGAAAGGTCCAACTGCCCGGGGCTTCCCTTCTGTCTCTCTGAGAGACAAAGGACTGAGCTCCTCCAGTGATGAAGCACCCACCGAGGCTCAGAAGGTAGGACACTTGGGCCTATCCATGATCAGGGTCACAGAGGGAGAGGGGATCTGGAGGTTTCAGAGACCTGGATCAGTTTAGAACTCCATCTTCAAGGATCAGAAGGTTTAAGAATTTCTGCTGGTTCTGAGAAAACTTCCAGGTTCCCTCCAAGATTCCACTGCATGGCTCTACCTGGTACTGTTCCCAAAAGGGTTCAGTCAAGTCCATATGTCCCGTTGCTGTTGCTGAAAGGGTTCCACTCAAGAAAAAACATTTTTAGAACATCAGAAGTAAAACCCAGTTGGTCCTGTGGTACCTCTGTACCCCTGGTTCAGCTGTCTCCAGTGGTTCCAGTGTTTCCTCTGTTTACAGGGTGTCACTGGTTCTTGTGATTCCAGTGGTTCCTGTAGTGCTTGGGTCTGATTATATCTGGATGTTCCTGTCTCAATCCTTTGTAGTTGTAGAGTTTAAGATTCTAGAGTGGGACCCTGGCATAGCTAACCCTGCATCTCGCTAACCTGCCTCAATTGTTTCTTATTGTGACCTCAGCAGCAACCTGACTGGACCACCTGACCAGATGTTAGTCACATGACTCAGTCAGGAAGAAGATGTCCTGACACTCGTCTTACTGGGGATGAAGTCATTGACTTTGTTGTCCAGTCAGGTAACTGCTGTGACAGGAAGTTTTTTTCCTGCCACTAACATGTGTCCTCTTTCAGAGATCGACTGCCGCCGCCCTCTGTGACCTCACCACTGAGGTCCTGAGAACCATTAACGCCACAGAAAACGCTATGATCGAGTACGGCCTATCAGAGCCGGCGGGCCGACCGCAGTTAGTCAGCTCTGACCTAAAGCAGGCCGATGATTCATTCAGGGAACTTGAGGAAAATGTAAGCCCCTCCCTTCCTCACTAAGGCATGATGGGAATGTTTGCACTGGCTTTGACCCCCGGCTGCTGTGTGGCACTGACTGAGGCCACAAACATGCCCCCACCCTCAGAGGTGTCTACCGTGTGTGGGTTTACTGTGGGTGGAGCTGGTGAACTGTGGGCGGGTCAGTTCTGAAGGGCCAGAAACATCAGAGGGGCTCTATGAGGGGGTCGGGGGAACCACTGTGGTGAAGGGTCAGAGCCATGACATATGGGGTTGGGGGGTGGGGGGGTACTCTGTAGCTGTGCTCCCACTACAGGAACTTTACCACCAAGAGTACCATGGACCAATTCAGTTGCTGAAATCCCATTTCAGGAACCATTTTATCTCCTTCTCCAGATCAGGGCTTTGATGGTACTGGAACCTTCCAGTGATGTCATTGTTTCTCCAAATGGAAAAACCACAACAACCACTACTTAATCTGACAAAATCAAACTAAAAAAACACAGCGGTTGTCCACCATGTTGCTAACGGTACCTGGTGTTGATGATGACAACATCAAATAGCTCTTCATCTTGGTGGAAGGCCAGAGTTACTCTGATGATACTTCCACTTAACAAGGGTCCAGTTGTACATGGTGGGAATACAGCTATGACTTCACAAGCAGTCAGCATGTGCTCATGTTCCCACAGTTCACTTCCTGTCTGCCCACAGCGAACCTGAAGGGGGCTTGTTTGTTGGCGAGGTCCTTAAATCAAAAGATCATGTAGATGATAGATGTAATGCAGCTGATGAAAACTGACAACACTGT
The DNA here is from genome assembly GCA_020510985.1 of Pholidichthys leucotaenia. Lineage (NCBI taxonomy): Eukaryota > Metazoa > Chordata > Actinopteri > Cichliformes > Pholidichthyidae > Pholidichthys > Pholidichthys leucotaenia. The sequence continues at coordinate 356,855,955 of CM035845.1, read as the reverse complement.
GTTCTTTAATGGAATAATCAGGAATAATCTGAGAAAGGTGGATGGAGACAGAGTCGTGTCCTGAATGTTGATTGTTTTGTGTCAGATTTGATCAAAAATGAATAAACGTTCAACATCTAACATCTCAGGTGGAGGAGAATATTTTCCAAGAGACACGAGGTGTTTGTTTTTGTTGCCTCTCAGTAGCTTGTTGAGATTACAGTTTTTCGTTAGCAGTAAAAACTGGTTGTCATGGTTACTGTTCAGGTCTTCAGTGTCCTACGATAAACAATCTTCACCTGAGGAACAGACCCTGCTTGAACACAAACCTGCCATAATGTGTCAGCTGACTGGTATCCTCTCACCTGTGCAGGTGTATATCACAGCCAGTCAGTCCTATGAGCTGGAGTCCAAGCTGCGGCGCCTCGAGCAGAGTGCCAAAAATCATTTTGGAGGGACGACTGACTCTGAGCTGTCCGAGCTTGAGGACGTGGTGGCGCTGACTGCTGCCAGGGTCCAGAGTGCAGAGAGTGAGGTGGGTTGAGGCCGTCAGTGGGTTGAGGGTGAAGAGGCATTGTCAGAGTCGGGGCACGATCCCTAGATCTTGCCCACACTTTGAGTTTAGCTTGTCTTGGCTCTCTGTTTGTTACAATTATCTTTATTCCTTGTGATCTTTCTGTTTATTAGTATTATTATTTTCATCATGGTCAAGTCTTGTGGTTTATTCCTGTCGTCGTGTTGGTTTGGGCTTTTAATTTGACAGTGCCTTTCGTTTACATCCATTTTCACCTAGCTTGATTCATGCCTTGTTAAGTTCTTGATTATTCATGGCTGTTTATTATTTTGATAAGTACAGTATCTTTGTCCTTCTTAAGGGACACTTCCCTGTAGATCGGGGCAATGTCCTTAAGCCATGCTTGTGTGAGCAACATGGTCCTGTTTGCCTGTTTTCTGCCTGGTCCTGTTGAGCCTGTGCTTTTCCTTTAGCTTCTGTGTTGTGGATTATTTTTGTTCAATTAAATCCTGCAAACTGCAAGTCTGGCATTTGTGTCTTAAATCCCATCCCTGGAGGGCCAACTGTGACAGTTGGGACCAGGCAGAAAACAGGCAAACAAGAGCGTGTTGGTGACCCAAGCAGAACTTAAGAATGTTGCCCCATAGTTTGGGGTGGCGTCCATTAAATAGGACAAAGATCGATGAGAACCTCGCTCTTTGATTTCTCCAGTGCATTTAAAACCATCCAGCCACTGCTGCTGGGTGAGAAGCTGCGGGTGATGGGGGTTAACAGCTCTGTGATCTCCTGGATTACTGACTACCTGACAGGCAGACCACAGTTTGTCTGGCTGTGCAGAGTCTTGTCTGATGTGGTGGTTAGTGATAAGGGAGCTCCACTGGGGACTGTGCTTTCTCCTTTTCTCTTCACCTTATACACCACTGACTTGAAGTACAACACCGAGTCATGTCACCTGTAGAAATTCTCTGATGACTCAGCTGTTGTGGGGTGTATAAGAGGGGGAGAGGATGGGAAGTACAGGGCACTGGTAGACAGTTTTGGGGAGTGAACCGAGCAGAATCAATCACCTGAGACTGAATGTCAGCAAGACCAGAGAGCTGGTGATTGACTTCAGGAAGAAGAGGTCATCTTCACATCCGTTACAGATTAGGGGAGAGGATGTGGAGGTAGTGGAGGACTATAAATACCTGGGTGTCATGATCAGCAACGGACTGGAAATCTAACACCGATGCTGCATACAAGAAAAGGATGAGCAGACTTTACTTCCTGAGGAAGCTGAGATCCTTCAACATGTGCAGCAGGATGCTGGAGCTTTTCTACCAGACTGCTGTTGCCAGCACCATCTTCTTTGCTGCTGTCTGTTGGGGTAGCAGTATCAGAGCCAGCAACACCAATAGACTTGACAAGATTATCAAGAGGGCTGGCTCTGTGATTGGTCTCAGACCGGAGACCTTTGAGACAGTGGTGGAGAAGAGGACACTGAACAAACTGTGATCCATCATGGACAATCCTGATCACCCCGTCCACCACACACTGGACAGACAGTGGAGCACTTTCTCCAGCAGACTGCTACAGCTCTGCTGCCAAACGGTCAGGTACAGGAAACCTTTCCTGCCCCATGCCATTTCACTGCACAATAACTCACTCTGATGTTGAATTCTGGTCATAGCTATGCTGCCACACTGCACCTTACAGACTAACTGGTACCTCACATTTCACTCTGCTCCTGATAGTCCTTTATTGTACATTGGGTATGATTCATTTGTCTACAGTGCACCCAGATAGTCTTCACAGTGCTTCACTTTTTCCACATTTTGTTATATTACAGCCTTATTCCAAAACAGATTACATTCATTTTTCTTCCTCAAAATTCTACACACAATACCTCATAATGGCAATGTGAAAAAAGTTTTTTTTGAGATTTTTACACATTTATTAAAAATAAAAAACTAAGAAATCACATGTACATAAGTATTCACAGCCTTTTCCTTGAAGCTCAAAACTGAGCTCAGGTGCTTCCTGTTTCCACTGATCATCCTTGAGATGTTTCTACAGCTTTACTGGAGTCCACCTGTGGTAAATTCAGCTGATTGGACATGATGTGGAAAGGCACACACCTGTCTATACGTATAAGGTCCCACAGTTGACAGTGCATGTCAGAGCACAAACCAAGCATGAAGTCAAAGGATTGTCTCGAGGCACAAATCTGAGGAAGGGTACAGAAAAATTTCTGCTGCTTTGAAGGTCCCAGTGAGCACAGTGGCCTCTATCATCCATAAATGGAAAAAGTTTGGAACTGTTACGCCCCTGTCTAGGGGAAAAGGAGCACACCATAAACAGAACTGTGAAAAAGCTCCGTCCTGGTCCCCCCAAAAAAGCAAAGCCAGAGATTAATAACAAGTTCAGTGTGCTTTATTTACACGGGAGTTATTTACAGGCCAGTTAGCATAACTCTGGGGTGAACCAAGGCCAAAATAACAAACAAAACCCCATCTAGCTTTACCCAAATTAGTGCTACCTATCTTATGTGAAACCAGAAAGAACAAAAAGACAACCCTACACCTGACTCCCTATGCTAACAAAAACAGGAGAAAAAACAGACACAAAGGAAATGGCATCTCACCCCTTCTGCTCTGGGAATATATACAAGAATGTGGTACCAGTTTATATACACGAGTATTTACAAATCCTTTGGGAAAAAAGGTCACAAAATAACTAACACCAAATTAATCACAAGATAATTAACGAGAAATTAATCACAAAATAACTAACAATGAATTAACCTCTTGCGCTCCGGTGTAGCGCGGGCGGATACGTCTCTGCGTCCTAGAGCGCACTGAAAAAAAAAGCTGCATTTCTGTTCTTCCACTACAGACACAGCCACGAACAGAAAGCCAAAGGAGTGCTTTGATTGGTTTAGATTTGATTGACCTCTCATTCGACTAATAAGAGCCTTGAATTGGGTTTCTGAAACCTTGAAGAACCAATGACTGAAAACCTAGCAAGAAGGACCCGCCTACCAACGGCTGCGAATACAGCCAGCCAATTGAAGCACAGAAGTTCGAAAGCTGTTTTGTGTAAGGCTGGGTGACACACAAGCGTTCGCCAGTCTTTTTTTCCTTACTACTGTTCTTATTTGTTTTGAAAAATCGTTTGCCAAAACCGCAATCATGGAAGCGCAAAACCACAATAATGGAATTATGGTTTGACCGGGTCGCGTGACCAGAACCATGAGTCCGTAACAAGCGGACCAGCGTCATGTTCGTCTGACAATGAGGAAGAGAAGTTCGCCAACGACTTTGCTGTTGTGGACAGGTAAGTGTTATAAGCTAAATTATTCTTTATCCCTGAAAATTGTAATCCAAATGACTTTTGACCGATCGGTAAATTACAACTGTGCATTATCGCAACATGATGGACCCGGACTGTTGTGACCCCCCCCCCCCCCCCCCCCGCTACTCTTCTGTAGCGGATTGCAGATATATTGCAGATATTTTAGTCCAACTGTGCGTAGTAGACTGCGGCGCACCGTCACCACTTTCCGTCATGTAGCGATGGGCGATGTCCATCCTCTGTAGCGGGGGGTGGGGGGGGAGTTGTTATCGTCTACATTACAGATATTTTAGTATAATTTTTAGTGCACTGTAGGTTATTTTTTCTTGTAAAAAAAAGCCACACATTTTTTACGTGGCATGCTTCTTTGTGTGTGGGGGCTTGTTTGTTCATTCATTCATTCATAAATGAATAAACAACCCCCCCCCCACACACACACAGCCCTTCAACTTTCATTTGAGCCCAAGATCAAGCTTCTATATTGAATCATTCAAAAGTTACAGACGTTTTTCCAAACTGTGCCATTTGGCACAATTTGGCACAGTTCAAAAACGCCTGGGAACAACCTAACAAAAAAGCTGTGTAATATATTCATTTTTTGTGGTATTGTTACAAAATTTTGACCTCAGCTGGATAACACTTGGTTCTACATTTCTGTTGCATTTTCCAGCCCGGATCTGACAGCTGTGTGTTATTTGCAAGCATTTGTATCCAAAAAAACACCCAGGCGAAATTTATTTCCTTCAAGTTCAGTATGTTTAGATGACTGTTACTCAGTGGCAGGAGCACTTAGAGAAATTATGACTTTTTTGCCAAAAAATTCAAAGTGTTTTCTTTTAAATGAGACCAACCCCATGAAGATGCTGCAAAGGGTTGAAGAACAGCTTTTGATTTACTTTGGGTTTATTTTTTTGGCGTTTTTAGGGAAATTGACCAGAGTGCAAGGGGTTAATCAATCTAAGCAAAGCACATTGTTTTGGAGACTGAAACGAGACACTGCTGCTCTCAAGCTTCTAACTGTCATCTGGTCCAGCCGGAGGTTTTAAACTGACGTTGGCACCAGTTTCAGCCAATCCCCAGCAACTTCCGCTCAGTCGTGGCGCACGTCACTGGCGAAGATCCTTTATGAAGATGATGACTCACTGCAGCAGAAAAACACCAAACAGAACACAGAAAAAAACACAAAATAACGGCCAGGACCGTAACAGGAACCACTAGGACTCTTCCTAGAGCTGGCAAACCGTCTAAACTGAGCGACTGGGGGAGAAGGGCCTTAGTCAGGGAGGTGACCAAGAACCCAATGGTCACTTTGTCAGAGCTCCAGCATTCCTCTGTGGAGAGAGGAGAACCTTCCAGAAGGACAACAATCTCTGCAGCAATCCACCAATCAGGCCTGTATGGTAGAGTGGCCAGATGGAAGCCACTCCTTAGTATAAGGTACATTGCAGCCTGCCTGGAGTTTGCCAAAAGACACCTGAAGGACTCTCAGACCATGAGAAACAAAATTCTCTGGTCTGATGAGACAAAGATTGAAATCTTTGGCGTGAATGCCAGGTGTTGTGTTTGGAGGAAGCCAGGCACCGCTCATCACCAGGCCAATACCATCCCTACAGTGAAGCATGGTGGTGGCAGCATCATGCTGTAGGGATGTTTTTCAGTGGCAGGAACTTGGAGGCTTGTCAGAATAGAGGAAAAGATAAATACAGCAATGTGCAAAGACATCCTGGATGAATACGTGCTCCAGAGCGCTCTTGACCTCAGACTGGGGTGACGGTTCATCTTTCAGCAGGACAACGACCCTAAGCACACAGCCAAGATATCAAAGGAGTGGTTTTAGGACAACTCTATGAATGTCCTTGAGTGGCCCAGCCAGAGCCCAGACTTGAGTCCAATTGAACATCTCTGGGTTGATCTGAAAATGGCTGTGCACCGCTTCCCATCCAATCTGAAGGAGCTTGAGAGGTGCTGCAAAGATGAATGGGTGAAACTGCCCAAAGATAGGTGTGCCAAGCTTGTGGCATCATGTTCAAAAAGACTTGAGGCTATAATTGCTGCCAAAGGTGCATCAGCAAAGTATTGGGCAAAGGCTGTGAATACTTATGTACATATGATTTCTTAGTTTTTTATTTTTAATAAATTTGCAAAAAATCTAAAAAAAAAATTTTCACATTGTCATTATGGGGTATTATGTGTAGAATTTTGAGGAAAAAAAATTAATTTAATCCATTTTGGAATAAGGCTGTAACATAAGAAAATGTGGAAAAATTGAAGTGCTGTGAAGACTTTTCTGGAAGCACCGAAAATGGGACAGCATTTAGTCATCTGTGATGTATATGTGTGTTGTTTGTCCGTCGTTCTCTATGATGACCAAGGACATCATGGAGAAGAGGACTGGGTGCGGTATGTCTGGCTGTAGCTGATCAGTCTGATGCAGACACGGAAGGCTCTGCCACAGGTTGGGTACAGGTGGTTTGGTAGAACATACAAGGGCGGCTCTGGACTTGCGAAGCTCACATTTTCTCTGGGCCTTGGCAATCCTGTTCAGCTCAAAGGAGGCAGTACCTCTGCTGGTATGGCTACACCAGTCTGGTCGGTCTAGCGGTAGGGTCTCCCAGGTGTCAGGAGTGATGTCAAAGCTCTTCAGGGAGGCCTTAAGAGTGTCTTTGTAGCGCTTCTTCTGACCACCTTGTGAGCGCTTGCCCCCTGCTAGTTCACCGTAGAACAGTCTTTTTGGTAGGCGTGAGTCAGGCATACGAACAAGGTGGCCAGCCCACCTAATCTGGGCTCTCTTGAGCAGCGTGTGGATACTAGGCAGCTCAGTTTGGGAGAAGACCTCTGTATCAGGGATTTTGTCCTGCCAGGTGATCTTCAGGAGCTTTCTGAGGCAGTTCAGGTGGAAGCGGTTTAGCTTTCTGGCATGGCTCTCGTAGACTGTCCAGGTCTCGCAGGTGTACAGTAGGGAAGGCAGGACAACTCCCTTGTACACCTTCAGTTTTGTTGTCAGCCTGATGCCTCTCCTTTCCCACACTGTTGCACGCAGTCGTCTGAATGCTGAGCTTGCCTTGGCAATGCGCAAATTGACCTCGTCAATGTTGACAGACCTGGAGACTGTGCTGCCGAGGTACGTGAACTTGTCGACAGCCTTGAGAGTCTCCCCGTTGACAGTGATGGCTGATTTTATGTAAGTCTTCTGCGGTGGGGGTTGGTGCAGGACCTTGGTTTTCTTTGAACTGATTGTGAGCCCAAAGTTGTTGCAAGCAGTGGAGAAGCAGTTCATGCTCTGCTGCATCTGGGCCTCTGTAGCAGCGTTGAGTGCCCAGTTGTCTGCAAACAGGAAGTCACGCACTGAGTCCCCTTCCACCTTGGTTTTTGCTTGGAGCCTCCGCAGGTTGAAAAGCCTGCCGTCCATCCTGTACCTGATCCCGATGGCACTTTCTTCATTGTCGCCGAAGGCATCAGACAGCATGGCTGTGAACATCATGCTGAAAAGTGTGGGCATGAGTACATAGCCCTGCTTGACCCCGTTGGTAACTGGGAAAGCTTTGGAGGAGTCTCCATCATCCAGTACTCGAGCAAGCATGCCATCGTGGAACTGGCGCACCATGCTGATGAACTTGCCCAGGCAGTCAAACTTCGCCATGATCTTCCACAGCCCCTCATGGCTGACGGTATCAAAAGTCTTGGTCAGATCTACAAATGCTGTGCAGAGGTTCCTGTTCTGCTCTTGGCACTTCTCCTGAAGTTGGCGTGTGGCGAAGATCATGTCAGCAGTTCCACGATCCTCTCTGAAGCCACACTGGCTCTCCGACAGGTGACCGCCTTCCATGTGCTGAATGAGGCGGTTGAGAAGGACTCTTGTGAGGATCTTGCTGGTGATGGCGAGGAGAGAGATCCCACAGTGGTTGTCACAGGACTGCCTCTTTCCTTTTCTCTTGTAGAGATGGACAATGGAGGCATCCTTGATCTCCCGGTGGCCTTGACGTCCCACTTGATGAAGACCCTGGAGAGACTGCTCCTTGCTCATCTCCGCCCCCTGGTGGAACCAGCGATGGATCCACTCCAGTTCGCCTACCAGCATGGCATTGGGGTGGAGGATGCGGTGATCTTCCTCCTTCACCGTTCTCTGTCCCACCTGGAGAAGCCCGGGAATATGGTGAGGATCATGTTCTTTGACTCCTCCAGTGCTTTCAACACCATCCAACCGATGATCCTGAAGGACAAGCTGCTGCGCGCAGGGGTGGACCAGCACCTGTCATCATGGATCCTGGACTACCTCACGAACCGGCCTCAGTTTGTGAGAACCCGGGACTGTGTTTCCGACACGATCATCAGTAGCATGGGGGCCCCCCAGGGAACGGTGCTGGCTCCCTTCCTGTTCACTTTTTATACTGCGGACTTCTCACACAACACAACACACTGCCATCTACAGAAGTTCTCTGATGACTCTGCGATCGTTGGTCTCATCTCCAACGGAGATGAAGCTGAGTACAGAGGGCTTATCCAGGACTTCGTGGACTGGTGCCATCGGAACTGCCTCCAGATCAACGCGAGGAAAACTAAGGAGCTGGTGGTGGACTGCCGCAGGCATGGGCAGCCCCTCACAGCACCAGTAAATATACAGGGAACAGACATCGAGATGGTGACATCCTATAAGTACCTGGGTGTTCATCTGAACAATAAACTAGACTGGTCACACAATACTGACGCACTCTACAAGAAGGGACAGCGCAGGCTGTTCCTGCTGAGGAGACTCAGGTCTTTTGGTGTACAAGGGGCGCTGCTGAAGTCATTCTATGACACGGTGGTGGCATCAGCCATCACTTTTGGAGTGGTCTGCTGGGGCAGTGGCATTACTGCAGCCGATAGGAAGAGACTGAACAAACTGATTAAGAAAGCTAGCTCTGTCCTGGGGCAGCGCCTTGATCCGATGGAGGAGATAGGAGAGAGAAGGACGGTGGCTAAACTGTCATCTCTGCTGGAGTCCGAGTTCCACCCTATGCAGGACATACTGGATGCACTGAGGAGCTCATTTAGCAGCAGACTACATCATCCCAGGTGCACAACCGAGAGGTTTCGTAGGTCCTTCCTACCAACGGCTGTCAGACTGTACAACCTAAGCAGGGCTGCTCGCAGAGATAGCAAAAAGACGTAACAAACTAATAGTTTTTTGAATGCAAAAGATGCAATAGACTTACACAATGGTCCTCTCCGGCATACAACTAGGAACATACCGGTCGCTATGGAGGGTGAGAATATGTATGGGCACATAATCATACCATGTAGGATAACTAAGTAGTCGGTTATGCTGTTTCATCCCATCTAGCAACAATGCTCTGCACTGTGTGTTTATATATTTACATATTTATTCCATCTAGCTACATTGCTCCGCACTGTGTGTGTTTATATACTTGCATATTTATTCCACCTAGCTGCAATGCTCCGTACTGTGGGTGTTTATATATTTACATATTTATTCCATCCAGCTACAATGCTCTGCACTGTGTGTCTGTGTGTGTGTGTGTATATACTGTATATATCTTATAGTAATATGTACATATGTATATTAGCTGCTCTTGCTTGCTTGTTTTTTTTCTTGCCTTCTGATTGTTGCTCTGAGTGTTGCTATCCCTGTGCTGTTGCAATCCTGGAATTTCCCCATTGTGGGACTAATAAAGGCTTATCTTATCTTATCTATCTTATCTTATAACTTCCTGCTACCACATGGTCTGAAAGAGCTTGTGAGTTTCTGTATTAGAACTGGTCTTCCTAACTTGTAGATTTCAGCTGGGATAGATACGATAAGATAAGATAAGATAAGATAAGATAAGATAAGATAAACTTTATTGTCCCTCAAGGGGAAGTTTGTCTTGGGCTTGTCACCTGTGCTGCAACCGCACAATCCACACATACACAATGGATGTAGTACATAATAAATGAAATAAAACCCAATAAATAATACAAGTACATTCATACATAAATATATAACAGCAGTCATTAAGAACAGGAGTTATCAGTGTCCCTGACCTATTTATCTGAGTTTAAAAGTTTTACTGACGTCGGGATAAATGAGTTCTTGTATCTATTGAACCTGCACTTGGGGACTCTGTATCTCCTCCCTGAGGGCAGCCGCACATATTCATTGTTTAGTACATGGCTCATGTCACTGATTATTTTTTGAGCTTGTCTACAGGCTGCCTTGTCGTGTAAGATCTGCATGGGTAAATACTCTTTAACTCCAATAATTTTCCATGCTGTATGAATTAAACACAACACTCTGTTCTTTAGTTTCACAGAGAGGTTGCCAAACCAAGCTGTAATGCTGTATCTAATACAGCTCTCCAACACAGCCTGGTAAAATATTAACATAATCCTTTTATCAACGCAATGTATTCTTAATCTACGCAAGAAATGCAGCCGCTGTTGTAGTCTACTGCAGAGGTAATCAATATGTGTGCTCCAGGTTAATGAATTGTCAATAAATACTCCCAAATATTTATAGGAACTAACCTGTGTTATAGTGTGGTTGTGGATGACCACAGGCCTGTGGTCACCAACTCCCCGAGGGTCAAACACCATCTCCTTTGTTTTATCAGTATTCAAAATGAGATGACTGTCATCACACCAACTGACAAACCTCTGAATTTCTATAAAATAGCTTGACAGATCATGAGTCTTTTGAAGTAGTGATAAAATAGCAGTGTCATCAGAAAATTTAATAATTTGATTGCCTGGATAGACACTTCTGCACTCATCAGTGTATAAGGTGAACAAAAATGGTGAACTAACACAGCCTTGGGGAGCTCCTGTGCTGAGGGTTCTGGATTTAGATAAAGTTCCATTTACACTAACTTGCTGTTTACGATAAGTTAAAAATGAGTGGTACCATTTAATAATGACAGGATGCACTTTAAAATCATTTAACCTCTTAATTAAAAGGTGTGGCTGCAGTGTGTTAAAAGCTGAACTAAAATCAACCAATAAAAGACGTGCAGATGAGGTTGTCTCCTCCAAATGTTTAACCACAGAATGAGTTAAGGTTAAAATGGCGTCCTCTGTACTTCTATTATTTTTATAAGCAAACTGCAGAGGATCCAAAAGTCCTCCAAAATCAGTTTTCAGAATGTCAATGACAATCTTCTCGAGGCACTTCATTACCAGTGAGGTCAGTGCAACAGGACGATAGTCATTATTCTCTTTGCAGCTTGGTTTTTTTGGTACAGGAATTATAATAGAGCTTTTCCAAATTACTGAGACAGAACACGTATCTAAAGACTTCTGGTAGATGGGACTCCAGGCTTCTGCTAGCTCCTCACTACATGACTTCAGTAAGCGCCCAGAGATCCCGTCAGGCCCAGATACCTTCCTGGGACACATACGTGAGAAAAATCTTTCCACAACATGCGGAGCCTAATACTGATATAGCGTCCAGAGCAGCTTTTTGTTCATGAGAAAAATCTCTAGTCTCAAATCTGCAAAAGAAATTATTCAACTCGTTTGCCTTTTCTTCCTCATTCATTACATTAATGCAGCTTTTGGATGGAGTCATCTTTGTCATTACTTTAACTGAGTCCCACAGTTTCCTAGAACTTTTTCCTAGGCATTCAGATTCAAATTTCTTCCTCGTCTCATCTCTAGCTGTTCTTAGTTTGTAATTAATTTCTTTCTGTATATTTTTCACACTTAACATGTCCCCATTCTTAAAAGCAAGCTTCTTCTGTACTATGCACCGTTTTAATTCCTTGGAAATATAAGACTTATTATTGGGGTACACAGTGATTACTTTCTGAGGTAAAACGTTTTCTTTACAGAATTTTATGTACTCAGTTATGGTATCTGTGGCCTCCTCCAACTCCAAATTATGGAAGAGTCCCCAGTTGGTTCAAGAAAAACAACCTCTCAAAGTTTCTATGCCTTCATTGTCCCATATGAAGATTGTCTTTGTCTGTGGTTTGCTGCTTTTAAGCAAAGACTTGTAAATAGGAATCAGATGAACAGCATTATAGTCTGAGGACCCCAGGGGGGGCTTAACCCTTGCTATATAGGCATTTTTGACATTCCCATAGCATTTGTCCAAAATATTTTTCCCCCTTGTACTGCAGTTCACATATTGGCTGAAGCCAGGCAGTGCCGCATTCAGTTTGCAGTGATTAAAATCCCTTAAAATCAAACAAGGTGCTTCAGGAGTGCGTTCCAGTTGTCTGTGTACACAGTCCACGATAGCGTTCGCCACGTTGAAAGCATTCCCGCTGGGCGGGATATAAACGGTGCATAATAAAATGTTTCCAAATTTGCGGGGGAGATAAAAAGATCTCAGGCTTAAGCACAGCAGTTCTATGTCCAGGGTGCAAACCGACTCTCGTAGTGAACTGTGAGCACCATTTGTTCTCAACGTGCACACAAATACCTCCTCCTTTGATCTTACCGGAGAGCGTGTCCCTGTCCTCCCGCACCAGGGAGAAGCCGTCCACGGATAGGAGCGAGTCAGGTACGTCCTCCTGAAGCCACAATTCCGTGAAAACGAGCAGGCATGACTCCTGGTACTTGTATAGGAACCTGGCGTTGATTTTGAGTTCCTCCGTTTTGCTCTTCAGCGAGCGGACATTACAGAGCAACATGGATGGCAGTGGCGGCCTGTTCTCTCTCCTCCGCAGTCTCTGTCGTACTCCGCCACGTTTCCCTCTCTTCCGTGACCGGCTTCTACGTCCTCCTGTTGGATTTCGTAAGAGCTCCCTAGGCAGGAGGGGTGCCGAGACGTGGCTGGAACGAAGAAGCAGGAGCTGGTCTCGAGTATAGCTCAGGAGGGTGGTCGGCCTCATGTCCCAATCCACTTGGGTACAGTGGCATATTATCCCGAGCAACCAGATCACAAGCAGTCCCCTTAGCAAAAATGTCATTATGATACTACAAACTGAGCACTAAAACTAAGTACTACAAACACACACACACAGCAGCACCACAGGGTAGCCCGGGTCACAGCAGAGCAGCGCCACCAGCAGCGTCCATGTTGAAAAAAAAAATGGAGGGATGGAGTCAGAGCCTGGTGCTTTGCCGTTCAAAAGGAGTTTGATCGCTTTTTGGACTTCTGATTCCGTTGGAGGTTCTGCCAGAGACATGTTCACCTCTACTTGGGGCATGCGAGTGATGGCTTCTGCACTGATGGACGAATGTCTGTTCAGGATGCTGCTGAAATGTTCTGCCCATCTTTCCAGGATTGTGTTCTTGTCGGTGAGGAGAGTGGACCTGTCAGCACTGAGTAGTGGTGATGTTCCAGAAGACTGAGGCCCGTAGATGGTCTTAAGGGCATCGTAGAAGCGTTTGGAGTTGTTACTGTCAACATACTGCTGTTTTTCATCTGCCTTTTTGCTGAGCTTATCAAGCTCCTCTCTTGTGAAACCAGCTGCCAATCTGGATTCGGGAGTCAGACTCGATCTCTGTTTTTAAGAATAGGGTTAAAACCTTCCTTTTTGATATAGCCTACAATTAGGGAGGGATCATGTGTTTCTGAATCCTCCCTTAGTTATGCTGCTACTAGGTTTAGACAGCCAGGGGACCTCCAATAATTGCACTGGGCTTTACTCCTTTCAATTAAATATTTTTTTTGCTGGTCATTAACATCTGTTTGTTCTCTCCCATAGATTGAGTCCCCATCGTGCTGTTTGCTCTCTACATGTCTGTTCTTTTCTTCTTCTCTATCCCCTCACCCCCCAGCCAGTTGCATCAGATGACTGCCCCTCCCTGAGCCTGGTTCTGCTAGAGGTTTCTTCCTGTTAAAAGGGAGTTTTTCCTCTCTGCCGTCGCCAAACAGTTGCTCACAGGGGATCGCCTGATTGCTGGGGTCTTTCTACAATTGTGGGGGTTCCCCCTACAGTTCAAAGTGCTATGAGATGACTGTTGTTGTGAAATGGCGCTATATAAATAAAGTTGAATTGAACTGAATTGAACTGAGCCAGAAATCTCTCTGAGCTTTTCCTGCACAATTCCTTTGATGGAGTTGAAGGTTGCCTTCTTAGAGGCAGATCTTCTGTATTGCTGGTACGCTCTGTGGGCTTCATGCTTTTCGTCAAGCCGCTTTTGGAAGTCCTCATCATTTTCAATGAACCAGTCTTGGTGTTTGTGTGTGTTCTGGCCCACACGAGTGAGTGAGGTGTTGTATACCATGTCTCTGAAAGCTGCCCAGTCTTCTTCTGCTCCATATTCCCCAAGGTCGAGCTGACTAAGCTTGCTGTCCAGGTCCTCACTGAGGTTCTGTCACACAGAGTGCTGTTCCAGCTTGCTGACATTGAGTTGCTTGTTTGCCTTTTTTCCCCTGTGGACGCTGTTTGGGCTGGATGTGCATGTTGAGCTTTGAGAGAACGAGTCTGTGATCCATCCAGCAGTCTGTGCCACACATCGTCTTTGTCAATCTAACATCCTTCCTGTTTCTCCTTCTCACAATGATATAATTGATCAGATACCACTGCTTGCTGCATGGATGCATCCACGAGGTCTTGTTGCGATTAGGCAAGCGGTCCACGGTATTTGTGATCAGAAGGTGATGACAGGCGCATGTCTTCAACAGGAGAAGACTGTTGCACTTTCCAACTCCATTTCTCCCAAGGACTCCCTCCCATGTCTGGTAGTCTGTACCAACTCTACCAACTCTGGTGTTAAAGTCTCCAAGAACAATGAATTTGTCTTCCTTTGGTATGCCTTCAATAAGAGTCTCTAAGTCCTCGTAAAACTTGTCATTGATCTCATCTGGGTTCATCATGGTGGGGGCATATGTACTGATGAATGTGGCATGGTGTTTTCCTCGGAGGGGGAGCCGCAGGGTCATGAGGAGGTCGTTAGTTCCCTTGGGGAGGCTGGTAAGCTAGCTGATCAGATTGGATCTGATCTGGAAATCCACTTCTGCTTCACGGCGTTCTTCACTGCCTCTGCTGCTCCAGAAAAAGGTGTAGCTGGCTTTGACTTCTGTCAGTTCACCTTCATCTGCAAATCTTGTCTCACTCAGAGCTGCAATGTGGATGTTGTGCCTGTTGAGTTCGCTTGTGACAAGTGCTGTCCGTCTCTCAGGTATGTCTGCTTTGGAGCTGTCCATGAGTGTTTGCACGTTCCAAGTGCCAATGATGAGGGATGCCACCTTAATTGATTTCTTCTGAGAATTTGGACTGCTAGGGTTGAATCCCCGACAGCCACGGCTTGCTGGCCAGGGTGTAGCAAAGCAGGCTATGTTTCAGGCACCTTTTCTAGCCCCTTCCTCAGGCCATGGAGGTGAGCAGAGCAAATCTGAAAGAGGGGTGCTCAGGCACCCAGGGGGCTGCCGAACTCCACTGTTGCTTCTGTCCAGTAGAGAGCAACCCTATGTCCGCCTGTGTGTGGGATTGTGGCTACAGCTTCCAGTGTATCTGCACCTGCTGCTTCGTCACTTGCCCATCGCCACAGGACTTGGAGGGAGAAAGGGGAATGAGAAGGAAATTGTGTGTGTGGGGGGGTGATGTCTTGACTTGCATGTGAATTTGATTTAAGTGAGAGAGCGTTGCGCAGGGTCGTCAGCGTCACTCTCTCGTCCCAGCCTAACTGGATCCAGTGGCAAGACCTAGTCAAGATGGGTGGAGATAGGTTAGGACACAGTGGATGGCTAGCAGTGTCCTACGTGTCTCACTGTGCCCTAGATGCGCTCCACAACACTTTGCTGGGTCTGCCTTCCTGCCCATTGAGACAATCTGGTGGTTTCCTCCACGCAGTCCGCCAGGTCCAGTCTGCACATGTGTAGTTAGACAAGCCCTACCTCACTGAGGGTTTCAAACCCATTGGCTACCCTCACTATGTTTTTCCCACCAGTCAAAGCAATTTACCGGGATGTGGCCCCTGTTGCATGCAAACAGCTACTTGGAACCACAGGTGAGAGTTGAGTGCCAAGTGGGAACAAAAGTGGACTGACCACCCGGAGGTGCGACTGTTGCCCCGTCAGAGGCACTGTCCCTCCCCGACACTCCATACACCCCAATGCGAGGTGAAAACGGAAGTTAACAAAAGGTGCTGTGAAAATAAAAGCCCAAACCAACATGACGACAGGAATAAACCACAAGACGTGACCACGATGAAAATAATAATACTAATAAACAGAAATATCACAAACAATAATGATAATTGTAACAAAGAGAGAACCAAGACAAGCTAAACCCAAAGTGAGGGCATGATCCCCAGATCATGCCCCGAGTCTGGCAGGCGTGGTGAGTTGTGTGTCTTGGATTGGGTGAAAAAGATACAAAAATTTTGGTTTGGTACTTCCTGTTATGTATGAAATTACAGTACCTCTGGAATGATGAGGCCAGGTGCACAATAGAACTCATGAATTGCTGAATAGACCCACCTGTGATGTATGAGAGTGTGTGTGTCTGGGATGCCGTGCCCACCCACAGGGTGACGTTAGGCGGGCACGGCCCACTCTCTATATAAACTCAAGTTCATAATAAAGTTAGGTAGTTGTTGCAGGAAGTCTCACCTCCGTCCTGGTCATTTATCAGACATAACATTTGGAGACCAGGAGAAGAATGGGAGCATGCTGGTTTAATCAGCGGCTGTTGCCGTTTCTGGAGAGCCCGGGTGAGCCGTTAATTTCGTGACCGCAGTGGAGTCGGAAATTCGAGGAGTATGTTGACTTGCCGAGTTTCCCTCAGCTTGACGGGAGACAGTGGCGGGCCCTCCTGGCCTGTAGCCTTGGCGCGGAGGGCCGAAGGATTCTCAACTCATTGGGCACGAGTGAGGGCTACGTGGAGGCTGTCCGGCTCATGGAGGCGCACTTTGCGGAGTGGGCGAGGGCCAGAGAGTTGTGGGCAAAGACGCTGGTGGCGCTGGACACGCCATAGCTAGTTAGCTTAGGAATGCTAACGGCTCATTCGGAGCCTATGGACAGGCTAGCTGACAGGCTAGTTTCATGCCAAAACAGGGCTAAGGGTGTGAAACTGGGCCTCGAGGCAGAACCGGGGCCACATGTGGAGAAACCCCTGGCTACTGATGACAGCGGACAAGATGTCAACATCGCATGACCTGAAGGATGTCTGGACCGCAACGGGTGGTGGAACTGGACGATGTGAGGGTGACCATGCTGTTAGCCACCGCCACTACGCGCTCCATTGTGAGTGAGGCCTGGGTTAAGAGGCTAACACCCCAGCGCCCAGACGTGGCAGAACTGCCGGACGACGAGGACCCCGGGAACAGCAGGTGTATCATGCTGATGGTGCAGTATGGTGAGAAGACCATTCCCGCGTTCAGGTTCCAGGTGGCACACCGGGGCGAGAATGTGATGGGGTGGGACCTGTTTGATGAGCTGGGTTTCAGTTTTGAAATTGGTGGACAGACGGTCAGCGGCCCAGGACCGGTTTACACGGGCTTTGGGGACGTGGGTGTGGCCAAAGATCTTAGTGTGAGTGAAACGGACAGCAAATGGGACTCAGAGAGTAACTACAGCTCGGATGATGATGATGATGATGTGATGAGGATGAGCAGGACCCGGAATTGCCCTCACCCCTTGAGCAGTCAGAGCCGGAGCGAAGATGGAGAGAGCCCAAGTTAAGCATGACCATCAACGGCGGAGAGGTGGCACAGCAGGCGTTAGCCCTGCCGCTGGAGGCCATACAGGGGGAGAGCACGTTTGGCGCCGTATAACGCCACCTTGGGATGGACCCAATGCCGGTTCTCAGGCTGCCCTGGAAGAGGGTGCTGGATGGCACGCTGGGATCCCGGGAGTGGCCTTTAAGGACGGGGTGCCCACGCTAGAAGCGAGCAAGCGGGGCCAGGCGGGCTGAAGGTCTCGGGAGAGGAGCAGCAGCCGCGGGACACAGTGAGCGATGGATGCAGCGGTGAGGAGCCCAGGTCGGTGAGCAGGACCGATGAGGGTGATGGTGCATGTCCCGGAGGTGAGCAGTGGCTGGATACGGAGGCTATGCATCATGACTCATGGAACGAGGGAGTCGAAAGCTGTGTCGAGACGCCCGGGTCAGAGAGGGTCGCCGACGAGTGCGAAGCTGAGAGCCCCGGGAGTGAGCAGCAGCAGCTGGACACGGTGGCAGCACAGCGGAGCATCCTGCACGAGGGTGCTGGACGGTACGGTGAGACGCCCAAGGCAGCGAATGGCACCAACGAGCGGGTTTCCATTTTCACCAGAGTGCAGGTCCAGCACCACCCTACACGTCTGGAAAATGGTGCACCACCCCTGCCATGGGACCGGTGGTGCACCGGGGAGCTCCAAAACCGGCCAAATTTCAAATCCGCACGCTTCCATATCTTCTTGTAATCCACTTTTATCCTCATCGCCAAATGTTATGTCTGAATATGGAGCCAAGGACGAGGCCAGGTGTCGAACTGAAAACAGGTTTGTTAAAGAGGGTCTTTACAGCACGGCATGACTGTTAGGCAGAAGAGGTGGCCAAGAGACCGCCCCTCTTGTCCACTGTCCTCTTATAGCCCTGGGTGGTGGCGGAACCGGAAGATGGTGCCACCACCCATACCACACAAATAAGAGCCCAAACTATACACAACAGCCGCCACTGCACCGCACTTCACAAATAACGGTACTATTTACAACACAACACTTCCCTCAGTTTTGAAGTCAGGCTTTAGTTAATTTTTGGTATAATAAGGGATAATTCTGTAAAACATAATATTGCTTCACTTTATTATGAACTTTTCAACAGCAAATGTTTGCAACGTTTTAATTATTTTTGGTGAAACATAGCAATTAGGATGAACACATACTTCAAGAAGAGAGAGGACCATAGGGCGACTTACAAGAGTGGAGGAAGGTGCACACAGGTGGACTACATCTTCTGCTGGAGAAATCTGAAAGAGATAGGAGACTGCAAGGTGGTGGCAGGGGAGAATGTAGCTAGACGGCATTGGATGGTAGCCTGTAGGATGACTTTGGAAAGCAAGAAGAGGAAGAGAGTGAAGACAGAGCCAAAGATTAAGTGGGGGAAGTTACAGAAGGAAGAAGGTCGCAAAGAGTTCAGGAAGGAGTTGATACAGACTCTGGGTGGTAGAGAAGAACTACCAGATGACTGGGAAAGTACAGCAAAAGTGTTGAGGGAAACGGGTAGAAAGGTATGTGGTGTATCCAGTGGACAGAGGAAGGAAGACAAGGAGACTTGGTGGTGGAATGAGGAGGTGCAGGAAAGTATTCAAAGGAAGAGGTTAGCAAAGAAAAAGTGGGCTAGTCAGGGAGATGAAGAAAGTAGAGTATTTGGAATCTAGGCACATGGCAAAGAGAGAGGTGGCAAAGGCAAAGGAAAAGGCATATAGTGAGTTGTTTGAGAAGCTGGACACTAAGGAAGGAGAAGAGGACTTGTATTGACTGGCTAGACAGAGAGATGGAGCTGGAAAGGATTCAATTCAATTTTCAATTCAACTTTACTTATATAGCACCATTTCACAACAACAGTCATCTCATAGCACGGTTAAACTGTAAGGGAAACCCCCACAATTGCTGAAAGACCCAGGCAATCCCTTGTGAGCAAACGCTTGGCGACAGTGGAGAGGAAAAACTCCCTTTTAACAGGAAGAAACCTCCAGCAGAACCAGGCTCAGAGAGGAGCAGTCATCTGTTGCGACTGGCTGGGGGGTGAGGGGATAGAGAAGAAGATGAAAAGAACAGACATGTAGAGAGCAGACAGGACGATGGGAACTCAATCTATGGGAGAGAACAAACAGATGTTAATGACCAGCAAAAATATTTCATTGAGAGTGAAGAAAGGAATGAAGCCCAGTGCATTATTGGAGGTCCCCCGGCTGTCTAAACCAATGAGTGTCATGATCTGAGCACAGTCAGGGACCGTGCCCAGGCTTTATGTTCATTCTGGTCTATGTTTTTCTTCTTCTTCTTCTTCTTCTTCTTCTTCTTCTTCTTATTATTATTATTATTATTATTATTATTATTATTATTATTATTATTATTAAGTGTCCCTTGTGCTCCCCAGTCATTAGTCACTGCATGTAGTCCTGTGCTCATCCCCTGTTGTTGTTATGTGGTTGTCTTTTGTAATTTGGTTATTATTATTTGCATTATGTGTCTCCTGTGGGACCACATGTGTATCACTTTAAGCTTCACATCTCAGAGAGAACAAAGAACTGGGCCTCCTGTGAGATAACAGGAGGATGTGAAAATTTAGTCTTTGGTATGCAAGAGACGGCCTTGGGGGATTTCCTGGTCTGCCAGAGACTATGAGGAGGATGTTATAGGATTTAAGGAAAGATGTATTGTTACTTGTGATTAAATGCAATGTGACTGTGAGCTTTGAAGGTCCTGGATATATAAAGGACGAATGTCTGTGTTTTTCCCTCTTTCTGTTTTGCTGATGTTGGAAGATGTGAATAAACCTGACTCGTGAGATAAACTCTGCCTCGTCATTTTCACATTTCCACACTGGTGACCCTAAGACGTATCATGGATGAAAGAAATTCCCCCGGGCCAGCCGAGTCAGGAGCTCCCAGCCAAGCGTATGCTGCTACCGTCCAGCTACCGGACTTTTGGCAAGACAACCTGCGCTCCTGGTTCCACTTGGTCGAAGCACAGCTCGCCCTCCGGGGGATAATGGTAGATTACACGAAGTTCTACCATGTAATTGCAAAGCTCGAAAACCGCACGGCTCGGCATGTGGAGAGCCTATTGGAGCGGCCACCAGCCAACGACAAATACGGCGGGTTGAAGGCTGCACTTATCCAGCGCTTCACTCTCTCAGTCGAGGAGAGAGCGGAGAGGCTCCTGGCTCTGAACGACTTGGGAGATGGCACGCCCATTGACCTGATGGAGAACATGCTGAGGTTGAGGGGCTCAGATGGCGATGACTTCCTCTTCACCCACATTTTCTTCAGGACCCTACCGTCGGCCACGAGAGCAGCCCTGGCCAGTTTGCCGTTGTTGGACCAGCAGGACTTCCGCGCGCTGGCCCAGGAGGCGCACCGGATTCTCAACACCAGCAAACAGCACGCGGCCACCGCGGCGGCGACGGAGTTCGGTGCAACGGCCGGAGATGACAGGGGGCCAGAGACGGCGGTAGCAGAACCACCGACAACGGCGGCGGCGGGGGCCAAGGATCGCGGAGGAGACACCCTCTGTTTCTACCATCGCCGCTTTGCAGAGAAGGCACGCAAATGTATACCACCGTGCCAGTTCAAGCGCTCGGGAAACGCCAAGACCGGGGGTCGGTAGCAGCTGCGGCCCTCGGGGAGGAGAACAAGCTGCTCTACTTGAAGGATGCGCGCTCGGAGAGGCAATTCCTCGTGGACACAGGCTCCCAGTTGAGTTTCATCACACCTTCCTCCGCGGACCGGCTGGCGGTTCCCAGAGGTTCCGGGGCGTCAGCAGCGAACGGCTCGGAGATTAAGACTTTTGGTGAGAGGACTCTGCTTCTGTCCCTACACGGCCGTACATTTGAGTGGACTTTTGTTATAGCTGCAGTGAATTTCAATATGTTGGGGGCTGATTTTCTGTGCTCACATGGTTTGTTGGTCGATCTTGCTAACAGGTGCGTGGTTAATGCACTTTCTTTTTATTCTATTCCCTATACAGCCCGAGTGACCCAGCCAACAGCTCAAGCCAACGTCACAGCTGCAAGCGGTAAGTTCCACACACTGCTCACTCAGTTCCCAGCACTCTCAGTTC
The DNA here is from genome assembly GCA_020510985.1 of Pholidichthys leucotaenia. NCBI lineage: Eukaryota > Metazoa > Chordata > Actinopteri > Cichliformes > Pholidichthyidae > Pholidichthys > Pholidichthys leucotaenia. The sequence goes on along the minus strand of CM035845.1, from coordinate 356,834,488 downwards.
CCACATTTTCAGCAGCCATCGCTAAATACGGAGTGGAACATTTTATTACTACCACCGGACCGCCCGTTTTTGCAAAAGCTCAGCGCTTGGATTCAGCTAAACTGACCATAGCGCGCGAGGAGTTTGCCAACCTGGAAAGGTTGGGCATCATTCGGCGTTGGGCTGCACGGTGGCGCAGTGGTTAGCACTGCGGCAGCACAGTTTACCCTTGGCCGGGGGATTGTGGGGATCGTGGGATCGTGGGTTCGATCCCAGTCCCCGACCAACAGTGATCTGTGTGGAGTTTGCATGTTCTCCCCGTGTTGCGTGGGTTTACTCCGGGATTTCTCCAGTTTCCTCCCACATGCCAAAAACATGCATGTTGGGTTAATTGGCTGTTCTAAATTGTCCCTAGATATCTGTTTCCTATAGGCCCTTAGAATAGAGGATTAGTATTAATGAAAGCGCTTTGAGTGGTCTTTGTGACTAGAAAAGCGCTATATAAGTGCAGGTTAGTTAGTTAGTTAGTTAGTTCAAACAGCCCATGGGCTTCCCCACTTCACATGGTCCCGAAAGCTGACGGCTCGTGGCGACCTTGCGGAGATTTCCGCAGGTTGAACAACGCCACAGTGCACGACCTCTACCCAATTCCGCATATCCAAGATTTTTCCATTCATTTGGCGGGGGCACGCGTTTTTTCTAAGATAGACTTGGTCCGCGTTTACCACGAAGTCCCAGTGCATGCTGAGGACATACCCAAAACAGCGGTAATAACTCCGTTTGGCCTATTCAAGTTTTTGCGCATGCCATTTGGGCTTAAAGGCGCTGCGCAGACGTTCCAATGCATGATGGACGCGGTGTTGCGCGATCTCACCTTCGTATTCGTCTACCTGGACGACATCTTAGTCGCCAGCGCATCCGAAGACGAACATGAAAACCACCTCACGGCAGTTTTCCGGAGGTTGGGAGAGCACGGTTTAATAATCAACCCAGCGAAGTGTCAGTTCGGAGTGACGCAGATTGATTTTTTGGGGCATCGCGTCTCTCCAGAAGGAGCAGTTCCGCTGCCTGAAAAAGTGCGCGCGGTAGCAAATTTTCCCCAGCCACAAACGGTCAAAGCATTACAGGAGTTTTTGGGAATGGTGAATTTTTATAACCGTTTCCTCCCCCGCGCAGTGCAGCTCAAGCAACCACTGTATGCTGCACTCAAAAAACAAAAACCCACAAATAAGATCGAATGGTCTCCGGAGCGAGAGCAAGCATTTTCGGAGGTCAAAACAGCCCTGGCAAACGCTATGTTGTTAGCACATCCAGACCCAACGGCCCGCATAGCGCTCACTACTGACGCGTCAGATGTTGCCATGGGGTGGTCGTGGAGCAGCATGTAGCCGGGGCTTGGCAGCCGCTCGCCTTTTTCAGCAGGACTTGCGCGATAGTGAGCGAAAATACAGCGCATTCGACAGGGAGTTGTTAGCTTTCCACTTGGCCATTCGCCACTTCCAGTTCTGGCTGGAGGGACGCCGTTTCACCGCGTTCATTGACCACAAGCCGCTGACATTCGTGATGGCCAAGGTTTCAGAACCGTGGTCGGGCCGGCAGCAGAGACAGCTGGCTGCCATCTCAGAGTTTACTACCGATATTCAGCATGTGGCGGGTAAACTTAATGTGGTGGCAGACTGTCTCTCGCGTGCCGTGGCGGCCCCAGTCCGCATAGGGATAGATTATGCAGCCATGGCCGCAGATCAGGTTAGTGACGTGGACGTGAGCGCGCTCCAGTCTGGACCAACAGGGTTAAGGCTGGAGAACAGGGTGCTGCAAGACGGTATGCCCCCCCAATCTGCGATGTCTCCACTGGGCGACCGCGTCCTGTGGTACCGGCTGCGTGGCGCCGCCGCGTTTTTGACTCTATTCATTCTCTGGCGCACTCGGGAGTGCGTGCTTCGGTCAAAATGGTAGGAGAGAAATTTGTATAGCCGAGCCAGCGCAAACAAGTTAAGGAGTGGGCAGCAGCCTGCATGGCTTGTCAATGAGCCAAGGTACACAAACACACGAGAGCTCCCTTGGAGCCGTTTCACATCCCGGCTAAGAGGTTCGACCACGTTCACGTGGACCTCGTAGGCCCCCTCCCGCCATCGCAGGGGTTCACACACCTTCTGACAATGGTAGACCGCACCACACGCTGGCCGGAAGTAGTCCCACTGGCAACAACCACAGCCGAGGAGGTGGCGTGCGCGTTTTTAACAGCATGGGTTGCGCGCTTTGGAGTCCCATCGGACATTACGTCCGACAGAGGTCCTCAGTTTGTTTCCAAACTTTGGTCAGCAATGGCCCGCAGCCTGGGGGTAACGATCCACCGCACAACCGCGTACAATCCGCAGGCTAATGGGTTATGCGAACGTTTTCATAGGTCATTGAAAGCGGCTCTCAGAGCATCGCTGACGGATGCAAATTGGGTGGACAAGCTCCCGTGGGTTTTATTTGGGTTGTGTTCTGCACCTAAAGAGGACTTAGAAGCCTCCCTGGCTGAGCTAGTTTTTGCGCAGCCACTTCGGCTGCCCGGGGAATTTCTCCCAGATAATCCTGCGCCAGATAGCTCCCCATCTCAGCGGTTGCAGCGTGGCACGGAATCGGGCACGCTGCCTGGCCCCGTTCACCACATTTTTCTGCGCGTTTTTGTGCCTAAGGGTTTGAAAAACGCGGAATTTGTTTTTGTCAGACACGATGCCCATCGCCCACCGCTGCGACCACCTTATGATGGACCATTTAGAGTGCTGGAAACAGGGGACAAGCATTTTTTGCTAGATTTGGGGGGCAGGAAGGAAAAGATTGGCATAAACAGGCTCAAACCCGCCTTTGTGGTGGCGGACGAGGATGTGCTGTTGGCCAGGGCTCCTCGGCGCGGCAGACCCCCCCGGGGACATTCCCCAGAACACCCACAGAGAGTGACAAACAGTTCTCACCCCAAGACAGCAGCTCCCCAGCGGGATGGTGCCGTAGAAGTGGCGAAGCCTGCTTACAGCAGATACGGGAGGAGACTGAGGCCCAAGCAGCACGTGGGTTAATGTGTAATGATGTTATCATGACATGCAGACTGTTATTCTGTTGTTCCATCTTAGATGTTTGGGGGGGGGTCATGTGGGACCACATGTGTATCACTTTAAGCTTCACATCTCAGAGAGAACAAAGAACTGGGCCTCCTGTGAGATAACAGGAGGATGTGAAAATTTAGTCTTTGGTATGCAAGAGACGACCTTGGGGGATTTCCTGGTCTGCCAGAGACTATGAGGAGGATGTGATAGGATTTAAGGAAAGATGCATTGTTACTGGTGATTAAATGCAATGTGACTGTGAGCTTTGAAGGTCCTGGATATATAAAGGACCAATGTCTGTGTTTTTCCCTCTTTCTGTTTTGCTGATGTTGGAAGATGTGAATAAACCTGACTCGTGAGATAAACTCTGCCTCGTCATTTTCACATCTCCACACTCCTGTGTTTTCCCGGTCTGCTGTGCTCATCCCTTGTCGTACGTCATCCCCTGTTATCTGTCTCGTCATTATTGCCCTCATGTGTAACTGTTCAGCGCTGATTGTCTCCCAGCTGTTCCGTGTTCCCCTAATTATGAGTCTTCCCATATATGTGAGTCTGTGATGGTGCTCTGTCTTGGGTCACTGTTTGTCATTCCTCCTGTTGAGCTCCCCAAGTGGTGGCTGAGTGGTAAAGCATCCGCCCCACAGCTGGAAGTTTCAGGTTCAGGTTCAGGTTCAGGTTCCTTTATTTGTACCTGTAGGTAGATTTGTTTTGCAGTCAGGTGACATCCATATTTACAAACCACAATTACATTCAACATAGACACAAACACAGGCACACATGAAGCTGACTATAGACATGATAAAAATACTCAAGGCTCCATCAATCAGGATATAGGACAAAGAGATAAGAGAAAAAACAAAGAAATAAGAGAGAAGGGTCATATTAAAAAGTTAGACTAGTCAAAGAGGTTAAAAACTCAAAAGTCTAAAACCCAATAAAAGATTTAGAACCCAAATAAAAAACCTACAAAAACAAGTAAATATAAAATGGAGTTAATAAATAGGTACCTAAATTATGTGCAATATATTGTTACATCTTGTTCAACTCTTTGACAGCAGCAGGAACAAAGCTGTTTTTGTAGCGCTGGGTTTTACTTTTTGGGACAGCAAACCTCCGTCTTGAGGGAAGAAGCTGAAAGTTGCAGTGCAAAGGGTGGGAGTCATCATTTAAAATGGAGGTAGCCATCCTCTGTACTTGTCTGGTGTACAGGGATGTCAGGCTCAGCTGTGACTCACCAAGCAAACGACTGGACCATCTAACTACCTGATCCAAGGATTTCCTCTGTTTCAGTTTTATCTGACCAAACCATGACACTAAAGAAAAGGATAAAACAGATTCAATAAAAGCCCGATAAAACATTGTCATTATGGTTCGGTCAGTTTGGAAGCGTGCAAGTTTCCTCAAGCAATGCAAATGTTGCTGACCCTTTTTGCACACCCTTTCACAGTTCACTTCAAACTTTAAATTACTATCAATAATCGCCCCAAGATATTTGTAGGATTCAGTGGTCTGGCCTTTTAGTACGGTGACTTTGTGCCTGGGATTTTTCCTCCTAAAGTCAATAATCATATCTTTAGTTTTTGTCGTATTCAGCTGCAGGTAGGAATCCTCACACCAGTACCATCACCTCTGTAAACAGGATTTAACTGATTTTGTAACCCATGGCTTGTTGTTGGGATATATTTTGACACGTTTACATGGAACGATCATGTCTCTACAGAAAGCCATGTATGAGCATGTGATGTCCACCAAAGAGTCCAAATCATCCCCGCAGGCCAGTGTGAACACCTCCCAGTCCGTACAGTTAAAGCATTCCTGGAGGCAGTGCACTGAATCCTCTGTCCACACGTTTATGTCTCTGGTTTTGGCCTTGTCTCTTCTGAGAGCAGTTTTATATGTGGGCAGCAAACGTACACAGTTGTGATCTGAGGATCCTAAAGGAGGAAGGGGAAGTGATTTACAGGCCCTCTCAATGGATCCATAGCACAGGTCCAATGTCTTTTTTCGCCTGGTTGGGCAGGACACATACTGATAAGTTTTTAAGTGTCTTCTTTAAAGAAACATGGTTAAAATCCCCAAGAATAAAGTTTGGAGCCTCTGGGGAAATCGACTGCAACGGCTGTACCACATCAAAGATGGTGCTGGAGGCGGAGTCAGCGTCTGCCCTCGGGTGAATGTACACAGTTGTTATGAAAAGTTGGGGGAACTCGCAGTGCAGATAAAAGGGGCGTAGCGATACGGACAGCAGCTCCACATCTGGTGTACAGATGCGCTCTCTGACCGTGACAGATGTGCAGTACTGTTTATTAATATATAAACATACGTCGCCCCCCTGACGTTTCCCCGTTACCTCTTCCTGCCGATCCGAGCGAAGTGGGGCTCCAAAGCCGTCAATCCACAGGTCCGCATCCGGGTCTTGCGCCGTAAGCCACGTCTCCGTGTAAGCCATGACACAGCAGTTCTTGAAGTCCTTCTGATATCGTACATTCCCTTGAATTTCATCTACTTTATTTCTCAGGGATTGTACGTTCCCCATAATAATGGAAGGAAGAGGAATGCGGTTAAGCTGACGCCTCCTCAGGCTTAATCTTACGCCTCCACGCTTTCCGCGTTTCCTCCTCTTGTCTCTCTTTCCATCGCTGTGTCCATGAAAATCTCTTAAAATAAAGTCCGGCAGTTGCGGCACAGACTCAAACACAGATGCTGCATTATCCATGTTTAAATGCAGTAACATGTCTCTGGAATACTGTATTCTTCCCAGCATTATCGTGATTGCGCTTACCTCCAAAACAAAGAGCTGGTAGGAAAGAAACGACAGTGCAAAAATAAGGAGGAAATCCATACTGATGGAACCAGGGAGCTCTTCATTATATAGTCCACAAACATTCAAGGACAAAAACGACACAGAGAATTTCGTTAAAACATATTAAAGTGCCTAAAAACAGAGACACAGATGTCGAACTTTTTTCACCAGCTGCTGGTCGCTGTGTGCATGCGCACGAAGGTCAGGGATTCAAGCCCCAGCCGGGTCATACCAAAGACCATATAAAAATGGTACTTCCCACCTTCTAGCTTGGTGCTCAGCGTAATAGAATGGGGGAAGGAGAAGTTGTTTGTGGCGGCGCCTTGCGTGGCAGTGACCCCTCTGATTCTAGATGTGATTAACATTGTAGACAGGAGAAAGGTCATTTTGTTGTGTTGTAGATGATTAGCTGTATGGGCTGAATGACAATAAAGTGGACTTCTTCAGTGTTAAGTAATTCTCCATGAGTTTTTGTCACCAGTGTCTCCTGAGTTTATTCCAGCCCTCATGCTTCTGTTAATTTGTGTTTTGCTCCTTTAGTTTTTTGTTAACAAATATCATTCCGTCAAAGTCCAGCCTGCACTTTGGGTCCTACCTCAACCTTCATCTACTGAATCAGAATCAAAATCAGAATCAGAATCAACTTTATTGCCAAGTATGCTTACAACATACAAGGAATTTTACTTATCACTAAGGTGCGCTCGTTTCTAAGCGCTCCCTAATGACGCGACAGCCATACAAGGGGCATCATACAGTGGGGGGTAAAGAGGGGGAGGGGGAGGGGGTGACACATTGGGCAGAGAGAAAAAATAAAGTTATCAAAATAGTGCTCGAGTGAGCAAGATTGTGATCACATAGAAAAAAACCCTCTAATTGCACAATTAGCAGACAAGATACAGATCTACACATTAACAGAGCAAAAGAGAGAGACCAGTGTGTGTATGTCAGTCATGTGATATCAGTATGAGTGCAGTGTGAATGTATCAGTTACTGGTGCACAACAAAAAATCCTCTCCTAGGCAATGGTTAGATGTTATGTCCATGTATTCTAAACATAGATAAGCATGTTCACAGAGTTCACAGAGTCCATCTCTCTTCAGTGCATGCCAGATGGTAAAACTCCATGTTAGTCACATGATAACGCCGTCCTTGGAGAGTTCAGATTGCTGCACATCAGCAATTGTTTGGGTTAAGGAGAAGCCAAAACTCCCTTCTGCTTTATCTCTTCTCCTGGAGGAATAAGGACGCCGAATCAAGGCCTGATAAGCACAGTTCACTTAGAGCATAGAAATTTCCTCTCTTATGCGATTCTGTGCATCACAATTTACATACACAGGCTTTAAAATCATTCCCTGGAGAACACCCAGCGACTCCAAGATGTTTTCCACCTTCCGATTCAGTTCGCCAAACATGAAGGCAGATACTTGTGAAAAAATGACCCAACCAAATGTGGACCCAGTAGGTATGGATTATTGGAGTCTGGAACTGGGCGCGGCTGAGGTGTGGACAACACATACTATCAAGGATTATATCTCAGACGCCCACATCTCCCGCACACCAGAGGCAGCTCTGGGAGCCTTGGGTATCGTGGCCGGGGTGGTGAAGGCATACTCCAGCCTACGGAGCTACCCCAAGCTGGTGGGGCTGTTAATTTCTATTTCAGATATTACATAGAGTATATTATATTCCCAATGTTCTCATCAGTAAACTGTCTCAGCCTGGTCTGCCCACTCGTGCATGCAGCTGGATTAAGGACTTCTAAACAAACAGCACACAGACTGTCAGACACAGACCCCATTTTTCCTCTACATTCATGCTCAACACAGGCTTGCCACAGGGCTGTGTGTTGAGTCCCACTCTGTATTCACTGTACACATATAACTGTACACCTGTCCATCCCACAAACATTCATAGTGAAGTTTGCTGATGATGCGACAGTGATGAGGATCATATCAGAAGGAGACGAGTCGGCATACAGAGACTAGGTCCAGAGACTAGTGAGATGGTGCTCAGATAATAACTTCAAGATTCAAGATTTTTTTGTCAGTACTAACATACGTACAGGACATACAGTATAGGAGAACTGAAATGGCGTTTCTCTCTTTCTTCAGTGGTGTGCGCAATATAAAAAACAAAAGGAATTAGGCTGGAAAAACAACAACAGCCTATGTACAGTAATGCTACCTGTAGTGCAAATAGTGACAAAAGATAGACCCAGACCTCCCATAGTGCAAATAAAGATAAACTATAAAACCCAGCAATCCTATATACAGAAAAAGTAGAGCAGTAATAGTTGTAGTTGCAAGTTCGATACGGTAGTGGCATTTGTGCAAATGGTTGCAGTACAGTGCAGAGACATACAGCAACAAATGTGTTACTGTTGGTGTGCCAGTCTTTCTTTGCCAGCAGCTGCGGTAATTATTGTGCAGGTGAGTGCGTTACAGTCCGGGGGGAAGGGGGAGTGGACAGAGTTCAGGGTCCTGATGGCCTTACGAACAAAGCTATTTAGCAGTCTTGTAGAGCGATCCAGGAGGCTCCGGTACCTTTTCCCTGAGGGCAGGGGGCTGAAGAGGGAATGTGAGGGGTGGGAGGTGTCGCCTGCAATGTTGATAGCTCTGCGGGTCAGGCAGGTGAGGTAGATGTCCAAGAAGGGGGGGGGGCACCAATGATCTTGCTGGCCGCTCTCACTGTACGTTGTAGTGTCTTCCGGCAGGAGGTGGTGCAGCTTCCATACCACACCATGCAGCTGGTGAGGATGCTCTCAATGGTGCCCCGGTAGAATGAGCACATGATGGGGGTGGGACTCGTGCTCTCCTCAGTTTGCGCAGGAAATGGAGGTGAGTTTGAGCCTTCTTGGCCAGCGATGTGGTGTTGTTGGCCAGGAGAGGTCCTCAGAGATGTGCACCCCCAGGAACTTGGTGCTGCTCACGCTCTCCACAGCTGCACTATCGACAGTGTCGGGCAAGTTACTAAAAAATACTAACTAGTTACAGTTACTTTTTTCAAAAGTAACTGAGTTACTTTTGAGTTACTGCATGATTAAAGTAACTAGTTACTTGGAAAAGTAAGTTTCACTTTGCTTTTAAATGCATACTTAAATCATCTTGCACACACAGCAAGATCAAGGGCCCCTTGTTCTCATCAGAAAAAAGAAAAAGAAAACTGAGAAAAAAGTCTCATCTTACAGAGAAAAAATGTCTCAGATTTACACAAACTATTGTAATCAGTATAAAGTCAGAAATTTACTAGAAATAAAGCTGTGAATTCACAGAGAAAATTTCAGACCCCCTGGTGGGCCGTTTTTGGCCCACGAGTCATATATTTGACACCCCTGGACCAGCTCATTAAAAATGCATATTTAGGGGATTTACTTCCATGAAATAGTTACAGATCACAACAGCATATAAATGAATGAGATAAAATAAAACAGAAAGCACAGATAAATGAAAGTTCACCGCTTAGAAGAAGCTGTTCTTTACTGCAACAAATCACAGTCACTTGTTTTCTGTGCATAAGAAAACTTTAAATGCATGTAATGAGGACATTAAATGCAAGCTTTTTGCTCAAAAAATACTTATGTTTAACCACAGAGGTAAGAGCTGGTAGGGGCTACTCACCGCTCGGACAACAGGTGATCAGGGCTCAATACGAGAAGTCGTCACCGCAATGGCATTTCTTCACAGGGTTGTGATGTGAACTGGGGCAGGACAGGAAACGGACCCACGAAGGAGACTGTGTCATGGCTGCATCAGTTACGGTAGAGTCAGTTTAGATTTATTTGCTTATTTATTTGCTTGCCTTTGCCTTTGCTATGACAACCTCCAGTGGCTTGAAGCCGCTGGTGGCGCTGGGGATGGCAGTGCCACCAATAGCCACTGAAACTGTGTATTCATCCCCAGTTGGCAGCTGATAGGGAGAGTGTCTAGCAACTGCAAGTTGTATGGTCATCTATTTGCGCTAAAATATCCATATTAATAAAACGAGTAACGCAAGTAACACATCTGATCAAATTTCATTAACTGTAATGCATTACTGAATTTTTAAACAGTAACTTTGTTACACAGCACATTACTGCAAAAGTAGTGGCATTACAGTAATGTGTCCTTTTTAACGGGTTACTCCCAACACTGACCATTGATGATCAGAGGGGGATGCTGAGTGTGTCCCCTCCTGAAGTTGACCAAAATCTCCTTGGTTTTTCCCACGTTCAGGAAGAGGTTATTGTCTTTACACTACTGGACCAGTTGGCTCACCTCATTTCTGTAGTTGGCCTCCTCGTTGTTGGTGATGAGGCCCACCACCGTCATGTCGTCCGCAAACTTGATGATGTGGTTGGTGTTGCAGGCTGGTATGCAGTCATGGGTCAGCAGGGTGAAGAGCAGCGGGCTCAGCACGCACCCTTGTGGGGCCCCTGTGCTCAGTGTGATGGTCTGGGAGGTGTTGCTGCCAACCAGCACATTCTGTGGCCCTCCCTGTGAGAAAGTCTAGCACCTAGTTACAGAGAGAGGTTTTGATTCCCAGGTGTCTGAGTTTTTTCATCAGGTGCTGGGGGATGATTGTGTTGAATGCTGAACTGAAATCCAAGAGCAGCATTCAATGTAGGAGTTCTTTGAGTTTGGGTGGGTGAGGGCAGGATGAAGAGCAGCAGAGATGGCGTCTTCTGTGGATGTGTTTGACCTGTATGCAAACTGAGATGGGTCGTGGGAGGGAGGGAGGATGGACTTGATGCTCTGCATGACCAGCCGCTTGAAGCACTTCATTATGATGGGGGTCAGTGCTACGAGCCGGTATTCGTTGTAGCTGGATGAGACGGGCTTCTTTAGGACTGGTATTATGGTGGCAGTTTTGAGACATGTGGGGACAACAGCTTGACTCAGGGAGATGTTGAAGAGTTGGCCAGGACATTCTTGAGCTCCTCTGCACAGTCCTTCAGAACGTGACCTGGTATGTTGTCTGGTCCAGCTGCCTTGCGTGGGTTGATCCTGCAGAGGGTCCTCTTCATGCTACCCGGATCCAGACTTATGGCCTGCTCATCTGGAGGAGGAGTGGTCTGTGCTTATATGCTGTTTTGTGCTTCAAAGCGGCCAAAGAAGTCATTTAGGTTGTTAAGCGGTGTGGTGTCACTCGCATGGGTCTAAGGTGGAGGTTTGTAGTTGGTGAGGGTCTGTATGCCACGGCAGAGAGAACCTACATCTCTGGTGTTGCTGAAGTGTCCAGATATTTTCTTGCTGTATTGTCGTATTGCCTCCTTGATACCATGGGACAGGTTGGCCCTAGCTGTTGTTAGTCCTACAGTGTCGCCGGCCCTGAAGGCTGTGTCTCGAACCCTCAGGACCCTGTGGACCTCTGCTGTCATCCGTGGCTTTTGGTTGGCAGTGAGTGACATCAACTATGCATTTTGCTATGTATGCTACAACAACCTCAGTGTACTCCTCTAGGTTTGTGTGTCCATTGTGAGTGGCTGCGTGCTTGAAAGTGTCCCAGTCTGTAGTGCTGGAGCAGTCTTTCAGAGCATCGCAGGCCCCCTCTGGCCACACATGTATCTGCTTTTTTGTTGATCTGATTGTTTTCACCCTGGGTTTGTATGCCGGGGGTGGGGTTCTGGATGCTTTCCTGTGAGTTGTGTACACCAGGTCCAGCAAATTGTCTCCTCTTGTTGGAAAGTCCACATGTTGGTGTAGGTTTGGTAGGAGGGCCTTTAAATCTGCATGGTTGAAGGTTCAGGTTCAGGTTCAGGTTCCTTTCTTTGTACCCGTAGGTAGATTTGTTTTGCAGTCTGGTGACATCCATATTTACAAGCCACTAATTACATTCAACATAGACACAAACACAGGCACACATGAAGCTGACTATAGACATGATAAAAATACTCAAGGCTCCATCAATCAGGGTATAAAGACAAAGAGATGAGAGAAAAACCAGAGGTAAGAGAGAAGGGTCATATTAAAAGTTAAAAACTAGTCAGAGGTTAAAAAACTCAAAGGTCTAAAACTCAATAAAATATTTAGAACCCAAGTGACATCCTACAGAAATAATAAATATAAAATGAAGTTAATAAATAGGTACCTAAATTATGTACAATATATTTTTACCTCCGCCAGGCCGAAAAGGCCAGGAGGAGGTTATGTTTTTGCCAGGGTTTGTCTGTTTGTCTGTTGGTTAGCAAGATAACTCAAAAAGTCTTGGACGGATTTGCATGAAACTTTCAGGCGTTGTTGGAAATGGTACAAGGAAGAACTGATTACATTTTGGGGGTGATCCGGTTCACCGTCTGGATACAGGAATTTTTTTAAAGCATTTTTTTCAACACTGTGACATAGGGCCATTTTCAACATGTGCGCAGGCGCAATGGAGGCCGCTGTCGTGTCTGACCAACACAAACTCCGCCTTCTTCAACGTTTTAGCCACAAAAGCATGCGGAAAACACTGCTGGCCTTGGACCCCCAGCGTGCCCGTGCCAGCCATAGGCGCTGCGCACATTGCTCTGGTCGTCGTGTCTGACCAACACAAACTCCGCGTTCTTCAACGTTTTAGGCACAAAAGCACGCGGAAAACACTGCTGCCCTGGGCCCGCCAGCGTGGCTGCTTTGGCGACACGCTGCAAAACCTGACACGGCCACCTGTCCGCCGCCCCATTATTTGCCACAAATTCCCTGCCCAGCTATAGGCGCTGCGTAAAAACGACCTCTCTGCCGGGGAAGACTCTAAATTCTGTTTTGCCGTGGAGCGCAACCCCAATATAATATAAAACCCACGACCAATCTGCATCCGTCAGTGGAGGAGATGGACACACCAACACTTCAGTTTATTACCTCCGCCAAGGAGGCAATGCTTTTACTACCGTAAAACGGGGCTATAAGGGACGGCGGGGTAATATGGGACACTTTTCTAAATGTAATTCTGCTTTTTTAATTTTGCTTCCGCCTAGATTTGATGAAGGATTCATGGATATTTGACAATAACAGCACAACTCAGCGTCCTGCTCAAAATAAAAAAAGCAGAATTACATTTAAAACATTTCCCACAAAAGTGTCCCTTATTAACCCACCGTCCCTTATAGCCCCATTTTACACTACTGAACCACTAATCCTATCACTATCACATTGATTGTCATTCATTAATTGTCTGTTTATTGCACTGTCCATGTCAAATAAACAAATAATCATTCTGAATCCAATTGCTAGTCATATCTTTTCATGCTCAGGGAATCTGAAAACGTACACACAATCACTGTATGGGGGGAACTGTGCCGCTTGGCGGAGGTCTGCGCTCTCCGAGTGCTTTTCTAGTTACAACTTGTTCAACTCTTTGACAGCAGCAGGGACAAAGCTGTTTTTGTAGCGCTGGGTTTTACTTTTTGGGACAGCAAACCTCCGTCTTGAGGGAAGAAGCTGAAAGTTGCAGTGCAAAGGGTGGGAGTCATCATTTAAAATGGAGGTAGCCATCCTCTGTAGCTGTCTGGTGTACAGGGATGTCAGGCTCAGCTGTGACTCACCAAGCAAACGACTGGACCATCTAACTACCTGATCCAAGGATTTCCTCTGTTTCAGTTTTATCTGACCAAACCATGACATTAAAGAAAAGGATAAAACAGATTCAATAAAAGCCCGATAAAACATTGTCATTATGGTTCGGTCAATTTGGAAGCGTGCTAGTTTCCTCAAACAATGCAAATATTGCTGACCCTTTTTACACACCCTTTCACAGTTCTCTTCAAAGTTTAAATTACTATCAATAATCGTCCCAAAATATTTGTAGGATTGTACACATTCAATGGTCTGGCCTTTTAGTATGGTGACTTTGTGCCTGGGATTTTTCCTCCTAAAGTCAATAATCATATCTTTAGTTTTTGTTGTATTCAGCTGCAGGTAGGAATCCTCACACCAGTGAACAAAATCATCAACTACTGGGCCGTGGCCACTCTCACCTGGAGGAGACTGACAATAACTGAGTCATCAGCATACTTTATAATGTGTCTGTTGTCATGTCTGCTCCGACACATGTTTGTGTACAGGATGAAGAGTAGTGGTGACAACACACACCCCTGAGGAGAGCCAGTAGAAGAGCACTTTAGGTCAGACAATGTACCATTGACCCTTACTCTCTGTGTCCTGTTGGTTAAGAAATCCAGAATCCAACCCACCAGATTATTGCTCAAATCAAATTGTTGCAGGAACCTTTCAACTACAATATGAGGTTGGATTGTATTAAAGGCGGAGGAAAAGTCCACAAATAAAAGCCTGGCGTGTGTCCCATTAAAATCCAGATGTTTAAAAAGCATGTCAAACAGAGTGACAGTGGCATCCTCCACTCCTCTGTGAGGCCTATAGGCAAACTGCAGAGGATCCAATGCATGCTCAGTCTGCTTTAGGACCTCACATCTGACCAGTTTTTCAAAAATTTTCATTAAAATTGAAGTCAAAGCAACTGGTCTAAAGTCGTTTACCTTTTTACGACAGCTGGATTTTGGAACGGGAACAACCACGGCTTCTTTCCAGATCTTGGGCACATGTTGAGTCTGTAAGGACTTATTGAAAATGTAATGAAATATAGGACTCAGTTCATGTGCACAGGACTTTACCAAGCGCTCACATATATTATCAGGGCCCCGACTTTTGTTCACTTTTACAGCACAGAACTCCCTTTTAACATCCTGCACCTCAATATTAAAGTGAAGTCTCCTGCTGTGATGAGGAATCCATCTGGATGTGCTGTTTGTGTCTCACTGATGGCCTGATAGAGTTCTTTTAGTGCTTTGCTCCTCTAACTGATGGCAGTGGGCAGGGCGTACACAGCGACTAGTGGGAAAGATGAAAATTCTCTCAGAATGTAAAAGGGTCAGCACTTGATGATCATAAACTCCACCAATAGAGAACAGTGTTTATGCACAACAGTTGTGTGGTATATGACCAAGTGGGACACTTGGAGTGGAACGCGGCCTGTGGCTGATGTCACTACTAATATATATTGGGCAGTCCGTCATCTCACTGCATGTCGTGTTGAGGTAGTTCACGAGACAGTGTATGGGTTACAGCTTAAGTGTTAGTGTGCACAGGACTACTGCCTGTACACGTGTTTATGCTATTTGTGTAATAAGATAAGATAAGATAAGCCTTTATTAGTCCCACAATGGGGAAATTCCAGGATTGCAACAGCACAGGGATAGCAACACTCAGCGCAATAATTAAGAGATACGAAAAATGTAAATAAGAGCAGTGGATATACATACATACACATAAATATATAAATATATATGCAAAGTGCGGAGCATTGTAGCAATGTGGAATAAACAGCATAACCGTCTACTTAGTTATCCTCCATAGTATGAATATGCACCCATACATATTGTCACCCTCCGTAGCGACTGATATTGTCCTAGTTGTATACTGGAAGGGACATTTGTGCAAGTCTGTTGTGTCTTTTGCATTCAATACTATTAGGTTGTCACATTTTTTTGCTATCTCTGCGAGCAGCCCTGCTTAGGTTGTACAGTCTGACAGCCGTAGGTAGGAAGGACCTGCGAAACCTCTCGGTTGCACACCTAGGATGATGTAGTCTGCTGCTAAATGAACTCCTCAGTGCGTTCAGTATGTCCTGCATAGGGTGGGACTTGGACTCCAGCAGAGATGACAGTTTAGCCACCGTCCTTCTCTCTCCCATCTCCTCCACTGGGTCAAGGTGCTGCCCCAGGACAGAGCTAGCTTTCTTGATCAGTTTGTTCAGTCTCTTCCTATCGGCTGCTGTAATGCCACTGCCCCAGCAGACCACTCCAAAAGTGATGGCTGATGCCACCACCGTGTCGTAGAATGTCTTCAGCAGCTGCCCTTGTACACCAAAAGACCTGAGTCTCCTCAGTAGGAACAGCCTGCGCTGTCCCTTCTTGTAGAGTGCGTCAGTATTGTGTGACCAGTCTAGTTTATTGTTCAGATGAACACCCAGGTACTTGTAGGATGTCACCATCTCAATGTCTGTTCCCTGTATGTTTACTGGTGCTGTGAGGGGTTGTCCTTGCCTGCGGTAGTCCACCACCAGCTCCTTAGTTTTCCTCGCGTTGATCTGGAGGCAGTTCCGATGGCACCAGTCCACGAAGTCCTGGATAAGTCCTCTGTACTCAGCTTCATCTCCGTTGGAGATGAGGCTGACGAGCGCAGAGTCGTCAGAGAACTTCTGTAGATGGCAGTGTGTTGTGTTGTGTGAGAAGTCTGCAGTATAAAGGGTAAACAGGAAGGCAGCCAAATCCGTTCCCTGGGGGGCCCCCGTGCTACCGATGATCGTGTCAGACACACAATCCCGGGTTCTCACAAACTGTGGCCGGTTAGTGAGATAGTCCAGGATCCATGATGACAGGTGCTGGTCCACCCCTACGCACAGCAGCTTGTCCTTCAGGATCAACGGTTGAAAGCACTGGAGAAGTCAAAGAACATGATCCTCACTGCATCCCCAGGCTTCTCCAGGTGGAACAGAGAACGGTGAAGGAGGAAGATCACTATATCCTCCACCCCAATGCCATGCTGGTAGGCGAACTGGAGTGGATCCATCGCTGGTCCCACAAGGGGCGGAGGTGAGCAAGGAGCAGTCTCTCCAGGGTCTTCATCACGTGAGACATCAGGGCCACTGGTCTGTAGCTGTTCAGATCTTTGGGGTGGGAAGTCTTTGGTACAGGTACCACACAAGATGTTTTCCACAACTGTGGTACCCTCCCCAGCTTCAGGCTCAGGTTGAAGATGTGCTCCACAATCCTACACAGCTGGTCTGCACAGGACTTGAGGAGCTTCGCGCTGATGCCGTCCGGTCCCAAGGCCTTCCTCGCCTTGATCTTCCTCAGCTCCGTCCTCACCTGGGTCTTAGTGAGGGTCAGGTTGGGGGGCTGTGTGCTGGGAGTGGGGGGGGGGGGGTGTTGGTCTCGATGACTTTAGAGGCAGCAGTGGTTGTTGTGCAGCCGGGGGGGAGGGCGATTGGTCAAACCTAATAAAAACAGGTTCAGGTTGTTCGCCCACTCCCTGCCCCCCATGGCCTGGGGGGAGGTAATCTGGAGTCCAGAGATGGTTTTAAGGTTTCTCCAGACCCACCGATGTCGCTCTGTTGCAGCTTGTCCTCCATCTTCTTCCTGAAGCTGTCCTTGCCTTCTCTGATCTTTCTCCTCAGCTCAGTTCGAGCACAGTTCAGTTTGAGCACAGCATCCTCATCTGTCTTCATTTCAGGTTTGTGGACATTACAAGTTGCATCACGGCACCAAGCGTCACTGATGTACACACACACCCTGCCCCCGTTGGTCTTCCCTCCTTCCTTGAACACTCTATCAGCATGGTAGCATATGAGCCCTGCTAACTGAATGGAACAGTCCGGTATATTGTCATTTAACCACGTTTCCGTAAAGATAAAATCACAGCAGCTCCATGCATCACATTGTGTAGTTCTCAGGAGCTGTATGTGGTCTATTTTGTTGTCTAGTGAGCGTACATTGGCCAGAATCAGGGAAGGAATCACTAGTCTGTGTGGGCTAGCGGCTAGCTTCAATCGGATACCACCATGTTTACCTCTCCTTTGTCACTGCTCACACCGTCTACGGCGTCTCCATTTGGGATGAGACATGGCAGTTGAGTCCGGGGGTGTGGAGGTCTGCTGGAGGAGACCTAGGCCACAGATGCTCTGATCCAGGACGTAATGTTTGGTCATATTCCTTATCTCCAGACAGCTGTGGGGACTGTAGCTTGTGTGCAGCATCATATACAGACATTAAATGCATGAATATACACTTAGGCATAATTTAAACAACACTAAATGGCAAAAAACACTAAGAAAGAAAAGAGGCCGCTGCATGTTCATGCGCCACCTAGTGGGAACTTGTTATTGAATACAAAAAACCAAAAGAACTCATCACTGACTTCAGGAAGCACAGCAGTGGGCCTCCCCCTCTATACATAGGTAAGGAGTGTGTGTGGAGAGGGTGGAGGCTCTCAGGTTTCTGGGTGTCCATATTTCCTACAACCTCCCTGGTCAGTTAATGCCACAGCTACGATGAAGAAGGCTCAACAACGTCTACACTTTCTGAGGCTCCTTCAGAGGAATGGCTTGAATGCACGATTGCTGGTTTTCTTTTATTGTTCTGCCACTGTCATAAATAGCAACTTACAATGATGAGGCTCCGAGCAGGGAGCACTCAAGAGTAGCGAGATACTTCAGGGCTGGTAGAACATGAGGGAAAGAATAATGTTCAATGGTGTAGCAACAACACAGGGAAAAGGCAGTGCTTAAATACCAGATGGTCTAATAATGAATGAATGAATGAATTTATTTATTTCGGATAGTACATTACAGGTTAAAAGAAACTGTATAATATAACAACAAGGTCAAATTAGACAAAGACTCCTTCTACTATACAATTCCACGTGAGTTATCCGAAATGGGTGATGGCTGAAGCCGCAGCTTATATTGCCCACCCATATTCCATCCAAGAATTCAAAGGAGAAAAAAGAGAAAACAAGACAAGAGCGATTACAATTTAAAACAAGGCTAAGACAAAATATGACTGAGAGAAAAAGAAAACTGAGCTAGTCTAAGTTAAGCGGTTACTATTCAAAAACAAATCTAAGACATAGTGTCACAGAGAAAAAAGAAAAACTAAGCTATAACACAACACAATATAATACATAATACATAATACACATAATACGACACAGGTGTGGGCAGGCTGCGCGGGCCGGTAGCAAAATTAGGCCTAACTGCCCACGTGTCATGTCTGCCCCTGCAGGGCATAAATGAAGCACCAATCGCCAGTAGTGAGTTTGCTTATTTATGCAATAATAAAGAACAAAAGAACGTGCCACGAGGGGCAAAATACAAACAACTATAAACACGCCCTCGAGGGGGAATAACGTGAGACATACAAATGCTGAAAAAACCATGAATGGTAACTTACAAATAGCACGAGAGTCCTCAGTCAAAAAGTAGAAAAAAGACTGGAATCAGGGGTGGGGGATTCCAGCCTGAGTAGGGCGAGGTCGCAGCGAGGAATGCACCTCACTAGCGACCTTTAATAGTACACAGAAGCACAAATTACCAACAGGTGTGGGGAGAATGAAATCAATAAAGCACAAACAGCTGTGACAGGCCGCCAACAGACTGACAGGCAGAAGTCCAGCCACGGCACTGTCAAAATAAAAGCACAACCATAAAGGCAGATAAACATGACATTTGTTCGTGGAGGAACAAAATAAGTGCAGGCGAGACACGGCGAGCTGAAAGTTTAAGAGTTTTATTCCTCCATCATCATTGAGATACACAGCAGCACTGTGTGCTGTGTGTGAGCTCTGAGTGTGTTGTGAGTGCGTTTGTGAGGCATGTAAAGTCAGCTCTTTAATACAATGATACAGACAGAGAATGCATGGCACATTAGCATATCAACTGTCATCCAATACACATCGGTCAATACACATGATTAGCATGACATTGGTTGGCACAAAAGATGCATGCATTCAGTCCCGTCTGACTGTCTCCTGTGGTTCTGTTGGTCATATGCAAATCCCTGCTGAGCGTGAATATTATCAGTCTGCATTGTGCTGGGTGCCCACACATGTGCTGAGTGCCCACACCGCTCCCCCCAGAACGGTCAGAAGTGGTTGTGACCCCTCCGTTGTTTGGCTCCAGCTCCTGTAGAACTGTCGGAGGGCATGTCAGTCCGTGAGGGGGACGGGGGGGGGGGGTGGAAAGGGCAGTGTGCTCCGCTCCGAGTTCCAGAGGTGCGGGAAAAGCTTCTGTGCAGGAGGAGGTTGAGGGGGTGGGAATAAGCGAGTGCCGGCCCGGGACGTGGTGCCTGGGCCGTGCAAAAATTGCGTGTGTATCCGAGACTTGGACATTCTATGTCAGCATGGAATTCTGACGGAGTTCCCGCTGAAGGCTACCCGGGAGAGGAGGAGGCATAAGCGGACCGAACATAAGCAGAAGCGAGGAAAAAGGGCCAGGATTCATGCTAGGCTAAAGGCTAACCCCTCCAGACCAGCAGTACCGTCGCTCCTTCTCTCTAATGTCCGCTCCCTCAACAACAAGCTGGACGAGCTGCGTCTGCTGAGAGAAACCCGGAGAGAGTGGAGAGACTGCTGTTTGCTTGTGATCACGGAGACATGGCTCCACGACAACATCCCTGACGAGGCCATTCAGCTAGAAGGTACGGCAATGTTCCGAGCCGACAGAGAAACTGCGAGCTCCGGTAAGAGCCGTGGGGTGGGGGGTGGGGGGGGCTATGCATCTATGTTAACAAGAACTGGTGCGTTAACACCACGTTAGTATCTAAACACTGCTCTCCGTTGGCGGAGTTCCTTATTGTAAATTGTCGGCCATATTATCTGCCAATTGAATTCAGCAACATGTTTGTAGCTGCTGTTTAGATAGCGCCGAGCGCTAACACTAATGCTAATGCTAAAGAGGTACTCGGGGAACTGCACGATGCTATTAGTGAAATCCAAACTTCACACCTGGACAGTTTTGTGGTGGTTGCGGGTTATTTTAACCACACCAGTTTAAAGACTGTGCTCCCCAAGTTTAAACAATGTGCAGACTTTAAGACCAGAGGAGAGAATATATTCGACTTGGTGTACACAAACACAGATGCATATAAGGCAACACCTCTCCCCCACCTCAGCCTTTCTGACCACATATCCATGATGCTGGTTCCTGCCTACAAACCTTTACTGAAGCGCAGCAGGCCAGTAGTGAAACAAATCAGGATTTGGCCAGAGAGTGCAACCTCTGCACTGAAAGACTGTTTTCAGCACACAGACTAGGAGGTCTTCAAAATAGAAGCCTCCCAGGAAGACAAGACAGATGTGGAGGAGTGTGCTGAAACTGTCACCAGCTACATCGCCAAGTGCACAGAGGATGTCACTATAGTGAAGACCATCACTGTACGGGGAAACCATAAGCCCTGGATGACTGCAGAGGTGTGCTCGCTGCTCACAGGCAGAGATGCAGCCTTCAGAGCGAAGGACAGGATTGCCCTCCGCTCAGCCAGGTCTGCGCTCTCAAAGGGAATTAAGACGACGAAGCACGCCTATGCGGAGAAAATCCAGGGACACCTCTGTGACACTGGGAACACCAAGCAGATGGGGCAGGGAGTTTGGACACTGATGGGCTATAAGTCTAGGCAGGGGGTGAATGATGATGACACTTCGCTTCCAGACAGGCTCAACGACTTCTTTGCACGTTTTGAAGCATCCAACCCGACAATCGGAGGGAGGGCTTGCCCATCCCCACCATCGGTCGGACCAGCTTTTACCATCAACACAGCGGACACACGGAGGACCCTAACCAGAGTCAACCCACGTAAAGCTGCAGGTCCAGACAACATCCCGGGACGTGTGCTCCGAGTCTGCTCGAGCGAGTTGGCGGATGTCCTGACTGACATTTTTAACATCTCCCTGAGTCAGGCCATCATGCCCAGATGCTTTAAGACCTCTACCATAGTACCGGTGGCAAAGAAACCAGTTGTGTCCTGTCTGAATGACTATCGTCCTGTTGCACTGACACTAATTGCGATGAAGTGTTTTGAACGGCTGGTCAAACCACACATCACAGCCTGCCTCCCTACATCACATGATCCGCTCCAGTTTGCATATCGTTCAAACCGCTCCACAGAGGATGCTATAGTCACCACCCTGCACTCTGTCATCACCCACCTGGACCAGAAAGACACCTACGCCAGACTCCTGTACATTGATTTCAGTTCAGCATTCAACACCATTATTCCCCAGAGACTAATGGAGAAATTACTCCTTCTTGGTCTGAACACCGCCACATGTCTCTGGATCCTGGATTTCCTGACTGAGAGACCTCAGTCTGTCCGGGTTGGAAATAACGTCTCCAACTCTGTCACACTGAGCACCGGATCCCCTCAAAGCTGCGTACTCAGTCCACTGTTGTTTACACTTCTAACACATGACTGTGTATCCAGACACGAGGGGAACCAGATTATTAAGTTTGCAGATGACACCACGGTGGTGGGAATTATTCAGAGGGATGATGAATCAATGTACAGGGAATAAGTGAGAGACCTGCAGGGCTGGTGCAGGGAGAACAATCTGGTGCTCAACGTGGACAAAACGAAGGAGATGATTATCGACTTCCGGCGGTCACAGCCTGAGCACGTCTCTCAGCATCAGCGGCCGTTCAGTGGAGAGAGTGGAGAACATCAAGTTCCTCGGAGTGCAGATCTCGCAGGACCTGACCTGGAGCAAGAATTCCTTGGGGATCAGAAAGCGGGCCCAGCAGAGACTGCACTTCTTGAGGAAACTCAAACAGGCCTCTCTCCCCATCTGCATCCTCAGGACCTTCTACAGAGGTGTGGTGGAGAGTGTTCTGACATACTGCATTGCTACATGGTACTCCAGCTGCAGTATGTCAGACAAAAATGCCCTGCAGAAGATAGTCAAGGGAGCTGAGAGGGTAATTGGAGTCTCCCTCCCCTCTGTCCAAGAACTTTTTCAGAACCGTTGTAGGAGCAGGGCACTGAACATTGTCAAGGACAGTTCTCACCCTCTGCATAAACACTTTGAACTTCTGCTATCTGGCAAACGATTCCGGAGCATCAGAGGCAGAACCACCAGACTGATTAACAGCTTTCTTCCACAAGCTGTTAGGATGCTGAACAGCTGATCCGGAATCTCTCATACATACTACTGCACCTACGGACATTATGTATATTATTTGTGTATTATAGTCCTGGTTAGTTTTCAAGTATGTCTCAGGGAAGTGTGAATGGCTGTGGTGGGGTGGGGGGTGAGGGTGTGCGTGAGTGTGTCTTAAATCGTGTTCTTTTACTTATATGTATGCCGAGAGAAACGCAATTTCATCTTGCCTGCACTACAGTTGTATGTACAGCAATAGGACAATAAAGGTTGATTTGATTTGATTTGATTTGATCTCATAGCACTTTCAACTGTAGGGGAAACCCCCACAATTGCAGAAAGACCCCAGCAATCAGGTGATCCCCTGTGAGCAGCACTTGGCAACGGTGGAGAGGAAAAACCCCCTTTTAACAGGAAGAAATCTCCAGCAGAACCAGGCTCAGGGAGGCCAGCAAAAATATTTCATTGAGAGTGAAGAAAGGAGTGAAGCCCAGTGCATTGTTGGAGGTCCCCCGGCTGTCTAAATCTATTAGCAGCATAACTAAGGGAGGGTTCAGGGGCACATGAGCCCACCCTACTTATAGGCTATATCAAAAAGGAAGGTTTTAACCCTATTCTTAAAAACAGAGATAGAGTCTTACTCCCTAATCCAGATTGGCAGCTGTTTCCACAGGCGAGGAGCTCGATAACTGAAGGCTCTGCCTCCCATTGTACTTTTAGAGATTGTAGGTATTACAAGTAATCCAGCATTTTAGGAGCGTAGTCCTCTGTTAGGATGATAGGGTAGTATCAGATCTTTTAAATAAAAAGGGGCCTGATTGTTTAGAGCTTTGTAAGTGAGAAGAAGGATTTTAAACTTAATTCTAAACTCTATGGAAAGCCAATGAAGGAAGGCCAGAACCGGAGAGATATGATCTCTCTTTCTAGTACCTGTTAAAACTCTTGCTGCAGCATTTTGGATAAACTGAAGGCTTTTAAAAGATGTTTTAAGACAACCTGAAAATAAAGAGTTACAATAATCTAATCTAGAGCTAACAAAAGCGTGGATCAGTTTCTCAGCATCACTCTGAGACAAGATGCTCCTAATCTTGGCAATATTATGCAAATGATAGAAGGCAGTCTTAGAAACAAGTTAGATATGTGAATTGAAAAACAGATCTTGATCAAAAATAATTCCAAGGTTCCTCACAGAACTGTTCAGAGAAAGAGTAACTGCATCCAAACTAAGAGTTTGATTTGGAAAGGTATTTCTAAGGTTTTCTGGACCAACTAGAATGACTTCAGTCTTACCTGAATTTAGAAGCAGGAAATTACAAGTCATCCAAGCTTTGATTTCCTTAAGACAGGCCTCTAACTTGGCTAATTGATTACTATCATCTGGCTTCACTGACAGGTATAATTGTGTGTCATCTGCATAACAATGAAAATGTATACAGTGCTTTCTAATAATGTTACCTAGCGGAAGCATATATAAACTAAAAAGAATAGGGCCTAGCACAGATCCCTGTGGAACTCTGTGACTGAGCTTTGAGTTGGAAGAAAACTCATTATTGACATGAACAAACTGGAACCTATCAGATATTTTTTTTTTCTCTAAAGCCCATCATCTCATCCAGGGACAAGAGTTGCAAACTAGCTTAATGCTATACACTCTCTGTGCAACACATCAGATTTTCTTTTTTTGTCTATGTTTATGGCACTGTCCCTGACAAATAAAAAAATAAAATATAAATAAAATAAAATAAATAAGATCTAAACCACTGCAACAAAGTTCTGTTAAGTCCAACAAGGTGCTCTAATATATCAAGTAAAATATTATGATCGATAGTATCAAAGGTTGCACTAAGATCTAAAAGGACAAGTACAGAAACAAGTCCATTATCAGATGTATTAAGGAGGTCATTGGCGACCTTCACTAATATTGTTTCAGTACTATGATGGATTGTAAACCCAGATTGAAACTCTTCAAATAAACCATTTCCCTGCAAGTGGTGAAATAATTGCGTAGCAGCAACTCTTTTTAAGATTTTTGAAATGAAAGGGAGATTAGAGATTGGTCTATAGTTAGGTAAAACACCTGGATCCAGCATTGGCTTTTTGAGTAAGGGTTTAATTACAGCAGTTTTAAAAGCCTGCGGTACATGGCCTAAAATTAATGAAGAATTGATTATTTGAAGAATACAGCTCCCAATAAATGGGAAGACTTCTTTAAATAACCTGGTCTAAAAGGGTCTAAAAGACAAGTTGAAGGCTTGGATGAGGAAACTATTTTATCTAACTCTAAAAGGTCAATTAGAGAAAACTCATCCAAACAGATATCAGTTGAAGGAGTTGTAGTAGTTACTGTATTTAGGTTAGGTGGGAAGAATCTGACTGATTTTATCTCTGATAGATGAAGTTTTATTGTTGAAAAAGTTCATAAAGTCCTTACTAGTGAGCTCTAAGGGAATGCTAGGATTGACAGAGTCCTGAGTCTTTGTCAGTCTGGCTACAGTGCTGAAAAGAAACCTGGGATTATTCTTGTTCTCTTCTATTAATGCAGAGTAATAACTCGTTCTAGCTTTTCTAAGAGATTTTTTATAAATTAAAAGATGATTTCTCCAAGCTAAATAGATTTCATCTAAATTAGTAGAGCGCCATTTTCTTTCTAATTGACGAGTCTTCTGTTTTAAGCTACGACTTTCTGTGTTGAACCAAGGAGTTAAAAATCTCTGATTAGACTTTTTTCTTTTTTAAGGGGGCCACCAAGTCTAGAGCCTGATGCAGAGAAGCTGAAACACTATCCACCATGCTATCAATTACAGAAGGAGTAAGCTATCTATAGCTTATTTCCGTTGTGTTGACACATGGCATAGAGGAAACAATCTGCATAAATTTGGTTACAGCACCATCTGAGAGGCATCTACTGTAGTAATATTTTTCTTTAGGAGCCAAATAGTCAGAAATAGTAAAATCAAAGGTTAACAGACAATGGTCTGACAGTACAGGGTTATGAGGAGACACTGCCAGATTTTCTATTTCTATACCATATGTCAGAACAAGGTCCAACGTGTGGGTGGAGATAATGGGTAGAATTTCCTACTTTCTGAGAAAACCCCATTGAGTCTAATATTGAATTAAATGCCATATTAAGGGAATCACTATCTACATCTACATGTATATTAAAGTCCCCTACTATAATTATTCTATCTGATTTCAGCACTAAGTCAGCTAAGACCTCGGCAAATTTGAATAAAATCTCTGAGTAGGCTGAGGGATGACGATAAACTATGGCAAATAAAATTGGGTTTAACCTCAAATTGCTAACATGCCCAATACTGAGGACCAGGCCCTCAAAGAAATCATAACATGCTTTTTTGCTTTACATTAACTAGTAATTTGGAATGGTAAATCAGTGTTTCCTCTGGCTTAAAGATCTTGGTGCGGTGGCAACATATTTTTCTGGGGGTGGGGTGCGCAGAAAACACATATGCATGAATATGTTAATTTTATACTATTTTTTTTAATTTTGCACAGTAACTTTGCATATAATAACAGATAATAACAGACCGAACATCAGACAGTGGCAAAGCAAGGGGCGGTGGAGTGATAATGTATGTTAACAACAACTGGTGCAGACCGGGACATATCACTGTTAAACAACGACACTGCAGAAAAAACATTGAGTTGCTAGCTGTTAGCATGCGGCCTACGTATCTCCCGAGGGAATACTCACACGTGATCTGCATTGTTGTTTATGCAAATCCGACGGCGAACGCTAGGACAGCGCGTGACGTCATCCATTCAGTAACTGGCAGGCTGCAGACAGAACACCCAGATGCTCTTCTCCTCATCTCAGGCGATTTCAACCATGTTTCACTGTCTCCCTTTCTACCCACGTTTACCCAGTATGTCACATGCCACACTAGAGACAATAAAACACTGGACTTATTCTACGCAAACACTAAGGAGGCATACACCTCATCACAACTCCCCCCACTCGGGAGATCGGATCACAACTTGGTTCATCTCCGGCCGGTGTACAAACCCCTAGTGCACAGACAACCTCTGGCCATGCGCACAGTGAAGTTATGGTCTGAGGAGGCAATGGACACTCTAAAGGGCTGTTTTGAAACCACCGCCTGGGAGCAGCTCTGCGATCCACATGGTGAGGACATCGATGGCCTCACTCACACCATGACGGACTCCATCAGCTTCTATGTGGACAACACCGTTCCCACCAAGACCATACAGTGTTGCTCAAACAACAAACCCTGGATCAACCCTGAGATAAAAACACTTCTGAGAGAGAAGAAGAGGATCTTCAGGTCGGGGAACAGGGAGATGCTGAAGTCCGTACAGAGGGAGCTGAGGAGAAAGATCAGAGAAGGCAAGGACAGCTTCAGGAAGAAGATGGAGGACAAGCTGCAACAGAGCAACATCAGCAGGGTCTGGAGAAACCTTAAAACCATCTCTGGGCTCCAGAATACCTCCCCCCAGGCCACGGGGGGTAGGGAGTGGACGAACAATCTGAATCTGTTTTTCAATAGGTTTGACCAACTGCCCTCCCCCCCCGACTGCACAACAACCACTGCTGCCTCTAAAGACATCAAGTCCTGCTGCCCACTCCCCACTCCACCAACACCCCCCCACTCCCAACACACAGCCCCCCAACCTGACCCTCACTAAGACCCAGGTAAGGATGGAGCTGAGGAAGTTCAAGGCGAGGAAGGCGTCGGGACCGGACGGCATCAGCGCAAAGCTCCTCAAGTCCTGTGCAGACCAGCTGTGTGGGATTGTGGAGTACATCTTCAATCTGAGCCTGAAGCTGGGGAGGGTACCACAGCTGTGAAAAACATCTTGTGTGGTACCTGTACCAAAGACTTCCCACCCCAAAGATCTGAACAGCTACAGACCAGTGGCCTTGACGTCCCACATGATGAAGACCCTGGAGAGACTGCTCCTTGCTCACCTCCGCCCCTTGTGGGACCAGCGATGGATCCACTCCAGTTCGCCTACCAGCATGGCATTGGGGTGGAGGATGCAGTGATCTTCCTCCTTCACCATTCTCTGTCCCACCTGGAGAAGCCCGGGAACGGGGTGAGGATCATATTCTTTGACTTCTCCAGTGCTTTCAACACCATCCAACCGATGATCCTGAAGGACAAGCTGCTGTGCGCAGGGGTGGACCAGCACCTGTCATCACGGATCCTGGACTACCTCACTAACCGGCCACAGTTTGTGAGAACCCGGGACTGTGTGTCCGACACGATCATCGGTAGCACGCGGGCCCCCCAGGGAACGGTTTTGGCTCCCTTCCTGTTCACCCTTTATACTGCAGACTTCTCACACAACACAACACACTGCCATCTACAGAAGTTCTCTGACGACTCTGCGATCGTCGGCCTCATCTCCAACGGAGATGAAGTTGAGTACAGAGGACTTTTCCAGGACTTCGTGGACTGGTGCCATCGGAACTGCCTCCAGATCAACGCGAGGAAAACTAAGGCGCTGGTGGTGGACTACCGCAGGCAAGGACAACCCCTCACAGCACCAGTAAATATACAGGGAACAGACATCGAGATGGTGACATCCTATAAGTACCTGGGTGTTCATCTGAACAATAAACTAGACTGGTCACACAATACTGACGCACTCTACAAGAAGGGACAGCGCAGGCTTTTCCTACTGAGGAGACTCAGGTCTTTTGGTGTACAAGGGGCGCTGCTGAAGACATTCTACGACACGGTGGTGGCATCAGCCATCACTTTTGGAGTGGTCTGCTGGGGCAGTGGCATTACTGCAGCCGATAGGAAGAGACTGAACAAACTGATCAAGAAAGCTAGCTCTGTCCTGGGGCAGCGCCTTGACCCAGTGGAGGAGATGGGAGAGAGAAGGACGGTGGCTAAACTGTCATCTCTGCTGGAGTCCAAGTCCCACCCTATGCAGGACATACTGAACGCACTGAGGAGCTCATTTAGCAGCAGACTACATCATCCTAGGTGCACAACCGAGAGGTTTCGCAGGTCCTTCCTACCTACGGCTGTCAGACTGTACAACCAAAGTAGGGCTGCTCGCAGAGATAGCAAAAAGACGTAACAAACTAATAGTTTTGAATGCAAAAGACGCAATAGACTTACACAATTGTCCCCTCCGGCATACAACTAGGAAAATACGGGTCAATATGGGGGTGAGAATATGTATGGGTACATAATCATACCATGTAGGATAACTAAGTAGACGGTTGTGCTGTTTCATTCCATCTAGCTACAATGCTCCGCACTGTGTGTGTTTATATATATATATATATATATATATATATATATATTTACAACAACATTGTTGTTGTAAATATATAAAATATATAAACAATGCTCCACACTGTGTGTGTTTATATATTTACATATTTATTCCATCTAGCTACAATGCTCTCCACTGTGTGTCTCTCTCTCTCTCTCTCTCTCTCTCTCTCTCTCTATATATATATATATATATATATATATATATACAGTATATATATATATGTACATATGTACACTTGCTGCTCTTGTTTTTTTTCTCTTGCCTTCTGATTGTTGCTCTGAGTGTTGCTATTCCTGTGCTGTTGCAATCCTGGAATTTCCCCATTGTGGGACTAATAAAGGCTTATCTTATCTTATAATAATGCATCAGATTTATATAGTGCTTTATCACAGACACTCAAAGATGCTTTTTACAGATACATTATTCATTCACTCCAGAAAGACAATGGTAGTGGTAAGCTACTACTGTAGCAACAGCTGCCCTGGGGCAGGCTGATGGAAACGTTGCTGCCAATCCTGGCCAACGGCCTCTCCGGCCACCATCGAACATTTATACACATTCATACCCAGTGTTATGGACACTGGAGGCAAGGTGGGTAAAGTGTCTTGCCCAGGGACACAACGGCAAGATATCTGGGGAGAGCGGGATTCGAACTACCAACCATCTGGTTACTGGACAACTTGCTCTACCTCCTGAGCCACTGCCGTGCATATGGAACTTACAATTTGAAGCATTGTACAACCAAGGCTTGAATGTTGGAATATTGGGCCATTTGGGGTCCCATCCAGACGTCCTATATTTGGACTTTTTACTGGTGTCACCCTTCTCTCCTTCCTCTGCTCCCACCTCTCCTGGACCCTCTGCCTGAACAGTTTCCTCTCCTTGGCTCCTCTCTTCTGTCTCATCTTTCCCTCTCTGAGCTCTGTCTAATTCAGCTTCTCTCTCTGACTGTGGTGGTATACAAACAGGTTAGAAAATACCAAGTGCCATGGAAATTAAAGGAGACAACCAAAAATTTCTAGTTAAGGGTACAAAGAGCACCCACTTAAAACTTGAGTAATGACCAGTCTTAAAGGTTTGAGGTGTTTCTCCAAAATTTATAAAAAAATTCTTGTAGTTTTCTGCTTTTCTCTGTAAATTTATCAAAATTTCAAACCATTTCCCTCAAATTTGTAATTTCCTCTTGTAAAATTGACTTTTCTTGTACATTTGAAACTTTGTTATAAATTTGTGGATTATTTTATGGCTTATTTTTGTCTGTTTTTTGAAATAAAATTACTGTTTTTTGGGTTTTTTTTTTTAATAAATTTGAAACGGACTGTGGTGTTTTTTGTTTTTTTACTTTTTCCTCATAACAATTTATATTTTTGACCATAGCTTTGCAGTCAGAACAGAACAATAATTTAACTCTCATTACAAAGAAAAAAAATTAATAAAATTGTATTTAATGATTTAAATGAACTTAAATGACCAAGGATGTCATTATTTCTGTTATCATAGTTCTATATATTTATAGTTTTTTTTTAGAAATCTCCTCACCGCCAAGAAAAACCTCCTTTATTTTGAAGTCCAAATGTTGGCACGTTTAGTTTATCTGTAGGCTGCTGACGGATTAAAGTCATTGACTTTGTGATTTTCGGTCATCTTAACCTGCCAGGTACACAACTGGGAACACAACTTAATATTGCAGTGGCTGGTGAACTATATCCTCAGTAATTCATCAGTCCCCCTTGCCTTTCCCTTCATATGAAGCAGCTGCATTTGAATTCTAACCACATCTCTTAGCTAAGTGACTAAGCTAAGCAACCATGATAAACGCCAGTGTTTACATAAATCTGATTTTTTCTCCATTTCAAGTACTTTAATAAACTCATGTTTCTGTCGGACAGTTAAGCCTGCTTCGTGCTGCATTTCTCCTCTAGTCTGCCTTCGTCTGCGTACGCTTTGGACGAGCCCGGCACGCACGCAGCACTGCTCATGCTCACTTTTTTCATCTACCCAGGCCAAGCAGTTGACGCATGTGCACAACCATCATTTGTAGTTTCGCTCCCACCCGATAGGTAGCGCCAAGGTGCTGACGCGCCAGGATTTTCACCAACGAAGAAACGGTGGACTTGTTCACAAAATTTCTCTTCAAATAAAGTCCATTTCTGCTGTTTGACTTCCCAGTTTTCACTCCTTTTCCACGAAGATGCTGCTGCCGCTAGCGAGACACTGCCTGCTGACTGACTGGAAAGCTCGCGTGGGCGGGGCACTTCTAAACTGCGCGCGGATGACGGCCTTGCGTGTTGTTCATGTGCGCTTGTTTGCGGAAAGTCATTGCTTCATATATTTTTCTTAAATTCATATTTCCGTCTTGGCGAGGCGGTAAATTTTCTGGTGAGGCAGCCCGCCACCAAGAAATGTTACCAGACGAAACACTGTAAATTGTTGCTCCTCCTCCTCCACGACCAGAACTTCTGGGGTTTTGACAGTTTAAATAACCAGAGGGAGTTGATTCATTTAAACCAACATAATCCTCTTACCCTAACCAAGTCTCTGTAAGGGAAATTAAATCAATCTGATGATCAATTAACAGATCATGGACTAACAGAGACTTGGGAGTTAGAGACCTAATATTTAATAAACCACATTTAATTTTTAAATTATGAGGAGGAACAGAGGCCAAATCATTAGATTTAGAGGCTTCATGTTTAATTTGAGTTATGCTCTGACTGACTGACTGACTGACTCACACAATCTTACAATCCCACTCCCACACTCAGACTCAGTCACTCTCACCCACTCCCGTACTTGGCAAGTCTCGCTTCCATTCCCACTTACCTTCACAGTCACTCACACCCACACATGCTTCTTTGCACCATGCTCACTCATATAGACACTCTCAGTTGCGCTCTGACTCACATTTACTCGTGCTTTCTCTTACACACTCACCCTCAACACTTGGGGCAGCTGCAGCACAGATGCAGTGGGCACGAACGTGCACCAGTGCCCGGCAGCAACTGAGGAGGCACAGACCAGCAGCCACACCCCTGCCACCCCGCCCCAGGGCAGCTGCTGCCACAGAAGCAGCCCACCACCACCAATTCCCACTTGGAGCGAACGACCACTGGACTCACCGCAAACGCCCAGATATGCCACCCAACAGGCAAAGCACCACACACATCTGACCCACCACTACCACCATCACTGCTCATCACTGCCTCACTCTCACTTACTCACTTGCTCACTCCCTTGCTCGCACCTATTCAATCGCGGCAGTGCCCTGGGATGACGACAGCATGACTAGTTGCACGTCACCAGCCAGGCCGCAGACCCTTGGCAGAAGGAGGGCAGCAGGGATGGAGGAAGACCCCCACCTCCCATGAGCGAATCGTGATGGGTGAGTGTTGGTTGTGTGGTGTCACTGGGTGCAGGTGTGTGAACTGTCAAAGTGCAGTTAAAATTGGGGGATAGTGTGATAGAGCATCACTGCCCACTGCTATGGGCAGCAGAGCTCCCACACCCCCAAGCCCTCAGTGTCTACAGTGCAATTAAAGTTGAGGTGAGGGCGGCCCCACGGCACCGTAGTAGAGGGAGGGATCCTCTTCAAGAAAAACTTCAAGGCTGTGCGTCCACATGCTGTGGCTAGACACTGTGCGCTGCTGTGCTTGTTTTTGTTTTTTATGCCTTATTTTGTCTTCCTTCTTTGATGGACTAATTACCTACAGCCGCCAGGAACTTCTAGACATCGGCCACCAATTTAACTCCGACATCCCCAGTGCTTATTTCAGTAATCAATACCACATCCCTGAGGAGATCGCCAGACCTCTGGGCACTCTGTGGATTGTTACCGGGCCCAGCAAGAAGCACAGATGGTGGTGAGAAAGAAAGAAGAAACAAGGTTGTGGGACTGGCCTCCAAGCCCAGCTGCACAAACAATGCACAAAACCACCGTTACCTTCAATTTTTCTCATCAACGCCAGGTACCTCACCAATAAAATGGATGAGCTGTGATCGGAGATCACCTACAATCGCTCCGTCCGGGACTGCTGTATTCTGATCGTGACCAAGTCATGGCTGCATCCATGTATTCCTAACACCGCTGTGGAGTTACCCTACACACCGCTTTTGTCATGTTCACTGTGCAAACTGTGCAGTGAACATATGAAATGGCAGCGAGCCCAAAACACAGAGTAAGTAACATGTTTATTTACAATGGGTGAATGTGAATAATGTCCAAAAACAGTCACAACGAAAAGGGAGTGAGACACCTGGCTACAAACTCAGTTAGTTCAAAGGACGCCTAACACGCTCCAAACAGGCAGGAGCGGAGAAAAAGGCACAAGGACTTACAAATGGCATCGGAGCAGAAAGGCTCTGGAGAAACAAGACAATTTAGTCCAAGGGTGAACCCACAGAAGCGAGCCTGGATGTCTGGAGTTGACATTACTAAGTTGCCACAACAGCTGGTCACATTCTACCCTATAAAAACACAAACCCGAAATGAGGGCAAATGCACACAGCTGTGTGGCCACCTGGTGCGTGACTGATTGAACAGTGTGTGTGTGCGTGCGTGAGTGTGAGTGTATGTGTGCGTGCATGATTGTGTGAGTGTGTATGTGGTGAACCATGCCACTGGTGGATGCCTGGTGAGGAGGAGGCATGGCTGTGGGGCTGGCAGAGAGCAGAGCTCAATCCGTCAGCTGGAATTAATAAGTAATAATTAAACCCAACAGCCACAAGTCATGCTCGGGGTGAGGACCCCGAACATGACAGTTTTGACTGCAACGCCGATTCTGGTAAGGGCAGGGGTGGAGGGCTCTGTGTTTATGTGCTTCAGACTTTGTGTAATAACAGCAGAATCGTTCAAAGCCACTGTTCACCAGATTTAGAGGCCATCACTCTTCTGTGTAGGCCCTTATATCTTCCCTATGAGCTAACGGCAGTAATTGTAACAGCTGTTTACTTCCCTCCAGATGCTAACATTAGTTTAGCACTTAGCCACCTCTAGTCCATCATTAGCAGGACAGAAAGATCACCCTGATGCAATCCACAGTATTGCAGGTGATTTTAACAAAGCATGCTTAAAGACTGCAATTCCACCAACATGTTCAATGTCCCACAAGAGGGGAAAAACACATGTTTACAGCAACATTAAGCATACCTACAGAGCCACCCCCCTCCCATACCTTGGACAATCAGACCGTCTCTCCCTTCTTCTAATACCTGCCTACACCCCCCTGAGGAAGAGTCCCCCCCCAACCAAACAAACAATTAAAACATGGCCTGAAAACGCTCTCCTCCAGCTACAGGACTGCTTTAGCTGCACAGACTGGAACAGCTCTGAACAGCAGGACCTGCACTCCTACACCGAGTCTGTCCTCTTCTACATTAAATGCTGTGCAGAAAATGCGACAGTCACCAAATACATCCAAGTCTTTCCAAACCGGAAACCTTGGATGACCAGTGTGTTCCAGGCTCTGATCAGAGCCCACAACTCAGCCTTCAGACAGAGGGACATCTCTCTGTACAGCACTGCCAGAGCCAACCTGAGGAGAGGCATAAAACTCACTAAAGTCACCTATAGGAGGAAGGTGGAGGGCTTCCTCACAGACAACAACCTCTGACAGATGTGGAGAGGCATCCATGCCCTCACCAACTACAAGGGCCAGGGCCCCACAACATCAGATAGCAGCCTCACTCTGGCAGAGGAGCTTAAGAGCTTCCTTGCCCGGTTTGCGCATACCCCCCAACCAATCCCCCCTTCCCCTCTACCCCCTCTCCTCTCGCTCTACAGGTGCATGAGGTAAGGAGGTAACAAAGATGGATGAGTGGGCCAAAGTTCCTCCACAGTGCTGTAAAAGACTTATTGCCAGTTATCGCAAATGCTTAATTGCAGTTGTTGCTGCTAAGGGTGGCTCAACCAGTTATTAGGTTTAGGGGGCAATCACTTTTTCACACAGGGCCATGCAGGTTTGGATTTTTTTCCCTTACTAATAAACACCATTTAAAAACTGCATTTTGTGTTTACTTGTGTTATCGTTGTCTAATATTTAATTTTGTTGGAGGATTTGAAACATTTAAATATGACAAATGCAAAAAAAGAGAAATCAGGATGGGGGCAAACACTTTTTCACACCACTGTACGTGCACACACCCATATTCACAGCCACACATAAGACATATATACACACAAACCCACACACCCACACTCGTGCACACCTGCACATACGCTTGTGTACAAACTCACACACACACACACACACACACACATGCACACATACACACACACAGGCAGGCCCCGGAGGATGGGGTTGACCCCCCGCCACCTCTGCCCCCCCCCCCCCCCCCCCAGAACACAAGCACCAGCCCCTGGAGCACCGCCAGGGCCCCCGAAGAGGGTGTGTCTGCTCACCGGGTGTGTTGCTGAGTGGGGAATATTGATTAGAAAGGTGAACAGGTTAGTGATGAATAGGGTTGCCACCTTCAAAGCTGAAAAAGGATCCACCCCATCTTTGGACCAAGGACATCTTTTACCAATGCTTCTGCCTTTGTTCTCCCTAGAAACATCTTTCCAGTTCTGCAATCATGCAAAATCTTTTGATTGAGTTTGTGTCCTCAGTCAGCGCTGTTAGCTGTCGTGTTTGACTGTGACCTATACCTGCAGAAATGGGCACAGACTTGCTGAAAAAAAAAAATAATTAGCCTACAGTAATTAAAAACAATAATTTTGTAATTTTAAAATATAAATACATATTATTACATATATATACAGATTACAGTTTTTCATAATTGCTAAAACACTAAACTCCATTCTCTGACTCAAATGCTCAGTAGCACAAACTCATTTATCAAGTGATTCACTCTTTTGGTGCAACCTTAAGCTGCTTCACGTAGTTAGACACAACTTGCAAATCTGTAGCACACTTTTTGCAAAACTGTAGACACATTCTCACTGTCTAAAACACATTTCTCACTGTGATGCACATGAGCTGCAAAATGATGAACACAGGAGGCAAATGTTAAACACAAATACAGCACTGGTGTCATCAATTAGACCCAACGACTCAAAACTGAATACACTTGATTCACATGATGTGATCAAACCAGCTGTGCGATATAAGCCAGTTCAGAGTCCACAGGACACCAACAATGGATGGAAACAATCGCCTAAGAGGAAGAGGAGGAGGGGTATCAGAATCAGAATCAGAATCAGAATCAGGTTTATTGCCATTGTTCATGTAGTACACAAACTAGGAATTTGTCTCGGTACAATGCTGCAACATTAAACATGATAAGATAAGAGAAATAAACTATACATGTAATAAAGTGTAGGATAAGATTAAGTGATACTGGTCAACAGTTAAAATATATATTAGCCAGCAGCAGATACTGTGGAGAACTATATAGTGCAGTCGGTAATGCAGGAAGAAAACAGTGATGATTGACATGAGTCTGGTTGAGCTGCTGTACATGGTGCACGAGAGTCAATAAGTCACTTAGTGTTCAGCAGTCTGATGGCAGAGGGGAAGAAGCTGTTCATGTGACGGGAGGTTTTAGTCTGGATGGACCGAAGTCTTCTACCAGAGGGGAGGGGGGCAAACAGTACGTGACCAGGGTGTGAGGGATCGGCTATGATCCGGCCAGCACGCCTCCGGGTCCTGGAGATGTACAGATCCTGGAGAGATGGGAGCTTGCAGCCGATCACCTTCTCAGCAGTGCGCACGACGCGCTGCAGCCTTAGTCTGTCCCTGGCAGTGGCTCCTGCGTACCACACGGTTATGGAGGTGGTGAGGATGGACTCGATGATGGCTGTGTAGAACTGCACTAACATCTTGGTGGGTAGCTTGAGCTTCCTCAGCTGCCACAGGAAGAACATCCTCTGCTGGGCTTTTTTGATGAGTGAGCTGATGGTCGGCTCCCATTTGAGGTCCCTGGTGATGGTAGTGCCTAGGAAGCGGAAGGAATCAGCAGTGGTGATGGGAGAGCCTGAGAGGGTGAGGGGGGGCAGAGGAGTAGTGACTTTCCTGAAGTCTACAATCATCTCCACTGTCTTCAGAGCGTTCAGCTGCAGGTTGTTATTGCTGCACCAGGACGCCAGCTGGGCCACCTCTCTCCTGTAGGCGGACTCGTCGCCGTTGGAGATGAGCCCGATGAGGGTGGTGTCGTCCGCAAACTTGATCAACTTGACAGACTGGTGGCTGGAGGTGCAGGAGTTGGTGTAAAGGGAGAAGAGTAGGGGGGAAAGTACACAGCCCTGGGGTGATCCGGTGCTGATGCTAGTATAGTCTGAGACAGTCTTTCCCAGCCGCACATGCTGCCTCCGGTCCGTCAGGAAGTCGATGATCCACCTGCAGAGGGAGTCAGGCATGTTGAGCAGGGACAGCTTGTCCCGGAGCAGAGCGGGGCGGATGGTGTTGAATGCGGAGCTGAAGTCCACAAACAGGATCCTGGCGTAGGTTCCCGGGGAGTCCAGGTGCTGCAGGATGGAGTGGAGGGCCAGGTTGACTGCGTCGTCTACAGACCTGTTGGCTCGGTAGGCAAACTGCAGCGGGTCCAGGAGAGGGGTGGTGATGGACTTGAGGTGGGACAGGACCAGGCGCTCAAAGGACTTCATGACTACAGAGGTGAGCGCTACAGGTCTGTAGTCATTAAGTCCAGTGATCCGTGGCTTCTTGGGGACAGGGATGATGGTGGAGGATTTGAGGCAGGACGGCACGTGGCATAACTTAAGGGAGGTGTTAAAAATGTCTGTGAAGACAGGAGCCAGCTGTTTCGCACAGAGTCTCAGGGTGGAGGGAGACACGCCGTCTGGGCCGGGGGCCTTGCGCGGGTTCAGTCTGGAGAACTGTTTGAGCACATCCTGCTCACTGATGATAAGGGGAGGGGGGGCCTTAAATGAAGTAGGGAATGTGGAGGCTGTGGAGCTGGAGGGAGGGGGGGAGTTGGACACAGATGACGAGGTGTCAAAACGGGCATAGTGTTGGGACAGTCTTTGACAAAGGGCTTTGTCATCCTGACCTTTAGGAGCCTTAGGTCGATAGTTGGTGATCTGCCTCAGTCCTCTCCACACGGAAGCCGAATCATTAGCAGTGAACTGCTGCTGGAGTCTCTCTGAGTATAGAGATTTAGCTCTCTTCAGCTCTCTGTTAAACCGGTATTTAACCTCCCTGTAGCAGTCCCTGTCTCCACTTTTCAGCGCTGCTTCCTTCTCCTTCCTGATCTGTCTGAGCTTAGCTGTGAACCAGGGTTTGTCATTAGAGTAACTCACCCTGGTGCGTGATGGAAGAATGTTCTCTTCACAAAAGTGGATATATGAGTTCACAGTGTCCGTGTACTCATCCAGATCATGCGTGGCTCCTTTAAACATGCCCCAGTCAGATATTTCCATGCACGTTTCCAGCTTCTCCTCAGCATCACTGGTCCGTATCTTCGTAGTGCTCACAACAGGTTTAGTGAGCTTCAATCTCTGTCTGTATGTGGGAATGAGGTGAACCATCACGTGATCAGATAATCCCAGCGCAGCTCGAGGGGCAGCGCGATATGCGTCTTTCACTGTGGTGTAACAGTGATCCAGTGTGTTTAATCCTCTGGTGGGACATTTAATAAACTGTTTGTAGCGGGGGAGATCGTGGCTCAGATTGCACTGATTAAAGTCGCCAGCCACAATAATCAGTGAGTCTGGAAAACTCCGCTCTGTGTGTTGAATGTGATCCGCGAGCACGCGCTGAGCTTCGCGCGTGTCCGCGTCGGGAGGGGCGTACACAGCGATCATTATAAAAGAAGCAAACTCCCGCGGGGAATAGAAAGGCTTGCAATTGATAACAAGAAATTCCAAGGCAGGAGAACAGTGTTTGGAAATTACCGTTACATCAGAGCACCAGCTGCAGTTGATGTAGAAGCAGACACCGCCTCCTGTGGTCTTGCCGGAAAGCTCTGTGTCACGATCAGCACGGAAGAGCTGAAAGCCGTCGAGGCGCAGCGCGCTGTCCGGTATATTTTCCCGGAGCCAGGTCTCAGTAAAGCAGAGGACAGCTGAGGAGGCGAGGTCCTTAAAACGCATCAGCAGTCTCAGTTCATCTACCTTGTTAGAGAGAGAGTTGGTATTGGACAGAAATATGCCAGGCAGCGCCATTCGCGAGCCTCTCCTGCGAAGCCGCACGAGAGCGCCCGCTCGTCTACCTCTCTTTCGCCGTCTCACTTTCCGAGCCAAACAGTAAACCAGATCGGCGGCAGGGGCTAGAAAAACTGGGAGGAGGTCCGTGGGGGTGAAAGTCCTGATATTTAGAAGTTCTTCACGGGTATAAGTGCAAGCAGACACACAATTGACAAACAAAAACAAACAAAGAGCGCAGCGAAGCACCATGTCGACCGCTGTGGGCGCCATCTTGGTGTTACAAGCTGAGGAATATGTGTCAGAGGTGGAAGAGGAGGAGGAGTGCAAGAAAGAGGAATATCAAGAAATATAATTTCTGATAAAATTCAAGCAACAATAATCGGTCATGTTCTTGTTCATGGAACAACCATGAAAGAAGCCGGACAAAGAATACAATCCAATTTGAGCCGATTCTCTGTAGCCACCACCATCAAGACATCCAGAGAGGACAACAGGTAACATCGATGTCTGTTGACTACTGCAAGTTTACATTTGTACTTTGTCTATAGAAAGGGGACTGGAGAGAAAAAACTTACTGGGGAGCAAAAACCCTGTAACTGTTCACTGAAGTAATGTGCATGCTGTTTCTATACATTTGTAAGTGTATGTTCCATATTTCCAGAATTGCACGACGACCATAGGGAGGTGACAGGACTGCTATGTTCTCCCAACCACAGGAGACTCTCATGGTTGATATGATCCTTCAAAACAATGCTATTCGACTTTGAGAAATACAGCAGAGTTGTTCAATACAATGTACGGTGGGGCAAAAAAGTATTTAGTCAGCCACCAATTGTGCAAGTTCTCCCACTTAAAAGATGAGAGAGGTCTCCAATTTTCATCATAGGTATACCTCAACTATGAGAGACAAAATGAGAAAAAAAAATCCAGAAAATCACATTGAATGATTTTTAATGAATTAATTGGTAAATTCCTCGGTAAAATAAGTATTTGGTCAATAACAAAAGTTCATCTCAATACTTTGTTATATACCCTTTGTTGGCAATGACAGAGGTCAAACGTTTTCTGTAAGTCTTCACAAGGTTTTCACACACTGTTGCTGGTATTTTGGCTCATTCCTCCATGCAGATCTCCTCTAGAGCAGTGATGTTTTGGGGCTGTCGCTGGGCAACACGGACTTTCAACTCCCTCCAAAGATTTTCTATGGGGTTAAGATCTGGAGACTGGCTAGGCCACTCCAGGACCTTGAAATGCTTCTTACGAAGCCACTCCTTCATTGCCCGGGTGGTGTGTTTGGGATCATTGTCATGCTGAAAGACCCAGCCATGTTTCATCTTCAATACCCTTGCTGATGGAAGGAGGTTTTCATTCAAAATCTCACGATACATGGCCCCATTCATTCTTTCCTTTACACGGATCAGTCGTCCTGGTCCCTTTGCAGAAAAACAGCCCCAAAGCATGATGTTTTCATCCCCATGCTTCACAGTAGGTATGGTGTTCTTTCTCCTCCAAACACAACAAGTTGAGTTTTTACCAAAAAGTTTTGTTTTGGTTTCATCTGACCATATGACATTCTCCCAATCCTCTTCTGGATCATTCAAATGCTCTCTAGCAAACTTCAGACAGGCCTGGACATGTACTGGCTTAAGCAGGGGGACACGTCTGGCACTGCAGGATTTGAGTCCCTGGCGGCGTAGTGTGTTACTGATGTAGCCTTTGTTACTTTGGTCCCAGCTCTCTGCAGGTCATTCACTAGGTCCCCCCATGTGGTTCTGGGATTTTTGCTCACCGTTCTCCTGATCATTTTGACCCCACGGGTTGAGATCTTGCGTGGAGCCTCAGATCGAGGGAGATTATCAGTGATCTTGTATGTCTTCCATTTTCTAATAATTGCTCCCACAGTTGATTTCTTCACACCAAGCTGCTTAGCTATTGTAGATTCAGTCTTCCCAGCCTGGTGCAGGTCTGCAATTTTGTTTCTGGTGTCCTTTGACAGCTCTTTGGTCTTGGCCATAGTGCAGTTTGGAGTCTGACTGTTTGAGGTTGTGGACAGGTGTCTTTTATACTGATAACGAGTTCAAACAGGTGCCATTAATACAGGTAAGGAGTGGAGGACAGAGGAGCCTCTTAAAGAAGAAGTTACAGGTCTGTGAGAGCCAGAAATCTTGCTTGTTTGTAGGTGACCAAATACTTATTTTACTGAGGAATTTACCAATTAATTCATTAAAAATCCTTCAATGTGATTTTCTGGATTTTTTTTCTCATTTTGTCTCTCATAGTTGAGGTATACCTATGATGAAAATTGGAGACCTCTCTCATCTTTTAAGTGGGAGAACTTGGACAATTGGTGGCTGACTAAATACTTTTTTGCCCCACTGTAAACTTTGACGGAATCAACAGTGTCAGCCTTTCTGCCACTGACCGTGTCCTCCAGGGCAACAGGATTCGCATGAAGCAAGTGTACAGAGTACCCTT
This sequence comes from Pholidichthys leucotaenia, assembly GCA_020510985.1. Classification (NCBI taxonomy): domain Eukaryota; kingdom Metazoa; phylum Chordata; class Actinopteri; order Cichliformes; family Pholidichthyidae; genus Pholidichthys; species Pholidichthys leucotaenia. The sequence continues at coordinate 356,793,142 of CM035845.1, read as the reverse complement.
TGAGCATAACTCAGAAAGGGTGAAGGAGTTATGATTTCAGTATGTGCAAGTATATACTCAGACACTTTAAGTGCTGATGCTTAGAGTACAAATCTATACAAGCTTAATGTTAATATACACTGTACTATACTGTAAAGTATGTAAATCAGAAGTGCTTGCAAGTACACTAATGCTGAAATTACTCTTTCTGCCTCAGTTACTAAACTACCTTTTCTTCTATTTCCTTTTTTTTAATAGAGAGAGTTTGAACTGGATTTCATGGAAAACCCCCATGAATTCATTTTTGTAGATGAGGCAGGGTTCAGTCTGGCAAAGAGAAGGAGAGGCAGCCACACAATTGGCCAACATGCCATAGTGGAAGTCCCTGGCCAGCATGGTGGCAACGTCACCCTTTGTGCAGCCATAAGTAATCATGGGGTTCTCCACCGGCAAGCAACACTTGGACCATGTAACACTGAACATCTTCTGACATTTCTGGGTGATCTTCGGGATGCTTTGATTGAGCGTGAGAGGCAGGATCGTCAGCAGGCAGAGGACTCTATGTTGTGGTTTGGGACAATGTCAGCTTTCACCGTGGTGTCCGGATACGGGAGTGGTTCAACATCAACCAGAGTTTCATAAATGTAAGCCTTCCACCATACAGCCAATAGAAGAATTTTTCTCTGCATAGCGAAGGAAGGTCCATGACCAAAACCCATATACCAAGGAAAATCTTTTAGAAGCCATGGAGATGGCCTGTGGTGACATGTGTGGAGTGTTGTCAAGGCTGGATCCGACACACCAGAGGGTTTTCCCCCGTTGCCTGGTGAGAGAAGATATTGCCCGTGATGTGGATGAAGTCCTCTGGCGAGACGCTGCACAAAGACATGATGCTGACACAGAATGAATCTGTCATCAGTTCGATTTGAAGATTTTTGAGTGATTTACAGTAATGCGCTTTTCATTTACAGTTTTCTGTCTTTTATGAAATGCTAAATATATTTACCATATGTCATAAACATTATGTTCTGCATGCCCTGAATGCAGTGTGCGTCGTGTTTAATGACTGCTCTGTAGTGTCTACATGGTGATTGGCTGTGTGTGATCTGACAGTAATGTTTGATTTTCAGTGCAGGTAAAATGGTTTTGAAGCAGTTGTTTGGTTTTGCCAGAAGAGTGAGAAGTTTTGTGAATGTAGCTTGAATTTTTGGTTTTGTGTTTACAGTTTTGAGAAAAGGGGTGCAGCTTTCAACAAATGTGTCTTAGCAATTGTGAAAAACTGTAATAACATGAATTTAAGGTTAAATGCTTCAAACGCTTGAAATTACAAATCTTTCACCAAATTCAATTCAATTCAATTCAACTTTATTTATATAGCGCCATTTCACAACAACAGTCATCTCATAGCACTATCAACTGTAGGGGGAACCCCGACAGTTGCAGAAAGACCCCAGCAATCAGGCGACCCCCTGTGAGCAAGTACTTGGCGACGGTGGAGAGGAAAAACTCCCTTTTAACAGGAAGAAACCTTCAGCAGAACCAGGCTCAGGGAGGGGCAGTCATCTGCTGCGACTGGCTGGGGGGTGAGGGGATAGAGAAGAAGAAAAGAACAGACATGTAGAGAGCAAACAGCACGATGGGGACTCAATCTATGGGAGAGAACAAAAAGATGTTAATGACCGGCAAAAAAAAATATTTCATAGAGAGTGAGGAAAGGAGTGAGGCCCAGTGCATTACTGGAGGTCCCCCGGCTGACTAAACCTATTAGCAGCATAACTAAGGGAGGGTTCAGAAACACATGATCCCTCCCTAATTGTAGGCTATATCAAAAAGGTAGGTTTTAGCCCTATTCTTAAAAACAGAGATCGAGTCTGACTCCCGAATCCAGATTGGCAGCTGGTTCCACAGGAGAGGAGCTTGATAACTGAAGGCTCTGCCTCCCATTGTACTTTTGGAGATTCTAGGTATTACAAGTAATCCTGCATTTTGGGAGCGTAGTGCTCTGTTAGGATAATACAGTAGTATCAGATCTTTTAAATAAAAAGGAGCCTGATTGTTTAGAGCTTTGTAAGTAAGAAGAAGGATTTTAAACTTAATTCTAAACTCTATGGGAAGCCAATGAAGGGAGGCCAGAACTGGAGAGATATGATCTCTCTTTCTAGTACCTGTTAAAACTCTTGCTGCAGCATTTTGGAGCTGAAGACTTTTTAAAGATGTTTTAGGACAGCCTGATAATAAAGAATTACAATAATCTAATCTCGAGCTAACAAAAGCGTGGATAGCTGATCCACGCTTTTGTCAGCTCGAGATCTCAGCATCACTCTGAGACAAGATTCTCCTAATCTTGGCAATATTACGCAAATGATAGAAGGCAGTCTTAGAAACAAATTTAATATGTGACTTGAACGACAAATCCTGATCAAAAATAACTCCAAGGTTCCTCACAGAGCTATTAAGAGAAAGAGTAACTGCATCCAAACTGAAAGTTTGATTTGGAAAGGAATTTCTAAGGTTTTTTGGACCAACAAGAATGACTTCAGTCTTATCTGAATTTAATAGCAGGAAATTACAAGTCATCCAAGCTTTGATTTCCTTAAGACAGGCTTCTAACTTGGCTAATTGATTACTATCATCTGGCTTCATTGACAGGTATAATTGTGTGTCATCTGCATAACAATGAAAATGTATACAGTGCTTTCTAATAATGTTGCCTAACGGAAGCATATATAAACTAAAAAGAGTAGGGCCTAGCACAGATCCCTGTGGAACTCCATGACTAAGCTTTGAGTTGAAAGAAAACTCATTATTTACATGAACAAACTGGAACCTATCAGATAAATAAGATCTAAATCATTGCAACGAAGTTCCATTAAGTCCAACATAGTGTTCTAATCTATCAAGTAGAATATTATGATCGATAGTATCAAAAGCTGCACTAAGGTCTAAAAGGACAAGTACAGAAACTAGTCCATTATCAGATGCAATGAGGAGGTCGTTAGTGACCTTCGCTAAGGCTGTTTCAGTACTATGATGGATTCTAAACCCAGATTGAAACTCTTCAGGTAAACCATTTCCCTGCAGGTGGTCAAATAATTGCGTAGCAACAACTCTTTCTAAGATTTTTGAAATGAAAGGGAGATTAGAGATTGGTCTATAGTTAGCTAAAGCTCCTGGATCTAGCGTTGGCTTTTTGAGTAAGGGTTTAATTACAGCCGTTTTAAAAGCCTGCGGTACATGGCCTAAAGTTAATGAAGAATTGATTATATGAAGAATAAAGCTACCAATAAGTGGGAAGACTTCTTTAAATAACCTGGTAGGAATAGGGTCTAAAAGACAAGTTGAAGGTTTGGATGAGGAAACTATTTTGTCTAACTCACAAAGGTCGATTGGAGTAAACTCATCAAGACAGGCATCAATAGAAGGAGTTGTAGTAGTTACAGTATTTAAGTTAACTGTGGGAAGAATCTGATTGATTTTATCTCTGATGGATGAAATTTTATTATTGAAAAAGTTCATAAAGTCCTGACTAGTAAGCTCTAAGGGAATGCTAGGATTGACAGAGTCCTGACTCTTTGTCAACCTGGCTACAGTACTGAAAAGAAACCTGGGATTATTCTTGTTCTCTTCTATTAATGCAGAGTAATAACTCGTTCTAGCTTTTCTAAGAGATTTTTTATAAATTAAAAGATGATTTCTCCAAGCTAAATAGATTTCATCTAAATTAGTAGAGCGCCATTTTCTTTCTAATTGACGAGTCTTCTGTTTTAAGCTACGACTTTCTGTGTTGAACCAAGGAGTTAAAAATCTCTGATTAGACTTTTTTCTTTTTTAAGGGGGCCACCAAGTCTAGAGCCTGATGCAGAGAAGCTGAAACACTATCCACCATGTTATCAATTACAGAAGGAGCAAGCTGTCTATAGCTTATTTCCGTTGTGTTGACACATGGCATAGAGGAAACAATCTGCATAAATTTGGAAACAGCATCATCTGAGAGGCACCTACTGTAATAATATTTTTCTTTAGGAGCCAAATAGTCAGAAATAGTAAAATCAAAGGTTAACAGACAATGGTCTGACAGTACAGGGTTATGAGGAGACACTACAAGATTTTCTATTTCTATGCCATATGTCAGAACAAGGTCCAATGTATGGTGGAGGTAATGAGTAGAATTTCCTACTTTCTGAGAAAACCCAATCGAGTCTAATATTGAATTAAAAGCCACATTAAGGCAGTCACTATCTACATCCACATGTATATTAAAGTCCCCTACTATAATTATTCTATCAGATTTCAGCACTAAATCAGCTAAGAAATCAGGAAATTCGGATAAAAATTCTGAGTAGGTTGATGGGGGACGATAAACTATGGCAAATAAAATTGGGTTTAACCTAAAATTGCTAAAGTGCCCAATACTGAGGACCAGGCCCTCAAAGGAATTATAACATGTTTTTTGCTTTACATTAACTAGTAATTTGGAATGGTAAATTGTTGCTACTCCTCCTCCACGACCAGAACTTCTGGGATTTTGACAGTTTAAATAACCAGAGGGAGTGAGGGGCAATGGATCAGCGTTCTCGTCGCGCCCTCCGCCAGTACCCGGGCTCGCCTGGGGAAGCTAATGATCCTACCAGCAGACTAAATTCGAAGAGACGACGCCTCTGTGCCAAGTCAAAGAAGAATCCTAGTCACAGTCCTAAAGCCGAAAGCAAACAGCCCCAAGAGCACTTTGTGGTAGGATCTGCCCTTTGCATATTACAACTAAACGTTGAAGGCCTATCTGCAGCCAAGCGAAGCCTTATCGAAGTCCTCGCCTTCCAACATTCGATTGATGTAATCTGCCTCCAAGAGACTCATATTGGCACAGAGGAAGCTGGCCGCTTCACCATCAAAGGCTTTGACCTCCTGTGCTATGTTCTACATGCTAAACATGGACGTGCCACCTATGTGCGTTCTGACATAGTTGAAGCAAATCACCTGATAACAACACATTTCTCAGACACCATAATCATTGGTGGCTTCCATATTGTCAATGTGTACAAGCCCCCTAATGCCAACTGGGATCTGCAGGTCTTACCCACCCTACCCCACCCTGCCATCTATGTGGGGGACTTTAACAGCCATCACCCTGACTGGGGGTACCCAGCAGTGGACAGTGATGGGGAGGCACTTTCAGACTGGGCATCCAGAAATGACCTCGCTTTGATATACGACCCCAAACAAAGAGGAACCTTCCACTCTGCTAGGTGGAAGAAGGACTATTCTCCTGACCTGTGTTGGGTCAGCTCTTTGAATGGGGAGCCATATCCTACACAGATCCTCATTCTTGATGATTTTCCACACAGCCAACACCGGCCCCTGCTTGTACACATTGGCCTACAACTTCCAGTCATATACAGCCCAAGGAAGATGCGCTGGAACTTCCGCAAAGCCAACTGGAAAAAATTCAGTGAAACTCTGGACCGGAGCGTTGTTACCATCCCACTCCACACCATCACTGTAGATGAAGCATACAACCGCTTCTGCAGCGCAATCTTCAAGGCTGCCCATACTGCAATCCCACGAGGCTACCGACCCCTCTATGTCCCATGTTTGGACGGAGAAAGTGCTGCCCTCCTACAATCCTATCAAACATCAGGGGACCCAGAGATAGCAGACCATCTCATTGATTCGCTAAATACAGCCCGGCGAAAGAAATGGGAGGAGACAGTTGCTGACCGGAGCTTTACCCACTCTAGCAGGAAATGTTGGAGCCTCATCCGTCGCCTAGGAGCTGCACAGAAGCCCCCTAGCCAAAGCCGAGCATCCGTCACACCCAACCAAGTTGCATCCCACCTACTGACTATCGCCAAAGCACCCCAAGACAAAGACACCAGAAGAGCAGTTACAACTGAGCTAAAAAAACACCAAAAAATGCCTGTAGAGGAAACGAACCCTGAACCCTTCGAGGCTGCTGAACTGGAGAAAGTCCTACAGGGCCTGAAATGTGGAAAGGCAGCAGGATACGATAACATCTTCCCAGAATTCATGAAAAATCTTGGCCCCCGAGCCCTAACCTGGTTGACACAATTCTACACAAGGATCACACAAACAAACTCTATCCCAAAGAAATGGCGGACAGCAAAGGTCATTGCCATCCCAAAACCTGGCAAAGACCACAAACTACCAGCAAGCTACCGCCCAATCTCCCTACTCAGCGTTCCTTACAAAATCATGGAGCGCCTAATACTGCAACGCATTTCCCCAGAAATAGAGGATATTCTAAGTGTGGATCAAGCAGGTTTCCGCAAGGACCGCAGTACAGGAGAACAAGTACTGGCCCTAACCACCTTCATTGAAAATGGCTTCGAGAGCAGACTGAAGACAGGGGCTGTGTTTCTCGATCTTACAGCCGCCTATGATACGGTCTGGCACAAAGGCCTCCTCCTGAAACTTATAAAGGCGATCCCTGCTTGGGCAACGGCAATTATAAAAACCCTGCTGACCAACCGAAGGTTCAGAGTCCACCTCAGTCAGAACACAAGTGCATGGAGAATGCAGAAAAACGGACTCCCACAAGGCTCAGTTCTAGCTCCAACTCTGTTCAACCTCTACATAAACGACCTGCCTACTACAAAATCCCGCAAATTCATCTATGCAGACGACATCTGTTTGGCATTCCAAGCACCAGACTTTGAACCACTGGAACGGGTGCTCACGGAAGATCTTGCTAAACTGGACCAGTTCTGCAAAATCTGGCGCCTAAAACCAAGCCCAGCAAAAACCGTCTCCAGTGTATTTCATCTCCACAATGCAAAAGCTGCCAGAGAACTAAACATCCACCTGAGCGGACTCAAGCTTAAGCATGCCCCAAATCCAACTTATCTTGGAGTGACCCTTGATAGGACCTTATCCTTCAAGGAACATCTAAAGGGGACGGCTGCTAAGGTGAAAGTACGAAACAACCTGCTCTGCAAGCTCGCTGGTGCAAAATGGGGGGCGGCAGTCTCCACCCTGCGCACCTCAGCACTGGCCCTTTCATACTCTGTAGCAGAATATTGTGCCCCTGTCTGGTCCAGGTCATCTTACACGCACCATGTAGACACCCAGCTCAACTCAACCATGAGAACTATAACTGAAACAATCCGCTCAACACCACTCCCCTGGCTCTCTGTACTGTCAAACATAGCCCCTCCACACATCCGGCGAGCAGCATTAACTCAAAGGATGCTCCAAAAAGTTAAAGATTTTCCTCACTTACCAATCCATGCAGATATCTACACCCCACCCACTGCCCGACTTTCATCCAGACGGCCGATTTGGAAAAACCCTCCCCCAGCTGACTTTACCATCCAGACAGCTTGGCAAGAGGAATGGAAGACCAAGGAGGTCCCAAACAAACAGCTGGTGATAAACCCCAACCAACAGGTCCCGGGCACCAACCTCCCAAGGAGACAGTGGTCTACACTCAATCGCTTCAGGACTGGACATGGCCCCTGCTTGGCCAGCCTTCACAGATGGGGCAGTAGCCCTAGCCCACTGTGCGCATGTGGAGAGGAGCAAACTATGGAACACATCATAGAGGCTTGCCCGCTCCAAAGACTGGAAGGAGGATTACACACCCTCCATACAGCAAACCAGGAGGCAACTGCTTGGCTTAAGGACTTTGCATTCGCTAAATAAATAAATAAACCAGAGGGAGTTGATTCATTTAAACCAACATAATCCTCTTGCCCTAACCAAGTCTCTGTAAGGGAAATTAAATCAATCTGATGATCAATTAACAGATCATGGACTAACAGAGACTTGGGAGTTAGAGACCTAATATTTAACAAACCACATTTAATTTTTAAATTATGAGGAGGAACAGAGGCCAAATCATTCAGTTTAGAGGCTTTATGTTTAATTTGAGTTTTACCAGTATTTTGCTTTATCACTTTGGGATGCTTATACATTATATTTTTATTTACTTTGGAGGGAGCAGACAACGATTCTCTGATGGGGAAGACAGGGGCTAAGCTGAGGGGTGGCGGATGAAGAGGAGCTGCAGAGAGGCGTGTAAGACTGAGACTCTGCTTCCTGGTCCCAACTCTGAGTAGTCAGGGTTTTGGAAATTTGGACAAAAAAGATTCCAGATTGTTAGATAAATGAGAAGCACCATCCAAAGTGGGATGAATGCTGTCTCGTCTCATAAGACCAGGTTTTCCCCAAAAAGAGCGCCAATTGTCAATGTAGCCCACGTCATTTTTAGGACACCACACAGACAGCCAGCGGTTCAAGGATGACGAGCGGCTAAACATGTCATCACTGGTCAGATTGGGGAGGGGCCCAGAGAATACTACAGTGGCAGACATCGTTTTTGCAAAGTCACACACCGATTCTACATTAAGTTTCGTGACTTCCGACTGCCGGAGACGGATGGCATTAATGCCGGCATGAATAACAATTGTGGAATATTTACAGTTACTTTTAGCCAGCATTTTCAAATTTGACTCGATGTCGCCTGCTCTGGTCCCAGGAATGCATTTGACTATGGCCACTGGAGTCTCTAGGTTCACGTTTCTGACTACAGAGTCGCCAATGATCAGAGTTTTTTCCTCAGCGGGTGTGTCGCTGAGCGGGGAAAAACGATTAGAAACGTGAACAGGTTGGTGGTGTACCGGGGCTTTGCGACTAGGCTTCCTTCTCACCGTCACCCACCCAGTCTCCTCGCTGCTAAGGAGAGCCGGGGAACCGCTGACAGGGGGGCCTAAGCTAGCTAGCTCCGCTACAGCTAATGGGCGTCCGTCAAGATTAACTGGCGCAGACGGTGTTTCAATGCAGCGGAGCCGGGATTCCAAATCAGACAACCTCGCCTCGAGTGCCTCAAAAAGACAACATTTATTACATTTACCGTTATCACTAAAAGAGGCAGAGGTGTAGCTAAACATCTGACAGAGAGAGCACACCAGAGGAGGAGAGGAAAGAGAGCTAGTAGCCATAGCTAGTGGCTGGAGAGCAACCACACAGGCAAACCACACAGGCAGACAGCAAAACAGGAAGTGACGATACGTTACCTCAAGGAAGTGACGATCCCTCTATGAAGGAAACAAAAAAAAGTCTGATCCCCCAAATTGGGATCAGACTACCTCAAGACCCTGGATGTTGTAGGGCTGTCATGGCTGACACGCCTCAGCAACATTGCCATACTCAGCATTGCTGTTGTGGCAGCGTGCCTTTCACGCCGGTGGCAGAAAGTGCCCACTGTTGGCATTGCTCCGCTGGGTCCTGCTGGGCCATGAACTCTTTATCTTGCAGCACTGAAGTGGCTCCTTGCTGCTGATGTCAGATGAGTCCGATTTCTGCCCCCTCTCCTTGCTGTCTTCTCCCTGCGGTGTCAAGCTCGGAGCAGCTGTATCCTCGTCCGGGTGTGTTGTGCTCCCATCATCAGCAGTCAAACAGCCCAAGGTTATCATGGATGGTAAAACCCAGTTCGTAAAAAAGATCACACCTCAGGATGTTGTCCCCATGTGTGGTTACTTGGAAGACGAACACTGGAAGGACTCGACCCATAGCGAACCACCAGTGATACGGTACCTACTACTGTGATGCGTGTGTGCCCATAGCTGAACAGCTCCGCTAGATTATTTCCAATAGAATAGTTGAGGAAGAATTTTTTTCACTTAACCCAGTTCATCACTGACCTCACAGCGGCGGTATCCAGCTGCAATGGTAAGCTGACGTTGTCTAATCTCACCGTGCACTACTTGTATGCCACCCCTCTGGTGCCCACTGCGTGGGTGGTGGTTCTTGGTGGTTCTTTTGGATTGGATGGCAGGCTTGATGTCAGTAATGTCAATCGGCACACCTTGGCGAAGTGATTGAGCTTGCTGCAGCATTTGCATCACTGCCCCCTGCCTAGGCAGAATTGCACTCGCTCTTCATGCGTCGGGAAGCTGCAGTTACCGAATGAATGGTGTTTCATGGTGTTCACCTCAGCGTCCTCCAAGAAGGTCGCAGCGTGACTGGATTCTTTTGCTGGGGTTACTGCATGCACCAACAGGGCTCATTGTTGTGGGTCATCTAGTTGTGATGTTAGCTTGTCGGCGGCCTCCAGTTGGAATGCCAGCTCCACCGCCTTTGCCAATGGTAGGTCGTCGGGTGCCATGATTAGCTTCACCCACAGCCGCTGGTTGCTGTTGTGCTTCGCTAGCTGGTCCCGCACCATTTCGTCCTCTAAATAGCCAAACGCTCATATGCTCGCCAGACAGTGGAGGTCCGCGATGTACTGCTGGGTCGTCTCTCCCGCTCGCTGTCAGCACTAGTGGAAACAGATCCTTCTCGCTAGCACACTTTTGAGCACTGCAAAATGTCCGGCCAGCAGTGCAATGCACTTCTTATAAATTTCTGCCTGTCATAAATTGCTGAATACCCACTGCCCCTCGGTACCCAGGCTGTGGATTAAAATTGCTTGCAGCCTCATCTTTCCATGTCTCTCCAGGTCCGTCGCCAACATGTGGTGTGGAACGACTTGAACCAGCAAGGCCATGGGATAGGCAGCTCACCTGGGGACGTGAGGAATGGTGGCAAGCGGCCCAAGCATGCTTCCATATCAAATTCTTGATGTTTTTCACCTCATTGCCAATTGTTATGTCTGGAATTAGGACAGCGGAGGATAGAGCTGTACTGAACCATGGTTTATTAAACAGACACTGCTAACAGCACATGTTACAGTATAGAATATAATAGAATGGAATAGGCTTTACTGTCATTGTACAGTTGTACAGTACGCCTAGTTGTATACCAGTTGTATAGTAGCTACTAAGCTAACCAGGAGCTAGTACAGGTTGGTGTGTTGGCTAGAGGCGGAGTGCCAAAGAGGCAGTCTCCTGCCGTCATTCCTTAATATAGGGCTGGACGTGATGACGTCATCCAAGATGCCTTTGTCGCCACGTTTGCACAGTCTGTTGTAATCAGACTTCACAACAACTAAGTCTTCCATCTGGCCTGGGAACATCTTGGTATCCTCTCTGAAGAGCTGGAGCAGATGACCAGGGACAGGGAAGTCTGGGCTTCTTTGCTTGAACTGCTTCCTCCGCAACCCAGACCCCTGTAAAAGTGGTAGAAAATGGATGGATGGATGGATGGATGGATTGATGGATGGATAGTTATGACTGAAGAGTGTACTGTATGTGTTCCTGTAAATATTTAATTTACCCCAGCTATAAGGTGCTGAAAATAACTGAAAGTGACCCTTAAAAAGTGCTTGAATTTGACCTTGTAAAATGTTTACCAACCCTGATTGCAGACCAGCTGATATATACTTTAAATACATTTGATTGAAATACTTCTCTTATCATCATCGTCACCATCGTCTGATTGCTGGGTTTTTCTGAGACTGTGGGGTTTTTTCTGCACTGTGGCGCCACGAGACGGCTTCTGTTGTGATGTGGCGCAGTATAAATAAAGCTGAATTGAACTGAATTGAATCATCATCACCATCAGGTGTACAGACTACTGTATACCTCGGTTAACTCAGCTGCTGTAACCACATCAGCCTCAGGAGATAAGGATAAGCCATTTTTATTTTCATTCAATCCATACAGCCAGTCATGTACAGTAGAACGAAATGACGTTTCTCTTATCTACAATGTTAATGACATCTAGAATCAGAGGGTCGCTGCCATGCAAGGCGCCGTCACAGATTTCCCTCCTCCATTCCATTATTGCTAAGCACCAAGCTGGACAACAGGAAGTTCCGCTTTTATATGGTCTTTGGCATGACCTGGCCGGGATTGGAGCATCCGCCCCACACCTCGGAGGTGTGGGGCGGATGCTCTACCAACTGAGAGTTGCTCAAGTAGATGCTTGAGGTATGAAGAATTGAGAGACTGCAGTTAAGGTTTTTTTTTGCTCCTGGTATGACAAGAACATTACTGTTCTCCTGCAGCATGCTGCCGTACATCTCCCAAGCCACCATACACCATGGAAAACACCCACCGGCATACTTTGCAGTTTGCCTCGTACTCAGTCTTCGACACTGACAAGCCAATCATTGAGTTCTTCCCACTCACGTTGGTACTTTTGCAAATGTTTACATTTGACTGATGCACAGAGTAGACTATCGGGACACGGTGCAGCCATAGACATGTTGGTCTGTGAGAAGCTGGCAAGGTGCTGCGGCTGATGCTGAGCCCGTCCGGCTATCTCTCGCCCAATCACTGTTGAGCAATGACTTCATGTGTGGTGCGTAAAACTAAACAAATCAATCAGCAACTACTGAGTCCGAGGGCAACATGCAGAATGTGGCTGAGATGCTGCTGCTCTGGTATTGATTCAATACAGGACACATTATTTTAGTGTAAAAAAACAAGATTTTACTGTATTTTACAGGACGGGTGGCAACCCTAGTGGTGAAGCAGGGGCTTGTGACTATGCCTTCTTCTCACTGTGACCCACCCATTCTCTCCTGGCTGCTCAGGTGGTTGCCGGGGATGGCTAGCAGACCCTATGCTACAACACTCCACTCCCAAGATCTTAGATCCAAGATGGCGCCCACAGCGATCGACATGGTGCTTCGCTGCGCTCTTTGTTTGTTTTTGTTGGTCAATTGTGTGTCTGCTTGCACTTATACCCGTGAAGAACTTCTAAATATCAGGACTTTCACCCCCACGGACCTCCTCCCAGTTTTTCTAGCCCCTGCCGCCGATCTGGTTTATTGTTTGGCTCGGAAAGTGAGACGGCGGAAGAGAGGAAGACGAGCGGGCGCTCTCGTGCGACTTCGCAGGAGAGGCTCGCGAACGGCGCTGCCTGGCATATTTCTGTCCAATACCAACTCTCTCTCTAACAAGGTAGATGAACTGAGACTGCTGATGCGTTTTAAGGACCTCGCCTCCTCAGCTGTCCTCTGCTTTACTGAGACCTGGCTCCGGGAAAATATACCGGACAACGCGCTGCGCCTCGACGGCTTTCAGCTCTTCCGTGCTGATCGTGACACAGAGCTTTCCGGCAAGACCACAGGAGGCGGTGTCTGCTTCTACATCAACTGCAGCTGGTGCTCTGATGTAACGGTAATTTCCAAACACTGTTCTCCTGCCTTGGAATTTCTTGTTATCAATTGCAAGCCCTTCTATTCCCCGCGGGAGTTTGCTTCTTTCATAATGATCGCTGTGTACGCCCCTCCCGACGCGGACACGCGCGAAGCTCAGCGCGTGCTCGCGGATCACATTCAACACACAGAGCGGAGTTTTCCAGACTCGCTGATTATTGTGGCTGGCGACTTTAATCAGTGCAATCTGAGCCACGATCTCCCCCGCTACAAACAGTTTATTAAATGCCCCACCAGAGGATTAAACACACTGGATCACTGTTACACCACAGTGAAAGACGCATATAAGATAAGATAAGCCTTTATTAGTCCCACAACGGGGAAATTCCAGGATTGCAACAGCACAGGGATAGCAACACTCAGAGCAACAATCAGAAGGCAAGAAAAAAAAACAAAAAAAAAACAAGCAAGCAAGAGCAGCTAATATACATATGTACGTATTACTATAAAATATATATATATACACACACACACAGACACACAGTGCAGAGCATTGTAGCTGGATGGAATAAATATATGAATATATGAACACACACAGTGCGGAGCAATGTAGCTAGATGGAATAAATATGTAAATATATAAACACACACAGTGCAGAGCATTGTTGCTAGATGGGATGAAACAGCATAACCGACTACTTAGTTATCCTACATGGTATGATTATGTGCCCATACATATTCTCACCCTCCATAGCGACCGGTAAGTTCCTAGTTGTATGCCGGAGGGGACCATTGTGTAAGTCTATTGCATCTTTTGCATTCAAAAAACTATTAGTTTGTTACGTCTTTTTGCTATCTCTGCGAGCAGCCCTGCTTAGGTTGTACAGTCTGACAGCCGTTGGTAGGAAGGACCTACGAAACCTCTCGGTTGTGCACCTGGGATGATGTAGTCTGCTGCTAAATGAGCTCCTCAGTGCATTCAGTATGTCCTGCATAGGGTGGAACTCGGACTCCAGCAGAGATGACAGTTTAGCCACCGTCCTTCTCTCTCCTATCTCCTCCATCGGATCAAGGCGCTGCCCCAGGACAGAGCTAGCTTTCTTAATCAGTTTGTTCAGTCTCTTCCTATCGGCTGCAGTAATGCCACTGCCCCAGCAGACCACTCCAAAAGTGATGGCTGATGCCACCACCGTGTCATAGAATGACTTCAGCAGCGCTGAAGTCGCGCTGTCCCTCGAGCTGCGCTGGGATTATCTGATCACGTGATGGTTCACCTCATTCCCACATACAGACAGAGATTGAAGCTCACTAAACCTGTTGTGAGCACTATGAAGATACGGACCAGTGAAGCTGAGGAGAAGCTGGAAACGTGCATGGAAATATCTGACTGGGGCATGCTTAAAGGAGCCACGCATGATCTGGATGAGTACACGGACACTGTGAACTCATATATCCACTTTTGTGAGGAGAGCATTCTTCCATCGTGCACCAGGGTGAGTTACTCTAATGACAAACCCTGGTTCACAGATAAGCTCAGACAGATCAGGAAGGAGAAGGAAGCAGCGCTGAAAAGTGGAGACAGGGACTGCTACAGGGAGGTTAAATACCGGTTTAACAGAGAGCTGAAGAGAGCTAAATCTCTATACTCAGAGAGACTCCAGCAGCAGTTCACTGCTAATGATTCGGCTTCTGTGTGGAGAGGACTGAGGCAAATCACCAACTATCGGCCTCAGGCTCCTAAAGGTCAGGATGACAAAGCCCTTTGTCAAAGACTGTCCCAACACTATGCCCGTTTTGACACCTCGTCATCTGTGTCCAACTCCCCCCCTCCCTCCAGCTCCACAGCCTCCACATTCCCTACTTCATTTAAGGCACCCCCCTCCTCCCCCCTCCCCTTATCATCAGTGAGCAGGATGTGCTCAAACAGTTCTCCAGACTGAACCCGCGCAAGGCCCCCAGCCCAGACGGCGTGTCTCCCTCCACCCTGAGACTCTGTGCGAAACAGCTGGCTCCTGTCTTCACAGACATTTTTAACACCTCCCTTAAGTTATGCCACGTGCCGTCCTGCCTCAAATCCTCCACCATCATCCCTGTCCCCAAGAAGCCATGGATCACTGGACTTAATGACTACAGACCTGTAGCGCTCACCTCTGTAGTCATGAAGTCCTTTGAGCGCCTGGTCCTGTCCCACCTCAAGTCCATCACCACCCCTCTCCTGGACCCGCTGCAGTTTGCCTACCGAGCCAACAGGTCTGTAGACGATGCAGTCAACCTGGCCCTCCACTCCATCCTGCAGCACCTGGACTCCCCAGGAACCTACGCCAGGATCCTGTTTGTGGACTTCAGCTCCGCATTCAACACCATCCGCCCCGATCTGCTCCAGGACAAGCTGTCCCTGCTCAACGTGCCTGACTCCCTCTGCAGGTGGATCATCGACTTCCTGACGGACCGGAGGCAGCAAGTGCGGCTGGGAAAGACTGTCTCAGACTATACTAGCATCAGCACCGGATCACCCCAGGGCTGTGTACTTTCCCCCCTACTCTTCTCCCTTTACACCAACTCCTGCACCTCCAGCCACCAGTCTGTCAAGTTGATCAAGTTTGCGGACGACACCACCCTCATCGGGCTCATCTCCAACGGCGACGAGTCCGCCTACAGGAGAGAGGTGGCCCAGCTGGCGTCCTGGTGCAGCAATAACAACCTGCAGCTGAACGCTCTGAAGACAGTGGAGATGATTGTAGACTTCAGGAAAGTCACTACTCCTCTGCCCCCCCTCACCCTCTCAGGCTCTCCCATCACCACTGCTGATTCCTTCCGCTTCCTAGGCACTACCATCACCAGGGACCTCAAATGGGAGCCGACCATCAGCTCACTCATCAAAAAAGCCCAGCAGAGGATGTTCTTCCTGCGGCAGCTGAGGAAGCTCAAGATACCCACCAAGATGTTAGTGCAGTTCTACACAGCCATCATCGAGTCCATCCTCACCACCTCCATAACCGTGTGGTACGCAGGAGCCACTGCCAGGGACAGACTAAGGCTGCAGCGCGTCGTGCGCACTGCTGAGAAGGTGATCGGCTGCAAGCTCCCATCTCTCCAGGATCTGTACATCTCCAGGACCCGGAGGCGTGCTGGCCGGATCATAGCCGATCCCTCACACCCTGGTCACGTACTGTTTGCCCCCCTCCCCTCTGGTAGAAGACTTCGGTCCATCCAGACTAAAACCTCCCGTCACATGAACAGCTTCTTCCCCTCTGCCATTAGACTGCTGAACACTAAGTGACTCTCGTGCACCATGTACAGCAGCTCAACCAGACTCATGTCAATCATCACTGTTTTCTTCCTGCATTACCGACTGCACTATATAGTTCTCCACAGTATCTGCTGCTGGCTAATATATATTTTAACTGTTGACCAGTATCACTTAATCTTATCCTACACTTTATTACATGTATAGTTTATTTCTCTTATCTTATCATGTTTAATGTTGCAGCATTGTACCGAGACAAATTCCTAGTTTGTGTACTACATGAACAATGGCAATAAACCTGATTCTGATTCTGATTCTGATTCTGATTCCCGTTAACGGGAATCCATCATTATTAACTGGTGCTAACAGTGTTTCAATGCAGCAGAACTGGGATTCCAAATCACACAATGTCGCCTCAAGCATCTCAGAAAGACAACATTTATTACATTTACCATTATCACTAAGAAGGCTAAAGAGGGTGAATAGGTGACACTGAGTGGCCACACAAGTGCAAGAGTCTTGTTAAACAGCAGTGAGAGCTGATGGTAGATGGATGTACAGCAGGTTAGGTTGATTAAGGACAGAAATGGTAATGAACTAACAAGTGATGAGAGTGTGTTGAGGAGGTGGAAGGAGAACTTTGAAGAACTGATGAATGAAGAAAAAGAGAGGAGGATGAATGAAAGAAAGATGGTGAACAAGGAAGTCCTGAGGAATAGCAAGGCAGAAGTGAGGGCAGCTTTGAAGAGGATGAAGAATGGAAAGGTGGTTGGTCCAGATGACATACCTGTGGAGGTATGGAGATGTTTAGGAGAGATGGCAGTGGACTTTTTAACCAGACTGTTTAACACAATCTTGGAGAGTGAGAGGATGCCTGAGGAATGGAGAAGAAGTGTTTGGTACCAGTTTTCAAGAACAAAGATGATGCTCAGAGCTGTAGTAACTTTCTTTCTTTCTTTCTTTCTTTTATTTAATATGGACATAACAAATTACATTAGTACAATCACAAGGAGAGAGCAGATGTTTTGCGTAGGTGTATATAGCACAAGTGCTAATTCTCAACACCAGTCCATAGGTGGCTTATATAGGTCATAAATTAGGCTGTACAAACAAAATTTGCAAGTTAATTAAAATTACAAATGCATTACAAATTATAAATAGAGCAAGAGATCCATGATCCCAACAAACACAATTCAGACTAGACATGCACACATTGCTGGTGGGATTTTAGTCAGTGTTTAACGCCTCTGTTGAAGAGGTTGGCATTTGTCTCCAATTTTAAGTGAGATGGCAGAGACATACAGAGACAACTTTATGCCTACAGAGGCATAAAGTTGATCAGCCACACTATGAAGATATGGGAAAGAGTTGTTGAAGCCAGGTTAAGAGGAGCGGTGACAATCAGTGAGCAGCAGTACGGTTTCATGCCAAGAAAGAGGACTACAGATGCAATGTTTGCTCTAAGAGTGCTGATGGAGAAGTATAGAGAAGGTCAGAATGTTTGGAGACAAAGTAAGAGAGTCAAGGCTGAGATGGTTTGGACATGTGCAGAGGAGGGATAGTGGAGATATTGGAGAAAGGATGTTGAAGTTGGAGCTGCCAGGCAGGAGGAGAAGAGGAAGACCACAGAGAAGATTGATGGATGTAGTGAAGGAGGACATGGAGAGGGTTGGTGTTCCAGAGGAAGATGAAGGGATGGGGGAGATGGAGGCAGATGATCCACTGTGGAGACCCCTGAGCAGCTGGAAGAAGAAAACTATATGTCTTTTTTATTTCTGGATTAATTTAGTCTGTTTTATTTTGAGATAAACTTTGTCTGTTTCTGCTGCAGGTCTCTGACATTGAGAGCAAAATTGCTGCGCTGAGCACTGCTGGAGGAAAGAAGAAGGTCAGTGAGAGATGGGAAAAATGTTAATCTGAGAAGATTAATAACAGTTACACCACAGTTAATCTGTAGTTACCAAGAGTTAATTTGTTGTTAAACCAGAGTTAATCTGTAGTTAAAGCAAAATTAATCTATGGTTAAATCTGAGTTAATCTGTGATTAAACCAGAGTTAATCTGTAGTTAGACCTGAGTCAATCTGTAGTTAAACCTAGGTTAATCTGTGGTTCAACCAGAGTTAATCTGTGGTAACCAGATTTAATATGTGGGTAAACCTGAGCTAATCTGTGGTTAAACCTGAGTCAATCTGTAGTTAACTCAGAGTTAATCTGTGGTTAAACCAGAATTAATCTGTGGTTAAACCTGATTTAATGTATAGTTCAACCACAGTTAATATGCAGATAAACCTGAGTTAATCTGGAGTTAAACCTGAGTTAATATGTGGTTCGACCTGAGTAAATCTGTAGTTAAACCTGATTTTATCTCTGGTAAACCAGATTTAATCTCTGGAAAACCAGATTTATTCTCTGGAAAACCAGATTTAATCTGTGGGTAAGCCTGAATTAATATGTGGTTAAACCTGAGTTAATCTGTGGTCCAACCTGAGTTAATCTGAAGTTAAACCCGAGTCAATATGTGGTTAACCCAGATTTAATCTGTGGTTAAGCCTGAGTTAATATGGAATTAAACCAGAGTTAATATGTGGTTAAACCCGAGTTAATCTGTAGTTAAACCCAAGTCAATCTGTGGTTAACCCAGAGTTAATCTGTGTTAAACCTGAGTTAATCTATGGTTAAACTTGAGTCAATCCGTAGTTAAACCAGAGTTAATATGTCATTAAAACTGAGGTAATCATAGTTAAACCTGAGTTAATCTGTGGTTCAAACTGAGTTAATCTGTTGTTAAACCCTGTCATAGTGTGGTGGAAGGACTGGACCCACTCACTGGACATAAGTTCCAAACAATGATTTGATTCAGCGCTGGCCACACGGGCGCAACGCGAGGGCTTTAAACAGGAAATAACTGTGCAGCTGGGAAGCGCAGCTAAAGGTGAAACATGACAGACTGGCTAAGGCAGGACACAGACAGATCAGGCAGAAGCGTGTTGCTCACGCAGCAGGACTCAAAGAACCTGAACTGAACAGAAGCAAACCCAAACCTTAGATACACACAACACAGTCAGGAAAGCACGAGACAGGTGGAGACTCTGATTACTGACAGCTGAGGCAGCTGACTGTGACAAGGGGCGGGGCTGCGCGCACGCGGGACACACAGACACCAGCAGAGAATTAGGGGAGACAGGACTATGACAAGAACTGAATCTAGGCCACAAATAATCACAATAATGATACACATCAGAACTGATGACTGAATAGCAAAACAGAAAATGCAAAACTCAAGGTGGGGACGTGGACTGAGTCTATGATCAAGAGAAATACAAACAGTGTGGCACGGTTGTAGACCCGGTGAACGGACCCGGACACCGAAATAGAAACAGTTACATTTATTAATGATCATGTGTGGCTGTGTGATCTTGCAGCAGCTGGGGGAGAGCAGAACGCCGTATGACCTGGCAACCCTCTGGACAAACAGAGGCAGGACAGTTAGGGGCAATACAGGTGCAGCTGTGCAGTTTAATCCTGGGTTTACTGTTTGCAGAGATGTAGTGACGCGCAGGTTCAGCTCGGCGGCTACGGCCAGGAGGCGTATTCGTGTTTGGTGAAGTTGTGCAGCTCGGTCCGCCGCCACGGAGCTCCGCCTGTGCACAGGGGACTGAGAGTGGATTAGGGAGAATGAGCGATGGCTCACTTGGGTAGTGGAGGTTTCCTCCCTGACGCCGTCTGGCAGAAGGTAGAATGCAAGGACGAAGGCAGGCTGAGGCTAGGAACTCTGGAACGACCAAGGCGTGAGTTGGTCTCAAGAAGACTGACAGACGACTCCACATGGGTCCCAGGGCAGCGTGGTTTAAATAGCCCAGGCCGTGATGAGCAACAGGTGTGTGCAGCTGAGGAGAATGAGCAGCCAGAGCAGACATTACACAATGAATGAGTGTTTAATGATTAATGCGCACTTAAACCAAAGTTAATATGCAGTTCAACCCCAGTCAAGCTGTAGTTAAAACAGAGTTAATCTGTGGGTAAACCTGAGTTAACTTGTGATAAACCAGTTAATCTGTGGTTAAACCCGATTTAGTCTATGGTTAAAGTGGAGACAATCTGTAGTTAAACCAGAATTAATATGCAATTAAACCTGCATTAATCTGTGGCTAAATCTTAGTTTAACTGTGGTTAAACCTGATTTAATCTGTAGTTAAACCAGAATTAATCTGTGGTTAAACCTGATTTAAACCTGAATTAAATTTATGTCACAACCCAAATACTGAGCTGTTTTTTTTTTTTTGTTTTTTTTTTTGTTAATCTCATTTCCATCATGTTTGTGTTAATTGATTATTAAATATTTTTCATTCAGAATTTTTTAAAAAAAGTTTCATGAACCCAAAAAGATTTTTTTAATCTGATTTATTTTTTGTTTCAGGTTTATGGCTCTCAGAAGAAAAAATCCTCTCAGGACTTCAGTAAGAAACTTTCAGCATCAGTTAATTTATTAATTAAAGTTTAATTTAAAAACTCAAACATCAAAAATATTTAAACGATTTCTCTTCATCTCAGATCAATCCAGTGATTTTATTATTAATGTTTTATTTTTTACAGGAACCATCGGACCTCAGTGGAAATCCAACATGTACTGAAGCTTCATCATCATCATCATCATCATTAAATAAAGTATACATAAACTTGCATGAAAAGCTTCATAAATAAATTATGTAAAAGTAATGTTTGTCATAACAACCTCCGATAGGCAGGGTTGATGGACTCACAAGGCAGGCAGCTCTCCAACATAACACGGTTTATTCACAAGGAAAGCAAAGAAACAAACACAGCACAGGGGCTGGGAACAAAACTAAGCTGACTAGGTGAAAACATATGGAGAGCAAGACAGGACACAGGGAAACTGGAGGGAAAATCGACAATGACACCACAACGAATAGAGACTGAGACTAACATATATGGGGTAACTGATAAATAACCAACACAGGACAGGTGGGGACAAATCAAGAACTAAACGATAACTCATGTGAGGGAGGCTACAGGCAGGGGAAAAAAGCTGGACTGGGAACTACAGATAAACAAGGAACACAACAAAAGCACAAACAGGAACCAAGAACAAACAGGGAAAGAAAGCAGGACATCACAAAACAACCAAGGACCAGGGGAACACTAATGATAACAGAAGAAGATAATAAGAGTAGTGGGTCCAAAACGTAACACAAAAGCATGGGCATGGACCATGACCATGACAGTGCTAGTCACCATGTAAGGTTTTTCATTTTAATCACTTTAAAAGTAAAAATATTGTTCAAAACATCAAAACAGTCACAGGTAGAAAGTTTTTGTCGACACAAATATAATTTCAAAATGTTAAACATGGTATTTTAAAAACTATAAAACAGGATTGAAGTGAAAAATAAAACACTGCTGATGAGTTTAAAAAAACAAGGATTTGAAGTAAAAATATTTCACTTTAGTTTTAAAGAATGAAATTATTTTTAATAATGGGTATAAAAATCTATTTTACTAACAATGTAACAATTGACTTTATGTGATTAATTTTAATGATCATACAATGAAAACTCTCATTGTTTCTGTCAAGCTAATTCATGCATCACTGGGCCTCCATAGATATTGTCTCAGTTGTTTTGAGTTTAAATAAATAAACTGATAAATAAATGTACCGACTGTGATTATTGATGCATAATGAAGCATGAATCTTTGACCTGAGTGGCGGCCTAGCGGTACAGCATCCTGGTTGTGGGTTCACGTCCCGGCCGGCTCATACCAAAGACCATATAAAAATGCTGCTTCCTGCCTTCTAGCTTGGTGCTCAGCATTTTTTTTTAAATGTTTGGTTAATTAGTGTTTTGTGAGAAAGGGATAGCTCATATAAGATTATTTTTCTTTCTTCTCCTTTCCATTCAAGTGTGAAATTTTATGTTTATATTGAAGGTTTTGTTTAGTTTAAGAGTGAAATAAGTTAATAAAATAAATATTAATATGATGCTGGGATAGGCTCCAGCCCCCCCATGACCCGAAAAGGATTAAGCAGAAGAAGATGAATGACTGAATGAATGAATGAATGAATATTAAGATTTAATAATAATCTGTTTAAATTTTCATTAAAGTCTGCTCCAAACACTCAGAGAAATGGTCAAAGATGGATGGATTTTAAAAGTGAATAAGAATTCAAGTCATCATATAATAATAATTTAATTAATAATAATATTCAGCTCGGTGGCTTGATGGCACAGTGGTTAGCACTGGGACAGGACAGTAAGAAGGTCACGGGTTCGATCCTACTTCTGACCATCGTGGGCTGGATCCCACCCCCTGACCATCTTGACCCTTCTGCGTGGAGTTTGCATGTTCTCCCCGTGTCTGTGTGGGTTTACTCCGGGATTTCTCCGGTTTCCTCCCACAGGCCAAAAACATGCAGGTTAGGTTAACTGGAGACTCTAAAGTGGCCCTAGGTGTGAATGTGTGTGTGAATGGTGAAGGGATGGTGCTGTACCGTGGCTGCCTCATCCCTCCAGGTGGATGCCCTGAATTTCCCTCTGGGATGAATAAATTATACAAAATACATAAAGTATAAAAAAATACAAAAAATATTCTGATTTAAACATTAAAACTTAGATGCAGTTTGACCAAAAACCTGAAGGTGGCAGCATTTTACCAGAGAACACATCTGACTGAAGGGGAGCAGGAGGGTGTGCTGGTGCACTTAATGTGAAGTGCATTGTGGTGATGCTGACTTCCTGTCTCGTCATCGCACTGCCCTATATAGCGGAGTGGGTGATCCATGGCATTTCCTGTAATGTCGTAACTTGTAGACAAGGAGGACGCCAGGAGTGGAGCAGAACATTTCTTTATTATAATACTGAATCTCAGTGCAACCCGACCGGGCACGCAGCCGCTGGCAGAGGAAAGGCGGAAAACACCGCTCCCCTACCTGCAGCCTCTCTTATACCACCGGAGTGGCGGAACTGGAACCTGGAGCCACCACTCCATACCTTGGAACGAGCTGCAGGAGATCGTCACTTCCTTGTGGTAACGTATCGTCACTTCCTGTTTTGCTGTCTGCCTGTGTGGTTTGCTCTCCAGCTCTCCAGCCACTAGCTATGGCTACTAGCTCTCTTTCCTCTCCTCCTCTGGTGTGCTCTCTCTGTCAGATGTTTAGCTACACCTCTGCCTCTTTTAGTGATAACGGTAAATGTAATAAATGTTGTCTTTTTGAGGCGCTCGAGGCGAGGTTGTCTGATTTGGAATCCCGGCTCCGCTGCATTGAAACACCGTCTGCGCCAGTTAATCTCGACGGACGCCCATTAGCTGCAGCGGAGCTAGCTAGCTTAGGTCCCACTGTCAGCGGTTCCCCGGCTCTCCTCAGCAGCGAGGAGACTGGGTGGGTGACGGTGAGAAGGAAGCCTAGTCGCAAAGCCCCGGTTCACCACCAACCTGTTCACGTTTCTAATCGTTTTTCCCCGCTCAACGACACACCCGCTGAGGAAAAAACTCTGATCATTGGCGACTCTGTAGTCAGAAACGTGAACCTAGAGACTCCAGCGGCCATAGTCCAATGTATTCCTGGGGCCAGAGCAGGCGACATCGAGTCAAATTTGAAAATGCTGGCTAAAAGTAACTGTAAATACTCCACAATTGTTATTCACGCCGGCATTAATGACATCCGTCTCCGGCAGTCGGAAGTCACAAAACTTAATATAGAATCGGTGTGTGAGTTTGCAAAAACGATGTCTGCCACTGTAGTATTCTCTGGGCCCCTCCCCAATCTGACCAGTGATGACATGTTTAGCCGCTCGTCATCCTTGAACCGCTGGCTGTCTGTGTGGTGTCCTAAAAATGACGTGGGCTACATTGACAATTGGAGCTCTTTTTGGGGAAAACCTGGTCTTATGAGACGAGACAGCATTCATCCCACTTTGGATGGTGCTTCTCATTTATCTAACAATCTGGCATCTTTTTTATCCAAATTTCCAAAACCGTGACTACTCAGAGTTGGGACCAGGAAGCAGAGTCGCAGTCTTACACGCCTCTCTGCAGCTCCTCTTCATCCGCCACCCCTCAGCTTAGCCCCTGTCTTCCCCATCAGAGAATCGTTGTCTGCTCCCTCAAAAGTGAATAAAAATATAATGTATAAGCATCCCAAAGTGATAAAGCAAAATATTGGTAAAACTCAAATTAAACATAAAGCCTCTAAATTGAATGATTTGGCCTCTGTTCCTCCTCATAATTTAAAAATTAAATGTGGTTTGTTAAATATTAGGTCTCTAACTCCCAAGTCTCTGTTAGTCCATGATCTGTTAATTGATCATCAGATTGATTTAATTTCCCTTACAGAGACTTGGTTAGGACAAGAGGATTATGTTGGTTTAAATGAATCAACTCCCTCTGGTTATTTAAACTGTCAAAATCCCAGAAGTTCTGGTCGTGGAGGAGGAGTAGCATCAATTTACCATTCCAAATTACTAGTTAATGTAAAGCAAAAAACATGTTATAATTCCTTTGAGGGCCTGGTCCTCAGTGTTGGGCACTTTAGCAATTTTAGGTTAAACCCAATTTTATTTGCCATAGTTTATCATCCCCCATCAACCTATTCAGAATTTTTATCCAAATTTGCTGATTTCTTAGCTGATTTAGTGCTGAAATCTCATAGAATAATTATAATAGGGGACTTTAATATACATGTGGATGTAGATAGTGACTGCCTTAATGTGGCTTTTAATTCAATATTAGACTCGATTGGGTTTTCTCAGAAAGTAGGTAATTCTACTCATTACCTCCACCATACATTGGACCTTGTTCTGACATATGGCATAGAAATAGAAAATCTTGTAGTGTCTCCTCATAACCCTGTACTGTCAGACCATTGTCTGTTAACCTTTGATTTTACTATTTCTGACTATTTGGCTCCTAAAGAAAAATATTATTACAGTAGATGCCTCTCAGATGATGCTGTTTCCAAATTTATGCAGATGGTTTCCTCCATGCCATGTGTCAACACAACGGAAATAAGCTATAGACAGCTTGCTCCTTCTGTAATTGATAACATGGTGGATAGTGTTTCAGCTTCTCTGCATCAGGCTCTAGACTTGGTGGCCCCCTTAAAAAAGAAAAAGTCTAATCAGAGATTTTTAACTCCTTGGTTCAACACAGAAAGTCGTAGCTTAAAACAGAAGACTCGTCAATTAGAAAGAAAATGGCGCTCTACTAATTTAGATGAAATCTATTTAGCTTGGAGAAATCATCTTTTAATTTATAAAAAATCTCTTAGAAAAGCTAGAACGAGTTATTACTCTGCATTAATAGAAGAGAACAAGAATAATCCCAGGTTTCTTTTCAGTACTGTAGCCAGGTTGACAAAGAGTCAGGACTCTGTCAATCCTAGCATCCCCTTAGAGCTTACTAGTCAGGACTTTATGAACTTTTTCAATAATAAAATTTCATCCATCAGAGATAAAATCAATCAGATTCTTCCCACAGTTAACTTAAATACTGTAACTACTACAACTCCTTCTATTGATGTCTGTCTTGATGAGTTTACTCCAATCGACCTTTGTGAGTTAGACAAAATAGTTTCCTCATCCAAACCTTCAACTTGTCTTTTAGACCCTACCAGGTTCCCTACCTGGTATCCTACCAGGTTATTTAAAGAAGTCTTCCCACTTATTGGTAGCTTTATTCTTCATATAATCAATTCTTCATTAACTTTAGGCCATGTACCGCAGGCTTTTAAAATGGCTGTAATTAAACCCTTACTCAAAAAGCCAACGCTAGATTCAGGAGCTTTAGCTAACTATAGACCAATCTCTAATCTCCCTTTCATTTCAAAAATCTTAGAAAGAGTTGTTGCTACGCAATTATTTGACCACCTGCAGGGAAATGGTTTACTTGAGGAGTTTCAATCTGGGTTTAGAATCCATCATAGTACTGAAACAGCCTTAGCGAAGGTCACTAACGACTAAGCTTTTGATACTATTGATCATAATATTCTACTTGATAGATTAGAACACTATGTTGGACTTAATGGAACTTCGTTGCAGTGGTTTAGATCTTATTTATCTGATAGGTTCCAGTTTGTTCATGTAAATGATGAGTTTTCTCTCAGCTCAAAGCTTAGTCATGGAGTTCCACAGGGATCTGTGCTAGGCCCTACTCTTTTTAGTTTATATATGCTTCCGTTAGGCAACATTATTAGAAAGCACTGTATACATTTTCATTGTTATGCAGATGACACACAATTATACCTGTCAATGAAGCCAGATGATACTAATCAATTAGCCAAGTTAGAAGCCTGTCTTAAGGAAATCAAAGCTTGGATGACTTGTAATTTCCTGCTATTAAATTCAGATAAGACTGAAGTCATTCTTGTTGGTCCAAAAAACCTTAGAAATTCCTTTCCAAATCAAACTTTCAGTTTGGATGCAGTTACTCTTTCTCTTAATAGCTCTGTGAGGAACCTTGGAGTTATTTTTGATCAGGATTTGTCCTTCAATTCACATATTAAATTTGTTTCTAAGACTGCCTTCTATCATTTGCGTAATATTGCCAAGATTAGGAGCATCTTGTCTCAGAGTGATGCTGAGAAGCTGATCCACGCTTTTGTTAGCTCGAGATTAGATTATTGTAATTCTTTATTATCAGGCTGTCCTAAAACATCTTTAAAAAGTCTTCAGCTGATCCAAAATGCTGCAGCAAGAGTTTTAACAGGTACTAGAAAGAGAGATCATATCTCTCCGGTTCTGGCCTCCCTTCATTGGCTTCCCATAGAGTTTAGAATTAAGTTTAAAATCCTTCTTCTTACTTACAAAGCTCTAAACAATCAGGCTCCTTTTTATTTAAAAGATCTGATACTACCGTATTATCCTAACAGAGCACTACGCTCCCAAAATGCAGGATTACTTGTAATACCTAGAATCTCCAAAATTACAATGGGAGGCAGAGCCTTCAGTTATCAAGCTCCTCTCCTGTGGAATCAGCTGCCAATCTGGATTCAGGAGTCAGACTCGATCTCTGTTTTTAAGAATAGGGCTAAAACCTACCTTTTTGATATAGCCTACAATTAGGGAGGGATCATGTGTTTCTGAACCCTCCCTTAGTTATGCTGCTAATAGGTTTAGTCAGCCGGGGGACCTCCAATAATGCACTGGGCCTCACTCCTTTCCTCACTCTCTATGAAATATTTTTTTTTTTTTGCTGGTCATTAACAATTGTTTGTTCTCTCCCATAGATTGAGTCCCCATCGTGCTGTTTTCTCTCTACATGTCTGTTCTTTTAAGATAAGATAAGATAAGATAAGATAAGATAAGCCTTTATTAGTCCCACAACGGGGAAATTCCAGGATTGCAACAGCACAGGGATAGCAACACTCAGAGCAACAATCAGAAGGCAAGAAAAAAAACAAGCAAGCAAGAGCAGCTAATAAACATATGTACGTATTACTATAAAATATATATATATACACACACACACAGACACACAGTGCAGAGCATTGTAGCTGGATGGAATAAATATATGAATATATGAACACACAGTGCAGAGCATTGTAGCTAGATGGAATAAATATGTAAATATATAAACACCCACAGTACGGAGCATTGCAGCTAGGTGGAATAAATATGCAAGTATATAAACACACACAGTGCGGAGCAATGTAGCTAGATGGAATAATATGTAGATATATAAATATATAAACACACCCAGTGCTGAGCATTGTAGCTAGATGGAATAAATATGCAAATATATAAACACACACAGTGCAGAGCATTGTTGCTAGATGGAATGAAACAGCATAACCGTCTACTTAGTTATCCTACATGGTATGATTATGTGCCCATACATATTCTCACCCTCCATAGCGACCGGTATGTTCCTAGTTGTATGCCGGAGGGGACCATTGTGTAAGTCTATTGCATCTTTTGCATTCAAAAAACTATTAGTTTGTTACGTCTTTTTGCTATCTCTGCGAGCAGCCCTGCTTAGGTTGTACAGTCTGACAGCCGTTGGTAGGAAGGACCTACGAAACCTCTCGGTTGTGCACCTGGGATGATGTAGTCTGCTGCTAAATGAGCTCCTCAGTGCATTCAGTATGTCCTGCATAGGGTGGAACTCGGACTCCAGCAGAGATGACAGTTTAGCCACCGTCCTTCTCTCTCCTATCTCCTCCATCGGATCAAGGCGCTGCCCCAGGACAGAGCTAGCTTTCTTAATCAGTTTGTTCAGTCTCTTCCTATCGGCTGCAGTAATGCCACTGCCCCAGCAGACCACTCCAAAAGTGATGGCTGATGCCACCACCGTGTCATAGAATGACTTCAGCAGCGCCCCTTGTACACCAAAAGACCTGAGTCTCCTCAGCAGGAACAGCCTGCGCTGTCCCTTCTTGTAGAGTGCATCAGTATTGTGTGACCAGTCTAGTTTATTGTTCAGATGAATACCCAGGTACTTATAGGATGTCACCATCTCGATGTCTGTTCCCTGTATATTTACTGGTACTGTGAGGGGCTGCCCATGCCTGCGGCAGTCCACCACCAGCTCCTTAGTTTTCCTCGCGTTGATCTGGAGGCAGTTCCGATGGCACCAGTCCACGAAGTCCTGGATAAGCCCTCTGTACTCAGCTTCATCTCCATTGGAGATGAGGCCAACGATCGCAGAGTCATCAGAGAACTTCTGTAGATGGCAGTGTGTTGGTTTGTGTGAGAAGTCCGCAGTATAAAGAGTGAACAGGAAGGGAGCCAGCACCGTTCCCTGGGGGGCCCCCGTGCTACTGATGATCGTGTCGGACACACAGTCCCGGGTTCTCACAAACTGAGGCCGGTTCGTGAGGTAGTCCAGGATCCATGATGACAGGTGCTGGTCCACCCCTGCGCGCAGCAGCTTGTCCTTCAGGATCATCGGTTGGATGGTGTTGAAAGCACTGGAGAAGTCAAAGAACATGATCCTCACCATATTCCCGGGCTTCTCCAGGTGGGACAGAGAACGGTGAAGGAGGAAGATCACCGCATCCTCCACCCCAATGCCATGCTGGTAGGCGAACTGGAGTGGATCCATCGCTGGTTCCACCAGGGGGCGGAGGTGAGCAAGGAGCAGTCTCTCCAGGGTCTTCATCAAGTGGGACGTCAAGGCCACCGGTCTGTAGCTGTTCAGGTCTTTGGGGTGGGAAGTTTTTGGTACAGGTACCACACAAGATGTTTTCCACAGCTGTGGTACCCTCCCCAGTTTCAGGCTCATGTTGAAGATATACGTCACAATCCCACACAGCTGGTCTGCACAGGACTTGAGGAGCTTTGCGCTGATGCCGTCCGGTCCCGGCGCCTTCCTCGCCTTGATCTTCCTCAGCTCCGTCCTCACCTGGGTCCTGGTCAGGGTCAGGATGGGGGGCTGTGTGTTGGGAGTGGGGGGGGTGTTGGTGGAGTGGGGAGTGGGCAGCAGGACTTGATTTCTTTAGAGGCAGCAGTGGTTGTTGTGCAGTCAGGGGGGAGGGCGGTTGGTCAAATCTATTGAAAAACAGATTCAGGTTGTTCGCCCACTCCCTGCCCCCTGTGGCCTGGGGGGAGGTATTCTGGAGCCCCGAGATGGTTTTGAGGTTTCTCCAGACCCCGCTGATGTCGCTCTGTTGCAGCTTGTCCTCCATCTTCTTCCTGAAGCTGTCCTTGCCTTCTCTGATCTTTCTCCTCAGCTCCCTCTGTACGGACTTCAGCATCTCCCTGTTCCCTGACCTGAAGATCCTCTTCTTCTCTCTCAGAAGTGTTTTTATCTCAGGGTTGATCCAGGGTTTGTTGTTTGAGTGACGCCGTATGGTCTTGGTGGGAACGGATTTGTCCACACAGAAGCTGAGGTAGCCCGTGAAGGTGTGAATGAGGCCATCGATGTCCTCACCATGTGGATCGCAGAGCTGCTTCCAGGCGGTGGCTTCAAAACAGCCCTTTAGGGTGTCCATTGTCTCCTCAGACCATAACTCCACAGTGTGCATGGCCGGAGGTTGTCTGTGCACTAGGGGTTTGTACACCGGCCGGAGATGAACCAAGTTGTGATCCGATCTCCCGAGTGGGGGTAGTTGTGATGAGGTGTACGCCTCCTTAGTGTTTGCGTAGAATAAATCCAGTGTTTTATTGTCTCTAGTGTGGCATGTGACATACTGGGTGAACGTGGGTAGAATGGGAGACAGTGAAACATGGTTGAAATCGCCTGAGATGAGGAGAAGAGCATCTGGGTGTTCTGTCTGCAGCCTGCTGGTTACTGAATGGATGACGTCACGTGCTGTCCCAGCGTTCGCCGTCGGATTTGCATAAACAACAATGCAGATCACGTGTGAGTGTTCTCTCGGGAGATATGTAGGCCTCATGCTAACAGCTAGCAACTCAATGTCTTTGCTGCAGTGTCGTTGTTTAACAGTGATATGTCCCGGTCTGCACCAGTTGTTGTTAACATACATTATCACTCCACCGCCCCTAGCCTTGCCACTGTCTGGTGTTCGGTCAGCTCGTATCATGTGAAAACCCTCCAGCTCAATGTTAGCATCTGCTGCTAGTTCAGTTAGCCACGTCTCAGTAAACAAAAGGAGAGAGCACTCCCGGTATGTGCTATCATAACGGGAGATAGCCGCTAGCTCATCTAACTTTCCCAGTATCGACCGTACATTTCCCATGACAACAGATGGAAGGGAGGGTCTGTACCTTATATTTTTTGTCCTCCGCCTTACTCCAGCCCGGCAGCCGCGGCGTTTTCGCCTCAGTTCTCTCGGTATGTCGAGTTTTTCCAATGGGACCGGGTGGCGGTTGAATGCTAGCAGCTGTTCTCTGCTGTATCGTATCCTGCTATAGACAGTGGCTCCGTCCACCGGCTCAGGAGACATTTAGGACGATCTGTGTGTCCGTGATATAAGTGGGGTGAAAAAAAAAGACGGATCAAAAGAGAGAGGAAGGGAAAAAGACTCGGAATCGAGCCGCTGTTGCAAAAGGCAGCCGACTCGTGTGGCGCCGAGAGGAAAAAAAAAAAAAAAAAAAAAAAAAAAAAAAAAAAAAAAAAAAAAGGGGTGAGGGGGGTGAGGGGGTGTCCCCTCACCCCCCAGCCAGTCGCAGCAGATGACTGCCCCTCCCTGAGCCTGGTTCTGCTGGAGGTTTCTTCCTGTTAAAAGGGAGTTTTTCCTCTCCACCGTCGCCAAGTGCTTGCTCACAGGGGATCGCCTGATTGCTGGGGTCTTTCTGCAACTGTGGGGGTTCCCCCTACAGTTGAAAGTGCTATGAGATGACTGTTGTTGTGAAATGGCGCTATATAAATGAAGTTGAATTGAATTGAATTGAATTGAATTGAATACCTCACAAATAAGAGCTCCAACATAAACAGTATATGAGCCATAAACAACTACATAATATCCCCCCCCCCATAGAAAAATGCAAAACACACACACCCCAATTTGGAGCCCGAATCTGACATGTTTTCAGACAAACCCAAGTGCAGACACAGACTCAAAGAACCACAATGATCTTTCTTTACAAGTGTGAATGTATGGGAGTGTGTGGGTGACTGGACGTGTGGCCAAAACGTGCAGAGCAGGACAAGCCTGGCAACCCTGTAGAGAGAGGAGGAGACAGGAATATTAGTTCTCCATATTAATTGGAGGAAAAAGCACAAAGAGTTAATTCTTACGGTGAAGGGAGACATATTAATGCTCAGGAGATTAGCCAGTCCTTCACCAGTCTCCAGGATCCTGCTGACGTGAGCTGTGCTGGTGCAGATATTTACAGTGAGGAATGTCCCGGTAGTGTAGAGACTTTGGTCAGGCTGTAACCTTGCAGCAGGAGGACGGCCAGCTCACAACTCACGGGGGTAGGATAATCCGGTCCGCTGCCAGGAGCAGCAGTGAAGTCTGCCAAGGGAGAGGTCCACCTGTGCACAGGGATTAGAGGAGAAAGGAAGGCAGGCGCAGATTATGGTAATTTCAGACCAGAGCTTATGGATGAGTTGGGGAGGTGAAGCTTTCATGCATCGAGACGCTGAGTAGACATGAGGGAGGAAGGCGAAACTTCTTGAGGACGAGAGGGGAGAGTCCAGCACGGTGATCTTCACCCTGGAGAAGTGTAGATGTCTCCGTGCAGATTAACGGGCAGCGCTCCTTATAAAGGCTGA
The DNA here is from genome assembly GCA_020510985.1 of Pholidichthys leucotaenia. Taxonomy (NCBI): domain Eukaryota; kingdom Metazoa; phylum Chordata; class Actinopteri; order Cichliformes; family Pholidichthyidae; genus Pholidichthys; species Pholidichthys leucotaenia. The sequence goes on along the minus strand of CM035845.1, from coordinate 356,760,779 downwards.
CTGATGAGAGGAGCAGGTGTCCTCGCAGCTGTGGGATAAGTAGGAGAAAGAGCACACAGCACGGATCACCACAGTAACCCCCCCCACACACACACGGGACGCCTCTCAGCGGCCCGTCCAACCTGTCGGGGTGTGTCTGGTGAAACTCCCTGATGAATTGCAGGTCCAGCACAAAGGAAGAGCACACCCACGACCTCCTCTCCAGACCATACCCTTCCCAATCCACCAGGTATTGCAGGCCACGCCCCCTGCGACGGACATCCAGGATGCAGGTGAGTTTGTGGGCTGGACCACCATCAACCATCAACAGCGGGGGAGGAGGCTTGAGAGGAGGGCACAGCGGGCTGGAGACAAAAGGCTTCACCTGGCAAACATGGAAGGTTGGACAAATACGCAGAGAAGAGGGAAGAGCTAGCCGAACAGCCACAGGGTTGATAATGTCAGTAATGGTATAAGGTCCAATGAAACACTGAGATAGCTTCTTGGATTCAGCCTTCAGATTAATGTTTTTAATAGACAGCCATACCTGTTGTCTGACCCAGTAGGGTGCAGCCGGGGTCCTGCGGCAGTTGGCAATCTCAGCGTTGCAGTCCAACGTTGGACAGTGGTAGGATCAGCCCAGGGGCCCCAGGCAGCCCAATGACATATACGCCCCTGGCCGCCGTCTGCCTCCGGGATCAAAACCCACCTCATCCGTGATACCGTCCCTCTTCACCACTGACTGCCTTACTGCTCGTGCCCTACGATGCTGCTGTCTGGCATGCCGTCCCTTTGTGCACGTCGGTCCGCCCCTGACCACTTTCAGCATCATCATCATGGCCCCAAACACTCCAGCCCCCTGTGGCCAAACTCCGGGGAGACCCAAAGCCGGCTCGTCGGCTCCACTTGCCAACCCAGGCACCTCACCACTGCTCCAAGCACCCTCATCCCAGGTGCTCCGCTGCACTGTCTCCGCGACCAGCCGTAGCTGCTCTCTCTCGGGGCTCACAGCATCGTCTTTGCTGAAGTCATTCTCCGACCCAGGCACCTCGCTGCTGCTCCCAGCACCCTTGTTCCAGGTGCTCCATTGCGCTCCGTGCCCGGTCGCAGCTCTTCTCCCTCGGGGCTCCCAGCGTCACTCCCATCGGCACCACTGTCCGACCCAGGTGCTTTGTCGCTGCCCTCAGCACCCTCATCCCAGGCGCTCCACTGCGTCGTCTCTGCACCCGACTGTCACTGCTCTTCCCCGGGGCCCTCAGCCACCATGGTCCCACTCTCCCACTGCCTAGCCTCCAGCTGTGGGGATGACTCCTGCTGCTCTCCCTCTCCACTGTCGTTGCACACTGCGCCGTCTAACTCATCAGCGCACCGGTCCTCCACCTTCCTGTGCTTCATGACTGGCCCGCCATCCTCAGTGACCGGGGACTCCACCTCTCGCAGTTCCGGTCCCACCTTGAAGTCTAGCCGGCAGCCTGGAGCTCTCTTTCGGCGCACAGTTAGCTTTGCTGCTAGCCTGTCCATAGATAGCTAATGGGCCATTAGCTTCCCCAAGCTAACTAGCCTAGCCTCCCTTGGCGCCAAAACTCCCGCCACCCACAGCTTTGTGGTGCTCATCTGCCCAGTGAAAAATTTGGCCAGCCGCTCGACAGCATCCTCATACTCCTCCGTCTCTCCCAACGTAGCAAGAATTCTTCGGCCCACCACACTGAGATGGTGGGCCAGAAGTGCTCATTGTCTTCTCCCGTTGAGCCCGCTTAGGCCCAGCCCCCGATGTAATCCTCGGACGCAGCCTGCTACTTCAGCCACAGGACAGAGTTTGATTTGGAAAAGTATTTCTAAGTTTTTTTGGACTAACTAGAATGACTTCAGTCTTATCTGAATTTAATAGCAGGAAATTACCAAGGTTTGATTTCCTTAAGACAGGCTTCTAATTTGGCTAATTGATTACTATCATCTGGCTTCATTGACAGGTATAATTGTGTGTCATCTGCATAACAATGAAAATGTATACAGTGCTTTCTAACGATGTTGCCTAACGGAAGCATATATAAACTAAAAAGAATAGGGCCTAGCACAGATCCCTGTGGAGCTCCATGACTGAGCTTTAAGTTGGAGGAAAACTCATTACTGACATGAACAAACTGGAACCTATCAGATAAATAAGATCTAAACCACTGCAACAAAGTTCCATTAAGTCCAACATAGTGTTCTAATCTATCAAGTAGAATATTATGATCGATAGTATCAAAAAATGCACTAATGTCATGAACCGAGCTGGTTGTCTTTTGGGCTCAGTTCTGACCTGCTGTGGCTCAGGTTTATCTGTGTATTTGTGTATTGTGTTATCTTTGAGTTCTTGTAGTTTCTATGTCACTAGTTTATTTTTTCCATATCCGTAGCCACTGTTCTGGCCAGCAGCTGTGAGGCAGCCTCCTTTGGCCTCCATTCGTGTGGGCGCTGTCTGACACTTGCTGGTCTGACCACGCCCCCTCTCTCATGACAGCCAGTTGGTTCCACTCTGGTGATTGCCCTTCCTGCGCTTTGCCCAGGTGTTCCCAATCGTCCATGGCAGCAATGCTTGTACTTAAGCAGCTCTTTGCCAGGCAAGCATTGCTGGACTATTGTATTGTCTCATGTCTGTGTTGCCACCATTCACTGTGGTCTGCCCTCTGCACGCCCCGTCGTGTGAGCCTTTAAGTGTACCCTTTTTACCGTTTTTGTATGTCTGCTTTTTGTGAACTGATCCTTCTTTTGTTAATAAATGTGTTTGTGGTGCAACCTGCGCTTAAATCCGTCCTTCCTTCTACTCCTCTGTGCGCTGCGTAAAAGCGCACAGGGAGAACGTGACAGAATAGTCCAGCCAGACAAGGATTTAGTAGATTACACCCACACATCACTTTTTCTTTTTTGAACTTTTTCCTCACCCACCTGTGTTTGCCCAACGATGCCTTCGACGCACCGTTTCCACACCGGCCAGAGCAGATGATCGGCGGGGCATCCCACGGTGGAGGAGGAGTGGGTGGTGACCTTCATCCAGGACTTTATGGACGACGCCCATGAAGCCCCCGGGCTGAAGGCAAAGTGGAGCTGCCTGGATTCAGCCATTATTATCCTGTAGGCGCATCTGGGGCTCTGGAGCTATCTTCAGTACCAGGGGCTGTTGTTTTCAGTCTGTGCATTGGATGAGTTTACTAATCTGAGGAGAGGGGCGTTCTCCACGAAGCCCAAACGGAGACGCTCTCCACAGCTTCGCCATTCGCTTCAGCTGCCCATAAGCAGCGTCATCCTGCAGGGAAACATCGGGAGAGGCCCTCCTCGTCCTTGGCCGCTATCTCTCCTCCAGCTGCTGTGAGGTCTGCTAGGGCCACCCCGGGAACGCCACCTCCATTGCCATGGAGACGGCTCCTCCACAATCCTTTGAAAGGGCCAAGATCACCGTGGACATGGAGAGGGAAGACCGTCTGCCTGCTGCAGCTGTGAACAGCAAGCACCGGGATGACAGGCAAGTGTTTTTTTTTTTCTTTCTACCCGATTAAATCATGATAAACCTTGTCTGTCTCCCAAGGGAGAGGCCCAGCCTCAGCAGTCCACTGGGTCCTCTCCTCCAGCTGCAAATGTTGACTCCATTTCTGTTCTCTCCATGTCATCTCCATGTTCTGCTGAGCGTCCATTGGCCCAAGGTCAGAGCCATTGGACCGTGGAGGAGCCGGTGGCTTCGGCGGATCCTGCTCCAGAGCCAACATGGAGCTGTTCCCCAGCAACCACGCCGGAGGAGTCTCCAGCATTGCAGCAGCTGCCGGGGAACCACAGGACTGCCACCACCATCTTGCCAGCTGTGGAGACGGTCACAGCGGAATGGGAGCCAGAGCTGGACCTCTTGGAGGCTGTGCCCGAGATCACATCGCCAGGTTCAACGGAGTCCTGGACAGCGGTGGAGCTCAAGCTCAGGAAAGTTATCTCTCTTGTATTTCTAATGTCAGTGTTAGAGAGATCTTGTTTGGCATTAGGTGAAGAATCAGAATCAGAATCAGATTTATTGCCATTGTTCATGTAGTACACAAACTAGGAATTTGTCTCGGTGCCATGCTGCAACATTAAAAACATAATGAGAAAAAGGGATAAACTAAAAAACTAAAGGACTAGAAACGTGCAATAAGTGTAGAAAAATAAGTAATAATAAGTAATAATAATAATAATACTAGTAATAATGAGTAGTACTAGTCAAGGCAGTTTTAAAAAATTAGCATGTAGCAGATAATGTGAAGAACCACATAGTGCAGTCAATAATGCAACAGAAAAACAGTGATGAATGACATGAGTCTGGTTGAGCTGCTGTACATGGTGCACGAGAGTCAAAAGTCACTTAGTGTTCAGCAGTCTGATGGCAGAGGGGAAAAAGCTGTTCATGTGCCGGGAGGTTTTAGTCTGAATGGACCGAAGTCTTCTACCTGAGGGGAGGGGGGCAAACAGTACGTGACCAGGGTGTGAAGGATCGGCTATGATCCGGCCAGCACGCCTCCGGGTCCTGGAGATGTACAGGTCCTGGAGAGATGGGAGCTCGCAGCCGATCACCTTCTCAGCAGTGCGCACGACGCGCTGCAGCCTTAGTCTGTCCCTGGCAGTGGCTCCTGCGTACCACACAGTTATGGAGGAGGTGAGGATGGACTCGATGATGGCCGTGTAGAACTGCACTAACATCTTGGTGGGTAGCTTGAGCTTCCTCAGCTGCCGCAGAAAGAACATCCTCTGCTGGGCCTTTTTGATGAGGGAGCTGATGGTCGGCTCCCATTTGAGGTCTCGGGTGATGGTGGTGCCCATCACCTGAAGGAATCTGCAATGGTGATGGGACAGCCTGTGATGGTGAGGGGGGGCAGGGGGGATGTGACTTTCCTGAAGTCCACAATCATCTCCGCTGTCTTCAGAGCATTCAGCTGCAGGTTGTTGTGGCTGCACCAGGACACCAGCTGGGCCACCTCTTCCCTGTAGGCGGACTCGTCGCCGTTGGAGATAAGCCCGATGAGGGTGGTGTCGTCTGCAAACTTAATCAGCTTAACAGACTGGTGGGAGGAGGTGCAGGAGTTGGTATAAAGGGAGAAGAGTAGGGGGGAAAGTACACAGCCCTGGGGTGATCCAATGCTGATGCTAACAGAGTCTGAGACAGACTTCCCCAGCCGCACATGCTGTCTCCGGTCCGTCAGGAAGTCGGTGATCCACCTGCAGAGGGAGTCAGGCACGTTGAGCAGGGACAGCTTGTCCTGGAGCAGATCGGGGCGGATGGTGTTGAGCTGCGGAGCTGAAGTCCACAAACAGAATCCTGGCGTAGGTTCCCGGGGAGTCCAGGTGCTGCAGGATGGAGTGGAGGGCCAGGTTGACTGCGTCGTCCACAGACCTGTTAGCACGGTAGGCAAACTGCAGCGGGTCTAGGAGGGGTGTGGTGATGGACTTGAGGTGAGACAGGACCAGGCGCTCAAAGGACTTCATGACTACAGAGGTGAGCGCTACAGGTCTGTAGTCGTTAAGTCCAGTAATCCGTGGCTTCTTGGGGACAGGGATGATGGTGGAGGATTTGAGGCAGGTCGGCACATGACATTGCTTAAGGGAGGTGTTAAAAATGTCTGTGAAGACAGGAGCCAGCTCTTTCGCACAGTGTCTCAGGGTGGAGGGAGACACACCGTCCGGCCCGGGGGCCTTGCGCGAGTTCAGTCTGGAGAACTGTCTATGCACGTCCTGCTCACTGATGACAAGGGGAGGGGGGAGGAGGAGGAGGAGGAGGCGGGGACCGCTTTTGATGAATTAGGGGCTGAGGAGGCAGTGGAGCTGGGTGGAGTGGGTGAGTTGGACACAGCTGACGAGGTGTCAAAACGGGCGTAATGTTGGGACAGTCTTTGACAAAGGGCTTTGTCATCCTGACCTTTAGAAGCCTGAGGCCGATAGTTGGTGATTAGCCTCAGTCCTCTCCACACAGAAGCCGAGTCATTAGCAGTGAACTGCTGCTGGAGTCTCTCAGAATACACAGATTTAGCTCTCCTCAGCTCTCTGTTAAACCGATATTTGACCTCTCTGTAGCAGTCCCTGTCTCCACTTTTCAACGCTGCTTCCTTCTCCTTCCTGATCCGTCTGAGCTTAGCTGTGAACCAGGGCTTGTCATTAGAATATCTCACCCTGGTGCGCGATGGGAGAATGTCCTCCTCACAGAAGTTGATATATGAGTTCACAGTGTCTGTGTACTCATTAAGATCATGTGTGGCTCTTTTAAACATGCCCCAGTCAGTTATTTCCATGCATGTGTTCAGTTTCTCTCCAGCTTCACTGGTCAACTTCTTTGTGGTGGTCACAACAGGTTTAGTGAGTTTCAGTCTTTGTTTGTATGTGGGGATGAGGTGAACCATCACGTGATCAGATAGTCCCAGCGCAGCGCGGGGAACAGCGCGATAAGCGTCCTTTACTGAAGTATAACAGTGATCTAGCGTGTTATTTCCTCTGGTTGGACATTTAATACACTGTTTGTAGCGGGGGAGCTCGTGACTCAGATTGCTCTGGTTAAAATCGCCCATCACAATAACCAGGGAGTCTGGAAAGTTCTGCTCCGTAAGTTGGATGTGATCTGCGAGCACGCGCTGAGCTTCGCGCGTGTCCGCGTCGGGGGGGGGCGTACACAGCGACGAGGATGAATGAGGCAAACTCCCGCGGGGAATAAAATGGCTTGCAGTTAATGAAAAGAAATTCCAGGGCGGGAGAACAGTGTTTGGAAATCACCGTTACATCAGAGCACCAGCTGTTGTTAATATAGAAGCACACTCCTCCTCCAATAGACTTACCGGAGAGCTCTGTGACGCGATCTGCACGATACAGCTGAAATCCCTCGAGGCTGATTGCACAATCTGGAATGTTCTCATTAAGCCAGGTCTCAGAGAAGCAGATGACAGACGAGGAAGCGAGGTCCTTGAAACGCATCAGCAGTCTTAATTCTTCTACCTTGTTCAGGAGAGAATTGGCATTGGATAGAAATATGCCAGGCAAGGCTGTCTGCGTGCCTCTTTTTCGTAGTCGAGCGAGAATCCCCCCTCTCTTCCCTCTTTACCGCCGTCTAGCTCTTTTGGCCAAACAATGGATCAGATCGGCGGCAGGAGCTAAAAAAACTGGAAGAAGGTCCATGGGGGTGAGAGTCCTGATGTTTAATAGTTCTTCATGGGTGTATGAACCGGCAGACGCACAATCAGTGAACAAAAACAGACAAATTATAAAAATTAAAGGGCAGCGAAGCACCATGGCGGCCGCTGTGGGCGCCATCTTGTTTTTTTGAAGAGAGTTGGGTGCAGCACGCAGCTGCATCTGAACTCCCTTCGCTGGGCTGCGCCGCTGCCGGTGACCCTAACAACCTTTCTTCTGTTGCTCCTGAGCTTCCTCCTAGGGTCGCTGGAGAAGAACCACCATCACCAGGGGTCTCCATGGATCCAGGCTCTCCACCAGCCGATGTCGCGGGTCCAGCTTTCCTTCTGCCTGAGGCCGTTGTGTGCGTCCCTCTGCAGGCTGGGTCTCCGTGGGTGCGGCGCTCTGGTTTGGGACCCTCGTGGGGGCTGCGCCCCAGAGTTAGCCCGATATGGGTGCTGCACTCCTGCACGGACCCATCTTGGATGCCACGCTCCAGTGCGGGGTCCACTGAGGATGCAGTGTTGGCCCAGTTGGGGTCCAACGCGGGTGCAGCATTGGTCTGGTCGGAGTCCCCCGCAGGTGCCGCAGAGCTCCAGTTGGGAGCCATTGCAGGTGCTGCAGAGCTCCAGTCGGGAGCCACCGCGGGTGCTGCAGAGCTCCAATCAGGAGCCACCGCGGGTGCAGCATTGGTTTGGTCGGAGCCCACCGCGGGTGCTGCGGAGCTCCGCGGGTGCTGCAGAGCTCCAGCCGGAGTCCACCGCGGGCACTGCAGAGCTCCAGTCGGGAGCCACCGCAGGTGCAGCTTTGGCCCGGCCAGGGTCCACCGAGGGTGCATCACTGGCCTGGTCAGGGCCCGTAGTGGGTGCAGCTGTGTCTCTAGCCAGGACCACTGATGGTGTTGCCGGTCAGCCTGAGGACACCAGGGCCTTCACTTCTCAGCCTGATGCCGTCGTGGTCCTCTTCCCCTCTCCATCAGGGACCATGGAGGTTCCCCTCCTATGGCTTGGCCACCCACCAGTGAGCCTCCTGGAGGGCAGGCCACCTCCTGCTTCACCCGTCCGGTCCTGGTAGCTCAACAGCGCTAGCTGGCCGCCTGAAGGAGTGAGTCTCTGTGTCAGGTGGCCCATGTTTTCCGGCAGGCCGCCGGACTGTCTGCTGGGCCTGGGATTCTGGGTGGCCTCCCGAGCCTCCACACCCTTGGACTTGGGGGGGGGGGGTTAAGTGTGTTTTCTGTTGTGGGCCCTGGGCGGGGTTGTTTTTGTTCCCTCCTGACCTGTTTCCTCCTCCTCCCACCCTGGGTTGATTATGGTTGTTGTTCATGCTGGTGGTGGGGGGAGGCAGGTTTTTTTCCCCTTTTCTCATGATGTTGCCGTTGGTGTCTGGAAACCACCCCTTGAGAGGAGGACTCTGTCATGAACCAAGCCGGTTGTCTTTCGGGCTCGTTTCTGACCTGCTGTGGCTCAGGTTTATCTGTGTATTTGTGTATTGTGTTATCCTTTGAGTTCTTGTAGTTTCTATGTCACTAGTTTATTTTTTCCATACCTGTAGCCACTGTTTTGGTCGGCAGCTGTGAGACAGCCTCCTTTGGCCTCGATTCGTGTGGGCGCTGTCTGACACTTGTCGGTCCGACCACGCCCCCTCGGTCATGACAGCCAGCTGGTTCCACTCCGGTGATTGCCCTTCCCGTGCTTTTCCCAGGTGCACCCAATCGTCCACGCCAGCAATGCTTGTGCTTAAGCAGCTCTTTGCCAGGCAAGCATTGCTGGACTACTGTATTGTCTCACATCTGTGTTGCCACGGTTCACTGTGGTCTGCCCGCTGCACGTCCCGTCATGTGAGCCGTTAAGTGTACCCTGTTTACCGTTTTTGTATGTCTGCTTTTTGTGAACTGATCCTTCTTTTGTTAATAAATGTGTTCGTGGTGTGATCTGCACTTAAATCCATCCTTCCTTCTACTCCTCCGTGCACTGCGTAAAAGTGCATGGGGAGAACGTGACAACTAAGGTATAAAAGAACAAGTACAGAAACCAGTCCATTATCAGATGCAATGAGGAGGTCATTACTGACCTTCGCTAAGGCTGTTTCAGTACTATGATGGATTCTAAACCCAGATTGAAACTCTTCAAGTAAACCATTTCCCTGCAAGTGGTCAGATAATTGCGTAGCAACAACTCTTTCTAAGATTTATGAAATGAAAGGGAGATTAGAGATTGGTCTATAGTTAGCTAAAGCTCCTGGATACAGTATTGGCTTTTTGAGTAAGGGTTTAATTACAGTAGTTTTAAAAGCTTGCTGTACATGGCCTAAAGTTAATGAAGAATTGATTATACGAAGAATAAAGCTACCAATAAGTGGGAAGACTTCTTTAAATAACCTGGTAGGAATAGGGTCTAAAAGACAAGTTGAAGGCTTGGACGAGGAAATTATTTTATCTAACTCTAAAAAGTCAATTGGAGTAAACTGATCCAAACAGATATCAGTTGAATGAGTTGTAGTAGTTACTGTATTTAAGTTAACGGTGGGAAGAAACTGACTGATTTTACCTCTGATAGATGAAATTTTATTATTGAAAAAGTTCATAAAGTCCTGACAAGTAAGCTCTAAGGGGATGCTAGGATTGACAGAGTCCTGACTCTTTGTCAACCTGGCTACAGTACTGAAAAGAAACCTGGGATTATTCTTGTTCTCTTCTATTAATGCAGAATAATAACTCGTTCTAGCTTTTCTAAGAGATTTTTTATAAATTAAAAGATGATTTCTCCAAGCTAAATAGATTTCATCTAAATTAGTAGAGCACCATTTTCTTTCTAATTGACGAGTCTTCTGTTTTAAGCTATGAGTTTCTGTGTTGAACCAAGGAGTTAAAAATCTCTGATTAGACTTTTTCTTTTTTAAGGGGCCACCATGTCTAGAGTCTGATGCAGAGAAGTTGTTCAATTCAATTCAATTTAACTTTATTCATATAGCCCCATTTCACAACAACAGTCATCTCATAGCACTATCAACTGTAGGGGGAACCCCCACAGTTGCAGAAAGACCCCAGCAATCAGGCGATCCCCTGTGAGCAGCACTTGGCGACGGTGGAGAGGAAAAACTCCCTTTTAACAGGAAGAAACCTCCAGCAGAACCAGGCTCAGGGAGGGGCAGTCATCTGCTGCGACTGGCTGGGGGGTGAGGGGACAGTAACACTATCTACCATGCTATCAATTACAGAAGGAGCAAGCTGTCTATAGCTTATTTCTGTTGTGTTGACACATGGAATAGAGGAAACAATCTGCTTAAATTTGGTAACAGCATCATCTGAGAGGAATCTACTATAATAACATTTTTCTTTAGGAGGCAAACAGTCAGAAATAGTAAAATCAAAGGTTAACAGACAATGGTCTGACAGTACAGAGTTATGAGGAGACACTACCAGATTTTCTATTTCTATGCCATATGTCAGAACAAGATCCAACGTATGGTGGAAATAATGAGTAGAATTTCCTACTTTCTGAGAAAACCCCATCGAGTCTAATATTGATTTAAATGCCATATTAAGACAATCACTATTTACATCTACATGCATATTAAAGTCTCCTACTATAATTATTCTATCCAATTTCAGCACTAAGTCTGCTAAGAATTCGGCAAATTCGGATAAAAACTCGAAGTAGGCTGAGGGAGGACGATAAACTATAGCAAATAAAATTGGGTTTAGCCTAAAATTGCTAACATGTCCAATACTGAGGACCAGGCCCTCAAAGGAATTATAAAGTGTTTTTTGCTTTACATTAACTAGTAATTTGGAATGGTAAATTGTTGATACTCCTCCTCCACGACCAGAACTTCTGGGATTTTGACAGTTTAAATAACCAGAGGGAGTTGATTCATTTAAACCAACATAATTCTCTTGCCCTAACCAAGTCTCTGTAAGGGATATTAAATCAATTTTTTTTTTTTTTTGTTTTGTTTTTTTTGTTACTTATTTGTACCCGTAGGTAGACTTGGTTTGCAGTCTGGTGACAAGCCACCGGCTGCTGGTCGCTGCGTGCGCGAGCGCCCTAAACCTACATGTTTTTGGTGTGCGGGAGGAAACCGGAGAAATCCCGGAGTAAACCCGCGCAACACGGGGAGAACATGCAAACTCCACACAGCTCACTGTTGGTCGGGGGCTGGGATCGAACCCACGATCTCATGATCCCCGCGATCCCCCGGCCGAGGGTAAAACTGTGCTGCCACAGTGCTAAACCACTGCGCCACCGTGCAGCCAGCAATTTGATGATCAATTAACAGATCACGGACTAGAAGAGACTTGGGAGTTAGAATCAGAATCAGAATCAGAATCAGAATCAGATTTATTGCCATTGTTCATGTAGTACACAAACTAGGAATTTGTCTCGGTGCAATGCTGCAACATTAAACATGAAAAAATAAAAGAAATAAACTATACATGCAATAAAGTGTAGAATAAGAGTAAGTGATACTGGTCAGCAGTTAAAATATATTAGCGAGCAGCAGATACTGTGGAGAACCATATAGTGCAGTTGGTAATGCAGGAAGAAAACAGTGATGATTGACATGAGTCTGGTTGAGCTGCTGTACATGGTGCACGAGAGTCAATAAGTCACTTAGTGTTCAGCAGTCTGATGGCAGAGGGGAAGAAGCTGTTCATGTGACGGGAGGTTTTAGTCTGGATGGACCGAAGTCTTCTACCTGAGGGGAGGGGGGCAAACAGTACGTGACCAGGGTGTGAGGGATCGGCTATGATCCGGCCAGCACGCCTCCGGGTCCTGGAGATGTACAGATCCTGGAGAGATGGGAGCTTGCAGCCGATCACCTTCTCAGCAGTGCGCACGACGCGCTGCAGCCTTAGTCTGTCCCTGGCAGTGGCTCCTGCGTACCACACGGTTATGGAGGTGGTGAGGATGGACTCGATGATGGCTGTGTAGAACTGCACTAACATCTTGGTGGGTAGCTTGAGCTTCCTCAGCTGCCGCAGGAAGAACATCCTCTGCTGGGCTTTTTTGATGAGTGAGCTGATGGTCGGCTCCCATTTGAGGTCCCTGGTGATGGTGGTGCCTAGGAAGCGGAAGGAATCAGCAGTGGTGATGGGAGAGCCTGTGAGGGTGAGGGGGGGCAGAGGGGTTGTGACTTTCCTGAAGTCTACAATCATCTCCACTGTCTTCAGAGCGTTCAGCTGCAGGTTGTTATTGCTGCACCAGGACGCCAGCTGGGCCACCTCTCTCCTGTAGGCGGACTCGTTGCCGTTGGAGATGAGCCCGATGAGGGTGGTGTCGTCCGCAAACTTGATCAACTTGACAGACTGGTGGCTGGAGGTGCAGGAGTTGGTATAAAGGGAGAAGAGTAGGGGAGAAAGTACACAGCCCTGGGGTGATCCGGTGCTGATGCTAGTAGAGTCTGAGACAGTCTTTCCCAGCCGCACATGCTGCCTCTGGTCCGTCAGGAAGTCGGTGATCCACCTGCAGAGAGAGTCAGGCACGTTGAGCAGGGACAGCTTGTCCCGGAGCAAAGCGAGGCGGATGGTGTTGAATGCGGAGCTGAAGTCCACAAACAGGATCCTGGCATAGGTTCCCGGGGAGTCCAGGTGCTGCAGGATGGAGTGGAGGGCCAGGTTGCTGCGTCGTCTACAGACCTGTTGGCTCGGTAGGCAAACTGCAGCGGGTCCAGGAGAGGGGTGGTGATGGACTTGAGGTGGGGCAGGACCAGGCGCTCAAAGGACTTCATGACTACAGAGGTGAGTGCTACAGGTCTGTAGTCATTAAGTCCAGTGATCCGTGGCTTCTTGGGGACAGGGATGATGATGGAGGATTTGAGGCAGGTCGGCACATGGCATAGCTTAAGGGAGGTGTTAAAAATGTCTGTGAAGACAGGAGCCAGCTGTTTCGCACAGAGTCTCAGGGTGGAGGGAGACACGCCGTCCGGACCGGGGGCCTTGCGCGGGTTCAGTCTGGAGAACTGTTTGAGCACGTCCTGCTCACTGATGATAAGGGCAGGGGGGGAGGAGGGGGGGGTGCCTTAAATGAAGTAGGGAATGTGGAGGCTGTGGAGCTGGAGGGAGGGGGGGAGTTGGACACAGATTTTTTTTTTTTTTTTTTTTTTTTTTTTTTTTTTTTTTTGTTACTTATTTGTACCCGTAGGTAGACTTGGTTTGCAGTCTGGTGACAAGCCACCGGCTGCTGGTCGCTGCGTGCGCGAGCGCCCTAAACCTACATGTTTTTGGTATGCGGGAGGAAACCGGAGAAATCCCGGAGTAAACCCACGCAACACGGGGAGAACATGCAAACTCCACACAGCTCACTGTTGGGTGGGGGCTGGGATCGAACCCACGATCTCACGATCCCCGCGATCCCCCGGCCGAGGGTAAAACTGTGCTGCCACAGTGCTAAACCACTGCGCCACCGTGCAGCCCAGATGACGAGGTGTCAAAACGGGCATAGTGTTGGGACAGTCTTTGACAAAGGGCTTTGTCATCCTGACCTTTAGGAGCCTGAGGCCGATAGTTGGTGATCTGCCTCAGTCCTCTCCACACGGAAGCCGAATCATTAGCAGTGAACTGCTGCTGGAGTCTCTCTGAGTATAGAGATTTAGCTCTCTTCAGCTCTCTGTTAAACCGGTATTTAACCTCCCTGTAGCAGTCCCTGTCTCCACTTTTCAGCGCTGCTTCCTTCTCCTTCCTGATCTGTCTGAGCTTAGCTGTGAACCAGGGTTTGTCATTAGAGTAACTCACCCTGGTGCGTGATGGAAGAATGCTCTCTTCACAAAAGTGGATATATGAGTTCACAGTGTCCATGTACTCATCCAGATCATGCGTGGCTCCTTTAAACATGCCCCAGTCAGTTATTTCCATGCACGTTTCCAGCTTCTCCTCAGCTTCACTGGTCCGTTTCTTCGTAGTGCTCACAACAGGTTTAGTGAGCTTCAATCTCTGTCTGTATGTGGGAATGAGGTGAACCATCACGTGATCAGATAATCCCAGCGCAGCGCGGGGAACAGCGCGATATGCGTCTTTCACTGTGGTGTAACAGTGATCCAGTGTGTTTAATCCTCTGGTGGGGCATTTAATAAACTGTTTGTAGCGGGGGAGATCGTGGCTCAGATTGCACTGATTAAAGTCGCCAGCCACAATAATCAGCGAGTCTGGAAAAATCCGCTCTGTGTGTTGAATGTGATCCGCGAGCACGCGCTGAGCTTCGTGCGTGTCCGCGTCGGGAGGGACGTACACAGCTAGATAAGATAAGATAAGATAAGCCTTTATTAGTCCCACAATGGGGAAATTCCAGGATTGCAACAGCACAGGGATAGCAACACTCAGAGCAACAATCAGAAGGCAAGAAAAAAACAAGAACAGCTAGTATACATATGTACATATTACTATAAATATATATATATATACATATATATATATATATATATATATATATATATATATAGACAGTGCAGAGCATTGTGGTTGGTGAATGTGCAGCAGAAAGTCTAAGCTCTCTCTCCCTTCGCGGGTGCGTCGGGCCAGCTGGATGTCTTTGGGCATGATGGTGGTGATCCTCTTGGCGTCGATGGCGCACAGATTGGTGTCCACAAAGAGACCCACCAGGTAGGCCTCACTGGCCTCCTGCAGAGCCATGACGGCGGTGCTCAAGAAGTGCAGGTCGGTCTTGAAGTCCTGAGCGATCTCCCTCACCAGGCGCTGGAAGGGCAGCCTATGGATGAGCAGCTCCGTGGATTTCTGGTAGCGACGGATCTCTCTCAGAGCCATGGTACCGGGCCTGTAACGGTGAGGCTTTTTCACTCCGCCGGTGGCCAGAGCACTTTTTCGAGCAGCCTTGGTGGCTAGCGGCTTTTTCCTCCAGTAGATTTATGGGCAGTCTGCTTGGTTCTTGCCATCGCTCTTTATTATTCTGTCTTATATTTCTTGCACGCCGCCTAAACTCCAGCCCGGCACCCGCGTCGTTTTCGCCACAGTTCCTTGGCATGTCGAGCTTCTCCGTTAGCACCGGGTGGCGGTTGGAGCTAGCTAGCCAGCTAGCTAGCTCTTCCCTGCTGTATCGTTCCCCGCTGCAAACAGTGGCTCCGTCCGCCGACTCGGGAGACCCTTGGGGCGATCTGTGTGTCCGTGATATATATATAGAGTGAAAGGTGTAGAAAGAAGAAGGCAGATAAGAAAAGGGCAGTCGCAAACGGCAGCCAACTTGTGTGGCGCCGCCAGTCCGGCGGAACCGGAACCGGAAAAAGAGACCTAATATTTAATAAACCACATTTAATTTTGTAAATTATGAGGAGGAACAGAGGCCAAATCATTCAATTTAGAGGCTTCAAGTTTAATTTGAGTTTTACCAACTTTTTGTTTCATTACTTTGGGATGTTTATACATTATATTTTTATTCACTTTGGAGGGAGCAGACAACGATTCTCTGATGGGGAAGACAGGGGCTAAGCTGAGGGGTGGCGGATGAAGAGGAGCTGCAGAGAGGCGTGTAAGACTGCGACTCTGCTTCCTGGTCCCAACTCTGAGGTGTCAAGATTTTGGAAATTTGGATAAAAATGATGCCAGATTGTTAGATAAAAGAGACTGTCAGGAGCTAAGCCGGCTTGGTTTTCCCTGGCTCGGTCCTGATCTCTCTGTGGGTCATGGGGCCTTTGTGTATGCATGTTTAGTATGTGTTTCCAGTGTGTACCGTGTGCATAGCCACTGCTCTGGGTCCCGCAGCTGTGTGTCTGCTGACAGCCTGCTGGTCTGCCCATGACATGTGGCTAAACATGTCATCACTGGTCAGATTGGGGGGGGGGGGCAGAGAATACTACGGAGGCAAACATTGTCTTGGCAAAGTTACACATCGATTCCACACTACGTTTTGTGACTTCTGACTGCCAGAGTCGGATGTCATTAATGCCGGCGTGAATAACAATTGTGGAATATTTACAGTTACTTTTAGCCAGCATTTTCAAATTTGACTCGATGTCGCCTGCTCTGGCCCCAGGAATACATTGGACTATGGCCGCTGGAGTCTCTAGGTTCACGTTTCTGACTACAGAGTCGCCAATGATCAGAGTTTTTTCCTCAGCGGGTGTGTCGCTGAGCGGGGAAAAACGATTAGAAACGTGAACAGGTTGGTGGTGAACCAGGGGCTTTGCGACTAGGCTTCCTTCTCACCGTCACCCACCCAGTCTCTCCTGGCTGCTCAGGAGAGGTGGAAGCCTGGGGACGGCAAACAGGCCCTATGCTAGGGAAGATAAGATAAGATAAGCCTTTATTAGTCCCACAATGGGGAAATTCCAGGATTGCAACAGCATAGGGATAGCAACACTAAGAGCAACAATCAGAAGGCAAGAAAAAAAACAACATCTAGTAAACATATGTCCATATTACTATAAATGTATATATATAGACACACAGTGCAGAGCATTATGGCTGGTGGATGTGCAGCAGAAAGTCTAAGCTCTCTCTCCGCGGATGCAGCGGGCCAGCTGGAAGTCTTTGGGCATGATGGTGACCCCCTTAGCGAAGAAGTGACCACCAGGTGGGTCTCGCTGGTCTCCTGCAGAGCCATGACGGCGAAACTCAGGAAACGCAGGACGGTCTTGAAGTCCTGAGCGATCTCCCTCACCAGGCGCTGGACGGGCAGCTTACGGATGAGCAGCTCCGTGGATTTCTGGTAGCGACGGATCTCTCTCAGAGCCACGGACCTGTGACGGCGAGGCCTCTTCACTCTGCCGGTGGCCAGAGCGCCTCTCCGAGCAGCCCTGTGGCTAGCTGTCTCCTGGGGGGCTTCTTCCTCCAGTAGATTTTACGGGCGGTCTGCTTGGTTCTTGCCATCGCTCTTTATTATTCTGTCTTATATTTCTTTCACGCCGCCTAAACTCCAGCCCGGCACCCGCTTCATTTTCGCTACAGCTCCCGGTATGTCGAGTTTCCCATTAGCACCGGGCGGCGGCCAAGTGCTAGCTAGCACTAGCTCCTCCCCGCTGTAACGTCTCCCGCTGCAAACCGTGGTTCCGTCCGCCGACCCGGGAGACCCCCGGGGTGATCCGTGCGTCCGTGATATATATACAGAGTGAAAGGTGTAGAAAGAAGAAGGAAGATTAAAAAAAAGGCTGTTGCAACAGGCAGCCGACTCGTGTGGCGCCGCCGGTCCGGCTCTGCCGGACCGGCGGAACCGGCCGGAATCCATCAGTATTAACTGGCGCAGACGGTGTTTCAATGCAGCGGAGCTGGGATTCCAAATCAGACAACCTCACCTCGAGTGCCTCAAAAAGAGAACATTTATTACATTTACCGTTATCACTAATAGAGGCAGAGGTGTAGCTAAACATCTGACAGAGAGAGCACACCAGAGGAGGAGAGGAAGGAGAGCTAGTAGCCATAGCTAGTGGCTAACCTGAAGCTAACACAAACACCGATGAAAGGTGAACAGAAGCTGAAGAGGGTGATTAGGTGACACTGAGTGCGCACACAGGTGCAAGAGGCTTGACAAACAGAAGTGAGAGCTAACGGTAGATGGAAGAAAATGATTAAAATACAATTGAAAGCAGTAATACTCAGGAGAGTGAGGAGAGCAAACCACAGAGCAAATCACACCAACAGCCAGCAACACAGCAAGTCTTAGGGTTCCACTCAGGGTTATGGACTTGGTTTGTGTTCATTGTGATGAACAACTATGGCAAAGATGGGCCAAACGACAGCCAGCGAAACACCAAGTATGTCTGCGGATAAGATAAGATAAGATAAGATAAGCCTTTATTAGTCCCACAACGGGGAAATTCCAGGATTGCAACAGCACAGGGATAGCAACACTCAGAGCAACAATCAGAAGGCAAGAAAAAAAACAAGCAAGCAAGAGCAGCTACTATACATATGTACATATTACTATAAAATATATATATACACACACACACACACAGACACAGTACGGAGCATTGCAGCTAGGTGGAATAAATGTGCAAGTATATAAACACACACAGTGTGGAGCAATGTAGCTAGATGGAATAATATGTAGATATATAAAAACACAGTGCGGAGCATTGTAGCTAGATGGAATAAATATGTAAATATTTATTCCAGTGGCAAAGCTGGGAGCAGCATACTTCCGGTTGTGTGACGGCTCATCGAGGCATGCCAGTCAGCTTCGGCATGTCCAGGAGGGGGCTCCGGGAGGTGAGGCTGGACGGGAGTCGGTGGTGGCAGTGTGGGATCCGGGCTCCATCATCTAGAAGATTGTCCTTTGCTCCGGGGGCCTGCTGCTTCCAGGGTCACACCTGTTGAGGGGCTGCCCTGGCCCCCCCCATGCCGGTTCCACCTTTCCCACCCAAGTCACTGTGCTGTAGCTTTGTTGTTTATAGTTCTGTTGTTTTATGTGTTTGAAATGTTTAATTTAGGAGCACAGAAGATATTTTAATTTTAACTAGAAAAGCACTCAGACAGTTCATACCTCCGCCAAGGCTCCTTCCTTCCCTCCCTTTGTCCATCCATCTGTTTGTATCTCCCTGCCTCCATCTCACCATGCATTGCAAGATTGGGCCTTGGTAGAGGTATGCGCTCACAGATCAGCTCCAAAATCTAATGGGTTCGTCTGCAGGCCAAGGACCATCTCTGGTTAAAATTTCATCCAAATCCATCCAGTAGTTTTGGAGTATTGTTGCTAACAGTCTGTGAGGATATAAGAGCCTTGGTGGAGGTATGCATTTGCAGATCATCTCGGAAAATGTAATGGCTTCCTCTCTAGCCCAAGAACCAACTCTGGTGAAAATTTCGTCTAAATCCATCCGGTAGTTTTTGTGTAATCCTGCTGCACAAATGCAAACAAAGTCCTTGGTGGAGGTATGCACTCTCAGATCATCACCAAAATCTAACCATCTGTTCCCCGTGCCATGACACACCTTTCCTGAAAATTTCATCAAAATCCATCCATAACTTTTTGAGTTATGTTGCTAGCAGACAAACAGACGCCGACAAAAACATGACCTCCTTGGTGGAGGTAATGAAGGACATTTTAGTTTATTCGATGGCAGAACAATCCTCCGTGCCGTGCAGGCAGAACAATCCTCCGTGCCGTGCAGGCAGAACAATCCTCCGTGCCGTGCAGGCAGAACAATCCTCCGTGCCGTGCAGGCTGTGTGGTCGTCCACCCACCAACTCTCTTTTAGGTTGTTTTGTGTGTGTTTAGGCCATTTGAGTACCTTGGTTTTCGTTATTTTAGAGTGTGATTGGGTTCCAAATCGGGGTGGGTTCAGATTGTAGGAGTGTTTTTGGACTTTGTAAAGGGGGAAGGAATGTACTGGTGCACTTGATGTGAAGTGCAGTGTGGTGATGACGACTTCCTGTCGCGTCACCACACTGCCGTATATAGCGGGGTGGGTCATCCACGGCACTTGCTCTTGTACCGGACGACCACGCTAGGTGCTTGCCCTGTTCTGCTACTCTCTTCCATCAGCAAAGCTGTGTTCAACGCCACGACTGTCTTCGCCTCATTCATCACCAGCTTTGTGGACATAGCAGAGGGGACTTCAGTGGACATTGGAGGACATTGTCTTTAAACAGGCCACAGATGTACCACCCTTCACTCTCCACTCATTTAGAGTTTTAAATGAATAAAATTTATTTTGTAAATCTGAAAAAAAAATTCTATTTTAAATGTTGACTGAATTTTTTTCTTGTAAACTTTATGACTGTTTTCTTCCATGACTTTCTCATAAATTTGGACTTCTTTACTGATAGGTTTGGGGGTTTTCTTGTAAATGTTTAAGTTTTATTTTTTTTATGGTTTAAAGACTAAAAGAACGCTGCTGGTCCTGATGGGGTTCTCCCCCGTTCTTTGAAAGTTTGTGCTCCATTCTTCATGTCACTTTTTCTTTATCGCTGTCCTTAGCAGTATTATGGAAAACATCCTGTCTCCTCCCCATTCCCAGAGTAAATAATGCAGACTGTATGTTGTGTATGTAAATAGGCTGTAACAGTAAGATGGTGGTGGGGTTGGTCGTGGGCTAGACCGGGGTGACTACTGCCGGTTCCCAGTGGTGACGCCGCCCATGGTATAAAGGAGTGGTCAGAAGAGGCTCTGCCTCTTTCGTCGTGGAGCCACCTGGTCAGTGGGGCGTGTGCCGTGAGCCTGTATATATACTAAACTCTGTAATAAAGCTCCGTTAAACTGCAGCAACCGAGGGCTTGCTTTGTCTTAGTTATGGACATAACATTTGATGATGAGGTAAAAGCGGAAATGGATAATTTTGTTGCTGAATTTCGGCCGTTTTTGGAGGCGCCGCCCATGCCATGGCCTCATTGGTTCTCGGCTTTTACCAACCACCTCGTGGTCTTGGACCTCGGTGAGCTTGAGAGGCTTCGTGTGAGGTCAGTGTTAATCCATAAGTTGGGCGCTAAGGGGCAGAGAGTGTTGGACAGTCTGGGTGGGGCCGACAGTTTCAGTGTGGTGGAATTAATGGCACGCCTTTTTCACACTGATGAGAGCGTCACGGTCCGGCGCATCCATTTTCGACAGCGCCGCCAGCGGTTAGGGGAGCCAGTGACGGCGTTTGTTGCCGAGCTCCGTAGGCTGGCAAATGGGTGTGAGTTTGGACACCTGGAAGAGGAGACGATTCAGGACCAACTGGCAGAACACATTCGTAGTGAAACAATCCGGTCCAGGTTATTGGAGTTTCCGGGAGAGTTGACGTTGACCTCGGCTGTTGAGCTGGCCCAGCGGTTTGAGGCAGCAGAGATCATCGCGAGGAGCCTGCCTGAAGAGGCTCTTTGAAGCGAAGATGATGCTCGCACAAAGGCACCGAGTTGGGACCCTAATGACAGTGATGCCGGAGGTTCAGGTTCAGGTTCAGGTTACTTTATTTGTACCCGTAGGCAGATTTGTTGAGGTGGTGGTGGAGGAGGTGACACGTATGCCACAGTGGTGAAGATACGGTCTGCCCCGGTACACCTTGTTGTTATGGGTGTGGTTCCCCTGTTCACTGCTATAAAGCCTCTGTGTGCCAAGTGAGAGGGAAGCGATGTGGCAGGTGCGATCTGCAGGACCACTTTGCCAGGACGTGCAACAACTTCATACGCAGGAGCCATAGGAGATACCCAGGTGCTGCACAGAAGTCTCCAACCATTGTACATATGGTCTCCCCAGTGACATCGGGGAGGATCGGCTGTGATGTCATGCTTGACGGTGTCGTGGTTCCACTGTTGGTTGACACAGGAGCTGTTATCTCAGTGTTGAACCTGGCGGCCGTGAACAGTTTGTTTCCCCACCGAGAGATTAAATGACCTGAGAGGGACTATTACGGCTATGGACTGAACAGACTGGCTGTGATGGGCTTTATGGAGGTAGAGGCCCACTACGGGTTGGTCGTGGTGCCACAATCCTGCATTCATGTCACCGCTGCGGGGGTTAACATCATGGGGTATAACCTATTTTATAGCCTGGCATTTTCGATCACCAGTGTGTTGGGTGAGCAGTGGTCGGGCTGCGGACTGTGGAGCTGGCCGGCTCTGCTGATGGATGGCGTGGAGGTGAGGGAATTGGACTGGTTGGACATGTGTCAAGAAGGAGAGCATGTTTGGCGCTACGCAAGGTATGCCACGGGTTGGACCCGATGCCAGTCTGTTTGATGCCCAAACTGGGGGCACGGAATGGCACGACGGGACTCCACTGGCAGCCTGTAAAGACGAGGCACCCAAGCTGGATCCAGAAAGAGTGGGACCAGAGAGCAAGTTGTTTCATTGCTCAGGAGGACGGTCAACCATGGGAAACACGGACTGGGACCAGGAGTCGACCGGACCGTTGATGGAGACCAGTCAGACCCAACATCATCATAGGAGGAGGTCGCGGGCTTCCCTGTGGGTCGGTGATGTGGTGTGGCCCAGGATTGAGGCCCGGATGAGAGGCGAACACAGCTTGCGTGAGCGACATGACGAGAGGAGACGAGTCTGAGTGGAGGCCATTCGGAGTGATGGGTTTCTACGCTTGTCTGACCAGACCTGGAGGCATCCAAACGTGCTGAGCTGGGTGGAGGAGACGAGACAGCGCGGTGGGAGCCCTGAGGTCAAGAGACGGAAGCGTCTGGAGAAAGACCCGCCTGAGGACTAAGAGAATTGTTTTAATTTTTGTCTGTGTTTTTCTTCTCAGTCTGGTTGTGTTTTATTTTCTTGTTTACGTTTGTCTGCTGCTGGTTTGGTTCCCTGTTTGATTCAAGAAAAAAAGGAAGCGAGTGAGTGTTGATTTGATGGAAGTGTCTATTATAATTATGGTGTGTATTGTTTGAGTTTTGGCCTGAGGGAATTAGGTGCATAAATTATGTGGTTTTGCTAAATGTAGGGTGAAATTTCATTAGAATAATACTGGTGTGCCCAGGTTTGGGTGGTGGGGTGTGTTTGGCCCATGCAAATTGTTTATAATTGAGTATTTACAAACCCAAGGTGTTGGAATGTGCCCGGTGTGTGTGTGCGTGTGTGGGGGGGCAGTAGCTGTTATTTGTCCTGTATTTATGTGTTGTGTGTGGAGCTGTTCTGGGATTATTTTATTCTAATTTTATTTTTTAGTTACACGGCTTTGTTCTGTGTTCGGCGTCAGAATAATCTGCCCAGCCATGTGGGGGTGCTGGTAGTCTACCTGGCTCCCAGTTACTTGTGTGCATGGATAGGTTGGTTATTTGTCGTTGTAATTGTTGTGTTTTAGCGTGTGAGTCGGGAAGCAAATTTGGGGGGAACTATCTGTGCACTTGGCATTTTTTTTGAAGGGGGGATAAATGTTGTGTATGTAAATAGGCTGTAGTAGTAAGATGGCAGCTGGGTTGGTTGTGGGTCAGACCGGGGTGGCTACCGCCGGTTTCCGGTGGTGACGCCGCCCATGGTATAAAGGAGTGGGCAGAAGAGGCTCTGCCTCTTTCGTCGTTGGAGCCACCTGGTCAGCGCGGCGTGTGCTGTGAGCCTGTATATATACTAAACTCTGTTTGTAATAAAGCTCCGTAAAACTGCAGCAACCGAGTGTTTGTGTAATGGTCTGCTCCAGTGCTCATTCCCTTCAGCTGCACGCACACCTGCTCCTCATCTTGGTCTGGGCTATATTAACCACGCTGCCCTGGGATCAGTGCGGAGTCGTCTGTCTTCTCTCCACATGACCTACTCCTGCCTTCGTCATTGGTTCTGAGTCTAACTCCTCCCTTGTTCTCGTTCCTAGCCTCCTGCCTACAGGCGTCTGGAAGAATTCCCCTCCAGCTCAAGTAAGCCTCGCTCATTCCCTCTAACCTCTCTCTCAGTCCCCTGTGCACAGGCGGAGCTCCATGGCGGTGGATCTTCCCCTCTCTATGGCGGCGGACCACCTTCCTTCCTTCCTGGCAGCGGACAACGCTACACCATTCTCCCTGCACACATTCACCTCCAGCAGCCGCGACGAGAACGGAGAACACTGTCCTCCTGGCCGTAGCCGCCGAGCTGAACCTGAGCCGCTTAACATCTCTACAAACAGTAAGCTCTGGTCTAAACTGCACATCCCCAGCAGTGATAATCTCTAACTGTCCCTGCTTCTGTTTGTCCCTAGGGTTGCCGGGTCGTACGGTGTTCTGCTGTCCCCAGCGGCTGCTGACTACACATCCATGCATGCACACACACACACATTATTGTTAATAAAATTAATTGAATCTATTCCTGAGTCTGAGACTGGTCACTGGGTCTATACACCATGTCAGTATGACTCCGCCAGAATGACCCAGCTGTCAGCGCTTTGGTGCGCAAAGTTAACAACATGGAGATTCGAATAGATCAATTAGCTTATCAACAGCAAATTATCCTCACCCAATTAGCCAGTGTTACGGACCGGTTGGATCGCCTGGCAGGTCCTCAGGCATTTCCTCCAGCTCCTTCGGCCCCAAGCAGCTCCTCAGCTCCCGCTAGGTCCCCTGCCAGCCAACCCGAGCAGGGGTCTCCTTCACGGCTAACCCCCATTCCCACTCCCACTTGTTTTAGTGGTAAACTAGGGGAGGCTAGGGGATTTATTATGCAATGTGAGATAGTTTTTCAGCAGGTGCCTGGGGACTTTCCCACAGATCACAGCCAAATTGGTTACATAATTAACCTATTGGGAGGGCAAGCGTTAGCATGGGCCTACGCTGTTATGGCTAGGGCAAACTATAATCAGTTCGTCTGTGAGTTTAAGGAAGTGTTCGACCACTCTGACCACGATAGTGTGCTTACCTCCCGGCTGCTGAATTTGAGACAGGGTACCATGTCCATGGCTGACTACGTCGTCAATTTCCGGGTGGTGGCCACTGAGGTTGGGTGGGGGGACGCTTCGCTTTGCAGCATCTTCACCAGAAGTCTTAGCCCTAGCCTGCGGGACGAGCTAGCCCCCTTAAAAAAAAAAAGCAAGTAGGCTGACCGAGTTAATTTTCCTGGCCATTAATCTGGACAACAGACTAAGGGAACGGGCAGCAGAACACAGAGCTTCCGGTCGCTCGGGTGCCCAGTATCGCCACGCCCCTCAGCCTTCCCTCCCTCAGATTCCCCCGAAACCTATGGTGATGGGACAGTCCAGGTTACCTCCAGCGGAGAAACAGCACTGCCAAGAGTTGGGGCTGTGCATCTGCTGTGGAAGCAAGGAGCACGAGGTAGTGTCATGCCCTCTATGGCCAAAAGGGGGAGTCCGTGCATCGCAGTAGGGGGACTCACAGACTCACCTCAATCTAATCCCCTCTCCAGGTTTCTTCTCCCTATTTGTTTCATTCACAACCATAGGGAAATTGTTACAAATGCATTAATTGATTTGGGGTTAGAGAAGAGTTTTATTTCTGGGGATCTGGCAACCCGGTTGGGCCTTCCCTGTCAATCACTTAAGACCCCACTGAGACTCATCGCTTTATCCAAAGCCCCTCTTGCCATAGTGTCTCAGCAGACCACCCCAGTCTCTGTCATTATTTCTGGTAACCATTGGGAGGAGTTAAAGTTTTTTGTGTTGCCGGTCTCCTCTTCCCCAGTGATTCTTGGCTACCCCTGGTTACGCCTCCATAACCCCTCCATCGACTGGCGCTCTGGGAACGTGATGTCTTGGAGCTTATTCTGTCTCGGCGCCTGTCTTCAATCTGCCGCTTGCTCACCATCCATGCCCCTGGGTGCCCCTCCCCCCCGATCTATCCAAAGTTCCCCCGGAGTACCATGACCTTGGGGCCACCTTCAGTAAGACCCAGGCTCTTTCCCTTCCCCCTCACCGCCCATATGACTGCGCCATCAATCTCCGTGCCGGAGCCCCGCTGCCGTCGAGTCGCCTGTACAGCCTGTCACCTCCGGAGCGGGAAGCCATGAGGCTCATATTAAAGAATCTTTGAACTCTGGCATAATTCGGCCGTCATCCTCAGTGGTGGTTGCGGGGTTTTTTTTTTTTGTCGGCAAGAACGACGGTTCACTGAGGCCATGCATTGATTTTAGAGAATTAAATAACATCACCGTCAAGGACAAATACACCCTTCCTCTTCTTAACCCGGCATTCAACTCCCTCCAGGGGGCCTCCTGGTTCACCAAGCTGGATCTCCATAATGCCTACCATCTGGTGCGGATCTGGGAGGGTGACGAGTGGAAGACAGGATTTCGGACCCCCAGCGGACACTTCAAGTACCTGGTAATGCCGTTTGGTCTGACCAATGCCCCCGCTGTGTTTCGGCACCTAATCAACGACGTGCTGAGGGATTTTCTGGGTGTTTTTGTGTTCATTTACCTTGACGATATCCTAATTTTTTCAGTCTTTGGACAAGCATCGGGTGCATGTGAGGTGGGTTTTGCAGCGGCTCCTGGAAAATAAACTATTCGTCAAGACCGAGAAGTGCGAGTTCCACGCCTCCAAGACATTCTTCCTGGGCTTTGTTATTTCCCATAATGAAATCCTCCCAGACCGAAGCAAGATAAAGGTGGTGGTAGAATGGCCCACTCCCTCTTCCAGGAAACAGTTGCAGCAGTTTTTGGGGTTTCCCAATTTTTACCGCCGCTTCGTGCAGAATTACAGCACTATTGCTCTACCCTTGACGCGTCTCACCTTTTCCAAGGTTCCCTTCCGGTGGACGGAGGAGGCGGTTACGACCTTTGCAGTCTGTAAGAAGAAGTTCTCTTACTCCCCTATCCTGGCTCAGGTGGACCCTGCTCTCCAGTGCCTGGTGGAGTTGGATGCCTCGGACTTGGAGGTGAGAGCCGTTCTTTCTTAGCGGTCCCCGACAGATGGCAGGATCCAACCATGTGCCTTCTTCTCTTGTCGGCTATCCCCTGTGGAGCAAAATTACAACATCAGTGACAGAGAGCTCCTGGCAGTCAAGCTCGCGCTGGAGGAGTGGTGCCATTGGTTGGAGGGGGCCTCTCAGCCATTCGTGGTTTGGACGGACCACAAGAACCTGGAATACCTCCGGACGGCTAAGTGTCTGAATGCACGCCAGGCCCGCTGGTCCCTGTTCTTTGGAAGCTTTGACTTTACCATCACTTACCGCCCCGGGTCCAAAAACACCAAACCGGATGCTCTCTCCAGGCAGTTTGCCTCGGATGCTATTGAGACTACAGAACACCCTATTCTTTCTCCTTCATGTGTCGTGAGTGCCCTCTCGTGGGGCATCAGGAAGAAGATCCTGAGGGCACAGGACACTGAAGCGGACCCGGGCGGGGGGCCAACGGGGAAGCTGTTCATCCCATCGGCCGTTCGGGGTGAAGTTATCCATTGGGCTCATGCATCCAGGTTCTAGTGTCACCCTGGGAGGGTTCGCATGGTGGCGCTTCTTCAAAGAACGTTTTGGTGGCCCTCACTTCAGAAGGACGTTGGGGAGTATATCCGTGCCTGTCCCCAGTGTGTCGCTGGCAAGACGTCCTCATCCTCTCCAGCCGGGCTGCTCCACCCTCTCCCTACTCCCGGCAGGCCCTGGTCCCATGTGGCGTTGGATTTCGTCGCCGGCCTCCCACCTTCTAATAACCATACTGTTGTTCTCAACATTGTCGACAGGTTTTCCAACGCTGCTCACTTCATTCCCCAGCAGGGGCTGCCTACGGCAAAGGAGACGGCGGACCTGCTTGTCCAGCATGTGGTGAGACTGCACGGGATCCCCTTGGACATCATCTCCGACTGGGGTCCCCAGATCATCTCCCAGGTGTGGAGGTCTTTCTGCAATGCCCTTAGGGCTACGGTGAGCCTGTCATCCGGATACCACCCTCAGTCCAACGGGCAATGTGAGCGGGCTAACCAGGAGCTGGAGGCTGCACTGCAGTGTGTGGCCACTGCCAACCTGGCATCATGGAGCACGCATCTACCGTGGATTGAATACGGCCACAATACAACAGTCTCCTCGGCTATTGGCATGTCCCCATTTGAGGCTTCTCTCGGATACAACCCCCCCGTTGTTTCCTGAGGAGGAGGGAGACATCGCCGTCCCGTCTGTCCGGGCACACCTGAGGCGCTGCCGCCGGCTGTGGAGAGCAACCCGGACCGTGCAACAGTGCACGGCAGAGCGTAATTCCACGGTTGCCAACCGCCACAGGACACCAGCCCTTTCCTACCAGGTGGGTCAGCAGGTATGGCTGTCCACTAAAAATATTAACCTGAAGGCAGAGTCTAAGAAGATGTCCCAACGGTTCATTGGGCCTTTTGCCATCTCCCGCATTATTAACCCTGTTTCTGTGTGCCTAGCTCTCCCCTCCTCCCTCCGCATCTGTCCTACGTTCCACGTTTCTCAGCTCAAACCCTTCTGTTCCAGCCCTCTGTGTCCCCCTCCCAGGACTCCACCCCCGCCGACGGTGATCAACGGCGACCCGGCATGGAAGGTCAATGCCATCCTGGACGTCCGTCGCCGGGGTCGCGGCCTGCAATACCTGGTGGACTGGGAGGTCTACGGGCCAGAATGGAGGTCCTGGGTGTGTCCCTCCTTCGTCTTGGATAAAGACCTCATCAGGGATTTCCATCGAGTGCACCCAGGTAGGTTGGATCGACCGCCGAGAGGCGTCTTGTAGGGGGGGAGTACTGTAATGGTCTGCTCCAGTGCTCATTCCCTTCAGCTGTGCGCACACCTGCTCCTCATCTTGGTCTGGGCTATATTAACCACCCTGCCCTGGGATCAGTGCGGAGTCGTCTGTCTTCTCTCCACATGACCTACTCCTGCCTTCGTCATTGGTCCTGAGTCTAAGTCCTCCCTTGTTCTCACTCCTAGCCTCCTGCCTACAGGCGTCTGGAAGAATTCCCCTCCAGCTCAAGTAAGCCTCGCTCATTCCCTCTAACCTCTCTCTCAGTCCCCTGTGCACAGGCGGAGCTCCGTGGTGGCGGATCTTCCCCTCGCTGTGGCGGTGGACCACCTTCCTTCCTTCCTGGTGGCGGACAACGCTACACCATTCTCCCTGCACACATTCACCTCCAGCAACCGTGACGAGAACGGAGAACACTGTCCTCCTGGCCATAGCTGCTGAGCTGAACCTGAGCCGCTTAACATCTCTACAAACAGTAAGCTCTGGTCTAAACTGCACATCCCCAGCAGTGATAATCTCTAACTGTCCCTGCTTCTGTTTGTCCCTAGGGTTGCTGGGTCGTACAGTGTTCTGCTCTCCCTCAGCGGCTTCTGACTTCACACACACACACACACACACACACACACACACACACACACACACACACACACACACACACACACACACACACACACACAGTGTTGTTAAAAAACTCAATTGTATCTATTCCTGAGTCTGAGTCTGGTCACTGGGTCTATACACCATGTCATTTTGCTTTAACTCAGTTATGGACATAACACTGTACCTTCAGGTTCAGGTTCAGGTTCAGGTTCCTTTATTTGTACCTGTAGGTAGATTTGTTTTGCAGTCAGGTGACATCCATATTTACAAACTACAATTACATTCAACATGAACACAAACACAGGCACACATGAAGCTGACTATAAATCTTGAATCTTGAACCAAACGAAAAGAATGGATTTGGTGAGCGGCTTTAATAAGATTAACAACATTTTATATAAATTCGGGCCAGGGGGAGCCCCTATGGAGAGACCCATGGATTGGAATGCATGTGTCTGCATGATTCGACTGAGGATGTGGAAACATCTACCTGGTTTGGCTAGGATCACAGGATTTTCTGCTGATTGGCTCTGGAGTTTTTCCTGGTGTATCGAAAAATTAACTGGAAGAGCTAATTAAAAGCGGTCCCGGCATAGCTGCTTCTCAACAATTCGACTAGACGGGGGAGTGCACTAACTATCGGCAATGATAACATGGAAATTACCACCTGCATGCATTGTAGAGGGATGGACTCTACCGGACATGTTTACCCATGTTCTAGAAGGGAAACATCTGGAGTCGTCTTTGGTGCCTCCAAGGAATGGATTTAAAGCCTATGTATGGAAATTATGAACACAGGATTGCTGGAGGTGTAAAATTCTATGCTCTGAGTGATCTGTGTCTATCAGACCTTGAATTCGCCCTGTTGTCTATTTTCCTCCTGGATTAAGACAAAACAGAAGATTGTGCTTCTCTTTCATAAACATACTGGGACTGCATCTGAACTCTCATTGACATGTGACTGGCTCAGGAAATTTCCATCTGCCATGCCTCAAGGACATGCTTCCGAGTTTCAGACACTAAGACATAACATCTCGGCTGGGAGAGATTTTGCTGCCTCCAGTAACTGATAAACACCCACCTGCATTCAACATACACGAACACACTGATTCATAATACTGAATTACACCCATCCATTCACTGATTCTCTCTGACTTTTGGTCTTTTGGTTTTTTGTGGTTGATTGTTGCTCTGTGCTATTGAGAGATTTTTTTTCATTGTAATCATAATCTGCTTAAAAATAAGCTGTATTCTGATAACGAAGTTTTTTTTCTCTCCTCCCCCCCTTGTGTCGTTCCCTCCCCTCCCCTCCCTTTCTTATCTATCTCTGTTTGATGAGGCGCCTATTATGGCTGCCGTGTCATTGTGTCACGCGCATGCGCACCAATGTCAAGTCAAGTTCCTCGTGTGTTTTTTTACATGCTTGGCAATAAAGTTTATTCTGATTCTGATTCTGATTCTAAACATGATAAAAGTACCCAAGGCTCCATCAATCAGGACATAAGACAAAGAGATAAGAGAAAAAACAAGGAGATAAGAGAGAAGGGTCATATTAAAAAAGTTAAAAACTAAGTCAAAGAGATTAAAAATTCAATAAAAGATTTAAAGCCCAAATTAAAAAAACCTACAAAAATAAATAAATATAGAATAAAGATTAATAAATAGGTAACTAAATTATGTGCAATATATTGTTACAACTTGTTCAACTGCCCAACCAGGCAGGATGTATGTATGTCTCCTGCCCAACCAGGTGAAAAAAGACATTGGACCTGTGCTATGGATCCATAGAGAGGGCCAATAAATCACTCCCCCTTCCTCCTTTAGGATCCTCAGATCACAACTGTGTACATTTGCTGCCCACATATAAAACTGCTTTCAGAAGAGGCAAGGTGGAGACCAGAGACATAGATGTGTGGACAGAAGATTCAGTGCACAGCCTCCAGGAATGCTTTGACTGTACGGACTGGGAGGTTTTCACACTGTCCTGCGGGGATGATTTGGACTCTTTGGTGGACGTCACATGCTCATACATGGCTTTCTGTAAAAATAAGATTGTTCCACGTAAACGTGTCAAAATATATCCCAACAACAAACCATGGGTTACAAAATCAGTTAAATCCTGCTTAAAGAGGAAAGCACTTGCCTTTAAACAGGGGTCTGTTTCTGAGCTACAGGTTGCCACAAAGGAGCTGAAGTCTGAAATTTTAAGAGCAAAACAGAATTATAAATCAGAATTGGAAAGCAAGATGGCAACAAAGAAACTTGGTTCAGCCTGGGCCAGTATGAAAACTATTGCAGGCCTTCAGAGCACAGAGCGCAGTAATCGTGTGTTTTTAGATGGTTTTAATTCAGACACAGAGCTGGCTAATGCTCTTAATTGTTTTTATGGTCGTTTTGAGTCCTTTGATTTTGGCACTGAAACCCAAGATTTGAAAGAGAAACTCAAAGACAATCAGCACTTTAATATTGAGGTGCAGGATGTTGAAAGGGAGTTCTGCGCTGTAAAAGTGAACAAAAGTCGGGGCCCTGATAATATATGTGGGCGCTTGGTAAAGTCCTGTGCACATGAACTGAGTCCTGTATTTCATTACATTTTCAATAAGTCCTTACAGACACAACATGTGCCTAAGATCTGGAAAGAAGCCGTGGTTGTTCCCTTTCCAAAATCCAGCTGTCCTAAAACGGTAAACGACTTTAGACCAGTTGCTTTGACTTCAATTTTAATGAAAATTTTTGAAAAACTGATCAGATGTGAGGTCCTAAAGCAGACTGAGCATGTATTGGATCCTCTGCAGTTTGCCTATAGGCCTCACAGAGGAGTGGAGGATGCCACTGTAACTCTGTTTAACATGCTTTTTAAACATCTGGATTTTAATGGGACACACGCCAGGCTTTTATTTGTGGACTTTTCCTCCGCCTTTAATACAATCCAACCTTATATTTTAGTTGAAAGGCTCCTGCAACAATTTGATTTGAGCAATAATCTGGTGGGTTGGATTCTGGATTTTTTTAACCAACAGGACGCAGAGAGTAAGGGTCAATGGTACATTGTCTGACCTAAAGTGCTCTACTGGCTCTCCGCAGGGGTGTGTGTTGTCACCACTACTCTTCATCCTGTACACAAACATGTGTCGGAGCAGACATGACAACAGACACATTATAAAGTATGCTGATGACTCAGTTATTGTCAGTCTCCTCCAGGATGGTGAGAGTGGCTACGGCCCAGTAGTTGGTGATTTTGTTCACTGGTGTGAGGATTCCTACCTCAGTCCTCAGGCAGGTCTTTCTCCAGACGCTTCCGTCTCTTGACGTCGGGGCTCCCACCGTGTCACTTCTCCTCCACCCTGCACAGCTCGTTCGGATGCCTCCAGGTCTGATGAGACAAGCGTAGATACTCGTCGCTCCGAGCAGCCTCCACCCAGAACCGTCTCCTCTCATTACGCCACTCACGCGAGCCATGTTCACCTCTCATCCAAGCCTCAACCCTGGGCTTCACCATGTCGCTGACCCGCAGGGAAGCCTGTGTCCTCCTCCTCTAGTGATGTTGGGTCTGACTGGTCTCCATCAATGGTCCAGTCGACTCATGGGCCCAATGTCCAATAAATCTGATTCTGATTCTGATTCTGATTCTGGGCCCGGTCCGTGTTACCCATAGCAGATCGTCTTCCCGAGCGGTGTAACAGCTCGCTCTCTGGTCCCACTCTTTCTGGATCCAGCATGGGCGCCTCATCCTGACAGGCCACCACTGGGGTCCCGTCGTGCCGTCCCGCACCCTCAGTCTGGGCATCAAACAGACCGGCATTGGGTCCAACCCGCGGCAGCCTCACGCAGCACCAAACGCGCTCTCCTTCTTGACACATGTCCAACCAGTCCGAGTCCCTCACCTCCACGCCATCCATCAGCGGAGTCCGCCAGCTCCACAGTCCGCAGCCCGACCACTCCTGACCCGATACGTTGGCGATAGAAAAACCCAGGCTATAAAACAGGTTACACCCCATGATGTTAACCCCCGCAGCGGTAACATGAATGCGGGCTCGGGGCACCAGGACCGACTTGTAACGGGCCTCTACCTCCGTAAAGCCCACCACAGCCAGTCTGTTCAGTCCATAGCCATAATACTCTCTCTCCTGTTGTTTAATCTCTTGATGGAGAAACAAACTGTTCACGGTCGCCAGGTTCAACATTGAGATAACAGCTCCTGTGTCCACCAACAGTGGAACCATGACACCGTTGAGCATGACATCACAACCGATCCTCCCCGTTGTCTCCGAGGAGACCGTGTGTATGATAGTCAGGGTCTTCTGCGCCGGACCTGGTTCCTTCCTACGGCTCCTGTGTTTAAAGTTGTCTCACACCCTGGCAAAGTGGTCCCACAAACCACACTTGCCACAACACTTTCCTTTCACTGGGCACACACTGGCCTTATAGCGGTGAACCGGGGACCCACAACGTAACAATGAGGCGTACCAGGG
Source organism: Pholidichthys leucotaenia (assembly GCA_020510985.1). Lineage (NCBI taxonomy): Eukaryota > Metazoa > Chordata > Actinopteri > Cichliformes > Pholidichthyidae > Pholidichthys > Pholidichthys leucotaenia. Next base: position 356,727,614 of record CM035845.1, on the reverse strand, counting down.
GCACACCTTATCCTCGCCACAGAGGCATACGTGTCACCTCCGGCATCACCATCATTAGAGTCTCAACTCAGTGCCTTAGCGTGAGAATCATCCTCACTCAGGAAGACCCCTTCAGGAAGGCCTCTCACGATGATCTCCGCTGCCTCGAACTGCTGGGCAAGCTCGACAGCCGTGGCCAACGTCAACTGTCCTGGAAACTCCAACAACCTGGACCAGACCGCTTCACTACAAATGTGTTCCGCTAGTTGGTCCCGAATCATCTCCTCTTCCAGGCATCCGAATTCACACCCCTTCGCCAGCCTTCGGAGCTTGCCAACGAACATCGTCACTGGCTCTCCCAAACGCTGGCAGCGCTGTCGAAACTGGATGCATCGGACCGTGACACTCTCCTCAGCGTGAAAATGGCGCGCCATCAATGCCACCACACCGTCGAAACTGTCAGCCCCATCCAGGCTCTCCAACACTCTCTGCCCCTCAGCACCCAACTTATAGACTAACACAGCCTTCGTGCGAAGCCTCTCACACTCGCCGAGGTTCAAGACCACGAGATAGTTGGTAAAAGCAGTGAACCAACAAGGCCACTGCATGGGCAGAGCCTCTAGAAATGGCCGAAACTCAGTAATAAATTTATCCATTCCCACTTTTACTTTGTTGCCAAATGTTATGTTCATAATTGGATAAACCAAACACACGGTCACTGCAGTTTATGGAGCTTTATTGAACGAGTGTCATATGCATACATAGGCTCACGGCACACACCTACTTGCCAGGTGGCTCCCACGATGAAAGAGACAGAGCCTCTTCTGCCCGCTCCTTTATACCATGGGCGGCGTCACCACCAGAAACCGGCAGTAGTCACCCCGGTCTAGCCCATGACCAACCAGGCCACCATCTTACAAATACAGCCTATTTACATACACAACAGTTCCCTTGTAAATTTTGGTGTTTTTATCCCTTTTGAAATTCTTGCTTTCAACATAATCTGTACCACAAGCTCTGTTCTGTTATTATTTACTGCCAACCAAAATATAAATCTGGCTTCCTTGATGAATTCTCAGAACTCTTATCCAAAATTTCCATAGATTTTGATCATGTTTTAATCACTGGCAATTTCAATATTCATGTAAACAAGCGTGACGGCCCCCTGCATGAGTAATTGGTCAGTGGTGCAGGTCCTGACACTATAGAGTACACCTCCATTACTAGCCAAGAGCTAGTAAGGAATTCCTCTTGGGCTCAGTAGTAGAACAGAGGTGTTGAGATTGTGGTGTCATGGATTCAAATCCCAGCCTGGGATGTTGGTGAATGTCTACCGTACCCAAAGAAGGGGGTGAAAATAATGAGGTTCATACATCTTGGTCTAGGGCTCGAGACGGACTTGAAAATCCCAGGATAATATACACAATTCAGACCTTGGCCCAGAAAGGGGCCTGATGGAGGGGGCTGTCAAACCAGTCAAAAGACCATAACTTAAGGCAATTCATAAATTTAATTAAAACATCTCAGTTTTCACAGTATATACATCCATCCATCTTCTACTGCTTTTCCGGAGGTCCGGGTCACAGATGCAGCAGTTCAAGCAGAGACACCCAGATTTCCGTCTCCCCAGCCACCTGCTCCTGCTCTTCAGAGAGGATACCAAGGCTTGCCCAGACCAGCTGGGAGAAATAGTATCTCCAGCGAGTCCTGGGTCTTCCCCCGAAGGACATGCCCGAAACACCTCAAGTGGGAGGTGTCCAGGAGGCATCCTAATCAGATGCCCAAACCACCTCAACTGACTCCTTTCAATGTGGAGGAGCAGCGGTTCTGCTCTGAGCCCCTACTGGATGACTGAGCTCCTCACCCTATCTCTGAGGGTGAGTCCAGCAATCCTACGAAGAAAGCTCATTTCAGCTGCTTGTATCTGCGATCTTGTTCTTTCGGTCATTACCCAAAGCTCGTGACCATAGGTGAGGGTAGGAACGTAGATTGACTGGTAAATCGACAGCTTTGCCTTAGAACTCAGCTCCCTCTTCACCACAGCAGACCAGTACAACGTCCAAATCACTGTATACTTGTTTTGTTTTTCTTTTGGATTCTTGAATGGAATATGGGTGGGCAATATAAGCTGCGGCTTCAGCCATCACCCATTTCGGATAACTTACGCTGAACTGTATAATCCGAGGAGTTATTGTCTAATTTGACCTTGTTGGATTTTCTTTCCCCCTTTGTTATTGTTTCTTTTTAATCTGTACTTTTAATCTATCCGAAAATAAAGATTCATTCATTCATTCATTCATTCATACTTTATACTTTATTGATCTCCAGAGGGGAAATTGAGGGCATCCACCTGGATGGATGAAGCAGCCACGGTACGGTGCTATCCCTTCACCATTCACACACACATTCACACCTAGGGCCACTTTAGAGTCTCCAATTAACCTAACCTGCATGTTTTTTGCCTGTGGGAGGAAACCGGAGAAATCCCGGAGTAAACCCACGCAGATACGGGGAGAACATGCAAACTCCACACAGATCACTGTTGGTCAGATCACTGTTGGTCAGGGGCTGGGATCGAACCAGTGATCCCATGGCCAAGGGTGAGTTGCTGTGCTGGTGCAGTGCTAACCACTGCTCCATCGCACCACCCAGCACTGCACTGCAGATGCTGCTCCGATCCGTCTGTCAATCTCTCGCTCCATTCTCCACTCACTCATTAATAAGACCCTGAGATACTTAAACTCCTCCACTTGGGGCAGGAGCTTGTCCCCAACCCGAAGAGGACAGTCCACCTTCTTCCAGTTGAGGACCATGGACTCGGACTCGGAGGTGCTGATTCTCATCCCAGTTGCTTCACACTCAGTGGCAAACCGTCCCAGCAAGAACTGTAGGTCATTGCTGGATGAAGCCAGCAGGACAACATCATCTGCAAACAACTGAGATGAGATCCTGTGGTCACCAAGCATGACACCCTCCATTCCCTGGATGTGCCTAGAAATCCATAAAAATTATCAACAGGATCGGTGACAAAGGGCAGCCCTGGAGGAGTCCAACTCTCACTGGGAATGAGTCCGACCGAATGTTTTTCAATACAAACCAAACTCTCACAACAGTCGTACAGAGACCGACTAGCTTGTAATAACAAGCCCGATACCCCACACTCCCAAAGCACCCTCCACAAAAAAACATGAGGGACGCAGTCAAATGCCTTCTCCAAGTCCACAAAACACATGTAAATTGGTTGGGCAGATTCCCACGAACCCTCGAGGATTCTCAAGAGGGTAAAGAGCTGGTCCGATGTGCCACAGCCAGGACGAAAACCACATTGCTCCTCCTGAAACCGAGGTTCGACTCTCCTCTCCAGTACCTTGGCATAGACCTTCCCAGGGAGGCTGAGGAGTGTGATCCCTCTCAAGTTGGAGCACACCCTCTGGTTCCCTTTTTTGAAGAGAGGAACCATCACCCAGGTTTGCCATGCCAAAGGCACTGCCCCCAACCTTCACACAATGTTGCAGAGGTGTGTCAACCATGACAGCCCTACAACATCCAGGGCCTTGAGGTACTCAGGGCGAATCTCGTCCACCCCCAGGACCCGGCCACCAAGGAGATTTTTACCACCTTGGCAACCTCAGCCCCTGTGATAGGCAAGTTGTCCCCCTCGTCCACAAGCCCTGCTTCCTCTGTGGAAGGTGTGTCAGTGGGATTGAGGAGATCCTCAAAGTATTCCTTCCACCGCCCAACAATAACCCCAGTCGAAGTCAACAGCGCCCCATCTGCACAATACACAGTGTAGACAGGGAGCTGCTTCCTTCTTCTGAGCTGTCAAACAGTTTGCCAGAATCTCTTCGAAGCCGACCACGAGTCTTGTTCCATGGCCTCACCGAACTCCTCCCACACCCGAGTTTTTGCTTCAGCAACCACCTGAGCTGCACTCTGCTTGGCCTGCCGGTACACCTCAGCTGCTTGGGGAGTCCCACAAGCCAACCAAGCTTGATAGGACTCCTTCTTCAACTTAATGGCCCCCCTCACCACTGGTGTCCACCACTTGGTTCGGACGGTTGCCACCACGAGATGCACTGACCACCTTGCAGCTGCAGCTCTGGATAGCTGCTTCAACAATGGAGGTGGAGAACATGGCCCATTCAGACTCCATGTCTCCAGACTCCCTGGGAATGTGGTTGAAGTTCTTCCAGAGGTGGGAGTTGAAGACCTCCCGGACAGGAGCCTCAGCCAGACGTTCCCAGCACACCCTCCCTATATGTTTGGGTCTACCAGGTCTGAATGGCATCCTCCTCTGCCATCGGATCCAACTCACCACCAGGTGGTGATCAGTTGACAGCTCAGCACCTCTTTTTACGCGAGTGAAAAGACATACAGTATCCAAGTGTCCAAGTGTCCAAGTGTCCGAGTGTCCAAGACATACAGTATATACATACAGTATATACATGTGTCATGTGAAAAAGTTAGGACACCCTGTGTTAGCCTTTGTGTTAACATATTTGGACATATGGATATTTAATATTAATGTTAAAAATACTGTAAGATTCATATAATACAACTAAACAATTAAAAATGAATTAAGGACTTTTTTAAATTTTGTGTAAAATGTAATTCCAAACAAATAGTGAGGAATAAATTAGGACACCCCCATCTTTTTTAGGACACCTTCACATTCATTCCCACTTAAAATGGCTAAAATAAATGTTAAAAAATGCAAATAAAAACAAAAACAAGGTTAGACATAGATATGTGAACATTTCTTAATAACTGAATATTTAAAGGGGTGTCCAAATTTTTTCACATGACTGTATCTCAACCCATCCACAAGCAGGGGCATACTCTGGATCTGGTTATTGGAAAAGGTCTTAATATTAACTTAATCTCAGTTGAAGATATCACGATATCAGATCACTTTTTTTATCTCTTATTGCTTCATTTACTCATAAATGTCATGATTCAGACTGGGGTGAGGCTCAAACACAGAGCAGTCAGAACAATCACTCAGACTCCAATAAAAAGTTTCACTATTTTATTGAACAATACCCAGAAAACGAAAATGCAAAAGAAAAGAAAAGCGAAACACAAAAATGTCAACTTAAATATTCGTTAAGACAGGAGCCCCCTGGAGCGCAAGTAGCCTACGGAAGAGAGCAGACAGAGGCAATAAGGGACAGATTCTCTGATGGGAGAATAACGAAGGAAAGTACACTTACAGTCAGAGCAGTTGAGCCCGGCAGGGAACACCAACATGGACCGAGGACAGGTGGAAGGCGGGACCTGTGTGGATGTGATGATCTTCCTGGTCAGGCGAGTGTGATCAGCTCTGGGAGACACACCTGTGGGTGTCAGCAACCTGAGGAACAGGAAACACACAAAAGGTAAGTTCGAGGAGACAAGACAAGATAAAATTTTAACGAGACTTGAGGCTGAAACCCAGACGTTCCAACTGTGAGCTCCCCTCACTCTGGGCCTTAAATATGCCGGCTCGTCAGGAGCAGAAGGTGGATAATCATGCAGGTGTGCTCATCACCAGAGCGGGAAACCAAGAACAGGAGGGGAGGGGGAGCATGCTTGAAAGACCATTACAGTACCCCCACCCCCCAGGGACACCCCACGGCATCCCACTGGGCTGACGTTGATGGTTGTGATGAAAAGCCCAGATCATCCGCTTATCCAAGATGTATGATCCCGGGATCCACGACCTCTCCTCCGGACCATATCCTTCCCAGTGGACGAGGTATTGACATCCCCGCCCCTGATGGCACATGTCCAGGATCCTCTCCACTGTGTACATAGTCTGGCCATTGATGATCCTGGAGGGGAGTCCAGAGGAGGGCAGAGGGGACTGGTGGAGAGGGGCTTAATCCAGGAGACATGGAATGTGCGATGTATATACGCATAGAGGGTGGCTAGTTCAACCGTACAGTGGCATCGTTGATCACCCACTTGATGGTAAAGGGACCCAGAAAGTGGGGGGGATAACTTCCTGGATTTGGTCTTAAGCAGGATCTGGTCGGTGGACAGCCAAACCCTTTGTCCCACCGTGTACTTCAGCGCCGGTGCCCGTCTGCGGTCTGCGTACTGCCTGTTGAGCTCCACTGAGCGGAGGAGGGCAGCCTTCGTGGCCCTCCACAAACAGCGACACCGGCAAGCATGGGCCTCCACAGAAGGGAAAGTGAGGCCCCTCTTCGCCATGGGCAAAAACGGTGGCATGTAACCCATCGATGCCTCGAATGGTGTAAGCCCAGTGGAAGAGGAGATCGCCGAGTTCAATGCATATTCCACCCAGGTCAAGTGGGCACTCCAGGTGGTGGGGTTGGAGGATTTTATACACCATAGGGTGGCCTCCAGGGACTGATTGGCACACTCAGCCTTACCATTACTCTGTGGGGGAAATCCTGACGTCAGTCTGGCGGACAAATCCAAACAGCAACAGAATGCCTTGCATACCTGGAATGTGAACTGCGGACCCCGGTCCAAGATGAAGTCAATGGGAATATCATGCAACTGGATGACATGCTGAGTCAGCAGGTCGTTCGTCTCTGTGGCAGATGGTAATTTGGGAAGGGAAATGAGGTGGATGGCCTTGGAGAAGTGGTTTACAACAGTGAGGATGATGGTATTCCCCTGGGATGGAGGGAGGCCTGTGACAAAGTCCAAAGAGATGTGCGACCAAGGGCGACCCGGCACCGGGAGGGGTTGGAGGAGACCCACAGGAGGGGAGGAGCTGGATTTGTTTGCAGAGAAGATGTGACAAGCTTTGATGTACTCCCGCACATCCCTCGCCAGTGTGGGCCACCAAAACACTCTGCATTAACAGGTCTATGGTCCTAGAGATGCTGGGGTGACAGGCAAAAAAGCTGGTATGCCCCCACTGGATAACTTCTCCTCGTAGCACTGTAGGGACGTACAGCCGGTCCAGAGGACCTCCCTCCAAGACAGGTTTTTATGACTGTGCCTGCCGGACCCTCTGCTCAATTTCCCACTGGAATGTCCTGAGAAAGAAGGGTGGTGGTGGGGGGGAATAGTCTCCGAGGGAGATGCAGCAGCTGTGGAGGAGGAGATGGAGGAGGAGGAATCAGGAGAGAACTCTCGTGAGAGAGTATCAGCCTTGGCATTATGAGACCCTGGTCTGTACAAGATGGATAGATTGAACCTGTTAAAGAACAGGGCCCACCGAGCCTGCTGTGAATTCAACTGTCCGGCCAATCGTAGATATTCTAAATTTTTATGGTCAGTCCAGACAATGACCGGTTGGCTAGCTTCCTCCAGCCAGTGTCTCCATTCCTCCAGCACCAGCTTAATGGCCAACAGTCCATGGTCCCCAATAGCGTAATTCCTCTCGGCTGGCGTTAACCATCAAGAGAAGTACTCGCACGGGTGGAGCTTCTGGTCAGAGGAGGAGTGCTGGGAAAGGACAGCACCCACGCCCGAATCAGAAGCATCCACCTCAACCACAAACTGTGCCGCGGGATCCACCTGGGCCAAGACACACGCATTGGCGAATAGGCCTATTAGGGTCACAAAAGTTCATTCAGCGGCCTCGGACCACTTGAAGGTGGTTTTGGTCAATCTCAGCTGCGTAAGCGGCTGCGCCACCCTACTGTAATCCCGGATAAATCAACGGTAGAAGTTAGCAAATCCCAGGAAGCGCTGCAGATCCTTCCTGGACTGGGGGGCAGGCCAGTCTACAACCACTTTAATTTTTGCCAGATCAGCCTCTACCTTGCCTTTGGCGATGATGAACCTCAGAAACGAAGATGAGCGAGTGGAAAATTCGCACTTCTCATCGTTTACAAAAAGCTGGTTCTCTAGCAACCTCTGCAGGACAGACCGGACGCAGATTACATGCTCCTCCAGGGTGCAAGAAAAAAATCAAAATATCATCCAAATACACAAACACAAACTAGTTCACCAAGTCTTGTAGAATGTCACTTGTTAACCGCTGGAAGACGGCAGGGCCGTTGGTCAGCCTGAACGGCATGACCAGATATTCAAAATGGCCCAAAGGTGTCTTAAACACGGCCTTCCACTCGTCCCCCTCTCGAATACGGACTAAATGATACATGTTATGGAGGGCGAGCTTGGTGAAAAAATGCGCCCGTTGGGGTAACTCAAACACCGAATTGATAAGTGAGAGCAGATACTTATCCTTCTGGGTTATCGCAGTAAGTTCGCGGTAATCAATACATGGCTGCAATGACCCATCCTTTTTCCCCTACAAAAAAGAACCCCGCACAGAGTGGAGCGGATGATGGACAGATTATGCCAGCGCTCAGGGAGTCTTTTATGTAGGTCTCAATCGCCTCCGTCTCTGGCCCAGATAAACTGTAGAGCACGCTGGATGGCAGCCACGCACCCGGGAGGAGGTCGATAGCACAGTCGTAGCAACAGTGAGGTGGTAAAGACAGGGATCTGGACTTGCTGAAGACCTCCCCTAAGTCATGATAAACCTTGGGCACGGAGCTTAGATTCGCCGGCTCAGCCGAAGGGGAAGAGAGCGGGAGCCCTTTCCCTTTCTCGATGCTGACACTCCTCCAGAGTCAAACGGGACCATCCAAGTGCCATTGGCTCGGAGGAGGCTGGCGGAGTAGCACCAAGGGGTGGGAAGATTACCATGCTGGAAACTAAAATCCAGCTGCTAGAAGTTAATCTGGAAGTAAATAAACTCTGTGAAGAAGAAGGAAGAAATGGAAGAGACTAAAAAAAATCTCTGAACTTCTTGTCAGAAGAACTGGCCAAAGTGGCCAATCAACAGCTTAAACTATTAGAGCTAATGGAGGAAGTCCGAGAATTGAAATTAGCAATTAAGGAAAAAGATTTAAAAAAATTGCAGACTTGGAGCAACGCATCGAGGATCTTGAACAATATTCTTGTATGGATGATCTAATTATAAGTGGACTAGACATTAAATATCAAACATACTGTATGCCAATGTTACAGCAGGAATGAGAGGTGAGGAGGCTCCCTTAAGTGAATCGGTCTCCCTGGAAAACCAGGTGCTTCAGTTCCTTGAAAGCAGAAATATAAAGGGTGAAGTAAATGCAATTTCAGCCTGTCATGCTTTACCCAGAAAGGATAATAAAACAAAGAAATCAACTGTGATGCGCTTTGTGAACAGAAGAGTAAAGAATGACATACTGAGGCAGGCCAGAAAGCTATGGGGAACAGAAGTTTACCTAAATGAACATCTAACAAAAACTAATGCTGAAATAGCACGGCAAGCACAGATGCTGAAAAGACAAAATAAGATACAGGCAACATGGACAAGAAATTGTAGAGTTTGGATCAAACTAAATGGATCACCTGAGGAAGCAAAGAGTATAATGATCAGAGATGTTACTGACTTAAATAAATACAGATGAACACTGATTAAGAAAATTAAGAGACTATGATAATCCATATCCACACACACTAACTAACTAACTAACTAACCTGCACTTATATAGCGCTTTTCTAGTCACAAAGACCACTCAAAGCACTTTCACTAATACTAACCCTCTATTCTAAGGGCCTATAGGAAACAGATATCTAGGGACAATTTAGAACAGCCAATTAACCTAACATGCATGTCTTTGGCATGTGGGAGGAAACCGGAGAAATCCCGGAGTAAACCCACGCAACACGGGGAGAACATGCAAACTCCACACAGATCACTGTTGGTCGGGGGCTGGGATCGAACCCACGATCCCATGATCCCCACAATCCCCCGGCCAAGGGTAAACTGTGCTGCCGCAGTGCTAACCACTGCGCCACCGTGCAGCCCGTGCAGCCCGTGCACCGTGCACACGGCAAGAATAGTTCTTTTGTGACATACCATGTTAACCCCTTGCACTCTGGTCAATTTCCCTAAAAACGCCTAAAAATAACATACCCAAAGTAAATCAAAAGCTGTTCTTCAACCCTTTGCAGCATCGTCATGGGGTTGGTCTCATTTAAAAGAAAATACTTTGAATTTTTTGGCAAAATAGTCATAATCTCTCTAAGTGCTCCTGTCACTGAGTAACAGTCATCTAAACATACTGAACTTGAAGAAAATAAAGTTCGCCTGGGTGTTTTTTTGGATACAAATGCTTGCAAATAACACACAGCTGTCAGATATGGGCTGGAAAATGCAACAGAAATGTAGAACCAAGTGTTATCCAGCTGAGGCCAAACGTTTGTAACAATACCACAAAAAATGAATATATTGCACAGCTTTTTTCTCAGGTTGTTCCCAGGCGTTTCAGTCCACGGCAATGTGGGACCACGGACGGCCAGGGGTGGGGAGAGGATGGAGGAGACTAGATGGGGGGTAGGAGTCTGACTTCCCCTGGATGCAGGTCTGACAGGCCTTGATGTATTCCCGTACATGTCGTAGCAGTGTGGGCCACCAGAACGCTCGCAGGACGAGATCCACAGTCCGGGTAATCCCAGGATGACACGCAAAGTGACTGGTGTGGCCCCACTGGATGACATCACTGCGGAGGGCAGCCGGGAGTGCGGGGGCACCCTACTGGCACAGGCTCCTGGGACTGGGCCTGGCAGACCCTCCACTCGATATCCCAAGTAAGGGCTCAGAGGACGTGAGAAAGCAGTATGATGGTTTGGGGGGGGGGGCATGTCCGGTTTGGTGTTCCGAGCGCCAGGCTGGTATGTGATGGAAAAGTTGAACCTCTGAAAAAACAGGGCCCAACAAGCCCACCTGGCATTAAGTCAGCGGGCCAACCGCAAACAATCAGGGTTTTTGTGGTCGGTCCACATGATGATGGGGTGAATAGCCCCCTCTAGCCAATGCCTCCATTCCTCCAATACCAACTTAATGGCAAGCAGCTTTCTGTCCCCTACATGTCAATTCCTCTCGGTCAGCGTAAGCTGACGAGAGAAATACGCACATGGGCAGAGCTTCTGATCAGAGGGTGATCAGCACAGTGAGACAGCACAGTGCCTACTCCCAAATCAGATGTGTCCACCTCGAGGATGAGCTGGAGCTGCATGTCGACTTGGGCCAAGATTGGTGTTTCAGTGAACAGATGCTTTAATTTAGCAAACGCCGTGTTCAGCTGCCTCGGTCCAACAAAAGCGGACCTTAATGGAGGTCAGCTGCGTCAAGGGCAGTGCCACCCCACTGTAGTTCCTGATGAACCGGCAATAAAAGTTCACAAACTCGAGGAAGCGTTGAAGCTCCTTACGGGAGAGGGAAGTTGGCCAATCAAGCACTACCCTCACCTTGGCCGGGTCGGCAATCAGTCTCCCCTCAGCCACTATGAAGCCCAAGAAGGTGGTCGTGCTGGTGGAGAACTCAGACTTCTCAGCCTTAACGTAGAGCTAGTTCTCCAAGAGTCATTGCAGAACGGCTCTCACATGGGCTCCGTGTTCCTCTGGCGACTGGGAGAAAATCAAAATATCATCCAAGTAGACAAAGATGAATTGATAGAGCATATCGTGAAGGATGTCATTGATTAGCCACTGGAAGACCGTGGGGGCATTGGTGAGGCTAAATGGCACCACCAAAGACTCAAATTGCCCCTGGTGGGTTTTGAACGCCATCTTCCATTCAGCTCCTTCGCGAATGCGGATCAAATGGTATGCGTTCCTTAAATCTAACTTGGTGAAGACCCGTGAGCACTGAAGGAGCTCAAACACAGAATTAATCAAAGGCAGGGGGTACTTGTCTTTTGTGGTAATTGCGTTGAGCTCCCGGTAGTTGACTCACGGGCGCAACAAGCCTGTAAGTACGCTGGCTGATGAACGGGAGCAGGTGCATCTTCTGCCTCAGGTGTAGTGATGAGTTGGTGAAGGTGAGACGGGAAGGGAGGGGCATGCTCTCGCTGCCCATGACAGACTATGGTCCAGTTAAATTAAATCACCCTTTTTTTTGTCATTCTACTGTACAACCAATCATGTACAGTAGAGCGAGATTGTGTTTTTCCTCTCTACAGTGTTAATCACACACACCCCAAGTGTAGAATCAGAGGGCCGCTGCCATGCAAGGCGCCCCCACAAATTTCCCTCCTCCATTCCATTTTTGCTGACCACCAAGCTGGACGGCAGGAAGTTCCACTTTTATATGGACTTTGGCATGACCCGGCCGGGATTTGAACCCCTGCCTCCCGGGTGTGGGGCGGATGCTCTACCAACTGAGCCACCACTCCGGTCAGTAAAACCCTGATCAAATACATTGGTCAATTTAAAGAGTGGATGTGCCAGAATTTTCTTCAGTTAAATGAAGACAAAACCAAAATAGTTTTTGGAGCCAAAGAAGAAAGACCCAAAGTTAGTACTCAGCTTCAATCAGTGATGCTAAAAACCAACAGTCATGCCAGAAATCTGGGTGTGGTTGTGGACTCAGACCTTAATTTTAACAGCCACATTAAGACAGTAGTGAAGTCAGCCTGTTATAACTTAAAGAACATAGTGAGGATTAAAGGTCTGATGTTTCAGCAGGATCTAGATAAACTCGTCCATGCATTTATCTTCATTAAACTTGTCATAAACTCTCCATGCGCTTCTGCCATAGTGCACAGAGGAGGAGAAGGATGGATGGATTCAAGTGCAGGAGTTCACCACACACACATTTATTGACAGCCAGTGAAAACAGGAACAGACAAACAAGTCACAGTGCTGCACGGTGGCGCAGTGGTTTAGCACTGTGGCAGCACAGTTTTACCCTCGGTCGGGGGATCGCGGGGATCATGAGATCGTGGGTTCGATCCCAGCCCCCGACCAACAGTGAGCTGTGTGGAGTTTGCATGTTCTCCCCGTGTTGCGTGGGTTTACTCCGGGATTTCTCCGGTTTCCTCCCGCACACCAAAAACATGTAGGTTTAGGGCGCTCGCGCACGCAGCGACCAGCAGCCGGTGGCTTGTCACCAGACTGCAAACCAAGTCTACCTATGGGTACAAATAAGCAAAAAAAAAAAAAAAAAGTGTGTTCATCTGAACAATAAACTAGACTGGTCACACAATACTGACGCACTCAACAAGAAGGGACAGCGCAGGCTGTTCCTGCTGAGGAGACTCAGGTCTTTTGGTGTACAAGGGGTGCTGCTGAAGACATTCTATGACACGGTGGTGGCATCAGCCATCACTTTTGGAGTGGTCTGCTGGGGCAGTGGCATTACTGCAGCCGATAGGAAGAGACTGAACAAACTGATCAAGAAAGCTAGCTCTGTCCTGGGGCAGCACCTTGATCCAGTGGAGGAGATAGGAGAGAGAAGGACGGTGGCTAAACTGTCATCTCTGCTGGAGTCCGAGTTCCACCCTATGCAGGACATACTGAACGCACTGAGGAGCTCATTTAGCAGCAGACTACATCATCCTAGGTGCACAACCGAGAGGTTTCGCAGGTCCTTCCTACCTACGGCTGTCAGACTGTACAACCTAAGCAGGGCTGCTCGCAGAGATAGCAAAAAGACGTAACAAACTAATAGTTTTTTGAATGCAAAAGATGCAATAGACTTACACAATGGTCCCCTCCGGCATACAACTAGGAACATACCGGTCGCTATGGAGGGTGACAATATGTATGGGCACATAATCATACCATGTAGGATAACTAAGTAGACGGTTATGCTGTTTCATCATATCTAGCAACAATGCTCTGCACTGTGTGTGTTTATATATTTACATATTTATTCCATGTAGCTACAATGCTCCGCACTGTGTGTCTGTGTATATATATAAATATACAGTATATATATATACTGTATATTTATAGTAATATGTACATATGTATATTAGCTGCTCTTGTTTTTTGTTTTTTTCTTGCCTTCTGATTGTTGCTCTGAGTGTTGCTATCCCTGTGCTGTTGCAATCCTGGAATTTCCCCATTGTGGGACTAATAAAGGCTTATCTTATCTTATCTTATCTTATCTTAAGTGAGTTATGTACAATAGGGGTGAGCTCGGGAGAACCGGGAAGACAACGGGAAGCTCTGCTAACCTGGGGGAACGCAAATTTGGCACAGCCTAAGCGTAGCAGTCATGCCGTGGGGAGAAACGCCGCCAGAAGAGTAGCAGGATTACAGCAAAGGGAGAAACGCTTCTGGCCAAGCGTAGCAGCTGACTGCACAGAGAAACGCTAACAATTTACTCATGAGAAGGAGCAGTCCCAAAAAGTCCAGTTTTCTCAGCGAGCAAACACAATAGTTAAGTCCTTCCTGACGTGACGATCACACTGTGGAGAGCAGGAGTGACTCGTTCAATGACCCAGCGGCATTTGTCTAGCGATGAGCTGCTTAAATCCAAACGCCGCTGGCCACACAAATTGGGAACACCTGAGGCGCGGATAAGATAATTACCAGGGCTGGGACAGCTGATGGAATTATGGAGAGCGAGGGGGCGTGGTAGGACCGACAGACTGTCAGCAGCGTGGGAAAAAGATCAGAGGCTGACTAACAGCTGCCAGTCGGGCAGTGGCTAAGATGATGGAATGAATACACAAAATGCACATAAACAGTGAAGCCAAAACCCACAGAGAGATCAGGGCTGAGCCGGGAAAACCAAGCCGGCTCGGCTCATGACAAAACTGGACTACTGTAATGCTGTCCTTACAGGTCTCCCTGAAAAGCCCATCAGACAGCTGCAGTTGGTTCAGAACGCTACAGCTCCAGTCCTCACTAAGACCAAGAAAGTGGATCATATAACTCCAGTCCTCAGATCTTTACACTGGCTTCCTGTCTGTCAAAGAATAGATTTCAAAATCCTGCTGTTGACTTATTTATTCCACTTGTCCTGTCAAGCAGCTAGGTGAGTGGAGCAAAAATCTGCTTTCCTTATTGTGCCAAACAGATTTACTTTGCCAAAAGGAGCTTTATACTGTCACAAAACACTTGTTCCATGGGCAAAGCAGGGACACCAAACGCTCTCTGTGAGTTGGCATATTTATTACAGTAAAACCACATGAACAAGGAACACAGGACTAATGACAAAACGGGAAAATACACGTACTGGAGGAAGGTGGAGCTCACGACCAGGGGAGGCAGAACAGCCCAAGGACACCGCGGCTGAGGTGCACCAGGACGCCGGGGAGCAAGAGACAAATACAGCTGGAGCCCACCCAGGAAGCAGCGGGGCTCACAGCTGAGGGAAACGGGGAAGAGGACAATACCTAGTCGGAGCACAACACACTCTTCTCAACAGCAATGGCAGACAACACTCAGACAGTAACTGAACATCAGAGGAAGTATCAGCAGGGCGCGACAACAGGGAAGGTTGTCGTGCCCCAAATACCCTTCACATAATCACAAACAGGTGTGGATGCATGAGTGGAGAAAATAACAGAATGAATAACAGGTGTGCAGCTCTGGCCAGTTTGACAGCTGGAAGCTGCAAAACGCTGTCAAAATAAAACATAACCAGAAACCATAATGATACAAACACAACAGAACAGAAGATAAAACAGGAACCAAATATAGCAGATATGAAAACAAGGAAACAAGCAGACAGAAAAACACTAAACTAGACAGGAAACTGAGCACGGCACCTCCCCCCTCCCGCCCCAGAATCATGACAGTGCCCCGCCTCCCCTCAAGGGGTGTTTCCCAGTCTCCCCGGGGAAACATCAACAGAAAAAAGAAAAATAACCCACCCCCTACAAGAGAAAACTAAAACAAAAAGTTTATCTTTAGCAAGGATTAACATCTCACAAGCAAAGAGAAAATAAGACCATACAGATTACTAAATATCTTCAACAAAAGTTCTCAGAAAGCACATTGCATCAATAGAAAAACATAAAACATGAAATAACCGGAAAAACAACCCACCCCGGGGGGGAGGAGGAGGAACCCAGGCACAGAGGGACCAAGACCAAACAAACAAAAAAAACAAAACAAAACACTCATGACCCACACACTGCCACAGAAAAGGTGGTCCAAACTCTAGGGAACAATAAGGTGGAAAAAGGCAGTTCAGGTGGTCTACCCGAGTCCCAAGTCCACCGGCGCTTGTGGTGGAGTAAGTCAGGTGGCCTCCCTGAACTCCACAACTACCACAGCAGGAGAAATAGTCCATCAGGTGGCCTTCCAAAGTTCATGGGCTAGCGGACCACAGGGCACCATACCCCCCCGCCCCCCCGGAGGCAGCAGCGACCCACCAGATGAGGAGAGTGACAGCTCGGTGGGGACCTTCGACGAGGTGAGGGGATCGAAGATGACCTCAGACGAAGATGTAACACCCGTGACAGCCCTGGGCTGGAGCATAGCCGCACCCGTGGTGGCCCCAGACTGGGGTGTGGCAACACCCTCAGAGACCTCAGACAGCAGCAATGCAGCACCCTCGGAGACCTCAGACAGCGGGAACACAGCACCCTCAAAGACCACAGACGGCAGGAAAGCAGCACCTTCGGAGACCACAGATGGCGGGAATGCAGCACCCTCGGAGACTCCGGACAGAGGTGTTGCACCCACAGCATCCTAGGGCTGCAGCGACACACCACGGCAGCCCTGAGCTGGGGCATAGCACCCACGGCAGCCCTGGGCTGGGGCGTAGCACCCACAGTGGCCCCAGTCTGGGGTGTAGCACTCATGGCAGCCCCGGGCTGGGGTGTAGCACCCACAAGGAAATGCTTGACCCACAAGAGAACCAGGATAAGGAAGCAGTCGATCAACAAGGCCTTGGATGGAGGCACTGCACCCACGGAGGCTCCTGACTGGGGTGTAGCTGCACCCGCGGAGGCCCCAAACTGGGTTGTAGCACCATCCACGGAGACCTCAAACAGAGGGGGAGCAGCACCTACAGATACCTCAAGCAGAAGAGGGACAGCACCCATGGAGACCTCGGTGATCCTGGATAGTGGCTTAGGCGAAGGAACAGAGACAAACACATACACCGGGTCAGGGTCACTAGCTGTAGTGGAGCCTGGCGAGAAGGGCTCAGGTGCGGGCTGACAGCAGCACCTGAACCTCCCCACCAAGAGCCAGGCAAGATCTGTCTAAAACAGAGAATGTGAAAACAAGAAAGAGCACTTGCCTGAGCTCGAGCTCCATTGCTGTCCAGGACTCTGACAATCCTGCTGCAGTGGCCCTAGCAGCAGGCATGATGGTGGATGCAGCCAGTGGACCTTCAGGCGTGACGACCAGTGCCGATGGGTCTCCTGGCAGGGTGACTGGCACTGGGGGTTGCCTCACCATTGGTGCTGGTTCTTGTACCCCTGAACCCAGGGGACCCCCATCTGTTGGCTCAGGATTCAGGGCACAGGCGGACCATTCCTCCCATCCCAGACATGGGCGCAGGGCTGGGGCAGGGACTCCCAAACCTGCAGGTTCCTCCATTGTCTGGCGACTCCTGCCCAGGACCAGAGGGTTCTTGTAGGCCACTGAAGAGAACACGGGAGAGTAGCAGTACAGTAGCAGGACTCTGCTCAGTTTGGCTGCAGTTGCTGAGCCTCATCACCGGGAAAAAGGCTAGGTATTTCATTTACATGAGAAGAGGAATGAAAACCCACTTGCCTTATCTCCCGGTGCATGGTGGTTCCTGCTACTGAAGATGGACCAGATGGTGCTCCTCTCGCCACCGCTGATGTACTCTGGGCAGGAGTCAGAGACTCGGGCTCCTGGCAAGGGAGGCGGAGTGCCGACGCTCGGGGCCACTTCCTCGTAGTCCGGGCTCTCGGTGCTGATGACTGAAGGTCTTCCACCAGGCTGTGAGGGTCCGTCCAGAGTATGTAGATGGTTTAAACCAGGCCCGCATACCTGTTGTAACTGCCTAACCCCGGGTGCGCCTCCACAATGGCTGTCGCTCCCTTCACGTTCCTACGGTCTTCATTAGATAGATAGATTAGTTTATTTGACAGGGACAGTGCAATAAACATAGACAATTAATCAATGACAATCAATCTGATGTGTTGCACATGGAGTGTATAGCTATTAGCTAATTTGCAACTCTTGTCCCTGGATGGGCTTTAGAAAAGAGAATCAAGTAAAGAAAAAAAAAAGAAATAAAGAAAATACACAATAACCACATACATCAATGCAAAAAGATTATAAATACACAATTATAAATATTATAAATATTATAAATACTATAAATACACAATTATAAATATTATAAATACACAATTATAAATATTATAAATATTATAAATACACAAATATAACAACCTGACACACATTTGCCTATTTCAGGCCTCCCTCCCTTCGTCACTCACTATAAACAAACACATTCATTCCTTCCCTTCATTCACTCTCACCTTGTAGACAATCAATTCATACATGAGTACATTCGTGTTTATTTTTCAGCCAGTTTTTAACCTTTTTAGTGAATGTTTTAAAGTCCGTTATTATTTTAATTTCATTTGGCATTGTGTTCCAGATGTGACTGCCCTTTATAGAGAAAGCTGTTTGTCCAAATGTGGTTCTGCGGTGGAATATTTTACAGTTATTGTTAACAGAACTCCTGGTGGCTCTGCTGCTGTCCTGTCTTTGGATGAAACCAGCAAGTGGCTCGGGTGCTGATTTATGGAAACATTTGAACGTTAATTTCAGAAAACAGAGGTCAATGAAACTCTCAAAACTCAATAGGTTGTATTTTTTTAAAACATTACAGTGATGCCACCTAATGGGCTTTTTGTCCAAGATTTTTAGGGTTTGATTATATAATGAACCTATATGTCTTATTGTGGAAGGGGCTGCTTGAGCCCAGACTGTCAAACAGTATGATATATGAGAAAAAACCATAGAATGCATATACAGTACAGCTGCTTCGTAAGGTATGTAATATCTAATTAATTTAAAGCAGTTCAGATTTTTTGTTACTGTTTTTGAAATTTTCTTTATATGAAGATTAAATTTGAGTTGAGGATCTAGTACAATGCCAAGGTATTTGAATTCTGTAGCTAAACTGATGTCATGATCATGTATATTAACTTTAAAATGTTGCAGGTTACATTTTTTGATTGAAAAGCACATTGAGACTGTTTTCTGAAGGTTTAGCAATAGATGGTTCTGGAGGAGCCACTCTTGGACATCAACCATACTTGTAGACAGTACATCTGCAGCCTGTGCTTGAGTCTTGGCAGCTGTGTAAATAACTGCATCATCTGCATAAAGTTGGCATGTTGCAGCTGAGCAGTGTAACGGCAAGTCATTAATAAAAATGCTGAAAAGTAAAGGACCAAGAATGGACCCTTGTGGGATACCCATGCGGTTGTTTAAAAATGAGAATTTATCCTGGTGAACTTTTACACACTGTTCTCTATTCTGGAGATAAGATGCAAACCATTCTAATGTATCTGGGGAGAAGTTAAAAGTTACCATTTTGGATAAAAGCAAACTGTGGTTTACAGTATCGAAAGCCTTTTTGAGATCTAGAAAAACAGCTCCTACCACATTACCCCTGTCCAAGGACTGTTTGACGTTTTCAATAAGGCAACAATTTGCTGTTTCTGTTGAGTATCCTGGTCTAAAACCAAATTGATGTGGATGAAGGAGTTGACTGTCTTGTAAGTTGTCTATCAGCTGTGTAGCTACAACTTTTTCAAGAACCTTAGACAGGACTGGCAAGATAGAGATTGGGCGGTAATTGCATATATCGTCTTTACTGCCTGATTTATGAACTGGTATGACGACAGCTTTTTTCCAGCCAGATGGAAATGTACTAGACCTAATGGAGAGATTAATGAGATGAGTCAGTGGTTTGATTAATATTTTGCTGGGCGTTTTGAGAACAGGAGGCAACCGCAGCATCCACAAAGTCCTGGGCAAAGTCAGCCGCCCAAAGTTCATCAATGATGGGGCCTCCGGCTCCTGATTTGCCTTAGTTAGCGGGGCCCTGACATGCTGGTGACATTCTCAGGGCATGGTGAAAAACAAAGAGGGGGAAAAAAAGATTTGCGGAAAAAAACATCAACTCACAGAGGCTGGTGTCTCACTGGTCATGCCCTTCTGTCACAAAGCGTCCATTCCACGGGGGAAGCAGGGACACCAAATGCTCTCTGTGAGTTGTATTAAAATAAAAACACATGAACAAGGAACACAGAGCCAATGACAAAACGGGAAAATATACGTACCGGAGGAGGGTGTATAGCTCACGACCAGGGGAGGCAGAACAGCCCTGGGACACCATGGCTGAGGTGCACCAGGACACCAGACCAGTTGGCCAAGCACACTAGCAACCGGCAGCTGTGGATGAAATTGCTAACGGCACCAAACAACATGACGCTAGCTAACACCATCAAGTTAACATTCCAGCTGGAGTCCGCCCACAGGTTATCATCAGAGCTAGGTGTGCAGCAACAACAATGACAGCTCAGCTACACACCACTTGTATATGCGGTAAGCACAGAAGAACCCAGTAACAAGGCAGAAGGAGCCAAGGTAAACACCACGAATCAGAGGGATGCCATGGGGCGCTTCTCATTGGGCAACTGTGGCTCCCCGATGCACCGAGAGAGAGCGTGTTTCTGTCCAGCAAAGGGGCAATGATGGAAAGGATGCAGAAAATTCAACCACTTCGCCAAAGATTGCCAGTCAGCACCCCCGCAGAGTTCGCTGGCCAAGCAAAGTCACTCACCTGTGACAACCATCCACGCAGTGAGTTCCGGAAGTGCAGAGTATGCATTCTGCATGGTGGAGCTTGATGACGTTAACTTGCCGCTCCTGCTCGACAGTGCTACAGTGAGGCCAATGTTGAGTTGGGTCACGGTAAAGAAATTTTTCCTCAAACACACAATTGGCAAGAAACCAGTGGTGCTGTATGGGTATGGTGGCTACTGAGTCAGCATTGTAGGGACCATCACACTAACAGTCCGCTACACATCAAGAGTCATTACTGACTTTGTTTTTCAAGTGGTCACGCATGGAGACAACATATTATGATGTGGCTTGTTTTATCAAATGGGCTTCTCCATCTGCAACAGTAATGGACTCCATTTGACCGATGGTGATGAGTGGGAAGCAACACATCCAGATGACGATGATGAGGGTACAGCCATCCCGTGCCCACAGGAGGATCACTTTCCCGAAGAGGGGGCAGTGACCAGACTTGCCTCAGATCCTTGCCCAGCTAAAGACTCAAGGAGCCACTGTGGAGTTGCAGAAGAGGGAGCCTGCGCCTACTGAGTATCCCAGGACACAGCAACCCGGCGTAGACCATAACAACAATGACAGTGATGTACCACCACGACTAGCCTTTCCAGGACTGCTTCTGAATCCACACATAGCACCAGTCCACAGGAGCCGCAGCTGAGTCGCTGGATGAAGAGTCCGCGATTATACAAGACACAGCAGAGTCACCGGACGTCTTCCAAATCCACGACCAGCACGAGCCTCCAGGAGCTGCTGCTGAGATGCAGAATGAAGAGTCTGTGACCCAACAGGACACAGCAGAACCACCACAACCTGGTGGACGCCCTGAAATAGAAGTAAGAACTGCACTACCACAACCACAATGCCATGTGCAGCCAAACAGGATGCCGCTCACAGTGATGGACAGGGTTTGGGTCCACAGAACCGAGCAACTGGACCCACAGTCAGCTACAGCACAGCCTCCGCCACCACGACACTCATCAGGATCATCACGCAACTGAGCCCAGCAACCTTCAAATTGGTAGATGGTTCAGTGTGGCATGCCAACTGTCTCTGATGGGTTCGAGCAGAAATCTCAGATGACAGGACTTTGTGGGAGGCGACTCATACAGTGTGGGACCCGAACTGGGGATTTGTGGGAGACGATCCTGGTCCGTGGGCCCCCACATCCCCAGTGGCACATCCACCATGGGCTCGCTACAAGACCCCTCCAGACGGACTGCCTTCCTCATGGAAAAGAAGGAAAAAGAAAAGCTGTTTAGCTAGGAGTGCGGCTATCTAGAGATGGTGGCAGAATAACCCACTCAGCCGCGCCGGGCTACACGGTGGTCTACCCGCTAGCCCTAGCTAGTTTATGTTACCAAATTGGGGAGGGAAAATTTGACCTGCATGCTGTTCTGTTTCTTTCCGCGGGGAGGGAGGGGTGAAAGTAGTGTAAGGGTTAATCAGTCTGTCCGGGATTTCGCGGGATGTTTTTTTATGATTGTTGCGACACAAAAAGGCTGAATTCGTGGGAGCTTTTTTAAAAAGTTTCGATAAAAGTTGAGATTTTTTTAGTGTGCTTTTTGCACTAAAAGCTGTGGGAAGAATTATAAATTTTAAAGTAGATAGGGTAGGTTTTTTCCAGTTTACTGCAGTGATATTCTATATAACAATACAAAAAAGCACAGAATTGTCAGAAATTTCCTATTCCAGTGATTTGTAAATTAAGCAGAAACTTCTGCGATACAGAAAAACTCTTTTGTGCAACAGCAAATACAGACTTTAACACAATATCCATTGCAACAGCTAAATTACATTGAATGCATGTTAATTCAATTCAATTCAATTCAATTCAATTCAACTTTATTTATATAGCGCCATTTCACAACAACAGTCATCTCATAGAACTTTCAACTGTAGGGGAACCCCCACAGTTGCAGTAAGACCCCAGCAATCAGGTGATCCCCTGTGAGCAGCACTTGGTGACGGTGGAGAGGAAAAACTCCCTTTTAACAGGAAGAAACCTCCAGCAGAACCAGGCTCAGGGAGGGGCAGTCATCTGCTGCGACTGGCTGGGGGGTGAGGGGATAGAGAAGATGAAAAGAACAGACATGTAGAGAGCAAACATTAAAGGAGTGAAGCCGAGTGCATTATTGGAGGTCACCCGGCAGACTAAATCTATTAACAGCAAAACAAAGGGAGGGTTCAGAAACACATGATCCCTCCCTAATTGTAGGCTATATCAAAAAGGAAGGTTTTAACCCTGTTCTTAAAAACAGAGATCGAGTCTGACTCCCAAACCCAGATTGGCAGCTGGTTCCACAAGAGAGGAGCTTGATAACTGAAGGCTCTGCCTCCCATTGTACTTTTGGAGATTCTAGGTATTACAAGTAATCCTGCATTTTGGGAGCGTAGTGCTCTGTTAGGATGATAGGGTAGTATCAGATCTTTTAAATAAAAAGGGGCCTGATTGTTTAGAGCTTTGAAAGTGAGAAGAAGGATTTTAAACTTAATTCTAAACTCTATGGGAAGGGAGGCCAGAACCGGAGAGATATGATCTCTCTTTCTAGTACCTGTTAAAACTCTTGCTGCAGTATTTTGGATCAACTGAAGACTTTTTAAAGATGTTTTAGGACAACCTGATAATAAAGAATTACAATAATCTAATCTAGAGCCAACAAAAGCGTGGATCAGTTTCTCAGCATCACTCTGAGACAAGATGCTCCTAATCTTGGCAATATTACGCAGATGATAGAAGGCAGTCTTAGAAACAAATTTAATATGTGAATTAAAAAACAGATCTTGATCAAAAATAACTCCAAGGTTCCTCACAGAGCTATTAAGAGAAAGAGTAACTGCATCCAAACTAAGAGTTTGATTTGGAAAGGTGTTTCTAAGGTTTTCTGGACCAACAAGAATGACTTCAGTCTTATCTGAAGGATAAGACTGAAGCCATCACCAAGATGGCGCCCACAGCGGTCGACATGGTGCTTCGCTGCGCTCTTTGTTTGTTTTTGTTTGTCAATTGTGTGTCTGCTTGCACTTATACCCGTGAAGAACTTCTAAATATCAGGACTTTCACCCCCACGGACCTCCTCCCAGTTTTTCTAGCCCCTGCCGCCGATCTGGTTTACTGTTTGGCTCGGAAAGTGAGACGGCGAAAGAGAGGCAGACGAGCGGGCGCTCTCGTGCGGCTTCGCAGGAGAGGCTCGCGAACGGCGCTGCCTGGCATATTTCTGTCCAATACCAACTCACTCTCTAACAAGGTAGATGAACTGAGACTGCTGATGCGTTTTAAGGACCTCTCCTCCTCAGCTGTCCTCTGCTTTACTGAGACCTGGCTCCGGGAAAATATACCGGACAGCGCGCTGCGCCTCGACGGCTTTCAGCTCTTCCGTGCTGATCGTGACACAGAGCTTTCCGGCAAGACCACAGGAGGCGGTGTCTGCTTCTACATCAACTGCAGCTGGTGCTCTGATGTAACGGTAATTTCCAAACACTGTTCTCCTGCCTTGGAATTTCTTGTTATCAATTGCAAGCCCTTCTATTCCCCGCGGGAGTTTGCTTCTTTTATAATGATCGCTGTGTACGCCCCTCCCGACGCGGACACGCGCGAAGCTCAGCGCGTGCTCGCGGATCACATTCAACACACAGAGCGGAGTTTTCCAGACTCGCTGATTATTGTGGCTGGCGACTTTAATCAGTGCAATCTGAGCCACGATCTCCCCCGCTACAAACAGTTTATTAAATGCCCCACCAGAGGATTAAACACACTGGATCACTGTTACACCACAGTGAAAGACGCATATCGCGCTGCCCCTCGAGCTGCGCTGGGATTATCTGATCACGTGATGGTTCACCTCATTCCCACATACAGACAGAGATTGAAGCTCACTAAACCTGTTGTGAGCACTACGAAGATACGGACCAGTGATGCTGAGGAGAAGCTGGAAACGTGCATGGAAATATCTGACTGGGGCATGCTTAAAGGAGCCACGCATGATCTGGATGAGTACACGGACACTGTGAACTCATATATCCACTTTTGTGAAGAGAACATTCTTCCATCACGCACCAGGGTGAGTTACTCTAATGACAAACCCTGGTTCACAGCTAAGCTCAGACAGATCAGGAAGGAGAAGGAAGCAGCGCTGAAAAGTGGAGACAGGGACTGCTACAGGGAGGTTAAATACCGGTTTAACAGAGAGCTGAAGAGGGCTAAATCTGTGTACTCAGAGAGACTCCAGCAGCAGTTCACTGCTAATGATTCGGCTTCCGTGTGGAGAGGACTGAGGCAGATCACCAACTATCGGCCTCAGGCTCCTAAAGGTCAGGATGACAAAGCCCTTTGTCAAAGACTGTCCCAACACTATGCCCGTTTTGACACCTCGTCATCTGTGTCCAACTCCCCCCCTCCCTCCAGCTCCACAGCCTCCACATTCCCTACTTCATTTAAGGCACCCCCCCCTCCTCCCCCCCTCCCCTTATCATCAGTGAGCAGGATGTGCTCAAACAGTTCTCCAGACTGAACCCGCGCAAGGCCCCCGGCCCAGACGGCGTGTCTCCCTCCACCCTGAGACTCTGTGCGAAACAGCTGGCTCCTGTCTTCACAGACATTTTTAACACCTCCCTTAAGTTATACCACGTGCCGTCCTGCCTCAAATCCTCCACCATCATCCCTGTCCCCAAGAAGCCACGGATCACTGGACTTAATGACTACAGACCTGTAGCGCTCACCTCTGTAGTCATGAAGTCCTTTGAGCGCCTGGTCCTGTCCCACCTCAAGTCCATCACCACCCCTCTCCTGGACCCGCTGCAGTTTGCCTACCGAGCCAACAGGTCTGTAGACGATGCAGTCAACCTGGCCCTCCACTCCATCCTGCAGCACCTGGACTCCCCGGGAACCTACGCCAGGATCCTGTTTGTGGACTTCAGCTCCGCATTCAACACCATCCGCCCCGCTCTGCTCCGGGACAAGCTGTCCCTGCTCAACGTGCCTGACTCCCTCTGCAGGTGGATCATCGACTTCCTGACGGACCGGAGGCAGCATGTGCGGCTGGGAAAGACTGTCTCAGACTATACTAGCATCAGCACCGGATCACCCCAGGGCTGTGTACTTTCCCCCCTACTCTTCTCCCTTTACACCAACTCCTGCACCTCCAGCCACCAGTCTGTCAAGTTGATCAAGTTTGCGGACGACACCACCCTCATCGGGCTCATCTCCAACGGCGACGAGTCCGCCTACAGGAGAGAGGTGGCCCAGCTGGCGTCCTGGTGCAGCAATAACAACCTGCAGCTGAACGCTCTGAAGACAGTGGAGATGATTGTAGACTTCAGGAAAGTCACTACTCCTCTGCCCCCCCTCACCCTCTCAGGCTCTCCCATCACCACTGCTGATTCCTTCCGCTTCCTAGGCACTACCATCACCAGGGACCTCAAATGGGAGCTGACCATCAGCTCACTCATCAAAAAAGCCCAGCAGAGGATGTTCTTCCTGCGGCAGCTGAGGAAGCTCAAGCTACCCA
Source organism: Pholidichthys leucotaenia (assembly GCA_020510985.1). Classification (NCBI taxonomy): domain Eukaryota; kingdom Metazoa; phylum Chordata; class Actinopteri; order Cichliformes; family Pholidichthyidae; genus Pholidichthys; species Pholidichthys leucotaenia. The sequence goes on along the minus strand of CM035845.1, from coordinate 356,701,626 downwards.
CCAAGATGTTAGTGCAGTTCTACACAGCCATCATCGAGTCCATCCTCACCACCTCCATAACCGTGTGGTACGCAGGAGCCACTGCCAGGGACAGACTAAGGCTGCAGCGCGTCGTGCGCACTGCTGAGAAGGTGATCGGCTGCAAGCTCCCATCTGTCCAGGATCTGTACATCTCCAGGACCCGGAGGCGTGCTGGCCGGATCATAGCCGATCCCTCACACCCTGGTCACGTACTGTTTGCCCCCCTCCCCTCTGGTAGAAGACTTCGGCCCATCCAGACTAAAACCTCCCGTCACATGAACAGCTTCTTCCCCTCTGCCATTAGACTGCTGAACACTAAGTGACTTATTGACTCTCGTGCACCATGTACAGCAGCTCAACCAGACTCATGTCAATCATCACTGTTTTCTTCCTGCATTACCGACTGCACTATATAGTTCTCCACAGTATCTGCTGCTGGCTAATATATATTTTAACTGTTGACCAGTATCACTTAATCTTATCCTACACTTTATTACATGTATAGTTTATTTCTCTTATCCTATCATGTTTAATGTTGCAGCATTGTACCGAGACAAATTCCTAGTTTGTGTACTACATGAACAATGGCAATAAACCTGATTCTGATTCTGATTCTGATTCTGATCTGAATTTAATAGCAGGAAATTACAAGTCATCTAAGCTTTGATTTCCTTAAGACAGGCTTGTAACTTGGCTAATTGATTACTATCATCTGGCTTCATTGACAGGTATAATTGTGTGTCATCTGCATAACAATGAAAATGTATACAGTGCTTTCTAATAATGTTGCATAACAGAAGCATATATAAATTAAAAAGTATATGTTAAAGAGTAGAGATTTGGAAATTATTGGCAGCACCTTCATTTGAAAATTCCCTATGGTCCCAAACCACTCGGTACTGAGCAGAGAGGAAAAAATAAATAATTTTTTCTGTTGCCCTGTATTGGCTATTGGAGTCTGTGTTTTTCTCAAAAAAAAAAAAAAAATACAGACAACATTCTCTCTCTTTCCGTGCCGAACTCCTACCTGTCTGCTGCATGTTGGTCTTGACACACACACACATCTTTCATTTATGGTGGGGGTGGGGGGTGCTGCTGTTGTGTTAGAGTTTAGGCTTTTATTTGTGAGGTACGGGTGGCGGCTCCACCTTCTGGTTCCGCCACCACCTGTGTCTATAAGAGGGCAGCGGACAGGAGGGGCGGTCTCTTTGCCACCTCTTTTGCCTGATGGCTGCGTGTGTGCTGCGTAGTGCCTCTTTAATAAACATGTGTTCAGTTCGACACCTGGCCTCGTCCTTGGCTCTATATATAGACATCTGGCAATGAGGACAAAAATGGATTAAAACAAGGTATGGAAGTGTGTGGGTTTGAAATTCGTCCATTTTTGGAGCCCTCCGGTGAGCCACCGATTCCCTGGACAAGGTGGTGTGCCACTTTCTGGACGTACATGGTGGCACTGAACCTTGGGAAGCTGGAGAAGTTGAGGGCACGTGAGTTGTTGATGCACAAACTTGGAGTGGAGGAAAAGCAAGTTCTGAGCACGCTGGGTGACTGTGATAGTTTTGACAAAGTGGTTGAGATAATGGTGTGCCATTTTGGCGCCCTGGAGAACGTCATAGTTTGCAAGATTCTGTTTCGACAACGCCACCAACGGGTGAGCGAGTCTATTCAGTGGTTTGTGGCTGACTTGGGGCTGTTGGTCAGCAGGTGCTGATTTGGACTGTGGGAGGAGAGATGGTCGCGACCAGCTGGCGGACAGTATTAACTGCGCTACAATTAGGTCAAAGCTGCTTACAGTTTCAGGTGAACTGACGCTGCCCATAGTCATCGAGTTAGCTCAACTGCTGGAAGCTGCAGATGGACTGTCACAGAAGCTGAGTGAGAGCTTGTCACACCAACATCTGGAATCACTGCCAACCGTGCATGCAGTGGACCTGGCAAGCGTTGGAAGTGTGGAGGATGATGTGGATGACGCCAACAATGTGTGGGTCGTGGGTCCACAAAGCACTGTTTCAAGGCCAGAGACTGCTCGGCAGGAGCGAAGCACTGCGGCAAGTGTGGCCACTTGCTTCATTTCACCAGGTAATGCCACAGATCCAAACAAGGAAGTCCATGGCACAAAGCGGACTCTGTTGCCCCCACAGCTGTCCACGCTGTGTCCCTGAGCACCAACAGACACATGTACTGTATGGTGGAGTTGGACGGGATGGAGGTGCCTTTATGGATCGACATGGGAGCGGTGGGCTCCATGTTGGATTGGATGATTGTGAGTTGTTTTTCCCCGCACTACAGGACTGGGGGTGACCCAGCACCACTTTGTGGTTGTGGAGGAGGACGGCTGTCCATGGTGGGAACATTGGAACTGATGGCCCAATGCAAATTGGCTGAGATGTGGGACGGTCCGATCCCAAGAGTGGTACACGTCACAGTGTGGGATGAGGAACTGCCTGGCACCCTGGAGAGTGAGCAAAACCAATATCGCTCAGGGTCATCACAGGAGGGTCCCTGTGCCAGAGCTCAAGTCGCCCTGGACGAGGGTACTGGACGGCGCAGCAGGACGCCTGTGATGACTGGCGACGTTGATAGGCTGGTTCCACCTGTTCCCAGATCGCTGGCTGAAGTGGGCCCGTGAACAGGGGGCCACAACGGTGATGGCAGCGGCGAAGTTAAGAGGTCGGGGCCAAACCGTTAGGCACGATAGAACGACGTGCCAAGCAGAGACCCTGCAGGCTGAGCGGGGCCCCTCTGGGGGTCAAGGACTGGATTTGGGAGGAGAGGCAACTATGGCAGGTACAGGCCAGTCAGCGGTTGGAGGATCACCAGGGACAGTCACACGTTGTGGCCAGACAGGAGGACGCTCATCTCCGGCTGCGGGACGGTTCGTGGGGGCACCCGAATGTGCTGCGGTGTGCCTGGGAGGGAACTGTGGGACGTGGGCCTGGACGAACGGACCAGCCGGTAGTGATGAAGAGGAGTGCTGAAGTGACCTGCTGTGGCCCGGGAAGCTGGCTGCCTCCAGGACCAGACCGATGACAGGGCGGTCCAGGGGGGCCCACGGATTTGTTTCCTCCAGCCGTTTGTATATAGGTTTAAATGTTATGCATGTGTTTGTATTTTAAATGTTATGGAGTCACTGTTATAATTGAATTCTTTGCCATATTTATGTTCTATGTGTTTGCTGTTCATATAAGTTAATGGGGATTAATTTGTTGTCATGTTTAGATTAGGAAACACGGCGGTATTTTGTTTTAGTTGGACTTGTTTGCAGTATGAGCGGCAGAATAACCCTCTCCGCCATGTGGGGTGAGGTGACAGTCTACCCATCTCCGCTAGTTTTAGTTGTTTTGGAGTGACTGTGTTAGGCCATTTGTGTTGTATTGTTTAATTACGTTTAGTGTGTGACGTACCAAAAGTCAGTTTAGAAAGCTTGGGATCAGTCCGCCAAGGTCTCCGCCTTTGACCGCCACCTAATCCACATAGCACCGGACCCCCATGATCCCTCCTGCAGGTGGTGAGTCCACTGGAGGGCGGACTCATGTAACTCCTTCGGGCTGAGCCCGGCTGGGACCAGCTCTTTACCCTCTCGAGAATTCTTGAGGGTTCATGGGAGTTTGCCCAACCAGTTTACATGTGTTTTGTGGACTTGGAGAAGGCATTTGACCGCGTCCCTCGTGGATTTTTGTGGGGGGTGCTTCGGGAGTATGGGGTATCGGGCTTGTTGTTACGAGCTATTCGGTCTCTGTACGACCGTTGTGAGAGTTTGGTTCGTATTGCCAGCACTCGGTCGGAGTCATTCCCAGTGAGAGTTGGACTCCGCCAGGGCTGCCCTTTGTCACCGATCCTGTTCATAATTTTTATGGACAGGATTTCTAGGCGCAGCCAGGGAATGGAGGGTGTCATGCTTGGTGACCTCAGGATCTCATCTCTGTTGTTTGCAGATGATGTTGTCCTTTTGGCTTCATCCAGCAATGACCTACATCTCTTGCTGGGACGGTTTGCCGCTGAGTGTGAAGCAGCTGGGATGAGAATCAGCACCTCCAAGTCTGAGTCCATGGTCCTCAGCCGGAAAAAGGTGGATTGTCCTCTCCGGGTTGGGGACAGGCTCCTGCCCCAAGTGGAGGAGTTTAAGTATCTTGGGGTCTTATTCACGAGTGAGGGGAGAATGGAGCAAGAGATCGACAGATGGATTGGAGCAGCATCTGCAGTGATGCGGACGTTGTACCGGTCTGTTGTGGTGAAGAGGGAGCTTAGTTCTAAGGCAAAGCTGTCGATTTACCAGTCAATCTACGTTCCTACTCTCACCTATGGTCACGAGCTTTGGGTAATGACCAAAAGAACGAGATTGTGGATACAAGCAGCTGAAATGAGCTTTCTCCGTAGGATTGCTGGACTCACTCTCAGAGATAGGGTGAGGAGCTCAGTCATCCGGGAGAGGCTCAGAGTAGAACTGCTGCTCCTCCACATTGAAAGGAGTCAGTTGAGGTGGTATGGGCATCTGATCAGGATGCCTCCTGGACGCCTCCCACTTGAGGTGTTTCAGGCACGTCCCACTGGGAGGAGACCCAAGGGCAGACCCAGGACTCGGTGGAGAGACTATGTCTCCCAGCTGGTCTGGTAACGCCTTGGTATCCTCTCTGAAGAGCTGGAGCAGGTGGCGGGGGAGAGGGAAGTCTGGGCTTCTCTGCTTGAACTGCTGCCTCCGCGACCCGGACTTCCAGAAAAGCGTTAGAAGATGGATGGATGGATGGATGGTGTGACTCGGGTTCTAAGTTGGGGTGGGTCTGAATTGTGTGTTTTTGGCTTTTGTGAAGGTGGGGGGAGGTGATGTGTTAGAGTTTAGGCTTTTATTTGTGGGGTACGGGTGGTGGCTCCACCTTCTGGTTCCACCACCTCCTGTTTCTATAAGAGGGCAGCGGGCAGGAGGGGCGGTCTCTCTGCCACCTCTTCTGCCTGATGGCTGCGTGTGTGCTGCGTAGTGCTTCTTTAATAAACATGTGTTCAGTTCGACACCTGGCCTCGTCCTTGGCTCTATATATAGACATAACAGGTGCCTTTGTCCATCCAGACTGGAGATCCACAGTTTTAAAGCTCATTGACCAGATGTAGTGATGATTTTACCTCAAAAGATATGTAACATGTTCAAACACCGGCTGTAGTGTTAGATTTGTGGATTGACGTGTCTCTCCTCCGTGCGCTCCCGCGACAGGGTGCATTTGGGGCAGGCGGATGTTTTTCAATACCAACCCAACGCTTCATACACGCGGTAAGGATGGAGATGTGGCGAGACGTCCACTGGCAGGCTGGGGGAGAGACGGTGTGGGACACCTTACTGGTGAGTGTTTTTTTTAAAAATCACACACTGCTAACATGTTCTGTTAATACTCACCGTAAACATGGAAGTGAACGTGGTGCAGAGATGCATTTGATTGGATAGACTGAGCGTTTCAGCACCAGTTAGAGACAAATTTGATTGGTGAAACTGGCAGAAGTTCACGAGGATTGGCCAAAATTGCAGGAAAGTTGCAGTGATTGGACAAAGTTGCAAGGTCGCGCAATAGTTGTGCTGACTGGCTGATTTCACTTGAATTGATGCAATTGCAACATCGCAAAATCCTGGAGGGACTGGTTAATGGGCACCAACATGATGACGCTGTTGTATGGTGATGTCATCACGCCGAGCTGCTAAAAGGGGAGAGTCGGCCATCTTTGGCCTCTCTCGGCTTCAGGCCATACGGAGCATAGCCCAACAATAGACCAGCACTGTAACCTATAATAGTTTGTGTAATAAAGTTCATGTTCCGAATCAGCATCACTCTCCGTTGGTCATTCTGGGTTTTTGTTCCGGGTTTTGTACAGTTTTTATGCTCCTCACGCATGGAACAAACTCCCAGAAAGCATTGGGGCTGCTGAAACTCTCAGCTGCTTTAAATGCTAAAATGCTAAATGTTAAAAACTCTCCTACTGTTATGATTCCGGCCCCGGGTCAGAGCCGTGCTCAGGTCTCAAGGCTTCACTGGTGATTTTTCTGTATATGTATTTGTTCTTGCTTTTCATCCGTTGTGGTTTGAACTTTTATTTTGACAGCTCCGTATGTTACTTCCGGATGTCAAATTTATTTGCAGGTTGTCACGGCTGTTTAATTGTCTTCAATTACTTTCTCTCTCATGCATCCACACCTGTTCCACATTTGGTTTACCTGTCTTATTATTTAAGCTCGCTTGCGGGGGTTTTCCTCGCTGCGACTTCACCCTGTGCACAGACAGGAATCCCTCTCTGATTCCTGTTTATTTCTGCTCAGTTCTCAGCCTCGCCTGACTATTTGTAAGCTACCCTTCGTGGTTCTCATTTATTGCCTTTTTCTGCTAGTTACCCCTTGTGGTCTACTTCTGTTTGCTATCATTAAATGTGTAAACTCACAGCTGGTGATTGATGTCTTTTGCAACTTAAAGTTTTTATGTAAAGAACTTTGAATAGTCTTGAACACGAAATGTGCTATACAAGTAAACTTGCCTTGCCTATAGAGGGGTTGCATGTGACGTCAGTGGTCACGTGCCACATTGTTTTTCTGCCATTTTGGACAGCAAATAGCTGTAGACCCTGTGCTGAGAATAATAATAGTAATATAATAATAATAATTATTCCACGAGCACCTGTTTATGTCTGTAATTTACCTGCTGGGCAGCCGAAGCAAGGGGACTGGGAAAACACAGCTTTACTGAACACTCACTCTGACAGCTACGTTGGCAGCTGCTGACAGATGGGTGGCTAAGCTCCAGACGGGAACAGGGATCGTAAGATGGCAGACCCGGCTTTATATGGGGCGGAGGTGCCACCTGGTGGTGCGTGTACACCTTACACTTTAACTATACAACATTTTCTCTCCCCTTTAAAAGGTCCAAAACCACTCATTCAATCAAGAACCTCCCCAATTTGGAACCCGAATCATGCACTAACAAACGTAAACTAATGTTTCTAAATGGCCTAACACATTCACCGCAAAACCTAAAATAGGGAGGACGGGTGGACTGCCATCCTGCCCACACAGCAAGGAGGATTATTTTTCCTCCTGCTAAAGTAAATTAGAGTCCCTTAGTAAGTAAAATTGTATGTCGTGTTCCTAAACTAAGACAGACAAAACCAAAATAATCCCTTATATAACATCTTTAATAACATTAACATTCAATATATAACATTCTCTCTTTCTCTCTTTTTTTTTTAAACAACGCCAACAACAGCAGAACATCAACATATACTATGTACAGCCCAAGTCTTTAAACAAGAAGGACATAACTGGAGTGGGGGCCCAGGGCACCCTCTCAACAGATGCGCTCCTGGAAACTGCCGGTCTTCGGGATGGTGCCTGGCCCTCCAGACGCTGAAGCCACTCTTAATCACCATTGGCCTCATTCCACGTCCAGCTTTGTCTCCCAGCGTCTTCTCCTGGACACGCAGAAGCCAATTTACATGCCATACTGATCCGTCAGACAGCCTGAAGAGGACCCTCAACAGGCCCCGGCTTGGCTTGAGACGTTGTTGTCGAGCATACTGATCCTCCATGTTTCTCAGTCCCCAACCTCTTCTAATGCCATTGCAGCATTCACCATCGTAGCCGCAGACCCTCCGTCCTTCCGCGGCCAGGCTCTGGAGACATCTGGGGCCATCCCATTAGTGTTGCATGTCGGTCTAGGTACTGACCCTGAACGAAATTGCTCCTGCTTGACCGCCATGGTGCCTGGCAGTTTCTCAGCCCGCACCGTGTAGATGATTGTCGGGGGCGGGTGGAGCGATTTCTTCACTGGGCTCTCTAGGTTAAGTCCACAGCAGACCCTGGCAAAATGGTGCAAGTGACCAGAGCTGTAACAACGTGCTCCTCTCACTGAACAGTACTTAGCCTTTTTACAGTGCGTCACAGACCAACAGCCCATATAGAGAGACTTTGCCAGGGCCGACCCCCTGCTAGCAGCGTTGGCTTCTGTCTCCTCTCCATCCCAGCCACCTTCACTCTCCAGGTCCGCAGAACCCGCCGTGACAAGAGGCTCCAGCAGCTGCTGTGACTGGCGTCTGGTTAGCTCCAGAGCCAGCTTGTCCACAGCTTCCATTTGGAGAGCCAGCTTGATGGATCTGGCTAACGTGAGCTCATTTGGTGCTGTAAGTAGCCTAGCTTGCAATGTGGCGCTACAGGAATGCTCTGCCAGCTGGTTACAAATCATTTCCCCCTCCAGTGCTCCGAAACAGCACTCGCTAGCAAGCTGCCTCAAATCGGTGACAAACTGCCGGACAGGTTCACCTACCCACTGGTGCCGCTGCCAAAAGCGGATCCTCCAGACTGTCACATTATCCGGGGTGTTGAAATGGCTAGCTAGCAGCTCTGCTACCTCTTCATAGGTGTCGGCAGCACCGATCATTCCCAGGATTCGCTGGCCCTCTATGCCCAAACTGTGAACCAATAGTGCCCGGGCTCTCTGCTTGTCGAGCTCCCCAAGACCCCGCACAACAACGTAGTTCTAGTAGGCCGCGTATCACCTGGGCCAAGGCACCAGTGGCTCTCCGGGCACCTCAAGGAACAGGCGAATAGGGACCATGCATGCCTCCATGGTTTATTCTCGTTACCAATGTTATGTCTGTAATTTACCTGCTGGACAGACGAGGCGAGGTGACTTGGAAAACACAGCTTTATTGAACTCTGAAAGCTACATTGACAGCTACTGACAGATGGGTGGCTAAGCTTCAGGCAAGAACAGAGATCGTAAGATGGCCTACCCAGCTTTATATAGCGTGGGGCGGAGGCACCACCTGGCGGTGCGTGTCCATCTTACACTTACTCTATAACAGCACCTACTCAGCTTGACTCAGCACGGTGTTGTTCGTCTTCCGTTATGACTGAGGACCACCTTAAGAGGGTGAGATCTTTACAGCAAGGCGGCCCGACACTCCTACAAGATTATTTGTATGTGACAAGTAAAACACAAGATGGATATGGAGGGAAACCTGCTGCTGGCTGACTTTTTGTCAGAGTAAAGGCGAAGAAGGAGAGCCAGAGAAGGCTACAGGCGGGTAGATGAAACACTCTGGAAAAGTACTGGAGAGTTCAGGAAGCCATGGGGCAGCAGAAGACATGAGGATACAAACTAGATCACATGTGAGGGTAAGCTAATGATTGCTAATGCTAGTTAAGCACTAATAAGTCTCCTGTACTACATTGTAATCACGGCAAGTTATCGCTATTAGGTACTAAAATATGTATGCTGTGTGTGCGTTTCAGATGGCTCTCTTGTGGCAAAATTATCGCTTCAAACCGTTGGTCTGGGCGTTCAACCAAGCCTCCCAGTAGTGGGATGTCACCCCAGCTTCACGAATCGCAGTGATTGCAGAACTTCAGGATGTTTAGCTTCCTGTGCAACAAGTTGCTCTGATCTGTGTGAAAATCATGGACAGACTTTTGAGACATCAGGGAATGTAGCTGTTCCAGCCGATAGTGTCGTGGCAAAAAGTGATCAGACGCCAAAAATTGATCACCAGGTGCCATATTATAGTTATGGGGTTATATTAGCTGTAAAATATATATTTCAACAGGTAAACAGTACTGAGTTAGGTATAATAAAATGTATTTAACAATTATGATGCATTTTTAACCCAAAACAAACTTCATCTAGGATTAAAGGCAATTAAAATAATACAGTCACAAGGTTACAGGGAAAATACATGGAAATACTGGATATATACATGTAGATACTGCATAAATATACACTACTGTTCAAAAGTTTGGGGTCACTTAGAAATTTCCTTATTTTTGAAAGAAAAGCACTTTTTTTCAATGAAGATAACTTTAAACTAATTAGAAATACACTCTATACATTGCTAATGTGGTAAATGACTATTCTAGCTGCAAATGTCTGGTTTTTGGTGCAATATCTACATAGGTGTATAGAGGCCCATTTCCAGCAACTATCACTCCAGTGTTCTAATGGTACAATGTGTTTGCTCATTGTGTCAGAAGGCTAATGGATGATTAGAAAACCCTTGTGCAATCATGTTAGCACAGCTGAAAACAGTTTATCATGTTAGGTCTGCAATGCTGTAATTGCTGCAGATGGAGGATTCTTTGACGAAAGCAAAGTTTGAAGGAAAAAATTATTATTTCAAATACAAATCATTATTTCTAACCTTGTCAATGTCTTGACTATATTTTCTATTCGTTTTACAACTCATGGTGGTAAATAAGTGTGACTTTTCATGGAAAACACAAAATAATTGTCTGGGTGACCCCAAACTTTTGAACGGTAGTGTATATTCTATGTGTGAATAATGTACTATGTACTCCTTTTGTATTGCACTAGGAATTTTTACAATAAACTTCTGTGTCTTTTTTGCAGATATGTCTCCACTTTTGTTTATGTTTTATTTGTGAAGGTTACCAAGATTTAGTGACATAAATTAAATGCTAAAGTATTGGAAAAGCTGTCTAAATAATCCAGTGGTTTGAGAAATCACTTTTGGTTTGGTGTAAGTCCATCCACAGAATTCTGAACCATAAAGTAGTTTTTGTTAAAACATGTTAAATCCCATTAAACCCTAACTCATTATTAGGAAATCCAGATGCTAATGTAGCCCAGAATTCCTCCGTATCCTGGTACTATCACTAAAGTGTGCAGCGTCTTCTGTGCTGGAACAGCCCCGCGACCTGAAAAGGATTAAGCAGAAGAAGATGGATGGATGGATGGATGGTTACTTTATCTTAAAAATGAGCCATTATTTTCAACGTCACTGATAAATGTTTGGTTTGTACTGTTGATTCTTCCCACCCATGTCTTAGAAAAATAAAATAGAAAAATCATGATGCAAACACAGAAGTCACTAAATTGTTTATTACAATCAGCAGCAAAATCCAGATTATTTAGAATGTGCAAAATTCAATCTTTAAACTGTAAAAAAAAACTCAGAATGTGTCACACACAGCGACTCATCAAATCAAATCAAATCAACCTTTATTGTCTTGTTGCTGTACATACAACTGTAGTGCAGGCAAGATGAAATTGCATTTCTCTCGGCATCCATATAAGTAAGAAGAACATAATTTAAAACACACTCACACACACCCCCCAACACCCCACCCCACCACAGCCATTCACACATCCCTGAGACATACTTAAAAACTAACCAGAACTATAATATACAAATAATATACATAATGTCCATAAGGTGCAGTAGTATGTATGAAAGATTCTGGATCAACTGTTCAGCATCCTAACAGCTTGTGGAAGGAAGCTGTTGATCAGTCTGGTGGTTCTGCCTCTGATGCTCCAGAATTGTTTGCCAGATGGCAGCAGTTAAAGTGTTTATGCAGAGGGTGAGAACGGTCCTTGGCAATGTTCAGTGCCCTGCTCCTACAACGGTTCTGGAAAAGTTTTTGGACAGAGGGGAGGGAGACTCCAACTACCCTCTCAGCTCCCTTGACTATCCTCTGCAGGGCTTTTTTGTCTGACATACTGCAGCTGGAGTACCATGTAGCAATGCAGTACGTCAGAACACTCTCCACCACACCTCTGTAGAAGGTCCTGAGGATGCAGATGGGGAGAGAGGCCTGTTTGAGTTTCCTCAAGAAGTACAGTCTCTGCTGGGCCCGCTTCCTGATCCCCAAGGAATTCTTGCTCCAGGTCAGGTCCTGCGAGATGTGCACTCCGAGGAACTTGATGGTCTCCATTTTCTCCACCAAACGGCCGCCGATGCTGAGAGGGACGTGTTCAGGCCGTGACCGCCGGAAGTCGATAATCATTTCCTTCGTTTTGTCCACGTTGATCACCAGATTGTTCTCCCTGCACCAGCCCTCCAGGTCTCTAACGTCTTCCCTGTACATTGATTCCTCATCCCTCTGAATAAGTCCCACCACCATGGTGTCGTCTGCAAATCGCCTCGGTAAGGTGGCCCAGCACACCAAGGAACGTTTGACTGAAGACAGCATTCTGAGCCATCCCCTCCCTTCACAAGGTAGTTTCATGGGACCCAGGTCAAGTGGACCCCTGACCAAGTGAGCACCCCAAGTGGACCCCAGGATTTAATCTGTACATGTACAAGGACATTCTCAATCCAGTGATTTGTAAACGTGAAGAAGGAGAGCAACAACAAGAATTTGTGTAAAACTGTTGGAAAGACTTTTCCTGGTCACCAAGAAGTGTAAAAAATATATCTATGGAAGATGACAACTAAGCTGACCCAGAGAAGGTTTTGGTTCTGTTTCTGCTTTCAAAAGACTTTTCTTCTCCACCGCTGCTGTTCGTCACTGCTGGCTGCCTCCAGATGAAAATCCACAGAATAGGTATGTGGGACTAGAATGTTCTGAATGAGGCTTTAGAAAGTTCTGAATCAGTTTGTAAATCAATGGGTTGAAAATGTACTTGTACATGTACAGACTGGACCCTGGGGTCCACTTGGGGTGCTCACTTGGTCAGGAGTCTGCTTGACTTGTTCCCGTTTCATGGTCTCTTGCCTCACTGAGAAGCAACTGGATGTGCTGCTGGTCCCGGTTCAGCAGATCTTCAGCCTGCAGTGGGACTCTAGAATGAAAATACACACACAACTTAAGTAAGTGCACAACACGGAAGTGCAACATGAAAAAAACTACCTTTTAATCAGGATTAACATTACCTTATTTCATCAGATGTTGTCGACACAAGCGCAAAATACAAGCAGAGCATGGAGTTAGCATTGATGGCTAACTAGCTAGCTCATTGTCTGCATACAGGAGACAACAGTGGTGTTTGTTCAAAGTGAGTGTTCCACCACTGGGATAATTAACAGCAAAGATGCATAATAAATATCACATCACTCACCATCCTCCATCACTGTTTTCAGCAATGATGACGCCGTGGTAGGTGTTATGTCTGGAATTACCTGCTGCTGGACAGAAGAGGCGAGGTGACTGGGAACACAGCTTTATTGACTGTTCACACACTGACAGCTACTGACAGATTAGATTAGATTAGATTAGATTAGATTAGATTAGATTCAACTTTATTGTCATTACACATGTATGAATACAAGGTAACGAAACACAGTTTAGCATCCAATCAGAAGTGCAAAGGACAGCAGTGCAGTATATACGGTAATTAACAGTATGTGCAATTTAAGCAAATATATGCGAATATATGCAGCAGTGCAGAAAATGGGTGAAGATGGGTGCAGCAGATGGGTGGCTAAGCTCAGGTGAAAGAGAGTGTAAGATGGCCGACCCGGCCTTATATATAGGGCAGGGCAGAGGCACCACCTGGCAGTGTGTGTCCATCTTACACTTACATATTAAATCCATATCTCACATTTTCCCTCCCCTTTAAAAAAAGTCCAAAACCACTCACTCAATTAGACCCTCCCCAATTTGGAACCCAAATCACACACTAACAAACGAAAACTAATTTTTCTAAATGGCCTAATACATTCACACAACAAAACCTAAAATAGAGAGGACAGGTGGACTTCCGTTCTGCCCACATAGCAAGGTGGATTATTCTGCCACCTGCTGGGGTAAATTAGAGTCCATTAATAACTAAAATTGCATGTCGTGTTCCTAAACTAAAACAGAAAAAAACCCAAAATAATCCCTTATATAACATTCTTAACAACCTTAACATTCAATATATAACATTCTCTTTTTTTAAACAACCACACCAACACAACAACAGAACGTCAACATATACTATGTACAACCCAAGTCTTTAAACAAGAAGGACATAACTGGCGTGGGGGCCCAGGGCACCCTCTCAGCAGATGCACTCCTGGAAATGGCCAGTCTTCAGGGTGATGGCTGGCTCTCCGGACACTGAAGTCGCTCCTCCTCACCATCGACCTCGTCCCACGTCCAGCCTCATCTCCCGGCGTCTTCTCCTGGACACGCGGAAGCTGATTTGCATGCCATACCGAGCCGTCAGACAGCCTGAAGTGCGCTGTGCCCAGTTTCTCCGCTATGCACAGACACTCCCGATGTTCCTCAGGTCATTGTCTGGCCCGTCTCCGCCGTAGATGTTCCTCATCTTGGCTCCAAACCCAATCCAGGACCCTCGATGGGGCCCAGCTCGGCTTAAAACATTGTTGTTGAGCACGCTGATCCTCTGTGCTGCTCGGTCCTGCTCCGACCTCTTCTAACACCATTGCAATGTTCACCATCAAAGGCAAAGCAAAGGGACCTTCAGCTGGTGGCGTTCACTTCCGTATCTTTGCCGTCCAAGCTATCTTCACTCTCCAGGTCTGTGGCATCCACCGCAACAAGAGACTCCAGCGGCTGCCGTGACCGGCGCTCGGCCAGCTCCAGAGCCAGCCTGTCCGCGGCTTCTATTTGGAGAGCCAGCTAACGTGACCTTACTTGGCACCATAAGTAGCTTAGCTCGCAATGTGGCTCTACAGGAATGCTCTGCCAGCTGGTTACGAATCATTTCCCCCTCCAGTGCTTTGAAACGGCACTCGCTAGCAAGCTGTCTCAAATCGGTGACGAACTGCGGAATGGGTTTTTTTGTTTTTTGTTTTTTGTTTTTTTGTTACTTATTTGTACCCGTAGGTAGACTTGGTTTGCAGTCTGGTGACAAGCCGCCGGCTGCTGGTCGCTGCGTGCGCGAGCGCCCTAAACCTACATGTTTTTGGTATGCGGGAGGAAACCGGAGAAATCCCGGAGTAAACCCGCGCAACACGGGGAGAACATGCAAACTCCACACAGCTCACTGTTGGTCGGGGGCTGGGATCGAACCCACGATCTCATGATCCCTGCGATCCCCCGGCCGAGGGTAAAACTGTGCTGCCACAGTGCTAAACCACTGCGCCACCGTGCAGGGTTGACCTACCTGCTGGTGCTGCTGCCAAAAGCGGATCCTCCGGACTGTCATATTCTCTGGGGTGTTGAAATGGCTAGCGAGCAGCTCTGCTACCTCCTCCCAGGTGTCCGCAGCATCGAGCATTTGCAGGATACACTGGCCTTCTATGCCCAAGTTGTGCACGAAAAGCACCTGGGCTCTCGGCTTGTCAAGCTCCCTCACCGGCCACTTTATTAGGTATACCATGCTAGTAACGGGTTGGACCCCCTTTTGCCTTCAGAACTGCCTCAATTCTTCGTGGCATAGATTCAACAAGGTGCTGGAAGCATTCCTCAGAGAGTTTGGTCCATATTGACATGATGGCATCACACAGTTGGCGCAGATTTGTCGGCTGCACATCCATGATGCGAATCTCCCGTTCCACCACATCCCAAAGATGCTCTATTGGATTGAGATCTGGTGACTGTGGAGGCCATTTGAGTACAGTGAACTCATTGTCATGTTCAAGAAACCAGTCTGAGATGATTCCAGCTTTATGACATGGCGCATTATCCTGCTGAAAGCAGCCATCAGAAGTTGGGTACATTGTGGTCATAAAGGGATGGACATGGTCAGCAACAATACTCAGGTAGGCTGTAGCGTTGCAACGATGCTCAATTGGTACCAAGGGGCCCAAAGAGTGCCAAGAAAATATTCCCCACACCATTACACCACCACCACCAGCCTGAACCATTGATACAAGGCAGGATGGATCCATGCTTTCATGTTGTTGACGCCAAATTCTGACCCTACCATCCGAATGTCGCAGCAGAAATCGAGACTCATCAGACCAGGCAACGTTTTTCCAATCTTCTATTGTCCAATTTCGATGAGCTTGTGCAAATTGTAGCCTCAGTTTCCTGTTCTTAGCTGAAAGGAGTGGCACCCGGCGTGGTCTTCTGCTGCTGTAGCCCATCTGCCTCAAAGTTCGACGTACTGTGCGTTCAGAGATGCTCTTCTGCCTACCTTGGTTGTAACGGGTGGTTATTTGAGTCACTGTTGCCTTTCTATCAGCTCGAACCAGTCTGGCCATTCTCCTCTGACCTCTGGCATCAACAAGGCATTTCCGCCCACAGAACTGCCGCTCACTGGATATTTTTTCTTTTTCGGACCATTCTCTGTAAACCCTAGAGATGGTTGTGCGTGAAAATCCCAGTAGATCAGCAGTTTCTGAAATACTCAGACCAGCCCTTCTGGCACCAACAACCATGCCACGTTCAAAGTCACTCAAATCACCTTTCTTCCCCATACTGATGCTCGGTTTGAACTGCAGGAGATTGTCTTGACCATGTCTACATGCCTAAATGCACTGAGTTGCCGCCATGTGATTGGCTGATTAGAAATTAAGTGTTAACGAGCAGTTGGACAGGTGTACCTAATAAAGTGGCCGGTGAGTGTAGTTCTGAAAGGCCTCGTACCACCTAAGCCAGGGCAATGGTGGTTCTCCAGGAACCTCGAGGAACAGGCGAATAGAGACCATGCACGCCTCCATGGTAACATCACCAGTGTTATGTCTGGAATTACCTGCTGCTGGACAAACGAGGCGAGGTGACTGGGAACACAGCTTTATTGACGTTCACACACTGACAGCTACTGACAGATGGGTGGCTAAGCTCAGGCGAAAGAGAGTGTAAGATGGCCGACCCAACCTTATATATAAGGTGGGGGGGGAGGCACCACCTGGTGGTGCATGTCCATCTTACACTTACATGTTAAATACATCATCATCATCATCATAGCAGTCTGTCGGGGGCAACAATGACTGTTTCATTTTGGTCTGATCAGATTCCTCCCCGCAGCTCTGTAATTCACCTTCCGCTGCCAGAAACTCCTGACCTTGTCAACCCGGACAATGTCCGAGCCAGAATGAGTTGCTCTCTGACTGACCATTTCATGAAACTGCTTGCAAAGTGTTTGAGGACCGCTAGCTTTTGCTGGACTAGAGACACATTCTTGGCAGATAGAGGTATTATCAGTGGCAAGGACAGGCCAAGATAAACATACAGTGGTGTGAAAAAGTGCTTGCCCCCTTCCTAACTTCTACTTTTTTGTATGTTTGTCGCACTTAAATGTTTCAGATCATCATCCATCCATCCATCTTCTACTGCTTTTCCGGAGGTCCGGGTCGCGGAGGCAGCAGTTTAAGCAGAGAAGCCCAGATTTTCCTCTCTCCAGCCACCTGCTCCAGCTCTTCAGAGAGGATACCAAGGCGTTCCCAGACCAGCTGGGAGACATAGTCTCTCCACCGAGTCTTGGGTCTGCCCCGGGGTCTCCTCCCAGTGGGACGTGCCTGAAACACCTCAAGTGTGAGGCATCCAGGAGGCATCCTGATCAGATGCCCAGACCACCTCAACTGACTCCTTTCAATGTGGAGGAGCAGCGGTTCTACTCTGAGCCTCTCCCGGATGACTGAGCTCCTCACCCTATCTCTGAGGGTGAGTCCAGCAATCCTACGGAGAAAGTTCATTTCAGCCGCTTGTATCCGCGATCTCGTTCTTTCGGTTATTACCCAAATCTTGTGACCATAGGTGAGAGTAGGAACGTAGACTGAATGGTAAATCGACAGCTTTGCCTTAGAACTAAGCTCCCTCTTCACTACAACAGACCGGTATAACGTCCGCATCACTGTAGATGCTGCTCCGATCTGTCTGTCAATCTCTCGCTCCATTCTCCTACACTCGTGAATAAGACCTCAAGATACTTAAACTCCTCCACTTGGGGCAGGAGCCTGTCCCCAACGCGGAGAGGACAATCCACCTTTTTCCGGCTGAGGACCATGGACTCGGACTTGGAGGTGCTGATTCTCATCCCAGCCGCTTCACACTCAGCGGCAAACCGTCCCAGCAAGAGCTGTAGGTCATTGCTGGATGAAGCCAACAGGACAACATCATCTGCAAACAACAGAGATGAGATCCTGTGGTCACCAAGCATGACACCCTCCATTCCCTGGCTGTGCCTAGAAATCCTGTCCATAAAAATTATGAACAGGATCGGTGACAAAGGGCAGCCCTGGCGGAGTCCAACTCTCACTGGGAATGACTCCGACCGAGTGTTGGCAATACGAACCAAACTCTCACAACAGTCGTACAGAGACCGAATAGCTTGTAACAACAAGCCCGATACCCCATAATCCCGAAGCACCCCCCACAAAAATCCACAAGGGACACGGTCAAATGCCTTCTCCAAGTCCACAAAACACATGTAAACTGGTTGGGTAAACTCCCAAGAACCCTCGAGAATTCTCGAGAGGGTAAAAAGCTGGTCCGATATGCCACAGCCAGGACAAAAACCACATTGCTCCTCCTGAATCCGAGGTTCGACCAACGGCCGGACTCTCCTGTCCAGTACCTTGGCATAGACCTTCCCAGTTTGGCTGAGGAGTTCTAGCCAGTTCTAAACTGGCTTTGGTTTCAGATCATCAAACAAATTTAAATATTAGACAAAGATAACACAAGTAAACACAAAATGCAGTTTTTAAATGAAGGTGTTTATTATTAGGGGTAAAAAAATCCAAACCTACACGGCCCTGTGTGAATAAGTGATCCCCCCACCCCCACCCTCTTAAAACACAAATTTACTGTGGTTTATCACATCTTTGGAAAGCGGAGTTCAATTTCTCTAGCCACACCCAGGCCTGATTACTGCCACAACTGTTCGCAATCAAGAAATCACTTAAATAGGACCTGCCTGACAAAGTGAAGTAGACCAAAAGATCCTCAAAAGCTAGACATCATGCTGTGATCCAAAGAAATTCGGGAACAAATGAGAAACAAATTAATTGAGATCTATCAGTCTGGAAAAAGTTATACAGCCAGTTCTAAAGCTTTGGGACTCCAGCAAACCACAGTGAGAGCCATTATCCACAAATGGTGAAAACATGGAACAGTAGTGAACCTTCCCAGGAGTGGCTGACCAACCAAAATTAATTCAGTTCAATTCAATTCAATTCAACTTTATCTATATAGTGCCATTTCACAACAACAGTCATCTCATAGCACTTTCAACTGTAGGGGAAACCCCCACAATTGCAGAAAGACCCCAGCAATCAGGCGATCCCCTGTGAGCAAGCACTTGGCGACGTTGAGGAAAAACTCCCTTTTAACAGGAAGAAACCTCCAGCAGAACCAGGCTCAGGGAGGGGCAGTCATCTGCTGCGACTGGCTGGAGAGTGAGGGGAAAGAGAAGATGAAAAGAACAGACATGTAGAGAGCAAACAGCACGATGGGGACTCAATCTATGGGAGAGAACAAACAGATGTTAATGACCAGCAAAAAAAAAAAATAATAATAATAATAATAATTGAGAGTGAAGAAAGGAGTGAAGCCCAGTGCATTATTGGAGGTCCCCCAGCTGTCTAATCCTAATAGCAGCATAACTAAGGGAGGGTTCAGAAACACATGATCCCACCCTAATTGTAGGCTATATCAAAAAGGAAGATTTTAACCCTATTCTTAAAAACAGAGGTCGAGACTGACTCCCGAATCCAGATTGGCAGCTGGTTCCACAGAAGAGCAGCTTGATAACTGAAGGTTCTGCCTCCCATTGTACTTTTGGAGATTCTAGGTATTACAAGTAATCCAGCATTTTGGGAGCATAGTGCTCTGTTAGGATAATAGGGTAATATCAGTTCTTTTAAATAAAAATGACCCTGACTGTTTAGAGCTTTGAAAGTGAGAAGAAGGATTTTAAACTTAATTCTAAACTCTATGGGAAGCCAATGAAGGGAGGCCAGAACCAGAGAGATATGATCTCTCTTTCTAGTACCTGTTAAAACTCTTGCTGCAGCATTTTGGATCAACTGAAGACTTTTTAAAGATATTTTAGGACAACCTGATAATAGTTACAATAATCTAATCTAGAGCTAATAAAAGCGTGGATCAGTTTCTCAGCATCACTCAGAGACAAGATACTCCTAATCTTGGCAATATTACACAAATGATAGAAGGCAGTCTTAGAAACAAATTTAATATGTGAATTGAAAAACAGATCTTGATCAAAAATAACTCCAAGGTTCCTCACAGAGCTATTAGGAGAAAGAGTAACTGCATCCAAACTAAAAGTTTGATTTGGAAAGGTATTTCTAAGGTTTTTTTGGACCAACAAGAATGACTTCAGTCTTATCTGAATTTAATAGCAGGAAATTACAAGTCATCCAAGCTTTGATTTTCTTAAGACAGGCTTCTAACTTGGTTAATTGATTACTATCATCTGGCTTCTTTGACAGGTATAATTGTGTGTCATCTGCATAACAATGAAAATGTATACAGTGCTTTTTAATAATGTTGCCTAAGGGAAGCATATATAAACTAAAAAGAGTAGGGCCTAGCACAGATCTCTGTGGAACTCCACAACTGAGCTTTGAGTAGAAGAAAAACTCCTTACTGACATAAACAAACTGGAACCTATCGGATAAATAAGATCTAAACCACTGCAACGAAGTTCCATTAAGTCCAACATAGTGTTCTAATCTAGCCAGTAGAATATTATGATCGCAGCGACGACTCAACCAAGAGGTCACAAAAGATCCCACAACCACATCCAAAGAACTGCAGGCCTCACTTGCCTCAGTTAAGGTCAGTGTTCATGACTCCATCATCAGAAAGAGTTTTGTGTCCATAACAAATACACTCATAATGAGACTGGAGGTGCAGTAGAACATGACTTTATTAATGAACTCACAGTGTGCCCAAGGTGCTCCCATCCAGGCAGAGGTGAGGTCAGAAGAGACTGTCCCTCTTCCGATTCGGCCTTTTATACTGTGGGTGGCGGTGGAACCGGAAAGGTGGAGCCACCACCCATAACACACAATAATATCACACAATAATATCACATTAACAGTACTGAACAACATCACAAAGCGCAAAAATGGCCTGCATGGCAGAGTTCCAAAATGAAAACCACTGCTGAGCAAGAAGAACATAAAGGCTCGTCTCAGTTTTGCCAGAAAACATCTTGATGATCCCCAAGACTTTTGAGAAAATACTCTGTGGAGCATAGGCAATCCCTCATCACTAAAGATGATGTCTACCTAAGGGGGCTACAGAAAGAAAGAAACAAACAAACAAAACAAAAGAAAAAGGTTTAATGTGTCAAGAGGTGATGTGAGTTCTTAGATGACTAATGAGACCAATTTGAGCCCTGCACTCCCTTCCACAGATGTGACAGGTAGTTGTTGTTTGATGGGGGGTCGCTTGTCCAGGGTGTTGTGCTCTCTCCTTCGTCCTCTGTCACTTCTCAGCCTCCTTCTTGAGACGAGCCTCCACAAAGAGAGCTGTGGCATGATGCACAGCAAGGCGCCATGCTGACCTGTCCTCGACCAGTGCTTCCCAGTCAGCTGGATTAATGCCACCTTTCTGGAGGTATGCTTTTACTGTATCTTTGTAGCACTTTCTCTGACCACCTTGGGTTCGTTTGCATTGACACAGTTGGGAAAAGAACACCTGCTTTGGTATACAAGAGTCATCCATGCACACACAGTGGCCAGCCCAATGAAGTTGGTGTTTTATGATCTGTGCTTCAATACTGGCGGACTGGGCTACAGACAACACATCAGCATTTGTGTGATAGTCATCCCTTCTAATGTGCAGTATCCTCCGTAGGCAGCGTTGATGGAAGCTCTCAAGGCTTTTCAGATGGTAACAGTAAGTTACCCATGCCTCACACCCATAGAGGAGTGTGGGCACATCTTCTTCATCTTCTTCGTCGGCCTCCGTCGGTCTATGATGACCATGGAAGAGAATCCTAAACGTCTACACTGCTGGAACAGCACTGCTTGTGGCTGAACAGGCCGATGCGCGAATGGCAGTCCCTGTCACACAGGTCGCACTTGTGGGTGGTCTCCGTGCTGCTGGGTCTGTGGCGGTTCTTCCTGCGGGTCCTTTTTTCATCTGCAGCAGCAGTCAGTCTCTCTTCACCCGCCTTGAGCTGTCTGGTCAGGGTGCCTCTCCATTTGGAGCGGTCCATTGCAAGGTCCTTCCAGCGCTCTGTGTTGTTCTCCAGGGCCTTCATGTCTCTCTTGCAGACGTCTCTAAAACGCAGCTGTGGGCGGCCAACGTCTCTCTTGCCAGTTGCCAGTTCTCCATAGAGGACGTCTTTGGGGATTCTGCCATCCTCCATACGGTGAACGTGGCCTAGCCAGCGGAGCCTGCGCTGTCTGAGTAGAGTGAACATGGAGGGAAGGCCGGCGCGGGACAGAACTTCTGTGTTGGGCACTTTGTCCTGCCAGGATATGTCCAGGATGTGGCGAATGCAGCGCAAGTGGAAGGAGTTCAGTCTCTTTTCCTGCCGGGCGTATGTTGTCCACGTCTCACTCCCATAGAGCAGTGTGCTGATGACGCAGGCGTTGTACACTGTCATCTTCGTCTTGACAGAGAGTTTGGGATTCTCCCACACTCGTGTGGTGAGGCGAGCGAGTGTGAAAGCTGATTTTCCAATCCTCTTGTTGATCTCTGTATCAAGGGAGAGGTTGTTGCTGATCGTGGACCCCAGGTACGTGAACTGATTCACGACCTCCAGCTCGTAGTCGTCAATGGTGATGGTTGGTGGTGCTTCCGTGCCTTGCGCCAAGACGTTAGTCTTCTTCAGGCTGATGGTAAGCCCAAAGTCCTTGCATGCCTGGGAGAAGCAGTCCATAAGGGTCTGAAGCTCCTGCTGTGTGTGGGTTGCGACTGCAGCGTCGTCTGCGAACAGCATGTCTCTGATTAGAGCCTCGAGTACTTTGGTTCTGGCTTTCAAGCGGGCGAGGTTGAAAAGCCTGCCGTCAGATCTTGTGTGCAGGTAGATTCCCTCTGTTGCTGTGCTGAAGGCATGCCTCAAGAGCATAGCAAAGAAAATCCCAAAGAGGGTTGGCGCAAGTACACAGCCCTGTTTCACTCCGCTGCGTATGTTGAAAGGCTCTGAGACGTTGCCATCATGCTGCACTATCCCCTGCATGTTGGTGTGAAACGATTCAATGAGGCTTTGCAACTTTGGTGGGCATCCTATCTTTGGCAGGATCTTGAAAAGGCCCTCTATGCTGACCAGATCGAACACTTTGGTGAGGTCGATGAAGGCGACGTACAGGGGCATGTTCTGTTCTCTGCATTTCTCCTGGAGTTGGTGGATGGAGAATATCATGTCTACCGTCGATCGCTCAGCGCGGAAGCCACACTGAGACTCGGGGTAGACACGTTCGGCAAGCTTCTGTAGACGAACGAGAACAACTCGTGCGTAGACTTTGCCAACAACGCTGAGGAGGGAGATGCCCCTGTAGTTGTTGCAGTCGCTTCTCTCCCCTTTGTTTTTGTAGAGGGTGATGATCTTGGCGTCCCTCATGTCCTGTGGTACGGCACCTTCCTTCCAACACTGGCAGAGGACGTCATGCAATGGCAACAGTAGGGCGGTCTTGCAGTGCTTGATCAGATCGGGGGGTATGCCGTCGTTGCCGGGTGCCTTGCCAGCTGCCAAGCTATCAATGGCCTTGCTGAGTTCGTCGATGGTTGGCTCGGCGTCAAGTTCGTCCATGGATGGCAGGCAGTCGATGGCATCAAGGGCTGACGGTGTCACGGTGTTCTGTCTGGAGTAGAGGTCGGAGTAGTGTTCCACCCATCTCTCCATCTGCTTGCTCTTTTCTGTGATCATCTCCCCAGTGGAGGATTTGAGGGGGGCCGTCTTGCTCTGAGCCGGACCAAGTGCTTTCTTGATGCCATCGTACATACCACGGATGTTCCCTGTTATGGCAGCGGTTTGAATGTCTTGGCTGAGCTGAGTCCAGTACTCGTTGGCACAGCGCCGAGCAGTCTGCTGAACTTTGCTTCTCGAAGCCCTGAGAATCTGGAGATTCTTCTCGTTTGGGTACTTCTTGTACTCAGCAAGTGCTGAGCGCTTGGCTTCAATGACGGGGGTCATCTCGGTCAACTTGGCATCAAACCAGTCCTGTGACTTCGAGGTCTTCCTCCCAAAGGTAGCCAAGGCTGTGCGGTGGATGGTGTTTCGCAGCTCTTCCCACTTCTGCTTTGCAGATTCTCCTTCTTGTGGTACACCAAGTTCCTTCTCAAAGGTGGAGGCAAACTGCTCAACAAGTTCTGGTTGAGCCATCTTGCTGGTGTCAATCCGTGCCTTTCCAGGTTGTCTAGCACGGTGGAATTTCTTCAGCTGCAGCTTGACTTTGCAACACACCAATGAATGGTCTGTGTCGCAATCTGCACTCTGGAACGAACGGGTGATTAGCACGTTCTTCAGTGAGGTGCGCCTGGTCAGGATCAAGTCCAGCTGGTGCCAGTGCTTTGAGCGTGGATGTTGCCAGGAAACCTTGTGTTGGGGCTTGGTCTTGAAGAACGAGTTTGTGATGCACAGATCGTGATATGTGCAGAACTCGAACAGCCGCTGTCCGTTGTCATTCATTCTGCCCACACCAAAAGGTCCAAGACAGGAGGGCCAGGAGTCGTGGTCAGCACCCACTCTGGCATTGAAGTCTCCAAAGAGAATGAGTTGTTCAGAGTTGGGGACGATCCTGACAGTTGTTGCGAGATTCTCGTAGAACTCGTCTTTTGCCTCTGGTGTGGCTGTCAGTGTTGGGGCATATACACTGACGAGGGTGACTGGGCCTTGAGTGGTGTTCAGGCGGAGGGTGAGGAGTCATGCAGAGCCAGTGCTGCTCGGTTCCACCATCTTCAGCAAGGTGTTCTTCACTGCAAAGCCCACTCCGTGTTCCCTGTGTTCGTCACTACCCTTTCCCTGCCAGCAGAACGTGTAGTCCTTCTCTCTCAGTGTGCCTGCGTCAGCCAACCGTGTTTCCTGGAGAGTGGCGATATCCACTCCCAGTCTCTTCAGCTCATTATTGATGATGGCAGTCTTCCTGGTGTCGTTGATGTCCTTGAGGTTAGTAGCGAGTCCTGTCATCATAGTGCGGACGTTCCAAGTTCCCAGTTTTAGAGTTGGTCTCTTTTGTTTTATTGTCTTGCCTGGTGCGAAAGTTCTCAGCCTGCTGTTCGGACTTCTCCTCATCCCCATGCACCCAATGAGGAAAGCAAGCTGTGGCGGGACATCACCTTATTGGCTGGGGGCTGCCCAGCTTGAGGCGGGCGGTAGCTGTCCAGTGAGATCCGATGATCCCTCCCACCGTTGGGAATAACCCCTGGCGCCGAGCTCTACGCCAATTGAGCGGTGGCTTATAACCGGTAACTGTCATTCCCCGTGTTTTGTCTACGCCAAAGGCGAAGCTGGAGTGTCCTCTCCAGTGATCCGGTGTTCTACCTTCCAGCGTTGGGCGTTGGTAGGATTCAAGCCTGAGCAGGAAGATATGGAGGATAAGATGTTGCCCATGCATCATGTCCCCCCTCTCCACATCACTGATGAATCCAAAGGAACAGCAGGGCTGCTACAGTTTGGCACCAGCGCCGTTGCAGGAGCTGCCAGAACGATGTTGAGCACAACATAGAACTGCCTTAGGGGCTCCGACTCCGGATTTTTCCTCAGGGTTGACTCCCGAAGCCTTTCCCGTGACCGGGTATGCCACAAGGCAGCGGAGGTTTGAAATCAGGGTTTACCTTCCCCTAGATGGGCTACCTTCCCAGGTTGACGAGCCACTATCTACCCGAAGCATCTGGTTTTAAGGCGCCAGAGATCCGCCCTCGCCCCTTCTCCTATTAGTAAAAGCAGTTCCGCCGGGCTTAGAGACTAAACCACACGGGCAGGCTAGGAGTTGGACTTAGTTGTCAGAGGCTTTTCGAGACGCACGCCATAAGGAGCATTTTATGAGCACTGGGAGCTCAACCCCAGTGCCGCTCCTGGCTATGACAACCTTGGAACCAACCAACAATAATATATAATGCTGTGGGCACAACCACAGCATTATATATCAAGACCTTGGTCTCATTCTGCAAGACTCTATTTGCAAACACTCGGTGAAGCAGTCTTCCAAAGGATGCACTGGCACACTGTGTCCTGTGCTGGATCTCGACGTCAAGGTTTGCTGACTGAGAGAGATGGCTACCGAGATAGGGAAAGTTTTGGACAGTCTCCAGTGTCTCCCCATTGATAGTAAATTGTGGGGAGGAGGATGGATAACTCGCCCCTGGGGCATGCTGAAAAAGCACTTTGGTCTTGCCGATGTTGAGGGAGAGCCCCAAGTTGTGGTAGGCACTGGAGAACAGATTCAGGGTAGCTTGTAGAGCTTCCTCAGTATGTGAGAGGGTGGCACAGTCATCAGCATGCTGTAGCTCAGAAAAGGCAGTTCTGATAACCTTGGATTTGGAGCGGAGGCGTCCCAGGTTGAAAATGGAACCATCCATTCGCTATTCAATCTCAACACCAGGGGGAAGGCAGTTCTGTACAAGAATCAAGATCACAGAGACAAAGATAGAAAAAAGGGTTGGAGCCACTACGCAGCCCTGTTGCAACACTGTTGCAGATAGCAAATGAATCTGACTCCGAGCCTTTGTAGAGGGCGGTGACAATCATCTCTGTGGACTGACAAGACACAAGTTGAACTTTTTGCAATGTGTGTGTCCCATTACATCCAGTGTAAAAGTAACAGCATTTCAGAAAAGGAACATCATACCAACAGTAAAATATGGTGGTGGTAGTGTAATGGTCTGGGGCTGTTTTGCTGCTTCAGGACCTGGAAGACTTGCTGTGGTAAATGGAACCATGAATTGTGCTGTCTACCAAAAAATCCTGAAGGAGAATGTCTGGCCATCTGTTTGTGACCTCAAGCTGAAGCACACTTGGGTTCTGCAGCAGGACAATGATCCAAAACACACCAGCAAGTCCACCTCTGAATAGCTTAAGAAAAACAAAATGAAGACTTTGGAGTGGCCTAGTCAAAGTCCTGACCTGAATCTGATTGAGATGGTGGCATGACCTTAAAAAGGCGGTTCATGCTGGAAAACCCTCCAATGTGGCTGAATTTGTGGTGTTCTGAGCACGGATCAGCTTCCTGCTCAAGTCACTCAGTGTTTTCCCTTTGTTCCTCTGTATTCTAGTTCTATTATTATTTGTACCTTCGATGCTTTTACCGTGACAGCGCCGCGGCCAGACTTCCGGCTGTCAAGTCAAGCCGGCTCTGTCACAGCTGACTATGATTTGCTGATTACGTTTTCTCTTCACCTGCTGGCCCTTAGCTTTTGTGTTTTGTATTTAAGGGAGCAGCTGAGGCTCACTCCTCGCTGTGACCTCGTATTCCAGACTGGGATCCCTATTCCCGGTTCCAGTCTTTGTACAGTGTTAGGTTTCGCCCTTGGTCTCTGTACGTAAGTGTTTAGTATCTCTTTATTTCTCTCTTTAGTTCACCCTCCGGGGTCGCATGTATAGTGATTTGTATCTTGCCCCAGGTGGCTTGTTATTTTGTCACTTTACTTTAATAAATATACACTAACTCACTTTTGGCATCTGGTGCCTTATTAATGTCCTGGAAGGGGCGAACATGACAGAATTACAACAATTCTGCAAAGATGAGTGGGCCAAAATTCCTCCACAGTGCTGTAAAGACTCATTGCCAGTTACGCTTGAGTGCAGTTGTTGCTGCTAAGGGTGGCCCAACCAGTTATAAGGTTTAGGGGGCAATCACTTTTTCACACAGGACCATGTACTGTAGGTTTGGATTTTAGTTTCCCTTAATAATAAACACCTTCATTTAAAAACTGCATTTTGTGTTTACTTATGTTATCTTTGGCTAATATTTAAATTTGTTTGATAATCTGAAACATTTAAGTGTGACAAATATACAAAAAAGTAGAAACCAGGAAGGGAGCAAACACTTTTTCACACCATCGTATGTCACAGTTGGGTCGACGCCACTCTGCCTCCCGTCTGCCTTCGCCGTGGCCGTGAATTCTTTTCAGGTCACCCTCTGGAGCAGAAACATCAGCACCTCGTCACTGGACCACGGTGTTGGTTTGTGTGTAGCCATTTATCTCGTTGATTTCACTCACTCACGCTTGCTGTCGGGGATTTGACTGTTCGTTGCCGTCCAAGATGGCGCAGTAAACAAAAGACATGTGACCCGTGTGACGTCAGTGAAACCCCTCTATAGGAAAAACCAGCTGCTTCCTACAAAAATATAAACGTTTACACATTTACAATCAATCAGTCAGTTGAAAATTAACAACAAAAACACTGAGAAAAAAGTAAAGTTATGAACGTTCTGAATTTCAAAATAATAAAGCCTCAAGTTTTTGTGAAAAGTTCTAGTTTATAAAAAGTTACAAAATTACGAGGAAAGGAAAATTAAAACTTATGAGAAGGAAGCTTTTAGATAAAAAAGATTATTTCATTTTGAATATTGATAATTCATCTACACCTCTTTACCAGTCCTGATTTAAGGGCCGTCTGTTATGTCTGAGTTTGGAGTCAAGGAGAGCACCAGAGGTGGAGCTGAACACTTGTTAATTGAACACAGGGCTGCGTGCACCTAACCACGCATGCAGCCGCAGGCAGAGGTAAAGGCGGAAGAGACCCCCCCCCCCCCACCTGCAGCCCTTCTTATACACACAAAGTTGGTGGAACCAGCAGACGAAGCCACCATCCCGTGCTAGAGAAATAAGAGCTCCATACGAAATACAATACATGGACAATAAATAACTACGCTACATCCCCCCCTCCCCCGTAGAAAAATCCAAAACACTCATACAATCAGTCCACCCCAATTTGGAACCCCAATCATCTGCTAAACATAACTAAACTAAAATCACAAAAGGGGCCTCTGGCATTCACACAAAATAACTACAATTATGGTAGACGGGTAGACTGCCGTCCGACCCCACACATGGCGAGGCGGGTTATTCTGCCGCCCATGATATATAAAAGTCCTGTTAAAACAATTACTGCCATGTCTCCTACTTAAAACAGAACACCAAAATAATCCCAAAACTATAAATACAGATCAGCAACTAACAACAAACACACATCCATAGCTCGGTGAGAATGACCCATGGCCTCCCCAGACCTTTCATCATTCAGTCCGCCCCTGGAGGTAGCTCACTTCCCAGGCCACAGCTGGTCACCTCAATCCCGGAGCGCCTTCTCCTCCACACCTCAAATTGTCTGGGGCCATGCCCAGTTTCCTTCTCCGGGGCACGCCGTAACTCACTGGGATGACGCCACGAGCCATCCGACAGCAGAAGGTAACCATCCTGCCGCTCGTCTGTGACCTGTAGCTGGCCCTGGTACTGTTCCATCTGCCACTTGGTTCTCAGCCGCCTGGACCTCACCTCTGCCCAAGCCCGAACCCAGTCCGCGGCTCCAAGTGGGGCGCTGCACGGCCTGCGGTGTCTCTGCCTGGCATTCGGTCTCCAAGTGCCACTCAGTCCTGCCCCG
Organism: Pholidichthys leucotaenia; assembly: GCA_020510985.1. Classification (NCBI taxonomy): domain Eukaryota; kingdom Metazoa; phylum Chordata; class Actinopteri; order Cichliformes; family Pholidichthyidae; genus Pholidichthys; species Pholidichthys leucotaenia. Next base: position 356,672,479 of record CM035845.1, on the reverse strand, counting down.
GCTGCTTGTAAACCCGCTGCAGACCCTGCTGATGTGACCCCATGTTCACCGGCCCACCACGGCCAAGCTCCAGGAACACCTGGGCCATCTTTTGGGCATCACTTGCCGCCGCAGACTCACACCGTGCCACCCAGTACCTTCATCCAGGGTGACTCGGACACTGGCACCGGGGCCCTCCCGGGGCAACCCTGAGCACGACAAGGCCTGTCCACTTTCCAGAGTACCCAGCAATTGTTCATCCCACACAGCGTCGTCTCGAACTCTCGGAACCAGTCAGTCCCACAGCCCGCAGCCCGACCACTCTTCCCCAGCGCTGCTCCTGATGGAAAACCCAAGGCCATAGAACAAGTAGCAGCCCATGATGTTCATGCCGCAGGCCGTCACGACGAACTCCACATCGGCCATCTCCACTGACTTGTACCAAGCCCTCAGTCTGACGGTACCCACTGTGGCCAACCATCCTTCTCCATAGCGGCAAAGCGGCGCTGAGTCACCTCCAATTTTGTAGTGGGGAAAGCATTGCCTAACTGTAGCCCAGTTCGGCAGAGAACTCTTTGCCCCCGTGTCGATCAGCATCAGTACCAGTACTCCATCCAGAACGACCGTGCAGTGTGTGCACCCACTGGTACTCGGGGACATAGTATGAATTACCGTCGGAGTGGGAGGGGTCGAATTTCTTTTTTTTTTTTCAGGGGAAAACCCCCCTCTCCCTGACCCCACCCAGAGTCAGAGGGAGGGGGAGGGCGGGAAATAAGACTGGGAGGGAGGCGGTCTAAAAACACCCCCCCTCCCCAAAGCCAGCTCACAAACTGGTTCATGAGGCCACCCACTGCCCCCAAATTCCAACCCAGGGTGAGGGCCACCAGTGCGAGCAACCCAGGACCCACCAGCATCGCACCCTGATGGGGCAGCCATGCCCATTCCCACTCATCTTACACACACAAACATGGACAACAACAATAGTCACAATAGTGAACAATGGGCCGGACCCACATGGTGCTCCACATGCCAAGCAACACCCCCGAGCGCCCATGCAAGCCCACTGACCACCCACCCCAGATGCACACCGAGAGCGGCAGGCCACCCCGCAACCACAGCCACATCAGAGCAGCCCAACGGAAACACGGCCACCAACCCATGCCAACAACCCCCCCAACCACCCCCAAGCACCAACACCCACCCACCGCCAATGACACCAGGGGCAATGAAACAAAGCGCCCCCACCCTGCGACACAACAGCAAGGCAGCCGGGACAAGCAGGCTCCAAATCGCCAACCTCCATGCCACTAGATGGAGTGCCCCACCCCCACCACCCAACGAAGTTCTCCTACCCATACACACATCCTCAACCCCCAGACATCCACCCACAGGTAACCACACCCATATACACACGTAACCCCACCCACCATCACACATGCCCACCTACACCCACACACAGCCCCACCTGCCCACTCACAACACACACACCCACTTCCGCACCAGCTCATACACAAGCCCCCACTCACACCTACTCTCACACACATACACACACACCCCAGTGGATAGGGAGGGTGACCAAGGACGCAGACACCTGCCCCAGGGTGCCGCCAGGGCCCCAGGGAGAACACAAACCCGCCGTGCAAGGACGCACCGGGACCCGCACCATCGGCGCACACCCGACCCCAGCCCAGGGGAAGAATGCCCCCCCAGCACCAAGGGCCCAGGGCCAGACCCAGACTGCCCCAGGAGGTGAGGCCAGCCGGCCGGGGGCCACGGCCCATGGCCCACGAAGGGGTCGAATTTCTGCGCGGGCTCTCTTGTTCTCCTGACTGCCATACTCTCACAAAGTGGTGTAGACAGCCACACCTGCTGCAGCAGTTCCCTCTTGCCACACACTCTCTGGCCTTGTAGCGGTGCTTCGTGGACCCACAGCCCGTACACCTGGGCTTCCCCAGGGCAGACCTCATCCTTAAAGCGGTGGCCTCCTCCACGTCGTCCTCAATGCTCCCATCGCTGTCCGGGTCCACTGCCTGTGTGGCCATGGGGGATCATGAATCTCTCAGCGATAGGCGCTCGCTTAGCTCCCGAGTTAGCTTTTCTGCTGCTTCCATCTGGAGCGCCAACTCGATGACTCTGGCCAGCGTCAACTCATACGGGAAAGTCAGCAGCTTGGATCAGACTGCAGCACAGTTGGTGTGTTCCACCAGCTGGTTGTGAACCATTTCTTCCTCCAATGGCCCGAAGCGACACTCAGCGGCCAACTGCCTCAAGTCCAACATGAACCACTGGATGGGCTCGCCTACCTGTTGGCGGTGCTGTCTGACATTAATCCTCCATACGATGATGTTGTCCGGCGCCCTGAAATGGCGCACCATTAACTCAACCATTCGTTCATAGTTGTCCGCGTCACCAAGGGTGCCCAAAATCCTCTGACCCTCTGACCCATTCCCAGGTTGTGCACAAGCAATGCACGTGCCCTCAGCTTCTCCATCCTTCCCAGGCCCATCATCATAGCAGTCTGTTGTGGGCGACAATGACTGTTTCATTTAGGTCTGATCAGATCCCTCCACACAGCTCTGTCCTTAGCCTTCCGCTGCCCGGAACTCCTGTCTATGTCCTGTCATGGTCTGAGCGCCGATGTCATCCGCACTCGGGCCATGCTTCATCTCCGCCAGGTTTGACAGCAGGGTTACCTTCTGGCTCCCCTAGCTCTTGTTGTGACAGCACTTGGAGGAGCTTCCTGCTGTCAAAACCTAACAGCTGTGCTGCATTTACAGCTCATCAGCAGCCCGGCATTTTAAGCAGGCGCTGAAGAGCAGTACAATGCAGCAGTCTCATTGATGATCCCTCATCAGATGTTGAGCGAGCGTTCCTCGTCTCAGACGTCAATATTCCTTAATGATTCCACATCTACGATCATCCCTCCTCCTTATCCTGAATCATAAGTGAGCTTGATGAGCCTTACGGTCTCTGTATCTAGTGTAGTGTGTTTTAGCCCATCGTGGCTCATTACTTTGTTATTTTGTGTATTATCTTGTTTTCGTGTTCATAAATAAAACATCATGCAAACCTCACTGGCGACTTTTGGCGATCTCATGAGGGCCACCACTTGACAGTAGACTGCTGCCAGGGCACAAACGGAGGCGCCAAACCAAGACGCCGTTCCCGGTGAGTTTTCATTAAGTGGACATTTGCACTTTCCTGTCTGGGTACTGTGTGCTGAGAGAATACCATCGCGGAGGGGCCACGCTCGGAGTCTGAGCTATGAGCTGGCGGATGCCCTGGAATACGTAGATGAGACACTCATCTCCGCCTCCCTCCTCGACTATCACAGCAACGTACGTTGGTACCTGGACTGCGCTGAGGAAGTCTTAAATCATCTTCCCAGCTACGCCGACCACCCTGAAGTCAGCGCGAGGAGAGATGACATCGCCGCACAGCGCGAGATACTCCGTATAGTGGAGGAGGACTACGGCAGGAAGCAGAGGAGGAGGCATCCCCACTCCCCGCTTTGGGATCCTGTTCCTGTCCTCGATCAGTCCAGGAGTTCGCACCATCCGGGGGCCGTCGAAGAGTAAGAGTAGGAGTAAGAGTAAGAGTAAGAGTAAGAATAAGTAAAATTTCCTCCGTCTTGGCGAGTGCGGTAGAGGATGTTATTGCACATTTCAAGTCGACTGAGCTCTCGGAGTAACAAGTTGATGTCAGGAAGTTCAGTTCGTACAGTTGGTGGAACTTTTAGCCCAGTTTCAATTTGTGCAATCACTTCTCTTAAACAGGGGTCAGTTCTTTGTTCATTTTTGATCTGTTCATTTTTTGATCTGTTCAGGAGTCATATGGGGTACAACTGGAAGACCACCACAGTCATCTTCATCGGCATAGCCATCTGGAATGGCGGCTACAGAGAGGGCTAATGAGTGAACCAAAGGGAAGGTGTTGTCTGGAGAGCTACAGACAAGGCGTTTCTCACATATAGCAGACACTACCTCGGAACTTAAACTGCTTTCAGGAAGAGACAAGTGAGTTTGAGTGAACTGCTGTATGCGGTCAAGCTCCTTTTGGGACACTGCGTCATTGAGTAACTCGTCATGTGGCCGTCTAGAGAGGCCATCTGCATCTGAGTTAAGCTTGCCTGCTCTGTATTGGAGCTTAAAGTTAAACGTCAACAGAGCAGCTAGCCACCTATAACTCATGGCATCCATCTTAGCAGTAGTCAAAATGTATGTCAGGGGGTTACTGTCTGTCACGACAGTAAAATGATTGCCATATAAATAGTCTGTGAACTTCTCTGTTACTGCCCACTTTAGAGCTAAAAATTCTAATTTATGGGCGGGGTAACGAGACTCACTTCTAGACAAGCCCCGGCTTGCATAAGCTATGACCCTAGTCTGGCCCTCCTGCTCTTGATAGAGGGCGGCGCCAAGCCCTGTAGTGCTGGCGTCAGTATGGCGTGTATATGGCAACTGAGGGTCAGCAAAACCCAGGACAGGCGCAGTACTGAGCTTTTCAATGATGGTTTTGAATGCAAGATCACAGGAAGAAGTCCATCGCTCGCCAAACAGTGTCTTTGGGTCGTGATACTGGGCAGGCTTAGCTTTGGGCTTTGTGATTTTGCACAAAGGAGGGTAGCCTGCTGTTAAGTCAGTGAGGGGCTTAACGATGCTGGAATAGTTCTTAATGAACCGCCTATAGTACCCTGAAAAGCCTAAGAACGAACGGAGCTGCTTGAGATCACGGGGCACAGGCCAGGTACTTAGGGCTTTCACTTTTTCGGGGTCGGTCTCAACTCCTTTACTGGACACAATGTGACCGAGATATCTGACAGAAGTTTGAAAAAATCTGCATTTCTCAGGGGAGAGTTTAAGCCCGTACTCTTTTAGGCGATTAAGAACTTTCATTAAGCGAGCCTCATGTTCTTCAGGCGTCTTGGAGAATACAATGATGTCATCGAGGAACACAATCACCTCATGCAGATTCATGTCGCCCATGCATTTCTCCATGAGGCGCTGGAACGTGCTGGGGGCGTTTGTAATGCCTTGGGGCATTCTATTGAATTCCCAAAAGCCAATGGGACATACAAACGCCGTCTTTGGTTTGTCCAGCTCCTCTACCTCAATTTGGTAGTACCCCGACTTTAAATCGAGGATGGAGAACCACTGCGAACCGGTCAAGGTGGAAAACGTTTCCTCCAAGTTGGGGAGGGTGTAAGAATCTTTCACTGTCTGCACGTTAAGCTTCCTGTAATCAATACAAAGGCGGACATCACCATTTTTCTTTCGCACTACTACAATAGGCGAAGAAAATGGGGAAGTGGACTCCCTTATCATGCCTGCTTGTTGGAGTTCTTTGAGATGCTTACGGACCGCTTCCAGGTCATTTGGATGTATGGGATGTGCTCTGTGTTTGAACGGTGTTTCATCTGATAATTTGATTGTGTGTTTCACTTGATCCGTTTTACCAAAGTCAAGATCGTTTTGTGCAAATACTTCAGGCATTTGACTGAGTTTTTCTGTTAGGCGCTCTTTCCATTCAACGCTAATGGGGGAAGAGTCAAAGTTGAACTTCAGAGTGGACTTTTGTTCAGTTTTGGACTTTGTAACTTTCACGGAGTGGTCTTGCGATAGGACTCGTTGATATGCACAGATTTCTCCAATGACACTTTTCTGAGGGATTGTCATGTCATGTTCCGACTCATTGGTGAGTATAACTGGAACAAGGTAAGGTGCTCTTTCAGGTAAGTCTATGAGACATGGTTTTACTAGGATACCACCAGGTAAGGCTGACATTAACGGGTGTTCTAACAAGACAGATTTTTCACTGTTGCCGGCTGACACAGCTACAGCGCCATCTAGAACAACTGTTTGGCCTGCAGGAACTAACTGTGGCTCTTTGTTGCGCATGGTCACTAAACCAAGGCTAGTGTCTTTGGACTGTCTGTGCCGTAGCTCAAGGACTTTTAACACTGCCTTATAACCAAGTGACATGGTTGGCTGCAGTTCAGAACATGCATCAGAGTACAGCTCATAAAGTACATCTAATGTGTTTGTCCCTATTAACACTAAGGACTGATCAGCTGCACGTACATTAGGAACCACTAAGGCAATCGTTGGCACTTCAGCTTCAATACCAAGAAAGTCTTTTGGGAAAGTGACATGCATTTCAATGTAGCCTAAGTAAGGTACACTCTGACCGTTAGCTCCCTCCACTTCTAACAGCTCAAAAAGTGGCTTAATCTCATGGTTGGATAAGTACCGTCTGTAATAGGACTCAGGGACAGTGGTCACCTGGGAGCCTGTATCTAACAAACAGCTCACAGTACAGCCATTCACTTTCACTTGTGCTGTACTTTTTGTACCAATTAGACCATTAGGAAAGTTAAAGGGGTCTGTTTTTTTTTTTTTTTTGACTTATTTTGTACCCGTAGGTAGATTTTTTCTGCAGTCCGGTGACAAGCCACCAGCTGCTGGTTGCTGCGTGCGCAAGCGCCCCTTAACTCCCTAACCTGCATGTTTTGGCATGTGGGAGGAAACTGGAGAAATCCCGGAGTAAACCCACGCAAACACGGGGAGAACATGCAAACTCCACACAGATCACTGTTGGCCGGGGGCAGGGATCGAACCCACGATCTCATGATCCCTGCGATCCCCCGGCCGAGGGTAAAACTGTGCTGCCGCGGTGCTAACCACTGCGCCACCGTACAGGTAAGTTTTGGAGTGTGACTTCAGTTTAGCACGTGTCTTGAATGGAGCTTTTGGTTTGGGACGGGTCATCTCTGACCTAGCCTCTGTTTGTCCCGCAACATGGGTAGACTTCAGTTGTAAAGAGGATTTGGGGTTCTGACTGTCCCAAATCTGTCTTTTTACTCTTAGTTCTTTGCGTTTTGCAGCTACAAGTGCAGGGTTTGGCTCTGACTCACAAGTGGCTACAATATGCCCATCTTCGCCACAGCGGAAGCAATACCATGGGTTGGGCCTAGTATTGGGACGGCTGGACGAAGGTAAGTTTTCAGGTTTGTCATGGCCAGGTTTTTTATTTCCAGCTTTCTTAGTTGGGTCTTTCTTCGGTGGTGCTTGTTTCTTTTGTTTCACGACAGCAGCTAATTGGCTCTTTAGATCAGCGACTTGCTTTTTCAGTTCTTTCAGACTGTCCAACTCCATTTCACTATTTGTACTTATTTCAGTGACTGTTTGTTCGTCGGAGGCTGCTTTTGGTTTTGTGGCGCCCAAGTGTTTTTTCATGCAGGTGTTTTTAACTTCTTGTCTGTTTTCAACAGTGCGAAGGTGAAGCAATAACTCTGCATACACAGGTGGATGTTTATCTTTTAGTTCCAGCTGTAGCTCTTTTAGCGGATTATCATCCCAACAGCCTCTGTTAAACTGCTTGAGAAGCTGTTTGTCCACTTCCTGTGGCTCTAGACCGCCTCTACGCACTGTGAGATTGAGCGCCATCTGCAAACGATGCAGATATGCAGAGGGTTTTTCTCCATAATCTTGGAAAGTGTTCATGAATCGCGCAAGCAGTTCCCCACCGTCTTCAGCAGTCCCAAAAGCTGAATCCTAAAGCTTAAGATAGTCGGCAGAGGTGGCTTCAGACCCAAGAAGGCGAATAATATCAGACGCAGGAGCAAGAAGACTTTCAAGGATCCTGCGAGATTTTTCCAAGTCAGACAAAGAAGTATCTTCCATCATCAGGTCAACATGTGAACGCCATGTTTCATAGTCAGCTTCAGTATACGGTCTTGGCATTTTGCCAGAGAAAGCTCTGATTCTCAAGGAGGAATGGGCGTTTGAGGGCTTCTCTGCATTTTTAATGACATGCTCAACTACGATTTTCTGAACCTCTGGTGGGTTAAAATTAGCTGGGCTCAACACTTGAGGTGTCAAGTTTGGTCTAAGAGGGCTTTGGAAGAGTGCTTGAGTGGTTTTAGGGGTGCGAGGCACTTCAACTTGGAGTGGAGGAGAGACTCCACTTTGTGTGGGTTCTACAGTAGGGAAAGCAGGATCAATGTCAGCAGAGACCATTTCAGCTGTCTCAGCAGCTTCAATAGACTTCCCTATTGTGGACATAACCTCCTGCAACACCTCTTCAAAACCTTTTCCACTTAGCTTAGCTAAACCCCTCAGGTTGCTAAGATAAGCCTCAGTAATACTGCCCCCTACAGTTTTAGTGTAGACATCAGTTAGAGCTTGAATGCAATATTTAACCTCAGGATTGCCAGTGGATGGAAAGTAGCACGGCAACGTAGGTGCTAATGCTTCAATGGTTAATCCAGACTCGAACTCTACAATATGACTTTTGTCAAAGTCAGATGAGTTATTAATACTGAGCACCCTACGGATATTGCCATGTTGCTCTAGGAACTCAAAAATGTCTGTGTCTCTTTCTTTATCAACAACACCACTGACAATGACTGCATTAGGGACTTTAACACCATGTTTTTCCACGAAATTCATTTTGATAGTATATAAACTATTTGGTCAGGGGTCAAAACAGAATCCACATCTGTTGTCGCAACACTCCAGGCTCCTGGCTGCGCTCGCCAGATTTTTTTGTGTGTAACACCCACAAACACCTACTCACTTTAGGTGTAGTACCCTTTTTGGTAGTGGTGTGTTATGGCAATGTAGTTACCTTAACTTTTCTACCTAGGCAAAGGGATAATTGGGCCAGCTCAAGTAGACCCTAGGTTCGTAGGAGCCTGGAGGGCATAACAACAGATGACTCACACCGATACATGGAACTTGCAACTATATATATTTCTTTTTACAAATGTGTATTATTTACAAATATGTATAATTAAAAAAAAACACACTTGTCACAATAATAAAAAAAAAAAAAATAAAGTACTCCAAAATATAGTTAAAATATTCACAGTTCTTGGTATCAGTCCAGGTGACCAGTTGGGTCACTTTTACCAGTCACTAGGGTTCGGGCTTTGGCTTTGGCCATCCAGATCTGGAGAATTCACAGTCCTCTGAATCCAGCACAAAAAAACCTGACCTACATAATAGTTCAGAACAAAAGCTTAATCTATAATCTAAGTCAAGTGCATTGGAAAGCACTTGACAAGAAAAAAAGTAACAGAAAAGTGTGCTAGCACAACAATTTTCAGAATCAGAATCAGAATCAGAATCAGCTTTATTGGCCAAGTATGCACAACACATACAAGGAATTTGACTTTGGCTAAAAACTTGCTCTCGTTGTTCAAGTGGAGGATTTAAATACGGATTCAATGACAACAGAGTATGTACAGTAAATTACAGTCTGTCCACGTTTCTATAAAAGGATGCAAATATATACAGGAATATATGCAGTTATTTACTCAGACTAACCACACTTTGCAGAAATATATGAAAAAATATACAATCACACAGTATTTCAATGTGGACTCAGATTCAGTGATATAATGTGAATGAAGTAAAAAGCAGTGTGAGAGTTATGTGCAATGTAATAATGGATGAAAAGTCATGAGTACAGCAAACAGGTAGGACTAGGTGAATGTTAGGAGTTCATCAGAGTGATGGCTTGAGGAAAGAAACTGTTCCTGTGACGGGTGGTTTTGACCTTCAGTGATCTGTAACGACGACCAGAAGATAGAAGTTCAAACAGTTTGTGGCCGGGGTGTGATGGGTCAGCACAGATGTTTCCCGCCCGTTTCCTGGTTATGGACCGATATAAGTTCTCAATGGAGGGTAGGTCGGTACCAATGATCCTCTCCGCAGACTTAATGATCCGCTGCAGTCTGGTCTTGTCCTGTTTAGTGGCAGATCCAAACCAGACAGTGATGGAAAAGCAGAGGACAGATTGGATGATGGCGGTGTAGAAGACAACCAGCAGCTCCTGAGGCAAATCAAACTTCTTGAGCTGACGCAGAAAAAACAATCTCTGCTGGGCCTTTTTCCGGACAGTGTCTATATGGGAGGACCACTTCAGGTTCCGGGAGATTGTGGTACCCAGAAACTTGAAGGAGTCCACAGTGGACACTGTGCTGTTGAGGATGGTGAGTGGGGGGAATGAAGGGGGGTGTCGCCTGAAATCCACAGTCATCTCCACCGTTTTGGCTGGGTTAAGTTCAAGATGGTTCTGGCTGCACCAGAGGATCAGCTGCTCCACCTCCCGCCTGTATGCAGACTCATCATCATCCCGGATCAAACCGATGACTGTGGTGTCGTCCGCAAACTTCAGGAGCTTCACCGAAGGGTCCTCTGAGGTGCAGTCGTTGGAGTAGAGGGAGAAGAGCAGTGGGGAAAGGACACATCCTTGGGGGGCGCCAGTACTAATTTTTCGGGAGCTGGATGTAAATCTCCCTAGCTTCACCTGTTGCCACCTGTCAGTCAGAAAGCTGGAGATCCACTGGCAGGTGGAGGGGGGCACCTTGAGCTGGAGGAGTTTCTGATGAAGAATGCCTGGGATGATGGTGTTGAACGCTGAGCTGAAGTCGACAAACAGGATCCTGGCGTACGTCCCTGGGGAGTCGAGGTGTTGCAGGATGTAATGTAGTCCCATATTCACTGCATCATCCACTGACCTGTTTGACCGGTAGGCAAACTGCAGTGGGTCCATCAGGGGGCCTGTGATGACCTTCAGGTGGTTCAGCACCAATCTCTCCAAGGATTTCATGACCACAGAGGTCAGGGCAACAGGTCTGTAGTCGTTTAATCCTGTAATAGAGGGTTTCTTGGGAACTGGAATGATGATGGAGCGTTTGAAGCAGGAAGGCACTTCACGCAGCTCCAGTGATCTGTTAAAGATCCGGGTGAAGATGGGGGCCAACTCGTTGGAGCAGACTCTCAGGCAGGACGGAGACACACCATCAGGTCCTGCAGCCTTCTTGATCTTTTGTCTCTGAAAGACCCGGCGCACTTCCTCTTCACAGATCATTAGTGCTGGTGGGAGGTCAGAGTGGAGGAGGGATGGAGTTCCTGGGGCTGCAGATAATCCTTTTGTGTGGGTGGGAGTTGAGAACTGTAGGTTCTTTTCAAACCTGCAGTAAAAGCTGTTTAGGTCATTAGCCAGCTGGAGGTTTTCCGCAGGGTGGGGGGATGGTCTCCTGTAGTTGGTGATATTCCGTAGGCCTCTCCAGACAGAAGCAGAGTTGTTAGCTGAGAAGTTTTTTTGTAACTTCACACTGTAGCTCCTCTTAGCAAGCCTGGTCTCCTTCGTCAGCATGTTTCTGGCCCGCTTGTACAGAGTCCAGTCACCAGTCCTGTAGGCCTCCTCCTTGGTCTGACGTAGCTGCTTCAGTTTAGGAATGAACCAGGGTTTATTGTTGTTGTATATGCAGAAGGTCTTGGTCTGCACACACATGTCCTCGCAGAAACAGATGTATGACGTCACAGTGTCAGTGAGTTCATTTAGGTTAATGGCTGCAGCTTCAAAAACACTCCAGTCTGTACAGTCAAAGCAGGCTTGTAACTTCAGCTTTGATTCCTCAGTCCATTTCTTCACAGTCCTTACAACAGGCTTGGAAGTTTTTAGTTTCTGTCTGTATGTTGGAATAAGATGGAGCAGACAGTGGTCAGAAAAACCCAGAGCTGCACGGGGGACGGCATGATAGGCATTCCTTAAAACTGTGTAACAGTGGTCAAGTGTATTTGTGTCCCTGGTGGGACATTTAATATGCTGTCTGTATTTAGGAAGCTCATTTGTGAGATTAGCTCTATTGAAATCACCCAGAATGATAAGCAGAGAGTCTGGATGTTTTTCCTCCACCTCTGCTATCTGGTCAGCGAGGTGCTGCAGTGCCTCCGTTGTACAAGCAGCAGGCGGGATATAAATTCCGACCAGAATAAATGAGGAGAACTCTCGCAGTGAATAAAAGGGTTTACAGTTTATGAACAGTGACTCTAGGTTCGGACTACAAAACTTCTTCAACACTGTGACATCAGTACACCAACCTTCGTTTATGTAGAAGCAGATTCCACCACCCTTAGTCTTTCCAGAGAATTCTCGGCTGCGATCAGCGCGAAACAGTTGGAATCCGTCCAGACGCACCGCGCTGTCCGGGATGTGTTCACTCAGCCAGGACTCCGTGAAACAAAGGGCGCCAGATCTGCTAAAATCCCGGTTTTTGTGAGTCAGGAGCAGCAGTTCATCCATTTTGTTCGCCAAACTGCGGATATTTGCCAGATGGATCGATGGGAGCGGCGTGCGAAATCCTCGTTTCTTCAACCTGACTAGCGCACCGGCACTAGCGCACCGGCACGTTTACCACGCCGCCTTCGTTTCCGGCCAGCGCCAATAGCCGCTGCTCCCACAGCTAAGATTGACTGAAAAAACTTCAGATCAGCAGCAGTAACTGGCGGAGAAGTTGCATTGGGAGGTAGTCTGAGTGAAAGTAGTTCCTCCCTTGAATAGGTGATTCGGACAGAAGAGCAGAAGTCCAAAAAAACACACAAAATTATCAAAAACATCAGAGAGCAGAAGCCAGTGGCTGCCATCCGCGGCGCCATCTTGGATTTTTTACAATTTGCACAATTTTGCTCTTTAAAACACATATAAAACACAGGTTCAACATTCACCATTGAATAACAATCAAGGGCAAGGGAAATGGGACCATTTTTAACCATTACAACTTTGAAAAGTGCCCTTTTCTGATGGAAAAACTAGCCGAAATTAGCATCGGCGATTAGCATTTCAAGCTAGAGGTTAGCATTCCCATACACAATCAATAGAGAGCACTCACCATGCTAAGTGGCTCGTGCGTCAAGGGGTTCCCGCACTCAACGGCGTTAACAGCCTTTGGATCCCAATCTTAAAATTTAATAAATGGGGCATTAGAATTTGCTAATACAGCAATGTCTCATTGCAGGTGTTTATTCAGGCTTACCAATCTCAAGTTTTGTCCAAGCAAAGGCTGCTATTAGCACGTTAGCTCATCGTCTCCATGAGGAATCGCATTCTCTCGGTCGTGTCTCGGCAGTGTCTGACAGCGTTCTGCATATTACACACAGACCGAGCGAGGGAACGCGTGACCCCATTGGCTGGCGTGACCAAGCAACAGCGCAGCCATTGGTTGCTCAAAATACCAACACACATATTAGGAACTTCATCAAAACTTTCTAGAAAATGTTCCTAACTATTTATGAATATATATTTATTTAAATATTCATATTCAAATTATTTATTCCCATTGTGAAATGGGTGTTTTTCTTTTTAAAAGTGGTATCAATATTTATAATTTAATTCACGTTTCTAGCACTGGGTTACACTTGGGTTTCCCTGGCTGTGTCTTCACAACCTCACCATTGACTGGCCCTCGGGGAATATTAGGTCATGGAGCTCATTCTGCCTCAGCACCTGTCTCCAGTCAGCCACTTGCTCACCATCCATTCCCCTGGAGTCTCCCACTGCCTCGGCCCCGGACCTGACCAAAGTTCCCCCTGAATATCATGACCTCGGAGCCTTCTTCAGCAAGTCCCAGGCCCTATCCCTGCCCCCTCACTGGCTGTTTGATTGCGCCATTAACCTCCGTCCGGGAGATCCGTTACCATCTAGCCAGCTGTATAGCCTTTCCCTGCCGGAGGGGGCAGCTATGGAAGCTTACATCAAGGAGTCCCTAAGTTCGGGCATAATCCGTCCATCTTCTTCGGCAGTGGGGGCGGGGTTCTTTTTTGTTGGCAAGAAGGATGGCTCTTTAAGACCATGTATTGATTTCAGGGAACTTAACAATATTACCATTAAGGACAAATACACCCTTCCCTTGCTTAACTCAGCCTTTGACTCTCTCCAGGGGGCGTCCTGGTTCTCCAAGCTGGATCTGCGCAATGCCTACCATCTGGTGCGGATCCGCGAGGGAGATGAGTGGAAGACAGGTTTTCGCACCCCCAGTGGTCATTTTGAATACTTAGTAATGCCTTTTGGGCTTACCAATGCACCTGCTGTATTCCAGCGGCTCATTAATGACATGCTGAGGGATTTTCTGGGGGGTTTTGTATTTGTCTACCTGGATGACATTCTGATTTTTTCTAAATCCTTAGAAGAACATCAAGTGGCGCTGGCTGGAGGCCTCCACTGGCAACCGGGGGGAGCGTTGGCCTCCTCGGCTTCATCGGCGGATCCAGTTGCTCGGTTGCTGGTCGGCGGGTGAGCTTCTCCCTTGATTCTAATCAAATAAAATCAAAATCAAACTACTCATTATGCCTCCAAAAAAGAGTCAGACACATGGAGAGGAGCTGGAGGAGATTAAACTCTCCCTAAACTTTATGTCTGAGGAAATATCTAAAATAGCTAAACAACAAACGCTGCTTGTCAACCTTATGGAACAAGTGCGCGAGCTAAAGGCTGTAATTATGGACAAGGACAAGAAAATTAAATCCTTAGAAAAATGTGTGGATGAACTAGAACAATATACAAGAATGGATGACGTCATTGTGAGCGGTGTGAACAGCAGACACCGCTCCTATGCACGTGTGACAGCTGGAGTTGGTGATCAGGATGGGCAGGATGAGACACTGGCTGACTGGCACACTCTTGAGCAGCAGGTATTGACCTTTTTCAATTCTAAAAACATTGTTGTGGACAATGAGACTATTTCAGCTTGCCACACATTATCCAATAAAAACAGTAGAGGAAAACCAGCGATTATCATCCGATTCGTCAGTAGGAAAGCAAAAATTGATCTTCTGCGACAAGCAAAAAAACTGAGAGGAACGGCTGTCTACATAAATGAACATTTAACAAAAAAGAACTCCGAAATAGCTAGACAAGCCAGGGCCCTCAGAAAACAAGGAAAAATACAGTCGACATGGACAAGAAACTGTAAGGTGTGGATAAAGCTGCTTGGCACTCCAGAAGACGCTAAAGTAATGATGATTAGAGAAATGGAGGAATTGGACAGATTTAAACCTTAGCCCTGATTCAGGAATAACGGTGCAGTAATCATGAGTGGAAATTTTGTGTTCTTTTCCTTTTTTCTTCTTGGTGTACATGGTTGTCATAAATTATGTTTAGTCAATCATTCTTCCTCATTTGATGATGGAGGTGTAGTGGGGCAAATTGAAGCTGGAAATTTTGTTAGTGCTGAACAGCAACCACAGGACGTTTTGGGAGGTGTTGACCCAGACAACAATTATTTTGGTCATATTAATAATAAGTGTGTTTATTATGAAGAACAACAATTAAATGGAATTATGAATTTGGATCAAACATTAACAATAATACATATTAATAGTAGGAGTCTCTATGCAAACTTTGATAGTATTAAGGAGTTTTTGAATCAATTTAATACACCATTTAGGATTATTGCAATAAGTGAAACATGGATTAATGAAGAAAAAGATGTAAATTTTGAACTAGATGGATATGAGATGTACACACAAAATAGGAAATGTAAAAGTGGTGGTGGGGTAGCACTGTATGTTGATAGAAAATTAAAAAGTAAAAAAGTAGACAGTATGACATCAGCAGTGAATGAAAATATGGAATGTTTAACAACTGAGATTACGATGGAAAAAAGAAAAAATATAATAGTAAGTTGTATATATAGAGCACCGGGATCTGATATGGAAAAATTTAAAAATGGGATGGAAAAGATGTATGCAAAAATAAGACAAAAAGATATCTTTATTTGTGGTGACTTTAATATAGATTTAATGAAAATAAAACAACACAAACCAACTGAAGATTTCTTAGATACAATGTATAGCTTAACCTTATTTCCAAAGATTACAAAACCTACAAGAATAACGACACACTGTGCTACCCTGATAGACAACATTTTTACCACTGTTATTGAATATAATATGGTGAGTGGTATAATAATAAATGATATTAGTGACCACTTGCCTGTATTTGTTTCTTTAGATGTTAATTATGGGGCTAATGAGAGTAATAATAATAATAAACTATGTAAAAAGATTATTTATAAAAGAATACGAACAGAAGATAGAATCAGTGATTTAAAAGAAGACTTAATGTTACAGAATTGGGATGTTGTCTATAGAGAGAAAAATGTGGACTTGGCATATGATAAATTTATTGATATATTTAAATTATTATATGATAAAAACTGTCCAATTAAAGAAATTAATAAAAAACACATATACAAAAATTGCCATGGTTAACCAAAGGGTTACAAAATGCTTGAAAAAAAAATTATCTCTATAAAAATTTTAGTAAATTAAGAACTAAAGAATCTGAAAAAAGATATAAAACATGTAAAAATAAATTAACTGAAATAATACGAACTAGTAAAAAATTATATTATAGGAAAATGTTAAATGAAAATAAAAATAATATAAAAGGAGTCTGGGATATATTAAACAAATTAAGGAAAAATGGAACTAAGAAAATGATATATCCAGAGTATTTTACTGATAATTGTGGTGATATTTATGATGAGAATATGGTAGTAAATAAAATGAATACATTTTTTGTAAGTATTGGGCCAGAGTTGGCAGCAAAGATTCCAAATCAAGGAAAAGACACTGTGAGTGAGACTTTAATTGGAAGTAACCCTCGGTCAATTTTTCTTACAGCGGTGGATGAACTAGAGGTAAAATCTGTTGTTGAAAAGTGTCAAAATAAATTATCTACTGATTGTGATGGTATTGATATGGCACTAATAAAAAGAACTGTTGATGGTATATTAAAACCATTCACATACTGTATATTTGTAATTTATCATTTCAAACTGGTTCATTCCCGCAGAAAATGAAAATAGCAAAAGTAATTCCATTATTTAAGCAAGGAAATAAACACCAATACACAAACTACAGACCAGTATCACTTCTCCCACAATTTTCAAAAATTCTGGAAAAACTTTTCAACAACAGATTAGAAAACTTTTTAAATAAACAGGATGTGCTGAATCAGAACCAATATGGGTTTAGAGCCAAGAGTACAACATCGTTGGCAATAATGGATGCAACAGAGGAAATAATAAATGCATTAGATCAAGGAAAATATGCAATTGGTGTGTTTATAGATTTTAGAAAAGCATTTGATACAATAAATGATTCAATACTTCTTAATAAATTGCAAATGTATGGTATTAGGGGAATTGCTCTGAAATGGGTTACAACTTATCTATCTGAGAGACAACAATTTGTGAAAATGGGAGAATATCTGTCTGGGTGTATGGGAATTGCCTGTGGGGTCCCCCAAGGGTCAGTATTGGGCCCCAAATTATTTAACATATATATAAATGATATATTCCAAGTTTCTAAATTATTAAAAATAATATTATTTGCTGATGATACTAATATATTTTATTCTGGAAATAATTATAATCAACTAATCCATACTCTAAATAATGAATTAAATAAGCTAAAAAAAATGGATGGATTGTAATAAACTATCACTAAATATAGATAAAACTAAGGTAATGATATTTGGTAATTGTAAAAATAAAGAAGATATACACATTCATATAGATAATGTAATTATTGAAAAAGTTAAGGAGATCAAGTTTTTGGGTGTAGTACTGGATGATAAAATTAGTTGGAAACCACATGTCAGATACATACAAAATAAAGTTGCAAAAAATATTGCAATTATAAATAAAATTAAGCAGGTCCTAGATTATAAATCACTTCATATTTTGTATTGTTCATTAGTACTTCCATACTTGACTTATTGTATAGAGGTTTGGGGTAACAGTTATAAAAGTAAACTTAATTCATTGTTAATATTACAAAAAAGGGCAGTCCGTGTTATACACAAAGTCGGGTACCTCGAACATACTAATTTATTGTTTTTACATTCGAAGTTATTGAAATTATGGGATCTGGTTCATTATACCACAGCACAATTAATGTTTAAAGTTAGTAAAAACCTCTTGCCACACAATATACAGAATCTATTCAGGGAGAGAGAAGGGAAATATAATTTACGGGGGAATACAAAATTTAAAATTCACTTAGTAAGATCTACAAGGAAGAGTTTTTGTGTGTGTGTGTGTGTGGTAAAATTGTGGAATGGGTTGGGGGAGAAACACAGGCAATGTCCCAACATCCATATATTTAAATCAACATATAAAGAAATGATTTTTGAGCAGTATGAGAATGAAGGGCAGTGATGTTACATTGTGTCTTCAGTGAGGGAAGGTTGTTGTGTGTTATGGTGATTGTGAAGGTGATGGTGTTGTTTGTGTTTGCATTGAACATGCCAGAAGTGTATGTTTATTGTTGTTGTAATATTGTTGGATATGGACTGTCATTGTTGTGTCATTTTTGTTGTATAATTTGACTATGGGTGTATTACGGTGAATGTGGTTGTGGGATAATGATGATTATGAGTAATACTGTAATTTGTTTGGTGTGGAGAAGGGGTGGGACTGTATAAGCGTTGGCTTCTTCCCACTCCTTTTGAACATTTTATTTTTGGTTTGTTTTTTTGTTGTGTTTTGAACTCTCTTCTTTCTTTCTTTAACAATGTTCAAATAAAAAAATCAATGTCAATGTCAAAAGTGCATGTAAGGAGAGTGCTGCAGCGGTTGTTGGAGAACCAACTTTATGTCAAGGCAGAGAAGTGTGAGTTCCACACCTCTAAGACATCGTTTTTGGGGTTCATCATCTCGCATAAGGAGATCCTCCTGGAACCTGGGAAAATTAAGGCAGTAGTGGAATGGCCAACTCCATCCTCCAGGAAGCAGCTCCAGTAGTTCCTGGGGTTTGCAAACTTCTACTGTCGGTTCCTCAAGAACTACAGCAGCCTGGCCCTTCCCCTGACGCACCTCACGTCGACCAAAGTGCGCTTTCAGTGGATGGAAGAGGCGGCTACGGCCTTTGCAGACCTCAAGAGGCAGTTTTCCAAATCCCCCATTCTGGTGCAGGTGGATCCTGATCTTCAGTGTCTGGTGGAGGTGGACGCCTCGGATTCTGGAGTGGGGGCCGTCTTATCTCAGCGCTCCCTGGCGGATGGGCCGGTCCGACCGTGTGCTGCCTTCTCCCGGCGGCTGTCCCCTGCGGAGCGCAAGTACAGCATCAGCGACAGGGAGCTTCTGGCCGTTAATTTGGCTCTGGAGGAGTGGCGCCATTGGCTGGAGGGGGCTTCACAGCCGTTTGTGGTCTGGACGGACCACAGGAACCTGGAGCACCTGAGGACGGCCAAGTGCCTGAATGCCCGCCAGGCCCGCTGGTCCCTGTTTTTTGGGCGATTTGACTTCACCATCACGTATCGTCCCCGGTCCAAAAATATCAAACCGGACGCCCTCTCGAGGCAATTCGCCACAGATGCCATGAAACCTGAGGATCATCCCGTCCTTCCTACCTCCTGTGTTATGTGTGCCATTTCATGGGGGATCAAGGAGAAGATCAGGAGGGCGCAAGAGTCGGAGATGGACCTGGGCAGGGGGCCAGCGGGTAAGATGTTTGTCCCATCGGCTGTCCAGGGTGATGTTATCGAATGGGCCCACTCCTCTAAGTTTGTCTGCCATCCCGGTTGACGGTGCACAGAGGAGCTTCTGCAACATTTGTTCTGGTGGCCCTCTCTTCAGAAGGACATCGGGGAATACGTCCGTGCCTGCCCTCAATGTGCCACTGGGAAGTCCCCATCATCCCCTCCGGCTGGGCTACTCCACCCTCTCCCGACTCCTGGCAGGCCCTGGTCCCATGTGGCGTTGGATTTCATCACCGGCCTTCCCCCCTCCAACAACTACACAGCGGTGCTCACCATAGTGGACCGGTTCTCCAAGGCGGCCCATTGTGTCCCTCTCCCAGGTCTGCCTACGGCCAAGGAGACTGCAGACCTGCTGGTTCAACATGTGGTGAGACTGCACGGGATTCCTCTAGACATCGTGTCCGATTGGGGTCCCCAGTTCGTCTCTTGGGTGTGGAGGTCATTTTGTAACGCCCTTGGGGCCACAGTGAGCCTGTCATCCGGCTACCACCCGCAGTTGAATGGCCAGTGTGAGCGGACTAACCAGGAGTTGGAGGCGGCGCTGCGGTGTGTGACGTCACACAACTCGGCCTCTTGGAGTTCTTACCTGCCATGGGTCGAGTATGCCCACAACTCAACGGTCTCTTCAGCTACAGGTATGTCCCCGTTTCAGGCTTCACTTGGGTATTCTCCCCCATTGTTTCCCGAGGAGGAGGGTGGCATTGCCGTGCCATTGGTCCAGGCACACCTGAGACTCTGTCGTTGGCTGGGGAGGGCTACCCGGGCAGCGCTGCGGCGGACGGCGGAGCGCAACTCTGCAGTGGCTAACCGCCACAGGACCCCAGCTCCGTCATACCAGGTGGGCCAGCAGGTTTGGTTATCAACTAAAAATATCAACCTAAAGGCCAAACGCCGGAAGATGACGAAACGTTTTATTGGTCCCTTTGTCATCTCCCGCATTATTAATCCCGTGTCTGCACGACAGGAGTTCCGCCCCTCCCTCCACATATGCCCCACTTTTCATGTGTCTCAGGTGAAACTTGTGTCTTCCAGCTCACTGTGTCCTCCTCTCAGGTCTCCACCCCTTCCGAGGATGATCGACGGCAGTCCGGCGTGGGGTGTGACAGCTATCCTGGACGTCCGTCGCCAGTGGACTGGGAGGGCTACGGTCCGGAGGCGAGGTCCTGGGTGCGTTCCGCCTGCGTGCTGGATAAAGATCTCATCAGGGAGTTCCATCGGACGCACCCAGGTAGGCTGGAACGATTGCCAAGAGGCGCTCATTAGGGGGGGAGTACTGTCATGGCCTGCTCTGCTAATCATCCCCAGCTGCGCGCTCACCTGGTTCCCATTACAGCTGGCCTATTTATTCCGCGCTGCCCGGACGAGCGGTGCGGAGATGTCTCACTGCGCTCCAGAGGAGCTTCATTGCCAGCTCTTTCTACCCGTCGTGATCTCATCCAAAGCCTGCTTCGTTCCTCGCCAGAGAATCCCTCCAGCCGTTCACGTAAGCACACTCCTCAACTTACCCTGTCTTCCAGTCCCCTGTGCACAGGCGGGGCCCGTGACGGTGGATTCCTCCTTCCCTCCTTCATCATCAAACTCCCCAGATACTCACCTGCAGGAGCTGCACTCCCGATCGAAGGACACTGTCTTCCTGGCCGTAGCCGTCGTGGTGAACCTGAGCTGATCTCCATCTGCTCCCACAGTCAGCAACAGTGTAACTGTTTAACTCCAGCTACAACACTCACTAACCAACTCTCTCTGTGTGTCTTTAGGGTTGTTGGGTCGTATGGTGTGCCGCTCTGTCCCTGCTGCTCCTGCCTACACTGTCATGCACCAACATACTCATTCTTGCTGTTAATAAACCTAACTGTATCAATTCGAGGTCTGTGTCTTGTCTCTGGGTCAAAGAACCATGTCACTCTTGCCTTGTACCGGTGCCTCGTGGACCCACAGCCATAACATCTTGGCAAACTCGGGGTGGACCTAATTTTTATAGCGGCAGCATACTCTTCTTCATCCTCGCTGTCCTTGCTATCTGGATCCACAGCCAGAGCCTTCATCCGTGGTTCCTTGTGCCCCAGCGAACTTCTGTCTTCCAAATCCTTTGATAATTTCTCCACAATCTCAAACTGTTGGGCTATCTCGTCAGCTGTGGCTAATGTCATCTCGCCCGTGTGTGTCAGGAGCTTTGATCGTGCTGCTGAATAGAGGACGTGCTCCGCCAATTGGTCACTGATCATTTCATCCTCTAACGCTCCAAAATGGCACTCCACCGCCAGCTGACGCAGATCTGCAACGAATTGCTGTACTGACTCGCCAGTCTGCTGGTGGCGCTGCTGAAACTGAATTCTTTTGACTGTGATGTTTTCTGGGGTGCGAAAGTAGCGTGCCATCAGTCCCACCATGTCATCAAAGCTACGTATCACTAACACCCAGTGTGATGAGAATCCTCTGACGCAGAATCCTCTGAGAATATCGCACGCAGTTTTTCCAACTCACCAAGTTCCAGGGCCACCAGATAATTTTGGAAGGCTGTGTACCACCTCTCCCACGGAACGGGTGGCTCGCCTGGGACCTCCAGAGATGGCTGCAAGCTAGAAAAACCCCTCTCCATACCTTTTACCTCGTCGCCAAATGTTATGTCCATAACTGGGTAGACAATGAGTTGGCTGAAAGTGCAGTAGAACGTACGTAGCTTTATTAGGTGAACCAACAGTATAACAGGCGCTCCGTACAGGCCAATGGGTCAACGGTGAAAGAGACTAAGTCCCTTCCTTCCTGGCCCTTTATACCCCAGGTGACGCCATCACCGGGAAAGTGGACCGTCACCTCCCACTACACCCAGGGTGCCACAGCCACCATCTTACTACACTACAAGGGCTCCGTGCACCTAACCCCACATGCAGCTGCTGGCAGAGGTAAAGGCGGAAGAGACCGCCCCACTACCTGCAACCCTGCTTATACACACAGGGTTGGTGGAACCTGAAGATGGAGATACCGTCCAGTGCTACACAAATAAAAGCTCCAAATGAAAACAATATATTGTAACGTTGGGGCTGTGTTAAGGGGGCGGGGATTCTCCCGGCATACTTGGGCCGCGGAGGATTCAAAGAGTGTTATTATTCGTGTGTTCTAAGTGTTATTGCTGTGTCATTATAACTGCGTTATAATGACACAGCAGTGTTATAAAACCAGTTAGAGCAGTGATCGATTATTGTGTTTGTGTCACCGTAAGTGAGACGGGGGTCTGTGTGAATGACCTCCCCTCCTGTCTGTGTTGAGTGGGTGTGTATAAACAAAGCCTGTTTCGTCACAGTCATCTCTCCTTTCTTGTGTGAACCCTCACTACGTCACACTGGTGTCAGAAGTTGGGATATGGAGCAGATGGAAGCCAGGATCAGAGCAGAGATCCAGCAGCTGGAGCGGTTCATCGCTCAGCTGGGAATGGACGACAGAGCTGGTACACCGACCTCCAGAGTTGCTCTCCGGACTGAATGGAGCAACGGACCTGACGGCAACAGCGTACCCCGCCTTCTGCCTTTCTCAAGGCAGGGCGGGCTAAGCAGAGCAGATCAGCCCAGCTTCCCGCCCTTTTCAGGGCAGAACGGGCCGGCGATTCCAATGCGACCAGGGGCGGCGATTGACCAAGAGGCGACCATCCCACCCATCCGCCAGTGGGCAAAACTTCCCTGCTTTAACGGTGAAACCCTGCTGGACAACTATCTGGTCCAGGTTGAGCTGGCTGCTGCATTGAACAGCTGGCCACCCGAAGAGACCGCCGTGCAGGTCGCGCTGGCCCTGGATGGAAGGGCTCTCCGCACGCTGTCCGATCTCCGGCCTGAGGAACGTCGCAGCTGGCCAGTGCTACAAGGAGCGCTCCAGAGGCAGTTTGGGAGAGCGGCTGATGCTAAGCATGGCCAGGAACAGCTGGCCAACTGCCGGCGAAGCAGCCGAGAGAGCCTGGCAGCCTACGCAGCAGACATACAGCTGCTGACGCTGTGAGGCTACCCGGATTTCGTGCCAGGGGCAGCGGAGAAGCTTGCCCTCCTCAACTTCATCTGGGGGCTTTGCCTGGCCCAGCTCCAGAGCCACATCCAGATTCACGCTGCGAGCGGCTGGGAGACGGCTGTGGCAGAAGTGGAGTGGGTGGAACCGCTAAAGGATTGTGCAGCTGATGCATCAGCACTGAGGCAGAGAGCCTTCCAGACCACGGCTGAGAGCGAGGAGGAGGAGGAGGAGGAATAGCGCCAGATCACAGCGGCGCGGCCACAGAGAAGACAGCCACGGCGGCGCGAGGAAAGGTGCTTCTGCTGCGGGGAGCCAGGACACATAGCCCGGTACTGCCCTGCACTCACCCCGTGACAAACCGGCCCCTCGCCAACGTTAAACAAGAGTGAGGTGGCATGAACGGAGACCTGCCACTTCCCACAGACATTTTCCCCGATGAACTGTCACCACGTGTGGGCCGAATTGGACACTCGCCAGGGTTGTACCTACAGTTCAGGTTGGACAACACACCGATCCGGGCCCTGATCAACACCGGTTCTACCATCTCCCTGGTCCTATCTGGAGTGCTGCCAGGTATGGACGAGGCAGAACCGCAGGGGTGGGAACCCACCGGGTGCTGTGTCACCACGGCCACCGGTGAGCGCGCCAGACTGGGAGGGCGGTGAGTTCTTGTGGTGGGGGTGGCCTGCCAGAACACAAACCACCCATTCTGGCTGGCTGACATTCAAGACCCCTGCATTATTGGACTCGATCTGCTCACAGCATGGGGTGCAAAAATTGACTGTGTTGAGGGGGGTGTTTAAATAAAGCCTGTTTCATCACAGTCATCTCTCCCTTCTTGTGTGAACCCTCACAACGTCACAATATGAACAATAAATATAAGTACATTACGCTGTCCACACCAAAGACTGTAAAGATAAACAGGCTATAAAATTATAGTGGCTCGAGAAATATCCATTACGGCGCCTACAGGTGATACAATAAGCAAAAACACTGCTATAAAAGACTCCATCTTCATAAAGAACACAGACGAAAGAGAGGTCATTGAAATTGTTAAATCGTTTAAAAGTAAAACATCTACGGACTGTGATGGTATTGACATGCTCTTAGTCAAAACTGTTATTGAATGCTTAGTGAAACCACTGACGTATATCTGTAACCTGTCTCTCCAAACAGGTATATTTCCCAATGCAATGAAAATAGCTAAAGTAATTCCGATATACAAGACGGGTGACAGAGGGGAATTCTCAAACTATAGACCAATTTCACTATTGCCGCAATTTTCCAAGATACTGTACTTGAAAAAATATTCTGTGAGAGAATTGACAACTTCATAATGAAGAATAATTTATTGTGTGAGCAGCAATATGGGTTCAGACACAAGAGGACAACTGCATTTGCTCTAATGGAATTTATAGAAAAAATATCAACTGCTGTTGAAAATAAAGAGTATTCAGTTGGAGTATTCCTGGATCTTAAAAAAGCATTTGATACAGTGGATCATAATTTATTATTAAAGAAACTACAAAATTGTGGTATTAGGGGGGTAGCACTGTCCTGGTTATGTAGTTACTTAAAGAATAGATTGTGGAAATGTGAAAATGACGAGGCAGAGTTTATCTCTCGAGTCAGTTTTATTCACATCTTCCAACATCTCAAAGCAGAATAAAAGAGAATGACAAAGGGAACTCTCATCCTTAAATACCAGGACTCTTACAGTTAAAAACTGGCTGAAAAATAAACAAGAATGTACTCATGTATGAATTAATTGTCTGCAAAGTGTGAGTGAATGAAGGGAAGGAATAAATGTGTTTGTTTATAGTGAGTGACGGAGGGAGGAAGGCCTGAAATAGGCAAATGTGAGTTATGTTATATGTGTTAAATGTGAGTCAGGCTGTTATATTTGTGTATTTATAATATTTATAATATTTATGTTAAATGTGAGTCAGGCTGTTATATTTGTGTATTTATAATATTTATAATATTTATAATTGTGTATTTATAATTTTTCTGCATTGATGTATGTGGTTATTGTGTATATTTTTTATCTTGATTCTTTTTTCTAAAGCCCATCCAGGGACAAGAGTTGCAAATTAGCTAATAGCTATACACTCTATGTGCAACACATCAGATTGATTGTCTTTGATTAATTGTCTATGTTTATTGCACTGTCCCTGTCAAATAAACTAATCTACTACTACTAACAGGCCACATGTCTCACAAAACCATTGCATTATAAAGACAGCAACAATGCATCCTCTCTGCATGATATCACACCACTATCTACAATGCATCCCTTCATTAATCCTTTAATAATATCCCACAGTCTCAAGCTTTGCATACCAAAGCTAACTCTCCTGCAGCTTCCTGTAATAGCCACAGAAGCTCTGCCCTTGCTCTGGTCTAAAATGTGAGTCCAAAAGCAGGTCACGAATGTGTGTCCCCACAAGATATCAGTATGTATGTGTTGGTAACAAAAACTCACAGTTACTGAAGGTTACTTGTGGAGTCCCACAGGGTTCAGTTTTGGGGCCATTGTTATTCAATATGTATATAAATGATATATGTAAAGTTTCAGAAAAAATGGATTTAATATCGTTTGCCGATGACACTAATTTATTATGCAGTGGAAGCAATTTGGAACAACTTTTGGATACACTCAGAAAGGAATTAGGAAAGCTTAAACTGTGGTTTGATTCAAGCAAATTAACAATCAATTAAAGTAAGACAAAATTTATAGTGTAAATGTATAGTATAATTTAATTGGAGTGGTGGCTCAGTTGGTAGAGCATCTGCCCCACACCTGGGAGACAGGGGTTCAAATCCTGGCCAGGTCATGCTGAAGACCATATAAAAGCGGATCTTCCTGCCGTCCAGCTTGGTGCTCAGCAATAATGGAATGGAGGAGGGAAATTTGTGGCGGCGCCTTGCATGGCAGCGGCCCTGTGATTCTACACTTGAGGTGTGTGTGATTAACACAGTAGATAGTAATTTAATTTTTTTAGTTTTTAACAACCATCACAACAACTTAGTATCTAAACTCAGTGTAAATGGTGTAGAGATTGAAAGGGTATCTGAAACTAAATTTCTTGGAGTAATAATTGATAATAAACTGTGTTGGAAGTCACATATTAATTATATTAAAGGTATAATCAAATAATTAAAGGCGCCTCCTGGACGCCTCCCACTTGAGGTGTTTCAGGCACGTCCCACTGGGAGGAGACCCCGGGGCAGACCCAGGACTCGGTGGAGAGACTATGTCTCCCAGCTGGTCTGGGAACGCCTTGGTATCCCCTCTGAAGAGCCGGAGCAGGTGGCTGGGGAGAGGGAAGTCTGGGCTTCTCTGCTTGAACTGCTGCCTCCGCAACCCGGACCTCCGGAAAAGCGGTAGAAGATGGATGGATATATTAAAGGTAAAATATCTAAATCAATCGCAATACTACACAGAGTGAAATATTTGCTGAATCAACCCACATTATATACCTTGTATCATTCATTAATACTCCCATACATGACATATTGTACTGAAGTATGGGGAAATACATATAAAACAAACATATATCCAGTCTTTATGCTTCAGAAGAGAGCTATTAGAATAATAAACAAAGCTGCTTACAGGGAACCAACAAACCCACTTTTTCTTAAATTAAAAGCTCTCAAGTTGAAAGATCTGGTTGACTTTAAAACTGCAGTAATAATATTTAAAGTGAAGAATCTATCACTGCCCGCAAATTTCCAAAAGTTGTTCCAAATAAGGGAGAAACAATATCATTTCAGAGGAACATGTATATTTCAAAAACCTTCAGTGAGAACTACCACCAAGCAACACTGTGTTTCAGTGCAAGGAGTCAGATTATGGAACGATTTTGGACCTGAATTAAAATCATGTACAAAGCTTGGACAATTTAAACAAAAACCAAAGGAAGAAATACTCCAAACATTTATACAAGATGACATGTAAAATCACATAAGGATTGTCATATCCAGGCTGTGTTGTAGCTTAGTTTTTTTGTCACGTTTTGTCTTAGCTTTGTTCTGATTTGTAATGACTTTTCTTTTCTTTTTGAATTCTTAGATGGAACATGGGTGGGCAATATAAGCTGCAGCTTCAGCCATCACCCATTTATATTATTCTGTTCCTTTTAATCTGTACTTTTAATCTATCCGAAATATTCATTCATTCATTCATTCATTCATTCATTCATAGCATTAAAAGTGGCTGTAATTGCAGACTCTCACCGCTGTGGTGAGGAGCGTGAGAGCCAAGTAAAGATGGTGGTGATCACCATGATTCATCACAGCTCGTGACTCCAGAGAACCTGTGGACGGGTTCGGTTCGGTTCGGGTTTGTGCTTTTATTTTGTGATTTATTTCCCTGCCAGACCGGAAGCACCGTCCCGCATCCATAATAAAAGCCTTCCGCAGTAGCCCCGCCCCCTCCGAGGAAAATGGCGGATTGGTGAGCTGATGTCTCGCGCTCCTCCTTACGGTTGTGTTCTGGACTTCCGGTTCTGTGAGCCGGATCGCCGCGGGCCCCCTACAGACCCGGACCAGGACCAGGAGCGATGGGGACTCAGGGACCGGGCCGGAAGAGGATCCCGAACCGGGACCGAGTGTCAGCTGAGGACGAGGCTCTGGGTCAGATCGTCAGAGAGGTGAGAACCAGACCGGGACCGTGACCGGACCGGGTCTGACACACTGATTTATTTAGACAGGAGTTGTACAGGGAAGTGAGCGATGGTAGAGGGTGCACAGGTTAGGAGCAGGTCCGCTTCTACACGCTTCCGGTGGCCTGGCCAGGCTGGGTTTGGGAGCTAAACTGATACATGCTGTCCTGCCAAGACCAGCATGACGCCTGAACCGGGCCAGTGTGGAGGAGAACCAGTGAAGCACCGATGAAATGCAGCCGAACCTCAGCAGCAGGTCAGAAGTTAGCAGGGAGGCTGCAGGAGATCCAGAAGGAGATTAAACGCTGTCCAGGTCAGAGAGTCCAGGTCAGAGAGTCCAGATGAGAGGGTCCAGATCAGAGGGTCCAGATCAGAGAGTCCAGTCCAGCATGACGGTGATGAGGGAAGGACAGATCACAGCAGCAGCAGCAACAGAGCGGTTCTACGTCAGACGCAGAGTCGGTCCAACGTTCCGATGAGTGGACATATGATGTGAAGGATTTTGGGAATGAAAGACCTTGTCCACACGCTGCTGTTCCAGCGTGGAGGATGTCAGAAAGGGCTGCAAGAGATGTAAAACCAGTAAAAGACCCGGACCAGACCGGTGGGCCCACCATAATGTTTAATACAGCTGTAATGTGGCTCTTGCTCACCACAAAGTTCCGTCCCTGAGGAGCAGATGGATCATTGTGGTGTGAGCAGAACCAAGACTGCAGCCGGACCGAGGCTGCGGTCCCACTGCTCACGTCTCTTTTCTTTACACATGTGGCCCGTACCGCATGTTTTAATGGCAGTGTGACATGTGGTTTTTCCGCACCAGACCCAGACCACGTTGACGCGCGCTCCTAACTCAGATGCCCGTCTGGTGTTCCAGCACCGCCTCGTCTGGACGCTCGGGCCACGTGTCATCACAGCTCTGCTCACTGAAGTGAGGCGGACGCTGCGGTTCTGTGGCGGAGGAGCCGGCACCACAGCTCGTCCCCGCTCTCTTTCATCAGCCTTCTTCCCGTTATCACCGCATCCTAATTTTGTCTCCACCGACTGCACAGCAGCTTCAACGTTTTGTTTAATTTTTTTTTTTTTTTGAGGGGGGGGGTTCTGGGCTGAAACTGTCAGACATTGCAGGCGCGCGGTGACGGCCCGTTTACTGGACGCTGCAAATTCCTTTTCCCCTGTAAACAGCACACAGTGAGTCCTGGTCGCTGTAATGTGTGAAAAGTCAAGTTAACAGCAACATGACTGTGGAGCGGACTGGTCAGACACGAGCACACAGGTCCAGCAGGGGGGGCTCTGGCGTCTTCTCCTTCCTTTGTGGGACCGGTGTTACACTGCTGGCACTAGCTGCACTGTTTATTCTTCATTACTGTTGTAATGGCTGAGATTATTTTTTATCAGCCTTATTTCTGCAGCTAATCCCGCTGAGACACGGAGTCTGATTTTCAGCAGAGCCGTTCCGTGGATCATTTCTGAATGATTGTAACATTTCATTTTGCTGCGCTGCATCAAGGTCAGCGTTTCCTCTGGCTTACAGACCTTGGTGTGGTGGCAACATATTTTTCCAGGGGGAGGTGGGGTGTCAGGAAACACATGACACTATTGTAACCAGAATATGTCAATTTTATGCTATTAATTTCTTTTTAAAATTTTGCACAGCAACTTTGCATATGGAAGTCACCATTTGAAATATTGTACAACCAAGGCTTGAATGTTGGAATATTGGGCCAGTTGGGTCCCACCCAGACGTCCTGCGTTTGGACTTTTTACTGGTGTCGTCCTTCTCTCCTCCCTCTGCCTGAACTCTTTCCTCTCCTTGGCTCCTCTCTTCTGTCTCATCTTTCCTTCTCTGAGCTCTGTCTAACTCAGCTTCTCTCTCTGTCTATGCTGGTATATAAACAGGTTAGAAAATACCTCGGGCCAGATTTACTCAGGCAGTGCAAATTAGCGTCATCACATCTGATGAGGAAGCGGGTCATCAGCTGTGCCTGTGTTGATGACCCGCTTCCTCATCAGCTGTGCCTGTGCACAGTTTTGCGGCGCTCTTGGTGGATGGTTGGGCATTACTGAAATGGTGTCTGCGTCTGTGTTCATGATTTTGTGTGCTGCTAGTAGATAACTGGCAAAAATTGGCCACTCCCTTACACGTTCTGTCTAATTTGCACACTTGCTAATTTGCGCTGCCTGAGTAAATCTGCCCTTTAGTGTTCCCCTGTATTATTATTATTAAATGATTATATTTTATTTGAAATTGAGCAAAGAATTTATTAGATTTAAAAAAAAAAACTACAGAACTAAAAGCAGCTAAAACATCTGCTTTATAAACTAATGTGTAAAGTAACTGATCTTGTCCCGCTGGAGACAGCTGTGCTCGTCTGAACCACGGTCCATGAACAGGTGACACATTTTCAGATAAATCTGCCCATGTGACTTGTCACATTTCTCTTCCATTTCTTTTATTCAAAGATGTTGGAAATAAATTCATGGGTTGTTACAAACACTTGGATGTAAAACTACCAAACTGTCACACAGTGAGAGGAAAAAATCCTGAAAATCAAACAAAAAAATGCACCGAGAATCGTTTTAGAATCAAATCAGAGACCTTGAATCATAATTATATCTGAGGTGCCTGAAGACCCCAGACCTGATTCAGACCTCAGCTGGGGAGCAGGACTGGCTGATCGGACCACTTCACTTTCAGTTGGTGACTCCTGCTTTGTTACCTCCACCAAGGAGGTTATGTTTTTACCGGGGTTTGTTTGTTTGTTTGTTTGTCTGTCTGTTACCAACATAACTCAAAAAGTTATGAACGGATTTTGGCGAAATTTTCAGGACAAGTCCCAAATTGGACAAGGAAGAAATGATTAGATTTTGGGAGTGATCCGGATCACCGTCTGGATCTAGGAATTTTTTAAAGGATTTTTTTATCATTGCGAGATAGGGCCATTTTTAGCATATGTGTACATAACTCCACAATAAATGGTCAGGATGCTTGCCAAAAAAATACAGGATAAGATCCCAATAGGTTCTAGGAAATATCAAAGACTGATCCGGATCCTCCAAAAAATCCAGATACTGTGATCCAGAACAGGAAATAATAGAGGATCTTTTGAATTTTCATCACTGTAAGGTAACAAATTAAGATATAACTAGAAAAGCACTCGGAGAGTGCAGACCTCCGCCAAGCGTTACAGTTCCCCCCATACAGTCTTCAGATTCCTTGATCATGAAAAGATATGACAAGCAGTGGTTGAGTAGTTATTGAGGAAAATGGCATTTTCCGTAATGGCGGCCACAGTTCCTCCCATACAGAGTTTGTGTGTACGTTTTCAGATTCCTTGACCATGAAAACACATGACTAGCAATTGGATTGACAATGATAGGATTAGTGGTTGAGTAGTTATTGACGAAAATGGCATTTTCCGTAATGGCGGCCACAGTTCCCCCCATACAGTGTTTGTGTGTACGTTTTCAGATTCCTTGACCATGAAAATATATGACTAGCAATTGGATTGACAATGATAGGATTAGTGGTTTAGTAGTTATTCCCGAAAATGGCATTTTGCGTAATGGCGGTTTTCTTGTGGACGGTGATCCGGATCACCACCAAAATGTAATCATCTGTAGGATCGCCCATTTCTGACAATCTGTGAAAATTTCATGAAAATCCGTCCATAACTTTTTGAGTTATCTTGCTAACAGACAAACAAACAGACAAACAAACAAACAAACAGACAAACCAACGCCGATGATCACGTACCATGATGAAAACATGTGACTAGCATTTGGATTGACAATGATAGGATTAGTGGTTGAGTAGTTATTGACGAAAATGGCATTTTCCGTAATGGCGGCCACAGTTCCCCCCATACAGTGTTTGTGTGTACGTTTTCAGATTCCTTGACCATGAAAATATATGACTAGCAATTGGATTGACAATGATAGGATTAGTGGTTTAGTAGTTATTCCCGAAAATGGCATTTTGCGTAATGGCGGTTTTCTTGTGGACGGTGATCCGGATCACCACCAAAATGTAATCATCTGTAGGATCACCCATTTCTGACAATCTGTGAAAATTTCATGAAAATCCGTCCATAACTTTTTGAATTATCTTGCTAACAGACAAACAAACAAACAGACAGACAAACCAACGCCGATGATCACATAACCTCCTTTGGCGGAGGTAAATATACAACAAACACCAAAATATAGCCAAGACACTGAGGAATCAGTAGTGTGCCAATGGATTTGTTGGATCTTCAAAAGCTATGGAGCTATATCCAGAAGAAAACCGCCATTACCGAAAAAGTGATTTTTGTCAATAACTACTGAACTAATAAAGATATCAATGTCAATCCAATTGCTAAAGGTATGTTTTGATGGTCAAGGAATCTGAAAATATAGATAAAATAAATGTAGGACTATTATATTTGGAAAATCCCAATATTAGGGGAAAGAGGTACTTGGCGGAGGTCTGCACTCTTCGAGTGCTTTTCTAGTTATCAACTTGTGGATTATTTTAGAGTTAATTTTTATCTATTTTTTATAAAATTACTTGTTTTTTATATAAATTTGAAACAGATTGTGGTAAAATTTTGATTTTTTTTTTTTTTAGTGGTGTTGGACGATTAAAATTTTTAATCACGATTAATCTTTTGGAATGCTGAGTTAATTGCAATTAATAATGCTTAATTACATGTTTTTCCATACAGATACAGTGTACCTTAAGCCAATAATTTTCCAAGTTTGTCATACTGTTATAAACATGGGAGTGAACAAATATGTTTGCTGTCTTCGGCTGCAGGTTTATTAAAGCTCTCAATATATCTAAAATGACAAAAACTATCCAGAATATTCTCCAGACAATTCTCAAAAGTAGACTGCATGGGCAGCAGGGTTTCCTCTGGTAACATTTCTGGGTGGCAGCCCGCCATGCCTGAAAATTTTCCGCCACTATGAGGAAATATAAACTTAAGAAAACTGTATTAAGCAATGACAGTCACAAGCGTGCACATGAACAACGTGCGTAACCGTCATCCGCGCGGAGTCCAGAAACGCCCCACCCACGTGTTCCAGTCAGCAAGCACCGCAGAGTTTCTCGCTATGAGCATCGCTGTCCGAGAGAAACACTAGTTTATTAAAGTACTTTAAACGTGGAAAAAAATCAGAAGAGGTATGTAAGCAGTGGAGGCATTTATCATGGTTTTAACCCTCTGGTAACGGGAGCAATAATAGAAGAGTTGCTTAGGTAACAGGCGTGGTTAATTTTTTGTTTTTCTTATTTCAGACAAGAATAAAAAAGAGCTGTTTCTACCTTTACATTAGTTAATATTAATTAACTAATTTATGTTCATTATTATGGCAACACGGTGGCAGAGTGGTTAGCACTGTGGCAGTACCGCAACTCACCCTTGGCCGGATGATCCTGGGTTCGATCCCAGCCCCCGACCAACAGTGATCTGTGTGGAGTTTGCATGTTCTCCCCATGTCTGTGTGGGTTTACTCCGGGATTTCTCCGGTTTCCTCCCACATGCCAAAAACATGCAAGTTAGGTTAATTGGCATCAAACTGGGGATTCTAAATTGTCCTTAAGTATGACTGTGAGAGTGAATGGTTGTCTGTCTCTCTGTGTTGGGCCTGTGATGGACTGGCGATCTGTCCAGGGTGGACCCTGCCTCTCGCCCAAAAGATGCTGGGATAAGTTCCAGCCCCGCTGAGACCAGAAAAGGATTAAGTGGAAGAAGATTGATGGATGGATGTTCGTTATTATGTACCTGGCAAGTTAAAATGACCGAAATTCACGAAGTCAATGACTTTAATCCGTCAGCAGCCTTCAGACTAAACGTACATACATTTGGATTTCAAAATAAGGGAGGTTTTTCCTGCTGTCTGGGTGGTGAGGAGATTTCTAAAAAAACTATAAATATATAGAAATATTATAACAGAAATAACGGAATCTTTGGACATTTAAGTTAATCCATCTATCCATCCATTCATCTTCTACTGCTTTTCCGGTGATCCGGGTCACGGAGGCAGCAGTTCAAGCAGAGAAGCCCAGACTTCTCTCTCTCCAGCCACCTGCTCTAGCTTTTCAGAGAGGATACCAAGGCGTTCACAGACCAGCTGGGAGACATAGTCTCTCCACCGAGTCCTGGGTCTGCCCCGGAGTCTCCTCCCAGTGGGACATGCCCGAAAAACCTCAAGTGGGAGGTGTCCAGGAGACATCCTGATCAGATACCCATACCACCTCAACTGGCTTCTATCAGTGTGGAGGAGCAGCGGTTCTACTCTGAGCCTCTCCTGGACGACTGAGCTCTTCACCCTGTCGCTGAGGGTGAGTCCAGCAATCCTACGGAGAAAGCTCATTTCAGCCACTTGTATCCGCGATCTCATTCTTTCAGTCATTACCCAAAGCTCGTGACCATAGGTGAGAGTAGGAACGTAGATTGACTGGTAAATCGACAGCTTTGCCTTATAACTAAGCTCCCTCTTCACCACAACAGACCAGTACAACATCCACATCACTGCAGATGCTGCTCCAATCTGTCTGTCAATCTCTCGCTCCATTCTCTCCTCACTCGTGAATAAGACCCCAAGATACTTAAACTCCTCCACTTGGGGCAGGAGCCTGTCCCCAGCCCAGAGAGGACAATCCACCTTCTTTCGGCTGAGGATCATGGACTACGACTTGGATGTGCTCATTCTCATCCCAGCCACTTCACATTCAGTGGCAAACCGTCCCAGTAAGAGCTGTAGGTCATTGCTGGATGAAGCCAACAGGACAACATCATCTGCAAACAACAGAGATGAGATCCTGTTGTCACCAAGCATGACACCCTCCATTCCCTGGCTGCGCCTAGAAATCCTGTTCATAAAAATTATGAACAAGATCGGTGACAAAGGGCAGCCCTGGTGGAGTCCAACTTTCGCTGGGAATGAGTCCGACCGAGTGTTGGCAATACGAACCAAACTCTCACAACGGTCGAACAGAAACCGAATAGCTCATAACAACAAGCCCAATACCCCATACTCCTAAAGCACCCCCCACAAAAAAAACCCCAAGAGGGACGCAGTCAAATGCCTTCTCCAAGTCCACAAAACACATGTAAACTGGTTGGGCAAACTTCAGTTCATCTCAGTTCAATTCAATTCAACTTTATTTATATAGCACCATTTCACAACAGCAGTCATTTCATAGCACTTTCAGCTGTAGAGAAAACCCCCACAATTGCAGAAAGACCCCAGCAATCGGGCGATCCCCAGTGAGCAGCACTTGGCGATGGTGGAGAGGAAAAACTCCCTTTTAACAGGAAGAAACCTCCAGCAGAACCAGGCTCAGGGAGGGGCAGTCATCTGCTGTGACTGGCTGGGGGGTGAGGGGATAGAGAAGAAGAAAAGAACAGACATGTAGAGAGCAAACAGCACGATGGGGACTCAACCTATGGGAGAGAACAAACAGATGTCAATGACCAGCAAAAAAAAAAATTTCATTGAGAGTGAAGAAAGGAGTGAAGCCCATTGCATTGTTGGTGTCACAAACCCCTGTGCACCATTACGCAGCGCACGAGGGAGGTAATGAAAAACCCATTCGCAGGAGTAGAGAGTGCCATGTTTATTTCGGTTCACAAAATAACAATTCCAATAATCACCACATACAGTTAAGTCAAACCACACAAGATTATGGAGAGGTGTAATGACAAGATTGGCCACCAAACATACAGAGCATCTGCCGAATGCTCAACAGCCTGGTGAATATGGAGCCTAGTGCTGCAGAGCTGCATTACGCACAAAACAAGAAAGGCGAGCAGCATAGTGCTGCAGGGCTGCTAGCACAGGAGAAAAGGCTAAAGACACTTACAGGTCTGGAGCTAATCCGGGGCGAGCCATGCAGTCTGGCGGGTGAGGCAGAGAAGCGGGACCAGCCGAAACACCAAGGAATAGATCGTCTTCAGATGTCAGGTTGAGTTGCACGCAGGGAATGAATTAATATACGGGGAGAACTAGCTGCCACGTATAGAGGCGAATGCCCCGACAATCTCTTTCCTCTGGAGTGGCCAACAAATACTCTTGAAACTAACGAGGAAAGAGATTGCCGGTGCAAGAGTGCCTGGGCAGAACCGATTGGCACCCGGTGTGTGAGAGAGCGTGTGAATGAGAGTGAATTGAGTGTGTGCGTGTGTGTGTGTGCGTGTGGGTGTGTGTATGTGTGTGAGCACCCGTGACAGTGCAGCTGATGGCGCTTGACAGGAGGAAGGGGCGTGCCAGAGCTGTCAGGAGGAAACTAGGGCAAATCATAACAATAAGTCAGAACCTCATGACAGCCCCCCCCCCTCCCCCAGGGGTGGAGACCAGACACCCCAGTACCATCAGCTAAAAAAGAGAAGAAACAGCACCCCTCAAGGGAACCCCTCCCTGCTGGCAACAAACGCTAACCCAGGGTGGGAGGTGGGAAAACGTCAGAACAAACCTGGATTCATGACAGTTGGAGGTCCCCCGGCTGTCTAAACCTATTAGCAGCATAACTAAGGGAGGGTTCAGAGACACATGATCCCTCCCTAATTGTAGGCTATATCAAAAAGGAATTCTTTAAAACAGAGACAGAGTCTGACTCCCAAATCCAGATTGACAGCTGGTTCCACGGGAGAGGAGCTCGATAACTGAAGGCTCTGCCTCTCATTGTACTTTTGGAGATTCTTGGTATTACAAGTAATCCAGCATTTTGGGAGCGTAGTGCTCTGTTAGGATAATAGAAAAGGGGCCTGATTGTTTAGAGCTTTGAAAGTGAGAAGAAGGATTTTAAACTTAATTCTAAACTCTATGGGAAGCCAGTGAAGGGAGGCCAGAACCGGAGAGCTATGATCTCTCTTTTTAGTACCTGTTAGAACTCTTGCTGCAGCATGTTGGATCAACTGAAGACTTTTTAAAGATATTTTAGGACAACCTGATAATAAAGAGTTACAATAATCTAATCTAGAGATAACAAAAGCTTGGATCAGTTTCTCAGCATCACTCTGAGACAAGATGCTCCTAATCTTGGCAATATTACGCAAATGATAGAAGGCAGTCTTAGAAACAAATTTAATATGTGAATTGAAAAACAGATCTTGATCAAAAATAACTCCAAGGTTCCTCACAGAACTATGAAGAGAGAGTAACCACATCCAAACTAAAAGTTTGATTTGGAAAGGTATTTCTAAGGTTTTTGGGAAGGTTTAACTGTGTGTCATCTGCATAACAATAAAAATGTATACAGTGCTTTCTAAGAATGTTACCTAGCGGAAGCATATATAAACTAAAAAGAACAGGGCCTAGCACAGATCCCTGTGGAACTCCGTGACTGAGCTTTGAGCTGGAAGAAAACTCATTGTTGATATGAACAAACTGGAACCTATCAGGCAAATAAGATGTAAACCACTGCAATGAAGTTCCATTAAGTCCAACAAGTTGTTCTAGTCTATCAAGTAAAATATTATGATTAATAGTATCAAAAGCTGCACTAAGGTCTAAAAGGACAAGTACAGAAACAAGTCCATTATCAGATGCGATCAGGAGGTCATTAGTGACCTTCACTAAGGCTTTTTCAGTACTATGATGGATTCTAAACCCAGACTGAAACTCTTCAAATAAACTATTTTCCTGCAAGTGGTCAAATAATTGCGTAGCAACAACTCTTTCTAAGATTTTTGAAATAAAAGGGAGATTAGAGATTGGTCTATAGTTAGCTAAATCTCCTGGATCCAGCATTGGCTTTTTGAGTAAGGGTTTAATTACAGCAGTTTTAAAAGCCTGCGGTACATGAATAAATGAATGAATGAATTTATTTGGTAATAAAATAAACATACATACAATAAGAACACATGAAAGAACAACCGAAAGGGTGTAGGCTGAAGCTTGTGCTTATATAGTGCCTACCCCATTACAATTTTAAAATCAGTAACATAAAGTTTAAGTCATACCCAAAGTCAACAACGAAAATCAAATAGAACAAGTACACACACACACACACACACACACACAAAAAACTTTTAAGTTATTACAAATTTATCTCCCAGCATTTACAGTGAGATACTGGGAGATTTTCTCATTGTACAATTTTTTGAATTGCTTCAGAGTTGAACATGTTTTAATATTTTCAGAGCAACACTTCCACAGTTTAACTCCAGTGACAGACATGCAATGATAATTTGTATTTGTTCTAACCTTTGGCTTATTAAAAACAGAGTTACCTCTTAGCTCATATTTGCTTTCCCTTTTTTTTAAAACAGTCTCTGAATATTAACAGGTAATTGGTTATTATTTGCTTTGTACATGATTTGAATGATATTATAATCTACTAGATCTCTAAATTTAAGAGTATGTAAT
The DNA here is from genome assembly GCA_020510985.1 of Pholidichthys leucotaenia. Lineage (NCBI taxonomy): Eukaryota > Metazoa > Chordata > Actinopteri > Cichliformes > Pholidichthyidae > Pholidichthys > Pholidichthys leucotaenia. The sequence continues at coordinate 356,634,149 of CM035845.1, read as the reverse complement.
TGAATGAATATTGGATTTGTTGGTTCACAGTAAGGTTTCTTTGATATTATGCGTACAGCTTTTTTCTGTAGTAAAAAGATTACGTTTGTGTTTGTTTTGTATGTGTTTCCCCAGATCTCCACACAGTATGTCATATAAGGAACTATCAGTGAATTATATAAAATGCAAAGAGATTTCTGACACAGGAGATCCTTAACTTTATACAGTACTTTTGACATAATTTATGTGTGATTTCCAGTTTAGTTTGTTATCAACAATGACCCCAAGGAACTTGGTTTCGGAAACTGTGTCAACTTCATCATTGTTTATTTTAATTTTTCTGTGATTACATAATTTGCAGTTTCCAAATATTATACATTTTGTTTTTCCAAGGTGAATAGATAATAAATTGGCAGTGAACAATTGATTGATTTGTTTAAGTTCATTTTCTACTGAATCCAGAAGCTGCTTAAGATTTTCCCCACTACAAAAAAAGGTTGTATCATCTGCAAATAAAATACACTTGAACAATTTAGACACTGAACATAAATCATTAATATACAAAATAAACAGCAATGGACCAAGCACAGAACCCTGTGGTACCCCACACGTCATCTTCAGCAACTGAGTCTGTATTATTCACATGAACATGTTGATATCTGTCTTCTAAATAGCTGTGTAACCAGTCAAAAGCAATTCCTCTGATGCCATACTTATGTACATGGCCTAAAGTTAATGAAGAATTGATTAATTGAATAATAGAGATGCCAATAAATGGGAAGACTTCTTTAAATAACCTGGTAGGAATAGGGTCTAAAAGACTACTACTACTACTACTAACCTGCACTTATATAGCGCTTTTCTAGTCACAAAGACCACTCAAAGCGCTTTCACTAATACTAACCCTCTATTCTAAGGGCCTATAGGAAACAGATATCTAGGGACAATTTAGAACAACCAATTAACCTAACATGCATGTCTTTGGATTGTGGGAGGAAACCGGAGCCCCCGGAGTAAACCCACACAGCACAGGGAGAACATGCAAACTCCATACAGAAAGGTTCCAACCCCTGCCAGCCTGGGGATTTGAACCAGGAACCTTCTAGCTGTAAGGCAACAGTGCTAACCACTGCACCACCATGCTGCCCAAAAGACAAAAGACAAGTTGAAGGCTTGGATGAGGAAATTATTTTATCTAACTCTAAAAGGTCATTTAGAGTAAATTCATCCAAACAGATATCAGTTGAAGGAGTTGTAGTAGTTAGAGTATTTAAGTTAACGGTGGGAAGAATCTGACTGATTTTATCTCTGATAGGTGAAATTTTATTATTGAAAAAGTTCATAAAGTCCTGACTAGTAAGCTCTAAGAGAATGCTAGGATTGACAGTAGTTTGACAGTAGATTGACAGGAGTCCTGCAGTATTTCCTCTGGCTTAAAGACCTTGGCGCAGTGGCAACATATGTTAATTTTATACTATTTATTTCTTTTTAAAATTTTACACCATAATGTTGCATATGGAACTTACCATTTGAAGTATTGTACAACCGAGGCTTGAATATTGGGCCAGTGGGGTCCCACCCAGACATCCTGTGTTTCGACTCTTTAGTGGTGTCATCCTTCTCTCCTTCCTCTGCCTGAACACTTTCCTCTTCTTGGCTCCTCTCTTCTGTCTCATCTTTCCCTCTCTGAGCTCTGTCTAATTCAGGTTCTCAGCATTCTCTGTCTATGCTGGTATACAAACAGGTTAGAAAATATCAGGTGTCATGTTTTGTCCTGTAGGATTTTTTTGTCATGTTTTACATAAATGACAAAAATATGTGTATTTTTTTTCCTAGTGTTTCTTTTTTTTCCATTGAGAGAGTAGGGAAGGGAAAGAAACATTCATAATAGTAACTCAGGCATACTTAAATCATATGATCAGGTGGGTAGAGTAACCAGAAATTCTACTCATGTAAAAGCAGTGCTTTGAAATTAATAATTCAATTCAATTCAATTCAATTCAACTTTATTTATATAGCGCCATTTCACAACAACAGTCATCTCATAGCACTATCAACTGTAGGGGGAACCCCCACAGTTGCAGAAAGACCCCAGCAATCAGGCGATCCCCTGTGAGCAGCACTTGGCGACGGTGGAGAGGAAAAACTCCCTTTTAACAGGAAGAAACCTCCAGCAGAACCAGGCTCAGGGAGGGGCAGTCATCTGCTGCGACTGGCTGGGGGGTGAGGGGATAGAGAAGAAGAAAAGAACAGACATGTAGAGAGCAAACAGCACGATGGGGACTCAATCTATGGGAGAGAACAAACAAATGTTAATGACCAGCAAAAAAAAAATATTTCATAGAGAGTGAGGAAAGGAGTGAGGCCCAGTGCATTACTGGAGGTCCCCCGGCTGACTAAACCTATTAGCAGCATAACTAAGGGAGGGTTCAGAAACACATGATCCCTCCCTAATTGTAGGCTAGATCAAAAAGGTAGGTTTTAGCCCTATTCTTAAAAACAGAGATTGAGTCTGACTCCCGAATCCAGATTGGCAGCTGATTCCACAGGAGAGGAGCTTGATAACTGAAGGCTCTGCCTCCCATTGTACTTTTGGAGATTCTAGGTATTACAAGTAATCCTGCATTTTGGGAGCGTAGTGCTCTGTTAGGCTAATACGGTAGTATCAGATCTTTTAAATAAAAAGGAGCCTGATTGTTTAGAGCTTTGTAAGTGAGAAGAAGGATTTTAAACTTAATTCTAAACTCTATGGGAAGCCAATGAAGGGAGGCCAGAACCGGAGAGATGTGATCTCTCTTTCTAGTACCTGTTAAAACTCTTGCTGCAGCATTTTGGATCAGCTGAAGACTTTTTAAAGATGTTTTAGGACAGCCTGATAATAAAGAATTACAATAATCTAATCTCGAGCTAACAAAAGCGTGGATCAGCTTCTCAGCATCACTCTGAGACAAGATGCTCCCAATCTTGGCAATATTACGCAAATGATAGAAGGCAGTCTTAGAAACAAATTTAATATGTGAATTGAAGGACAAATCCTGATCAAAAATAACTCCAAGGTTCCTCACAGAGCTATTAAGAGAAAGAGTAACTGCGTCCAAACTGAAAGTTTGATTTGGAAAGGAATAACCTTTCCAAGTACAGAAACTAGTCCATTATCAGATGCAATGAGGAGGTCGTTAGTGACCTTCGCTAAGGCTGTTTCAGTACTATGATGGATTCTAAACCCAGATTGAAACTCTTCAAGTAAACCATTTCCCTGCAGGTGGTCAAATAATTGCGTAGCAACAACTCTTTCTAAGATTTCTGAAATGAAAGGGAGATTAGAGATTGGTCTATAGTTAGCTAAAGCTCCTGGATCTAGCGTTGGCTTTTTGAGTAAGGGTTTAATTACAGCCGTTTTAAAAGCCTGCGGTACATGGCCTAAAGTTAATGAAGAATTGATTATATGAAGAATAAAGCTACCAATAAGTGGGAAGACTTCTTTAAATAACCTGGTAGGAATAGGATCTAAAAGACAAGTTGAAGGTTTGGATGAGGAAACTACTTTGTCTAACTCACAAAGGTCGATTGGAGTAAACTCATCAAGACAGACATCAATAGAAGGAGTTGTAGTAGTTACAGTATTTAAGTTAACTGTGGGAAGAATCTGATTGATTTTATCTCTGATGGATGAAATTTTATTATTGAAAAAGTTCATAAAGTCCTGACTAGTAAGCTCTAAGGGGATGCTAGGATTGACAGAGTCCTGACTCTTTGTCAACCTGGCGACAGTACTGAAAAGAAACCTGGGATTATTCTTGTTCTCTTCTATTAATGCAGAGTAATAACTCGTTCTAGCTTTTCTAAGAGATTTTTTATAAATTAAAAGATGATTTCTCCAAGCTAAATAGATTTCATCTAAATTAGTAGAGCGCCATTTTCTTTCTAATTGACGAGTCTTCTGTTTTAAGCTACGAGTTTCTGTGTTGAACCAAGGAGTTAAAAATCTCTGATTAGACTTTTTCTTTTTTAAGGGGGCCACCAAGTCTAGAGCCTGATGCAGAGAAGCTGAAACACTATCCACCATGTTATCAATTACAGAAGGAGCAAGCTGTCTATAGCTTATTTCCGTTGTGTTGACATAATTAAAAGTAGACAACCAAAAATTTCTAGTTGAGTTTAGGGTACAAAAAGCAGCCACTTAAAAACTTGAGTAATGACTTCAGTCTTGGAGGTTTGAGGTTTTTCTCAGAAATTTAGAACAATTTTCTTATAGTTTTGTACTTTTCTCTGTAAATCTAAAGTTGAAACCATGTTCCTCAAATTTGTAATTTCCTCTTGTAAAATTGACTTTTCTTGTACATTTGAAACTTTATTATAAATTTGTGGATTATTTTATGGCTAATTTTTGTCTGCTTTTTAAAATAAAATTAGTTGGGGTTTTTTTAGATAAATTTGAAACAGACTGTGGTAATTTTTTTAAAACTTTTTCCTTATAACAATTTACATTTTTGATCATAATTTTGCAGTCATAACAGAACAATAATTTAACTCTGATTACAAAGAAAAAAATTAATAAAATTGTATTTAATGAAATAAATTAACTTAAATGACCAAGAATGCTGTTATTTCTGTTATAATATTTCTTCATATTTATAATTTTTTAGAAATCTCCTCACCACCCAGATAGCAGGAAAATCCTCCCTTATTTTGAAATCAAATGTTGGCACGTTTAGTTTGTCTGAAGGCTGTTGACAGATTAAAGTCACTGACTTGGTGAATTTTGGTCATCTTAACCTGCCAGGTACATAACAGGGAACTGTAGCAGACTCTAAAGACGTAATTCACCACAATATGTGTTCATGTACAGAATGATCTGTTTAGGCAGTTATAATTGCGAAGTGACTACACGACTGGGAGCCGGTCTCCTCGTATCACAACATCTGGCCGGGAAGTGCCTACAATTCAAGTCTTTTTTTTTTTAATTCAGTAGTAGAAAATACACACAAGTTACAAATATGCTAATAATACAAGTAAATACCTCCTAATTTGGCTATTTGGTTAAAATTTAAAAAAAATATGCACATATTTTTTTTATTTTTCCATCAGGCGCGTCAGGGAGCCCTTTGGGCCCGACAGCTCGGGCACTCGGCAGCTCAGGTGTTTCGCACACATCCACATCCACACTTCATTCATTCCCATTAACACGTTTTGAGGTTTTGTTCAATACAATGCACAAAACCACTCCTGCATGTGGGTTTTTCATTCACTAAGTGGCTCCTGGCCATTTAGTGCAGACATAAATGGCCGGCTCCCGGTTGTTTAGCAACAGCCGTTATAGTTGTGCGCTCAGGCTTTCTCATCAGGCACCTCTCTAGGCAGCCGCTGAAGGACCTCAGTTTAGAGTTAGCTTTTTTAGCTGTTGCTTTGTCATTGCCGCTGGAGAATAAAAACGGCACGCCTGCTCATGCGAGAAAAGAGAGAAATTGCCAGTCTCATTACTTAATACTGTAGTGGCTGGTGAAATATATCCTCAGCAATTCATCAGTCCCCCTTGCCTTTCCCTTCATATGAATCTGGCTGCATTTGAATTCTAACCACATCTCTTAGCTAAGCGACTCTTCCATTATGGCTCATTATGTATATTTTCCGCGTTTAAAGTACTTTAATAAACTCATGTTTCTGTCGGACAGTCACGCTTAGCGAGACACTGTTTGCTGACTGACTGGAAAACTCGTGTGAGCGGGGCGCTTCTAAACTCTGTGCGGATGACGGCCACGCGCGTTGTTCGTGTGCGCGCTTGTGGAAAGTCATTTCTTCATATATTTTTATTAATAAAATCATATCGGCTTGGCGTGGCGGTACAATTTCTGGCGAGGCTGGCCACCACGGAGAAATGTTACCAGGGGAAACCCTGGTCCTGACTCTTTGTCAGCCTGGATGAAATTTTATTATTGAAAACGTTCATAAACAGGGTGCCCGCGATGTCTAAAAAAGTCTAAAATTACACATTTTCAATTTTAGGCCTAAAAAAGTCTAAAACACAGGGATATTTTGCACTGTGAGTCTAAAATTGAGTTTGAGTAATTTAAGACCTATGTTTCAATGCAAAATATTGATAAAGGATTAATGTTTTTTTTTTAAGTATTGTTCTTATGTCTTTTCCACACGGCCATTACGAGCTCAGATCACACGAGACGGCCCGCTGAATTTAAGCATTTATTTATTTATTTTCTACTCGTTTCAGTTCTGCATTTAATATGAACCCTGAGTTTGAAATAAACGTTTGAATTTAAATTTGAATATCCCGGAAGCCGCTACACATCAGGGTACTCCAGGGTCAGCCAATATTGATCCAGATCGCATAGTTTTAGAAACATCGGTCATTACGAACTCAGATCACACGAGACGGCACGCTGAATTTAAGCATTTATTTATTTATTTTCTACTCGTTTCAGTTCTGCATTTAATATGAACCCTGAGTTTGAAATAAACGTTTGAATTTGAATATCCCAAAAAGCCGCTGCACATCCGGGTATCCAGGCTCAGCCAATTTTTTTTTTCCAAAACTTTATTAAGAACAAGGTGAAAGTACAGAGTTTTGACGTAGATGGTGATAAACATGGCAATTAACAATTTTTTATCTAAATTGTGTAGTTCAGTCAACAGTCTTACAAGAGGTAAGAAGGATAAAATAAAGTAGTAAGAATGGACTTCCGGTTATGGCTGCCACGTAAGACGGACGTGTCTCACTCTGCTCTGCTCCTGGAGAAAAAAAATCGGCAAATAACTCTCTCATTTGGGACAGAACGTATCCCAGCGTTTGGGCGAGGATATGTCGGCGAAGCCTAAGGCTGGAAAACCAGGTAGAGGAAAAAGCGAGCCGCCGAAACAGTCCAAATTAACGGACTTTCAGGTCTGTGACGCAGCAAATAAAACTCCATATATGGCGGAGGAGGCTGGCAACGGTGCGATGTCTGTGGGGAGTGGCGCAGATGCGCTGATGGCTGCCATGAGTTCAATGAGAGCGGACTTTTCCTCTAGATTTGATGGGATTATGACAGCGTTGGAAGGAATAAGAAAGGAATTGGGTGACTGTGTAGAACGAACGGCGCAGATGGAGCTCCGTCTCGCTAGTGCTGAAGATGACGTCACCCGTCTTCAATTAAAGGTGCGCACTTTGGAAAAAAAAATAAATGTCTGGAAGATAATATTTTGGATTTGGAATCTCGGTCGAGACAGAATAATTTGAGGCTGGTGGGTCTTCCAGAGGAATCAGAAGGTCGGGACGTATGTTCCTTTCTGGAAAAGTGGATTCCGGAGGTGCTGGGCAGCGAGGAGTTGCAATCAGCAGTGGTTCTGGAAAATGCACATTGTATTGGCCCACGGAGAGATAAGGGACCGCCGAGGACCTTAATTATGAAGTTTCTTAGCAACAGAGACAGGATGAAGATCTTCAACGCTGCACGAGCTAAAGGAGAGATTAAACACCAGGATCAGCAGGTGCGGTTCTACCCAGATTTGGCCACAGGAATCCAACAATTGAGGAAGCAGTTTGATCCCTTACGTAAGGAGCTGCGCAACCTTGGGATTTGTCATGGTGTAATCTATCCTGCGAGACTGCTGACCACGTATGAGGGCAGAACCCACATCTTCAAGACCCCAGAGGAGGCGCAGGAGTTCATCAAGAAGATCAAAGAAGAAGAAGAGACTGGTGGGAGCTAAGCATGAACAAAATATAAGGTAGAATAATTAAGCATTTGCACAGGCATCTGACTGACTTGAAGTAAATAGTAAGTTTACAAAATATAGATTGTATTATATATTTAAAAAAAACAAAAACAAAACAAACAAAAAAAAACTATGATGTACAAAGTTGTTAAAAATTTTGGAGTTAAGTTGGAAAACTACAGAGGAGAGTTAATGTTACGTCATTAAAAGCAGTAGAGTTAGGGTGATTGGGAGGATGAAGAAGGAGTGGCTTAGGCTGTTCCCCGTGGGTGTGGAGCGGTCGATGGCTATATCGGGAGACAGAATTTTTCTTTTGATTTTGGGGGGTTTGCCACAAGTGTGGGAAGGGGAAATTTGTTTGTGTGTAGTTTGCAGGATGAATGTTCAACCACTCATGTTTTTGCTTCTCTGTATGAGCATGTTTACACTGCAAGGTAATCCTAAACTCTCTATTGATCATAAACCAAAGTGTTAATCTTAATTTAACTTCATGGAATTGCAGAGGTCTACAAAATTTAAAAAAACTTAAACAAGTTATGAATAAAATAAAAGACATGGGTTCAAAAATTGTGTTTTTACAAGAAACTCATTTAATAGAGGAGGATATAAAAAGAATTAGGAGTAGATGGCAAGGAAGTGTCTTCACCTCATCATTCTCATCCCGGGCCAGGGGAGTTATGACTCTCATACATAAATCAGTTCCTTTTCAAGTGAAAAATGTAATTGGAGACAAATTTGGAAGATATGTAATCATTCAAGGTTCTTTGCTATTAGAAAATATAAATCTTGTGAACTTATATGGTCCCAATATAGATGATCAAAAGTTCTTTGCTAATTTATTTCTTATCTTATCATCACTTACAGGGCAACATATAATAGCAGGGGATTTTAATTGTACATTGAATCCAGGTATAGATAGATCAACAGGACTGGACTGTACGCACAATGGATGTAGGATGACTATTAATCATTTTATGAAAGAATTGAGATTGTTAGATATATGGAGAGAAATGAAACCACAAGTTAAAGCCTATTCTTGTTATTCCAGTACCTACAAGACATTCTCACGTATTGATTATTTTTTGATTTCCACAGAATTAAGGTCCAAGATTCAAAACTGCTTTTATGATAACATCGTGATCTCTGATCATGCACCCTGTTGTCTAATATATGTAGATAAAAAATTGACAAAGGAATCAGGTAGATGGCAATTTCAGCATAAATGGCTTCAGGATGAGGAATTTGTCAAGTATATAGAAAAACAGATAGACGAGTTCTTTGACATCAATACTACACAAACATCAGCATGTGTAAAGTGGGAGGCTTTCAAAGCTTTTATTAGGGGACATATTATTAGTTATACAGGATCAAAATCTAAGAAGACTCGAGAGGAGAGAGCTAAATTGGAACATAAAATAAAAAGTCTTCAGGAAAAAGTGTATGCAGGAAGTGACCCAAGGTTGGAGAATGAATTACTGATTTTGAGAGCTGAATACGACAAAAAATCAGCGAATAGAGCTGCCTCGAGTCTTCTAAGATTGAAACAATCTTTTTATGAACAAGGTGAAAAATCAGGAAAATTATTGGCATGGCAGATTAAACAATTAGAAATTAAAACACCAATTACCAGTATTATAAGTAACGGACAGGTAGTTATAGATCCTTTAGAAATTAATAGAGCCTTTAGAGATTACTATGAAAAATTATATGATACCAAAAATGAATTTGATTTAACAAAACTAAATGGGTTTTTGAACGAACTATCTATACCGTGTATTCCAAATGAAAACAGGGTGATATTGGAGTCTAAAATTAGTCAAGAAGAAGTTGGGCTAGCCATTGATAATATGAAATCAGGAAAAAGTGCAGGACCAGATGGTCTTCCAGTTGACCTTTATAAAAAATTTAAGAATAAATTAATAAAACCTTTTTTGGAAATGGTTTTAGAAGCATTTCAAAATAATAATTTACCATCATACATAAATAATGCCTTAATTATACTGTTGCCAAAACCAGGTAAGCCCTCTAATAAATGTGAAAATATGAGACCAATAAGCCTATTAAACACCGACCTTAAGATAATCTGTAAAATTTTAGCAAGACGAATACAAGAAATTTTACCAAATATTATTAATCGAGATCAGAATGGCTTTATAAAGGGAAGACAAGGCTTCCATAATGTAAGAAGACTATTTAATATTATTTATTTTAATAAAGAAGCACCGGATACAGCTCTCCTATCACTGGACGCCGAAAAGGCCTTTGATAGAGTTGAATGGCCCTTTCTTTTTGAAGTCCTACAAAGGTTTGGACTTGGAAATAATTTCATAAAATGGGTTCAAATAATATACAATAATGCTACAGCAGAAATCCTAACAAATAACAATATTTCAAAACCAATAAAAATCAATAGAGGATGTCGACAAGGCTGTCCACTTTCACCTTTACTGTTTACTATGGCAATTGAACCTTTAGCGATAGCGATACGTTTACATTCACAAATATATGGAATTAAAGTTGGACCAACAGAACATAAAATCTCCCTGTACGCCGATGACATAATTTTGTTTATGTCGAATCTAAAAAAATCAATTCCAACCTTGTTGAATTTAATAAAGAATTTTGGGGAAATATCAGGATATAAAATAAATAAAACTAAATCTTCAATATTAATGCTAAATGAGACCCAGAGAAATTACCCAGCCCCTGAGGTAAATCAATTCAATGTTGTAAATCAGTTTAAATATTTAGGAATCCAAATTGTGCCTAAGCTAGAATCAGTCGCCAGTGTCAACTATGAAGCCTTAATGTCAGATATCAATGAGTTAACTCAGAGATGGATGTCACTACCAATGTCGATGATCGGGAGAATCAATATACTTAAAAGTAATATTTTACCTAAAATACTTTATTTATTTCAATACATTCCCTTATCACCACCTTTAGATTTATTCTCAAGAATAAAAAAAAAGTTAGTGGAATTTATATGGAACAACAGGAGGGCTAGATTACGTCTGTCTTTATTATATTTACCATTTGATCGTGGAGGTCTGAAATGTCCAAATTTTATGTTGTATTATTGGTCGGCACAACTGAGGTCTATGACATATTATTTTTCATCAAATGATCTCCCTCACTGGACTGAAATGGAATCATACAATTTACCTTTACCTCTTCCCATATTCATATACTCAGATTCGGCAAAAAAATTACAAAAACAAGTTAAAAATCCATTTGTAAAGCATATGATCAAAATATGGTGTGAAGCTAAAAACTATTTAAAAGAACCACAGTTATTGTCACAATTTAGTCCTATATGGGGTAATCAATATTTTAAACCAGGGAGAGCGGACGCTGTATTTAAAGTATGGAATTTAAAAGGGATACAAAAGATTCAGGATTTATATTTGCCATGTGCAGATAACATAATGTCTTTTGAAGAGCTGAGGATCAAATTTAATCTCAATAGAACACATTTTTTTAAATATCTTCAACTTAGAAACTTTATTCGATCAAATCAAAATAAAGCTCTCACTCGACCTATTTATTCATCCTTGGAAAAAATGATGATGAAAGATAGTAAAAGAAAGGGTATTATTTCAGAGTTTTATAACTCATTGACACTATCTTCAAGTGAAAATTCACTGAAAAGATTAAACTACTGGAAAGAAGATCTGCAAACTGAAATTTCAGAGGAACAATGGGAATTGGCTTGTACAGAAGCTCAAACCAAATCAATAAACGTACGCCTTAAATTGATACATTTCAAATGGTTAATGCGGATGTATGTTACACCGGAGGAGTTAAATAGATATAACAAAAATATACCAGATACATGCACAAAATACATGGAAAGTAAAGGAACCCTATTTCATTGTTTATGGGAATGTAGATTAATAAGAATGTTTTGGGAAGAGGTGAGGGTAACAATTGAAAAAATAATCTCAAAACAAATCATATTGAATCCTAAATTGTTTTTGTTGGGTCTGTACCCAGAAAAGCATAATTTTAATAAAAGTGAAAGAACATTCATAGACCTCAGTTTGCTTAATGCCAAAAAATGTATTGCACTATTATGGAAAAAGACTCATAGACCAGATGTGACTCCGTGGTTAAGACAGATGTTAACAAACCTTCCATTAGAAAGAATAACATATATACTGAAATCAAAGGAAATTGTGTTTGAGAATATATGGAGACCTTTTATTGATTATGTAAAAAATTTAAACATAACTCTTGAAGAAGAAGGTGAATGATGTGTGTGGACCTTGTAAATTCCAAACTGGTGAACATAATATGTATACTTATGTATTGGATTGTCTAGACTAAACAGAGGAGCATTGTTGAAGACTTGATTTTGTTGGTGTTTTTAGTGCATTTTTTTTTGTAGTACTTTAGTGTTAGTGTTTGATTGTTTGTATCATGTTTGTTAAAAAAAAAAAGGTTCAATAAAGATATTGTGGAAAAAAAAGTAGTAAGAATAGTAAATAATAATAAGATAAAGTAACTAAAAGCATAATAAAAGTAGACAAAAAGAGAAACGGGGGGTTCTTTTCAGTCCAGAGTGTCCAGAGTTCTAGGGGTTTTCCATGAGTTTCCCATCATGGACCAAACAGTGGAGTTTCCCAGCATTCCGCTTCTTCATGTGTTTCAGTGATGAGAAAAAAAGGCAGAGTTCTTTATGAAATACATTAAAATTTGGCTTGCATTTTAAAAATCTATTTTTGTGTACATAAAATTTTCCCAAGATTACGAGGGTGTTAATAGACATATCATGCAATGAGTTCTTAATAATAAAGCCATACAAAATATTCTGACAGTTAAAAACAGGGGTTGGTACATGTTTAGATAACCAGTGATGAAAATCATCCCAAAACACAATGGTGTACATACAGTAAAAGAAAATGTGATCTGTACTTTCTATATGTTCATTACAAAAGGAACAGTTATTGTTCTCAAAGCCAAAGCGTTTACTTAGAAACTCAGCAGAAGGATAAATTCCATTTAAAACTTTATAGTGGATCTCTTTTGCTTTTGGTGAAATAGGAAATTTAAAGAATTTAGATCTTAGAATTTGAGCTTCTTTTTTGGAGAAAAAATTAAGAATAGCAGCTCTAGAAACTGTTGCTGGGAAGATTTCTTTATTAAATATTTTCCTAATCGTTAAATTGTTTAATTTTGAGTCATCTAGGCGGAAACCATTCACCAAAAGCAAAGGGAGGTTTGGCTCAGCCAATATTGAGCACCAGAAGTCGCATTAATGGTAAGAAATACTCATCATTGATTAGCAACAGCATAACAATGTTATTAAAAAGAATTCAGAGACTTATTGTACTTTAAAAGTGTTGAAATTACATAAAATGCACACATTTACTTGTATTTTTAGTTTTAAACATATTGTATGGCTCTCACGGAATTACATTTAAAAATATGTGGTGTTCATGGCTCTCTCAGCCAAAAAGGTTCCCGACCCCTGTTCTACATGAAATGTTGCTGTTAGTGGAACGCACAATAAAACTACAGATGTGAAACGGAAATGTACTGTCGTCACAGGATGCTGGAGCAAGCATTTTGGCTCTGGTCTGAATGAGCTGTGTGCGCGAGCAAGGTGGGAATAGTTGTGAAGTAACGTGCGAATGGCAGGAGAGAAAGCTAGCAGGACAAAACTAAAAAGATGGGCAAATGTAAATTTAATGACAGTTGGCTCTCAAGAGATGACTTTGCAGACTGGCTCAAACGCGTTCCCAACGACGACACTGAGGCGTACTGCACGTTGTGCAAAAGAACACTTAAACTCGGGATCCTGGGCGTCAGGGCACTGGAGTCACACATCAAAGCTAGCAAGCACCAGGAATCAGCAAATGCAGCATGCAACTCTCATGGAATTGCTCAGTTCTGTTCGGTTGCAAGCAGCACGTCAAGAAATAATACAAATGATATTCGCGATCTAATGGGCTCGACTGAAACGATGAAGGCAGAAGTTCTGTGGGCGCTTAACACCGTGGCTAAACACCAGTCATACAGAGCTAATGACGACATCGGGGAACTGTTTCAAGCAATGTTTCCCGACTCGACAGTAGCCAAAACATTCCAATGCGGGAGAGACAAGACCGCCTATATCATCCGATTTGGAGTAGCAGAGTTCGTCAAGAAAGATTGTATCTCAAAGGTTTGCACTCAGGCTTGTTTGTGACTACGTTGCAATACATGGGGGCGTTACCAGGGTTCCACTTACACCTGACTTAATGAAATCTGTCATGGCTGCCAGGTCACGGTACCGTGTGCATTTGGACGAAGAGAGGAAGAGGAAGGAGGCAGAGACACAAGAGAAGAAAAGGGCACACGCGGAGGAGCAGTTACAAGACCTGAAAGTCAAGAGGGACAGTCTGCATACAGTCATTGAGAGCCTGGGCAAAGATGCAGATGAGTTGGCAGAGCAAGCAGAGGGCAAGGCTGGGAGCAAAATGGCACAGCTCCTCTCAAAATCAAATGCTCTGAGGAGGGCTGCTAAAGACAAACTCTTCCAGCTTAAGGTTCTGGAGGACGAAATTGCCACCAAAAGTGCAGAGCTTAGAAGCATGTAAAATAATGAAAATAATGGGTGTATATATGTTCGTTTCATTGACAATAAACGTCAATTGACCGCAATCTGGGTTTGTTCTCTCTTTTTTTTAATACTTCATGAAGGTCTTAAATTTAATCCATGATGGTCTAAAAAAGGTCTAAAAAAGTCTAAAATTGCACTTGTTAAAACCTGCAGACACCATGATAAAGTCCTGACTAGTAAGCTCTAAGGGAATGCTAGGATTGACAGAGTCCTGACTCTTTGTCAGCCTGGCTACAGTGCTGAAAAGAAACCTGGGATTATTCTTGTTCTCTTCTATTAATGCAGAATAATAATTCGTTCTAGCTTTTCTAAGAGATTTTTTATAAATTAAAAGATGATTTCTCCAAGCTAAATAGATTTCATCTAATTTAGTGGAGCGCCATTTTCTTTCTAATTGATGAGTTTTCTGTTTTAAGCTATGAGTTTCTGTGTTGAACCAAGGAGTAAGAAATCTCTGATTAGACTTTTTCTTTTTTTAAAGGGGCCACCATGTCTAGAGTCTGATGCAGAGAAGCAGTAACACTATCTACCATGCTATCAATTACAGAAGGAGCAAGCTGTCTATAGCTTATTTTCGTTGTGTCAACACATGGCATAGAGGAAACAATCGGCATAAATTTGGTAACAACATCATCTGAGTGGCATCTACTGTAGTAATGTTTTTCCTTAGGAGCCAAATAGTCAGAAATAGTAAAATCAAAGGTTAACAGACAATGGTCTGACAGTACAGGGTCATGAGGAGACACTACCAGATTTTCTGTTTCTATGCCATATGTCAAAACAAGGTCCAACGTATGGTGGAGATAATAGGTAGAATTTCTTACTTTCTAAGAAGACCCCATCGAGTCTAATATTGAATTAAATGCCACATTAAGGCAATCACTATCTACATCTACATGTTATTAAAGTCCCCTACTATAATGATTCTATCTGATTTCAGCACTAAATCAGCTAAGAATTCGGCAAATTTGGATAAAAACTCTGAGTAGGTTGATGGAGGATGATAAACTATGGCAAATAAAATTGGGTTTAGCCTAAAATTGCTAAAATGCCCAATACTGAGGACCAGGCCCTCAAAGGAATTATAACATGTTTTTTGCTTTACATTAACTAGTAATTTGGAATGGTAAATTGTTGCTACTCCTCCTCCTCCACAACCAGAACTTCTGGGGTTTTGACAGTTTAAATAACCAGAGGGAGTTGATTCAGTCAAACCAACATAATCCTCTTGCTCTAACCAAGTCTCTGTAAGGGATATTAAATCAATCTGATGATCAATTAACAGATCATGGACTAGCAGAGACTTGGGAGTTAGAGACCTAATATTAAACAAACCGCATTTAATTTTCACATTATGAGGAAGAACAAAGGCCAACTCATTAAATTTAGAGACTTGATGTTTAATTTTGGATTTACCAACTTTTTGTTTAATCACTTTGGGATGCTTATACATTATATTTTTATTTACTTTGGCGGGAGGGTGAGGGTCAACTTGTGTTTCTGTAAGATAAATGTTAGAGTTGGAGCTCCGAGTATTTGGCTTTCTTCTTCCCAAGTGCAGGGTGCCCATGGATCCTTAAAAGTGTTATACAAAGCCTCAAGATTATCAGGAATAAAGAGCCTAATTATTCATAATAATCACAATCCAATCTTAAATTTGCACCTTAGATCCCTTAGAAATAATATACCATGCTTTCTTGCATTTATGTGGTGAGATCTTTAAATTACAGCCATCTTTTTCTCGTTTCTCTTAAAATTGCAACTATTTTCTCATAAATTTGCAACTAGTGTCATAAATTTATTGCTTCTGCCTCTAATTTTTGTGCTTTTCCCACATAGATCTTTGTTTTCTAATAAACCTGCAGTTGTCTTGTAAATTTGCAAATTGTCATATTTACAAGTTTTTCAAGTGGAGAAATTTCAAACTGCAGCAGACAGAAAGGACATGAAAACATTCTTCACAGGTTTGAGAGAAATCTACGGCCCTAAACCAAGAGGATTGATCCAACTAAAGGCTATGGATGGTGAAACGGTTTTGCAGGATTAAGACAAGATCCTGGACAGATTTGCAGACCACTTTGACCAACTACTAAGCAACCCTGGAGATCTCACTGAAGAGGTTAAAGAAGCTCTAGTGCAGTGACCAGCTGTATCAAGTCTGGATGAGCCACCAAATTTTGATGAACTAATGGCAGCTATCAGGACAACACAGGATGGTAAAGCTCCAGGAGGGGATGGAATTCGCTGCAGAAGTGTGGAAATTTGGTGGTGTTCAGCTGACCAACTGCCTGCACAAGCTTATCCAAGAGATATGGGATGCCCAGAAAGTACCTCAAGACTGGAAGGATGCAAGTATTGTGCCTTTGTTCAAGAAAGGTGACAGGAAAGATTGTGGAAATTACCGAGGTATATCACTGTTAGCCACTGTTGGTAAGATTCTCTCACGTGTACTACTGAACAGACTCAATGAACACATCTCGCAGAATGTACTACCAGAAACCCAGTGCGGCTTTAGAAGTGGAAGAAGCACAATGGACATGATTTTCTGCTTGAAACAGGTTCAAGAAAAGTGTATCGAACAGATCATGCTGCTTTATGTAGTCTTCATAGACTTCAGTAAAGCCTTCGATACGGTTTCGTGACAAGGACTTTGGCAGGTACTCAAGAAATATGGCTGTACAGAGAAATTTGTCAGTCTGATCGAGGCACTCCATACAGGTATGCAAGCAAACGTGGCAATGAGTGGTTCAGTATCTAAAGACTTTTCAGTAAGCATTGGGGTGAAACAAGGGTGTGTGCTGGCACCTACACTCTTCTCGCTATATCTGGCAGCCATGCTTGAGGTGGCCTTCAAAGACACTTCAGAAGGAGTATGCTCTTTGCCGACAACAGTGCTCTAGTTGCACACAGTGTGGAAGATTTGCAATCTTTAGTGGAGAAATTTGCAAGAGCAGCTAGCCAATTCAGCCTCCAAATCAACATCAAGAAGACAGAGTTCCTTTATCAATCACCAAAGATCCAATTATCAACATCACTACCAGAAGAGATCAGCATTGGTACAGAGCCACTAGTCAAGTGCAAGACTTTCAAGTACCTAGGTAGCACTGTTTCAGAGAATGCTAGGCTGGAGGATGAACTATCTCTCAGAATGGGAAGAGCGAGCACTGTGTTTGGAAACTTGAAAGAGACTGTGGAACAATCGACATGTGTCTAACCATGTAAAATGCAAAGTGTGCAGAGTGACAGTACTGGCTACTCTATTGTACGGTGCTGAAACTTGGACTGTCTACAGAGTGCACGTGGAGAAACTCCATGCGTACATGATGAGACACCTTCGAGCTATAATGAACATCTCATGGAAAGACAAGATAACCACCATAGAAGTGTTGAAATGAGCTGGTCTACCATCAATGGAGGACATGCTAATACAAATGAACCTGAGATGGCTTGGACATGTTGAGAGGATGGACCACCAGCATCTCCCTCTGCAGTTATTCTACTCAGTTATGCAAGGGTAAACAGGAATGCAATCAGGGTAGACCAAGGCTCAGATTTTAGACCCTGTAAAAAGAAACTTGAAGAAGTTGGATATAGACAGGAGTTCCTGGCAGCAGAAGACTAAGGACATAGCTGTGTGGAGGAATCTGATCAGACCTAAATGAAACAGTCATTGTCGCCCCTGACAGACTGCTATGATGATGATGATGATGACAATGGAGGGAGCAGACAATGATTCTCTGATGGGGAAGACAGGGGCTAAGTTGAGGGGTGGTGGATGAAACTTTTACAAACCCTTGAGGATTCTCGAGAGGGTAAAGAGCTGGTCCGATGTGCCATGGCCAGGACGAAAACCACATTAATCCTCCTGAATCCGAGGTTCGACCAACGGCCGGACTCTCCTCCCCAGTTCCTTGGCATAGACCTTCCCAGGGAGGCTGAGGAGTGTGATCCCTCTAAAGTTGGATCACTCCCTCCGGTCCCCTTTTTTGAAGAAAGGAACCACCGCTCCGGTTTGCTATGCCAAAGGCACTATCCCTGACCTCCACGCAATGTTGCAGAAGTTTGTCAACCATGACAGCCCTACAACATCCAGGCCCTTGAGGTACTCAGGGAGAATCTCATCCACCTCTCGGGCCCGGCCACCAAAGAGATTTTTAACCACCTTAGCGACCTCAGCCCCTGTGATGGGCGAGTCGTTCCCCTGGTCCACAAGCCCTGCTTCCTCTGTGGAAGGCGTGTCAGTGGGATTGAGGAGATCCTCAAAGTACCACCCGACGATATCCCCAGTCGAAGTCAGCAGTGCCCCATTCTCCCCATACACAGTGTGGACAGGGAGCTGCTTCCCCCTCCTGAGTCGCCGGACAGTTTGCTGGAATCTGTTCAACGTCGACCGAAAATATTCCATGGCCTCACCAAACTCCTCCCACACCCGAGTTTTTGCTTCAGCAGCCAGCCGAGCCACACTCTGCTTGGCCTTCCTGTACACCTCAGCTGCTTCGGCAGTCCTATAAGCCAACCAAGCTCTATTGGACTCCTTCTTCAGCTTAATGGCCCCCCTCACCAATGGTGTCCACCACTTGGTTTGGGGGTTGCCACCACGAGATGCACCGACGACTTTGCAGCCAGAGCTCTTGGGCAGCCACTTCAACAATGGAGGTGGAGAACATGGCCCATTCAGACTCCATGTCTCCAGACTCCCTTGGAATGTTGTCAAAGTTTTTCCGGAGGTGAGAGTTGAAAACCTCCTGGACAGGGGCCTCAGCCAGACGTTCCCAGCACACCCTTACTATACGTTTGGATCTACAAGGTCTGAATGGCTTCCTCCCCTTCCATTGGATCCAACTCACCACCAGGTGGTGATCAGTTGACAGCTCTGCACCTCTCTTTATCCGAGTGTCCAAGACATACGGTCGCAGGTCTGATGACACGAAAACAAAATCGATCATCGATCTGTGACCTAGGGTGTCGTGGTGCCAGGTGCACATATGGACACCCTTATGCTTGAACATGGTGTTCGTTATGGACAGACTGTGGTTAGCACAGAAGTCCAATAGCTGATCACCAGTCAGGTTCAAATCGGGCAGACTGTTCCTCCCAATCACCCCCCTCCAGGTTTCACTGTCATTGCCCACGTGCGCATTGAAGTCCCCCAGTAGGACAATGGAGTCTCCAAGAGGAGCACCCTCCACCACCCCAGTCAGAGACTCCAAAAAGGGTGGGCACTCTGAACCATCATTTGATGCATAGGCACAAATGATGGTCAGGACCCGTTTTTTAACCAGATGGCACAGGGAAACAACCCTTTCATCCACTGGGGAAAACTCCAATATAGAGGCCGCAAGGTGGGGGGATAAAAGAATACCCACCCCTGCTTGCTGCCTCTCGCCCGGGGCAACTCCAGAGTCGGCCAAGCTCCAGCCCCTCTCCAGGAGACTGGTTCCGGAACCGGAGCTGTGTTGAGGTGAGGCCGACTATATCCAGGGTATCTCTCAACCTCATGCACCAGCTTAGGCTCTTTCCCCACCAGAAAGGCGACATTCCATGTCCCAAAAGCCAGTTTAGGAAGCCTGGGATCAGATCGCCAAGGTCTCCACCTTCAACCGCCACCTGATCCACATAGCACCGGACCCCCATGGTCCCTCCTGCAGGTGGTGAGCCCACTGGAGGGCGGACCCATGTAACTCCTTCGGGCTGAGCCCAGCCGGGTTCCATGGGCGGAAACCCGGCCACCAGACGCTAGCTATCGAGCCCCTCCCCCAAGGCTGGCTCCAGGGTGGGGCTCCGGTAACCCTATACCGGGTGGAGTACACTGGATCCCTGTTCTAGCGTTCATCATGAGAGTCTGTTGGATTGTTCTTCGTCGGGTTCTTCACCCAGGACCAGTTTATCTTGGGTAACCCTACCAGAGGCAAATTGCCCCTGGACAACATAGCTTCTGGGATAACTAGAGCACGCACACACCCCACTACGATAAGGTGACGATCCATGAGGGGCATTTAAGTTAATTTATTTCATTAAGTACAGTTTTATTAGTATACCTTGAAATCAGAGTTAAAGTATTGTTCTGTTCTGGCTCTGCAAAATTATGGTCAAAAATGTAAATTGTTATAAGGAAAAAGTAAAAAAAAAAAAAAAGACCAGTCTGTTTCAGATTTATTTAAAAAAAATTAAAAAAAAATAGACAAAAAATTAGTCATAAAATAATACATGAATTTATAATGAAGTCTCAAATGTACAAGAAAAATCAATTTTACAAGAGGAAATTACAACTTTGAGGAAACTGGTTTGAAATTTAGATAAATTTACAGAGAAAAGTAGTAAAACTATCAGAAAATTGGTATAAATTTTGGAGAAAAATCTCAACCCTTTAAGTCTGAAGTCATTACTCAAGTTTTAAGTGGCTGCTCTTTGTACCCTTAACTAGAAATTTTTGGTTGTCCCCTTTAATTTACATGGCACTTGATTTTTTCCTAACCTGTTTGTTTACCAGCATAGACAGAGAGAGAAGCTGAATTAGACAGAGCTCAGAGAGGGAAAGATGAGACAGAAGAGAGGAACCAAGGAGAGGAAAATGTTCAGGCAGAGGGTCCAGGAGAGGTGAGAGCAGAGGGAGGAGAGAAGGATGACACCAGGAAAAAGTCCAAACACAGGTTGTCTGGGTGGGACCCCAACTGGCCCAGTATTCCGACATTCAAGCCTCGGTTGTACAACACTTCAAATGGTAAGTTCCATATGCAAAGTTACTGTGCAAAATTTAAAAAAAAGAAATAAATAGTATAAAATTAACATATTTCGGTTACAATAGTGTCATGTGTTTTCTGCCCCCTCCCCCCAAAAATATGTTGCTACCATGCCAAGGTCTTTAAGCCAGAGGAACCACTGTGCAGACAAAGGAATGCCAGCACTCATTTACATCACTGTAACACAACTCAGCAGCCACAAATGGAGCTCTTTCTGCCATAGCAAACATCCACAACTTTTAAGCAGCTCAACGCAAAACCTTGTGTGCCACAACAGACACAGTTTCCCTTTTAGCAGAAAAATTGCAAACATAAGCAACTATCTCGCCCGTGATGAGACCCCACTGTGCTGCAAAAATGGCAAGGGAGTGAATGGACATTACGAACACAGCTTGAGAATTTTTTTAGACTGGTGCTCACCAACAGTTGGACCCAAAGCTATGAGGATGAAAACAGGGGAATTTCTGTCCGTGTCAGCTGCTGGAGGTCAGCTATAACCTAGCATGTAGCTACTAGCCAGCTTGCACAGAAGAACAACCCAACATCCAGGCAAAGTTTTGGAGGAGGCTGTAACAATCATCCAGGTGAGAGCTCCGACAGATGAGGTTGTAAACTTAAACATGACAGCACTTTGGGGATTTCCATGGCTGTAATCCAGCTGGTTTGACTTTGCAATGTCTGCATGGCGCACAGTGTCTGTGGCCAGAACAGCTTTGGTATGGAGAGCTGCTCGGCCAATAAGCACTGTCTGTGCTTTCTGCCGTTAACCGCAATCACAGAATTTGTCGCCGTTAACGGGGGCAAAGCGTTAACGGGTGATTAATGCAATAATGCCAACACCACTGCTTTTTTCCTTATACAATTTACACTTTGGACCATAATTTTGTAGAGCCAGAACAGAACAATAATTTAAGAAAAAGATATCAAAAAGTTATACTTAATGAAATAAATTAACTTAATGACCAAAGATGCAGTTATTTCTGTTATAATATTTCTATATATTTATAGTATTTTAGAAATCTCCTGACCACCCAGACAGCAGGAAAAACCTCCCTTATTTTGAAATCAAATGTTTGCACGTTTAGTTTGTCTGAAGGCTGCTGACAGATTAAAGTCATTGACTTCATGAATTTCAGTCATTTTAACTTGCCAGGTACATAATAATGAACATAAATTAGTTAATGTTGTAGTGGCTGGTGAAGTACAGTCATGTGAAAAAAATTAGGACACCCTGTGTAAGCCTGTGTTTTTGTTTTAAACATATATGGACATATGGCTATTTAATATTCATTCATTCATCTTCTTCCGCTTAATCCTTTTCGGGTTGTGGGGGGGCTGGAGCCTATCCCAGCATCTTTGGGCAGGAGGCAGGGTCCACCCTGGACAGATCGCCAGTCAATTGCAGGGCCAACACAGAGAGACAGACAACCATTCAGTCTCACAGTCAGACCTAAGGACAATTTAGAATCCCCAGTTTGATGCCAATTAACCTAACTTGCATGTTTTTGGCTATTTAATATCAGTGTTAAAAATACTGGGAGATTCATGTAGTACAACTTAACAATTAAAAATGAATTAGTCTTTTTTCAAATTTTCTGTGAAATGTAATTCTAAACAAATAGTGAGGAATAAATTAGGACACCCCCCATCTTTTTTAGGACACCCCCACATTCATTCCCACTTAAAATGGCTAAAATAAATGTTAAAAAATGCAAATAAAAACAAAAACAAGGTTAGAAATAGATATGTGAACATTTCTTAACAACTGAATATTTAAAGGGGTGTCCACATTTTTTCACATGACTGTAAATCCTCAGGGATTCAGTCACTCTTGCCTTTCCCTGCATATGAAGCCTAGCCACACCTGTTAGCTAAGTGACTCTTCATTATTGTTCCCGTTACCAGAGGGTTAAAACCACCATAAATGCCTCCACTGCTTACATACCTCTTCTTCTTTTTTCCCGCATTTAAAGTTCTTTATTAAGCTCATGCTTCTCTCAGACAGTGACGCTAGTAGCGAGATACTCTGCCTGCCGACTGGAACACACAGACGGAGCGCTTACGGACTCCGCATGGATGACGGTCACGCGCGTAGTTTGTGTATGCACTTACGGAGCATCATTCCTTCATATTTTTTCGTAAATTTATATTTCCTTGGAGTGGCTGCCTGCCACACAGAAATGTTACCAGAGGAAACCCTGGAGAGCATCCTCACCAGCTGCATCACGATGTGGTATGGAAGCTGCACCGCCTCCTGCTGGAAGACACTACAATGCACAGTGAAAGCAGCCAGCAAGATCATTGGTGCCCCTCCTTTGTCCCCCGCTCTCAGACATTTACCTCACCTGCCTCACCCGCAGAGCCATCAGCATTGCAGGCGACACCTCCCACCCCTCACACTCCCTCTTCAGTCCCCTTCCTTCGGGGAGAAGATACTGGAGTCTCCGGGCCTGCTCCACAAGACTGCTAAACAGCTTTGTTCATCAGTCAGAGGACTCTGTCAATCCTCGCACCCCCCTAGAGCTTTCTAGTCAGGACTTTTTGAACTTTTTCAATCATAAAATTTCATCTATTAGAGATAAAATCAGTCGGATTCTTTCCACCGTAAACTTAAGTACAACAACTACTACAACTCCTTCAACTGATATCTGTTTAGATAAGTTTACTCCAATTGACCTTTTAGAGTTAGATAAAATAATTTCATCATCCAAGCCTTCAACTTGTCTTTTAGACCCTATTCCTACCAGGTTATTTAAAAAAAGTCTTCCCATTTATTGGTAGCTGTATTCTTCAAATACGGCTTCAAATATAGTCTTGTTAGTCTTTAACAACCATCACAACAACTCAGTATCTAAACTCAGTGTAAATGGTGTAGAGATTGAAAGGGTATCTGAAACTAAATTTCTTGGAGTAATAATTGATAATAAACTGTGTTGGAAGTCACATATTAATTATATTAAAGGTAAAATATCTAAATCAATCGCAATACTACACAGAGTGAAATATTTGCTGAATCAACCCACATTATGTACTTTGTATCATTCATTAATACTCCCATACATGACATATTGTAATGAAGTATGGGGAAATACATATAAAACGAACATATATCCAGTCTTTATGCTTCAAAAGAGAGCTATCAGAATAATAAACAAAGCTGCTTACAGGGAACCAACAAACCCACTTTTTCTTAAATTAAAAGCTCTCAAGATGAAAGATCTGGTTGACTTTAAAACTGCAGTAATAATGTTTAAAGTGAAGAATCTATCACTGCCCGCAAATATCCAAAAGTTGTTCCAAATAAGGGAGAAACAATATCATTTCAGAGGAACATGTATATTTCAAAAACCTTCAGTGAGAACCACCACCAAGCAACACTGTGTTTCAGTGCAAGGAGTCAGATTATGGAACGATTTTGGACCTGAATTAAAATCATGTACAACGCTTGGACAATTTAAACAAAAACTAAAGGAAGAAATACTCCAAACATATATACAAGATGACATGTAAAATCACATAAGGATTGTCATATCCAGCCTGTGTTGTGTTGTAGCTTAGTTTTTTTGTCACATTTTGTCTTAGCTTTGTTCTGAATTGTAATCACTCTTGTTTTGTTTTTCTTTTGAATTCTTGGATGGAATATGGGTGGGCAATATAAGCTGCGGCTTCAGCCATCACCCATTTCTGATAACTTATGTTGAACTGTATAATGAGAGGAGTTATTGTCTAATTTGACCTTGTTGGATTTTATTTCCCCCTTTTGCTATATTATTCAGTTCCTTTTAACCTGTACTATCCGAAAATAAAGATTCATTCATTCATTCATTCATTCATTCATTCATAACTTTAGGTCATGTACCGCAGGCTTTTAAAATTGCTGTAATTAAACCCTTACTCAGAAAGCCAACGCTCGATCCAGGAGTTTTGGCTATCGACCAATCTCTTAATCTGCCTTTCATTTCAAAAATCTTAGAGTTGTTGCTACGCAAGTATGTGACCACTTGCAGGGAAATGGTTTGTTTGAAGAGTTTCAGTCTGGGTTCAGAATTCATTGCAGCACTGAAACAGCCTTAGTGAAGGTCACTAATGACCTCCTTATCGCATCTGATATTGGACTTGTTTCTGTACTTGTCCTCTTAGATCTTAGTGCAGCCTTTGATACTAGTGATCATGATATTCTACTTGATAGATTAGAGCACTGTGTTGGACTAAATGGTACTTCACTGCAGTGGTTTACATCTTATTTATCTGATAGACTTCAGTTTGTTCATATCAATAATGAGTCTCCTTCCAACTCTAAGCTCAGTCATGGAGTTCCACAGGGATCTGTGCTAGGCCCTACTCTTTTTAGTTTATATATGCTTCCGTTAGGCAACATCATTAGAAAGCACTGTATACATTTTCATTGTTACGCAGATGACACACAGTTATATGTGTCAGTGAAGCCAGATGATAGTAATCAATTAGCCAAGTTGGAAGCCTGTCTTAAGGAATCAAAGCTTGGATGACTTGTAATTTCCTGCTATTAAATTCAGAGAAGACTGAAGTCATTCTTGTTGGTCCAAAAAACCTTAGAAATACCTTTCCAAATCAAACTCTTAATTTTGATGTGGCTACTCGCACTCTGAATAGTTCTGTGAGGAACCTTGGAGTTATTTTTGATCAAGATCTGTTCTTTAATTCACATATTAAATTTGTTTCTAAGACTGCCTTCTATCATGTGCGTAATATTGCCAAGATTAGGAGCATCTTGTCTCTGAATGATGCTGAGAAACTGATCCACACTTTTGTTAGCTCTAGATTAGATTACTGTAATTCTTTATTATCAGGTTGTCCTAAAATATCTTTAAAAAGTCTTCAGTTGATCCAAAATGCTGCATCAAGAGTTTTAACAGGTACTAGAAAGAGAGATCATATCTCTCCGGTTCTGGCCTCCCTTCATTGGCTTCCCATAGAGTTTAGAATTAAGTTTAAAATCCTTCTTCTCACTTACAAAGCTCTAAACAATCAGGCCCCTTTTTATTTAAAAGATCTAATATTACCCTATTATCCTAACAGAGCACTACGCTCCCAAAATGCTGGATTACTTGTAATACCTAGAATCTCCAAAAGTACAATGGGAGGCAGAGCCTTCAGTTATCAAGCTCCTCTCCTGTGGAACCAGTTACCAATCTGGGTTTGGGAGTCAGACTCAACCTCTGTTTTTAAGAACAGGGTTAAAACCTTCCTCTTCAATGTAGCCTACGGTTAGGGAGGGATCTTGTGTCTCTTAACCCCCCTTTGTTTTGCTGTTAATAGATTTAAACTGCCGGGGGACCTCCAATAATGTACTTGGCTTCTCCCCGTTAATGTTTGCTGTCTTTATGTCTGTTCTTTTCATCTTCTCTATCCCCTCACCCCCCAGCCAGTCGCAGCAGATGACTGCCCCTCCCTGAGCCTGGTTCTGCTAGAGGTTTCTTCCTGTTAAAAGGGAGTTTTTCCTCTCCACCGTCACTAAGTGCTGCTCACAGGGGATTGTCTGATTGCTGGGGTCGTTCTGCAGTTGTGTACAACGCTGTTCTAAATCAATCGCAATACTACACAAAGTGAAATATTTGCTTAATCAACCCACACTATATACTTTGTATCATTCATTAATACTCCCATGCATGACATATTGTACTGAAGTATGGGGAAATACATATAAAACAAACATATATCCAGTCTTTATGCTTCAGAAGAGAGCTATTAGAATAATAAACAAAGCTGCTTACAGGGAACCAACAAACCCACTAAAACTGCAGTAATAATGTTTAAAGTGAAGAATCTATCACTGCCCGCAAATATCCAAAAGTTGTTCCAAATAAGGGAGAAACAATATCATTTCAGAGGAACATGTATATTTCAAAAACCTTCAGTGAGAACTACCACCAAGCAACACTGTGTTTCAGTGCAAGGAGTCAGATTATGGAACGATTTTGGACCTGAATTAAAATCATGTACAACGCTTGGACAATTTAAACAAAAACTAAAGGAAGAAATACTCCAAACATATTTACAAGACGACATGTAAAATCACATAAGGATTGTCATATCCAGCCTGTGTTGTGTTGTAGGTTAGTTTTTTGTCACATTTTGTCTTAGCTTTGTTCTGAATTGTAATCACTCTTGTTTTGTTTTTTCTTTTGAATTCTTGGATGGAATATGGGTGGGCAATATAAGCTGCGGCTTCAGCCATCACCCATTTCAGATAACTTATGTTGAACTGTATAATCAGAGGAGTTATTGTTTAATTTGACCTTGTTGGATTTTTTTCCCCTTTGATATATTATTCTGTTCCTTTCTTTTAATCTTTACTTTTAATCTATCCAAAATAAAGATTCATTCATTCATTCAAAGAAAGTGCTATAAAATGACTGTTGTTGTGATATGGTGCTATATAAATAAAGTTGAATTGAATTCAGTTGAATTGAATCAGGCCATCAGGACCCTGAACTCTGTCCACTCCCCCCTCCCCAACCTGGACTCTAACGCACTCACCTGCACAATAACTACCTCAGCTGTTGGCGCAGAAAGACTGGCTCACCAACAGTAACACATCTGCTGCTGTATGTCTCTGCACTTTACTGCAACCATTTGCACAAATGCCACATCTGCTGCTGTCTGTCATTGCAATACTGATCATGTGCAGTCCTACCTGTCACTGTCTGCACCTACACCACCACATCGAACTGCAACTGCTCTACCTTCCTCTGTGTGTAGGATGTCTGGGTTTTATCGTTTATCTTTATTTGCACAATGGTAGCATTTCTGTACATAGACTGCTGTTATTTTTCCAGCCTTACTCCTTTTTTATATTGCTCTGAAGTGAGAGAGAAACGCCATTTCAATTCTGCCTGTCCTGGGTGTATAGTAGTACTGACAAAGTCTTTGAATGCCGAAATAAACCAGAATCACACGAGAATGTCAAAAATTAGAGAAAAAAAACAGTTTGAGTTTGTGAAAAATGTCATGGAGATGCTGGTGATGAAATAATACAAACCTGAACATAATGAAACTGGTCATTCATTTTTACATTTTGAGACTAAGTCATAAATATATTTGAAATAAATCCTAACTTAGTCTCACTGTTGTTTATTAAAATGTTATATTTATTCTTTAATGGCTTTATCAGGCAGGCTTTTATTGTGAAATCAGATAAATATAGAGTTCCTCATTAACTGAAAACTTCTGAGGACTGGACTGAGGATTCTGGCCTAGGTGGTTGTTTCCATGACAACAGGTGTATTTTTGGGTGTGAAGTCGCGCCCTGTTCTCAGCCTTGTTCTGGTTCTCAGAGAACAGGTTCCACCACATTCATCAGAACCATGACGGCGTGCCAGTAATGGGCGGAGCCGCTAATGAGCCTCAGGAATGTCGATGCTGTTGTTTGGAACCAGAACCGTCAGACGGGTTTTCCCGATGACGTCAATCTGAGTGTCAGCGATAAAAACATCAACATCTTTGATAACTAAAACACAAAATTAATGAAAAACATCCACAAGCATCAGATGGTGACGTGGCGATGTCATCCTGTCGTCACGGCAACACAACACCATCATCATCAAGTGTAACTGAGTTTCTCCATCCGTCACATGACTACAGTTTTTAATTTTGTGATTATATCTGCTATATTGGCTGTAGTGACATAAATGGAGCGGCCTCATTAGTCTTTAAATGGACCAAAGACTGATCAGGGACTGATCAGTGGGCTCTGATGGGACCACGCGCCTGAAAACGCTGGTACACCAGCCAGGGATGTGGTGGACCTGCTCATACCGTCGGTGATCAACAGTGAAATAATCGTCCCACACGTTAAAACTAACAAAATAAAGTCGGGTGAATCATCCAAATGTTCTTTTTTATGTTGTGACTTCATAATTAAAGATACATTTTAAAATTTGTGTTTGGAGCTTCGTTAAGATCAACACTGATGATTTTCTGTGCTGTAACCATGACATCACCTAGGCTTTTATTTTGGCGGTGACTCTTCCTGTGTTTTCAGGCTGAAGCAAGGCTGGCAGCGAAGAGAACTGCAAGAGCTGAAGCTCGACGAATCAGGATGAAGGACCTGGAGAAGAAGGAGGTCAGAGGCTTTTATTGTGATGTCACGGAATGCTTTTATTGTGAAATATTTTCCTTGTTCTTTGGATTTGTAGTTTTTTTTACCTTTTTGTAGCAGGAGGTGAAAATGAAATGGAGCAGAAACACTAAAGAGTGATTTCAGAGTAAACGTTATTAACAGCAGTGACAGTGATGACAGTATCAGGTGATGAGGTCAGGGCAGGTCAAAAGTCACGCTGTCGGTCTGATTGAGTCATCAGTCAACTGACAGAAAACAACAGCAACACGTCTACTGCTGCTGATTAAACCAGGACAAAAACAGATTAAGTCAGGACAGAAAACAGGATAAATCAGATAGATAGATGGATAGATAACTTTATTGTCTGTCCCAGTCGGTGATGAAATTCTTCTTCGACACGAATATCACACATTCAACACTCTCAAAAACATGTTCAAACTCACAGGATAAAAACAGTTTAAAAAAGGAAACATGGTTAAAAAGGAAACAGCAAATAAAATCATGTGGCAGAAAATATTAATAACTATTAAAAATTAATAGTGATTAATAGATAAATGCTGATAAGTAATATTGATAATATTGACAGATATGATAACTATTTGATTTTGCACAAAAACACAGATGGCTGCACGGTGGCGCAGTGGTTAGCACTGTGGCAGCACAGTTTACCCTCGGCCGGGGGATCGCGGGGACCGTGAGATCGTGGGTTCGATCCCTGCCCCCGGCCAACAGTGATCTGTGTGGAGTTTGCATGTTCTCCCTGTGTTGCGTGGGTTTACTCCGGGATTTCTCAGGTTTCCTCCCACATGCTAAAAACATGCAGGTTAGGGAGTTAAGGGGCGCTTGCGCATGCAGCGACCGGCAGCTGGTGGCTTGTCACCAGACTGCAGAACAAATCTACCTACGGGTACAAAATAAGTAATAATAATAAAAAAAAAAAAAAAGATGAAAAAAAACCAGATTAAATCAGCACAGAAACCAGATTAAATCAGGACAGAAAACGGATTAAATGAAGACACAGATTAAATGAGGACAAAAAAAAAAAAATCTCACCCTAAAAAAAACCAAACCTCACAACCCCAGATTAAACCAGATTAAATTGGGACAGAAATCAATTAAAAAACAAACAGATGAAATCAGACAGGAACTAGTCTAAAAACAATATTAAACCACATTAAATAGGGACAGAAACCAGTTTAAAATAATATTAATGCCCAACCTCACTGGGGAAGTTGGGCATTTCTTGCCTAACCAGCCAGGCTCCCTAACAGGGATGATACCCAGGCTTGTGTCGGCAGGGGCTGTGAAGGGGGAAACTCTGTTTCAATTCTAGGAACAAGTGGCTTCAGCTCCTGGTATGGGTTGGAGGAGTAGCGCACCATTCTCATTAACCCTAGCTATGACTGGAACCATGAACTTGAATGATTTTACCCTCATCAGCTTCAAGAAGTGTCCATCGAGCCAAGCTTCTTCAGATTCTACACGCGAATAGTATTCCAGAGAAGGTGGTCAGAGCAATTGGTGCAACCTAAGCTAGAACTCGGGCAAAGGTCTACTCACTCAATGGAGAGACTGAATATTGTGAAACTTCATCAGGGGTTTTGTAGGGAGACTATTGCACCCTTTCTGTTTATTGTGGCCCTTGATGATGCACCAAGGGTGGTCATCACAGGCAGGGAAGAGGAGCTTGGCTTCACAGTGGTACCTCGTCAAAACTGTTGTGTAGGACCAGTAATGATTACTGACTTGGACTTTGTTGACGATATTGCCTTGATCTCTGACACAGTAGAAAAAGTCAACGATGCACTGCCGGCTGTAGAGAGGGAATGCAAGAAGATTGGACTGCAACTAAATACAAACAAGACAAAGGACTGCCAGGGTGAATAAAAAAATCAAGGATTCAGTGTACCCCGCCCGGTATGGGGTTACTGGGGCCCTGCCCTGGAGCCAAGCCTGGGGGAGGGGCTCAATGGCTAGCGCTTGGTGGCCAGGTTTCTGCCCATGGGACCTGGCCGGGCTCAGCCCGAAGGAGTTACATGGGTCCGCCCTCCAGTGGGCTCACCACCTGCAGGAGGGACCATGGGGGTCCGGTGCTATGTGGATCAGGTGGCAGGTGAAGGCAGAGACCTACACGGTCTGATCCCCGGCTTCCTAAACTGGCTTTTGGGATGTAGAACAGCACCTGTCTGGTGGGGAAGGAGATGGAGCTGGTGCACAAGGTTGAGAGATACCGGCTAGATGTAGTTGGGCTCACCTCATTGCACAGCTCCGGTTCTGGAACCAGTTTCCTGGAGAGGGGCTGGAGCTTGGCCAACTCTGGAGTTACCCCAGGTGAGAGGCGGTGAGCAGGGGTGGGTATTCTTTTATCCCCCCTCCTTGCTGCCTCGACATTGGAGTTCTGGGAAACGGGTCCTGACCATCATTTGTGCGTATGCACCAAATGGTGGTTCAGAATACCCACCCTTTTTTGGAGTGTCTGACTGGGGTGCTGGAGAGTGCTCCTCTTGGAGACTCCATTGTCCTTCTGGGGGACTTCAATGCACATGTGGGCAGTGACAGTGAAACCTAGAGGGGGGTGATTGGGAGGAACAGCCTGCCTGATCTGAACCCGAGTTGATTGTCCTACTGGGGCACTTCAATGTGCACGTGGGCAACGACAGTGAAACCAATGGGGGGGGGGGGGTGATTGGGAGGAACGGCCTGCCCAATCTGAACCTGAGTGGTGTTCAGTTATTGGACTTCTGTGCTAACCACAGTTTGTCCATAACAAACACCATGTTCAAGCATAAGGGTGTCTACATGTGCACCTGGCACCAGGACACCCTAGGTTGCAGGTCGATGATCAATTTTGTTATCATGTCATCAGACCTGCGACCGTATGTCTTGGACACTTGGGTAAAGAGAGGTGCAGAGCTGTCAACTGATCACCATGTGGTGGTGAGTTGGATCCAATGGCAGGGGCGGATGCCACTCAGACCTGGTAGACCCAAGCGTATAGTGAAGGTGTGCTGGGAACGTCTGGCTGAGGCCCCTGTCCGGGAGGTCTTCAACTACCAGCTCTGGAAGAACTTCAACCTCCAATGTACTCCTTCTTCTCCTTTCTAAAGCCCATCCAGGGACAAGAGTTGCAAATTAGCTAATAGCTATACACTCTGTGCAACACATCAGATTGATTGTCATTGATTAATTGTCTATGTTTATTGCACTGTCCATGTCAAATAAACAAATCTATCTATCTATCTATCTAACCACATTCCGAGGGAGTCTGGAGACATGGAGTCTGAATGGTAGGGGTGAAACGGTACGCTAAAGTCACACTTCGGTACGTACATTGGTTTTAAGCCACAGTTCAGTTCATTTTCTCTCCAGTTAGGAAACAAAATGGAAAACATAAAACTGCTCATCTTTTTTATAAGCGGGAACAGCTTTGACAAAAAAAACCCTGCAAACTGCCAGCAGTCAATTCTCGAATAAATAAAATTTATACAATAAAACAAATAAATTCTCTTTTTAGCAAATGAATGATGCAGACAAGTGCAACAATAGAAGTCTGAATAGTCTGAATTATTCTTGTATTTTTAGGAAATTAAAGTTCCTTATTGCCTGAAGCGGTGTTTTTAACCAGGGTGCTCTGGTATGTTCAGGTTTCTGTGGGAAATTAATTATCAAATTTCACTTGTTAATTGGTCAAAAAATTGCAAATAATTTGTCATTGTCGTGTATAGGTTCTGAAGGCACCCATGCACAACAACAGCAAATTATTTCCAATTTTTTGGACAATTAAGAAGTTAAATTAAATAATGTCCCACAAAAACCTGAACATACCAAGGCACCCTTGAAAAACACAGGTCTAAAGTGCAGATTAACAGATATAGCTTTTTCTTAAAAGGATGGTATTATTTTCTGGCTTAAGTGGGCACAAGGAACTTCATACTGGGGCCAGTTACCTTCAGCAGGTGCTTAAACCCGGTGTTCTCAACAACTGAAGATGACCTTAGAGCCGCTGCTATAAAAACGCCAGTGGCATCCGTTATTGCTTTGGCTCAAGCTGAAAAGCCCTGGAAAGACTGTCTAAATGCTGCTGGAAGCTGCGCTTGTACTGCGTTAGTCATTTTTTTTCGTGCTGCACGTTAGTGTGGTGCCGTTTCAAGATGAGTTAACAAGTTCAACATACTGCCAAAAGCATATCTGATGCTGTTTTCGTCTTATTCACTTGCCTTAGTCCGTCTTTAAGGTCTGGCTTCTCTGTACAGCAAGCCATGACGTTCCCTGGGCTGAACTGTTTATGTACATGTATGACATGAGGCACTTACACTTCATGTCTGTCACTCAACATGGTCCATGTGGAACCTCGGCACGCTTCTGCGCTGAACCGAAGGTGCCATACTGAAAAGTCTGAATATGAATGCATATACCGTTACACCCCTACTGAGTGTGCCATGTTCTCCACCTTCATTGTTGAAGCAGCTGCCCAGAGCTGTGGCTGCAAGGTTGTTGGTGCATCTCATTGTGGCACTCCTGAAGCACCTGAGGTGCACCAGCAGGCTAAGCAGAGTGCAGCTCAAGTGGTTGCTGAAGCAAAAACGCGGGTGTGGGAGGACTTTGGTGAGGCCATGGAACAAGACTCTCGGTTGGCCT
This sequence comes from Pholidichthys leucotaenia, assembly GCA_020510985.1. Classification (NCBI taxonomy): domain Eukaryota; kingdom Metazoa; phylum Chordata; class Actinopteri; order Cichliformes; family Pholidichthyidae; genus Pholidichthys; species Pholidichthys leucotaenia. The sequence continues at coordinate 356,600,374 of CM035845.1, read as the reverse complement.
CGAAGAGATTCTGGCAAACTATCTGGCGACTCAGGAGGGGGAAACAGCTCCCTGTCCACACTGTGTATGGTACAGATGGGGCGCTGCTGATTTCAACTGGGGACATCGTTGAGCGGTTACAACAAAGTATTGGTTCGAAGCAATACTTCGAGCATCTCCTCAATCCCACTGACATGCCTTCCATAGAGGAAGCAGAGCTTGAGGGCAAGGGGGACAACTCGCCCACCACAGGGACTGAGGTCGCCAAAGTGGTTAAAAAACTCTTTGGTGGCCGGGCCCCCAGGGGTGGACAAGATTCACCCTGAGTACCTCAAGGCCCTGGATGTTGTAGGGCTGTCATGGTTGACACGCCTCTGCAATGTTACGTGGAAGTTGGGGACAGTGCCTTTGGCATGGCAAACTGGGGTGGTGGTTCCTCTTTTTAAAAAGGGGGACCGGAGGGTGTGCTCCAAGTTTAGGGGGATCACACTTCTCAGCCTCCCTGGGAAGGTCTATGCCAGGGTGAATATAACTTAGAATATCATGATTTGTAATTTAATTATAAAAGGATAACCATAATCATCACAAGTAAATTAAAATGGCTTAAAAATTTCACCGTATGGAGGCTCACATTCCTGCACTGATATTTAAAGTTTTTTTTATTTATTTTGGATTGGAAGAAGTTCTTTTAATTTTCTGAAGCCTCATTAAACTTTTAAACTTCAAGGAACAGCAAGGTTTAAACAGGATGGACTAGCTTGTTTTCTTTTTTTACTTTAATGAAGATGAATATTACTCTAGTCTGTTTTGAACACACAGTTACAACAGCCTTTATGGAGCAGCAGAGGATGATATTTGAGTTTTGCACTTTATTTTGGGGGTTAAAAGACCAAACTTTAGCATCTATTATTTAAGTGTTGCTACAAACACTTGTGATTAAACTGTCAAGTTCAAGTTTCCAACTCAGGTTTGATGGCTCATTATTTTATTCACCAATGGGAGGTTTTTATAATAGGCTACATTATATTAAGGCAGAGACTGACAACAAAGTGATTTTCACAGGTGTACAGGCTTAAACAGGTGAGGTAAAACATGACCTGGAGCCCTGAACAGGAGCCATGCCAACAGGAAGCTGAGCTGGCGGACATGACAGAAATAATTGTGATTAACCGACTAATCGAAAAAAATAGTTGTTAGATTAATCAACTACCAAAATAATCATTAGTTGCAGCCCTAGTTGCTGTATCCTCACACTAGTAGTAGTATTAAAGCAGATTAAATCGGGACAGAAGCCAGCAAAAAAAACCCCAAAACAAGCAAAAACAGAAACATTTAAACTAGATTAAAACAGGACAGAAACCAGTTTAAAATAATAAATGGCATCAAACTGGGGATTCTAAAATTGTCCTTAGGTATGACTGTGAGAGTGAATGGTTGTCTGTCTCTCTGTGTTGGCCCTGTGATGGACTGGCGATCTGTCCAGGGTGGACCCTGCCTCTCGCCCAAAGATGCTGGGATAGGCTCCAGCCCCCACCCCACCCCCCCCGCGACCCGAAAAGGATTAAGCAGAAGAAGATGGATGGATTAAACCAGATTAAATTGGGACAGAAACCAGCAAAAAACAAACAAAAACATTTAAACTAGATTAAAACGGGACAGAAACCAGTTTAAAATAATATTAAACCGAGACGAACCAGACCACCGACAACGCTTGGGACGGTAGTCGGAGATGTGGATATGATGGGGATCCCCGCCTAAAAGGGAGTACAGAAAGGCAGGTTTGGGAAACCCGGAGTCGTCAAGGCATCCGAGGGAATCCTCTGACGTGTGCCCTGAGCTGCGCGGCGCGCTCCCTCGCCCCGGACGGTAACGATCAACACTCGAGGGACGAGGCTGTCGATGAGGCCTAGCCTGGGAGGGTCAGCCTAGTCCCGGTTGGAAACAACGAGGACGGTTTAAAAAGGGCTAACACCCCCTTAAAGGACAGTTAAAATACTGTACAGCACCATGATGGAAGAACTGCACAGCCTGGACCCCCGACGGCAGGAGCTGTTGGAGGCTCGCTTCACCGGGGTCGGTGTGGGTAAAGGTTCTGTTCAGAACTCAGAATGAGTCATCCAATCAGAGTCTGTGCAGCGTGGGCTCACTCAGTGACAAAGAGCTGGAGACTCCAGAGAAAAAGGCGAACGACCAGCGAGCGAGAAAACGTAAAGCAGACCATTTTGACAGCAGCCAAGGCAAAGCAGCAGCAAGGGGACACAAAATTAGTGATTATTTTGAGGTGCAGCAGGAGAGCCCCTCATCCATCAGCTCGGCCAACACGGAGCACTCGTCCTGCTCCGTAAAGCCCGCCTCTCTGCACATGCTCCACAAAGCCACACAGTCTGAACTTACCATAGAGAAACTAACAGCCTTGGAGAACAACAAGAACTCGGACCTGGAGAAGAAGGAGGGCTGGATAGATGATTTGCTGAGGGCAAACTGTGACCTGAGGAGACAGATCGACGAACAACAGAGGATGCTGGAGCGGTACAAGGAACGCCTCAACAAGTGTGTTACCATGTCTAAGAAGCTCCTGATTGAGAAGTCCAAACAGGAGAAGCTGGCATGCCGAGACAAAAGCATGCAGGATAGGCTCCGACTGGGCCAGTTCACCACGGTCAGACACGGTCCCTCCTTCACCGAGCAGTGGACGGATGGATATGCCTTCCAGAACCTGATCAAACAGCAGGAGAGGATCAACTCCCAGAGGGAGGACATTGAGAGGCAACGGAAGTTGCTGGCCAAGCAGAAGCCACCCTCCATGGCCCAGACTCCGCTGCCAAGCCTCGAGCAAAACAAACGCAAGAGCAAAGCCAACGGGGCGGAGAGCGAGGCATTGTCACAGGCAGAGTACCATGAGAAGGAGGAGATCTTCAAGCTGAGGCTAGGACATCTGAAGAAGGAAGAGGCGGAGATCCAGGCAGAGCTGGAGAGGTTGGAGCGAGTGAGGAACCTGCACATACGTGAGCTGAAGAGGATCCACAACGAGGGCAATTCCCAATTCAAAGACCACCCCACGCTAAACGACCGTTACCTGCTTCTCCATCTACTGGGATGGGGATGCTTCAGTGAAGTTTACAAGGCCTTTGACTTAACGGAGCAGAGGTATGTCGCCATCAAGATCCACCAGCTAAACAAGAACTGGAGGGATGAGAAGAAGGAGAACTACCACAAACATGCGTGCAGAGAATACAGAATCCATAAAGAGCTGGACCACCCCCGGATAGTTAAACTCTACAACTACTTTTCACTCGACACCGACTCGTTCTGCACGGTTCTGGAGTACTGTGAGGGCAATTTTTTTTTTTTTTTTGGACTTATTTTGTACCCGTAGGTAGATTTGTTCTGCAGTCCAGTGACAAGCCACCAGCTGCCGGTCGCTGCGTGCGCAAGCGCCCCTTAACTCCCTAACCTGCATGTTTTTTTTTTGGCATGTGGGAGGAAACCGGAGAAATCCTGGAGTAAACCCACGCAAACACGGGGAGAACATGCAAACTCCACACAGATCACTGTTGGCCGAGGGCAGGGATCAAACCCACGATGTCATGATCCCCGCGATCCCCCGGCCGAGGGTAAACTGTGCTGCCGCGGTGCTAACCACTGCGCTACCGTGCAGCCCTGGACTGACCTGGACTTCTACCTGAAGCAGCACAAGCTCATGTCTGAGAAGGAGGGCTGTTCCGTCATCATGCAGATCGTTAACGTCCTCAAGTACCTCAACGAGATCAGACCGCCCATCATCCACTACGACCTGAAACCCGGTAACATCCTGCTGGTCAACGGCACTGCCTGTGGTGAGATCAAGATCACAGACTTCGGCCTGTCGAAGATCATGGACGATGACAGCTACAACTCCGTGGATGGGATGGAGCTGACATCACAGGGAGCGGGGACCTACTGGTACCTTCCCCCCGAGTGTTTTGTTGTTGGGAAAGAGCCTCCAAAGATCTCCAACAAGGTGGATGTGTGGTCTGTGGGAGTCATCTTCTACCAGTGTTTGTATGGCCACAAGCCCTTCGGCCATAACCAGTCCCAGCAGGACATCCTGCAGGAGAACACCATCCTGAAGGCTACAGATGTTCAGTTTCCCCCAAAACCAGTAGTCACACCTGAAGCTAAGGCCTTTATAAGGCGCTGTCTAGTCTACCGTAAGGAGGACTGCATCGATGTGCACCAGCTGGCCAGCGACCCCTTCCTCATGCCCCACATCCGGAAGTCGGAGGCGTCCTCGGGCACCTCGGGCATGGCCGCGGCCTCCACGTCCAACTCCTCCAACAGCAGCGCCTCCAACTGAGCCCGCGCCCCGCCGCCAAGCCAATCGTTGGAAGGGGGGACGGGGTGTCCACCCTGCCGCCGGGAGCCCGAGGGAAACCAGTCAGATGGCAGCGGTGGAGGGGGTGAGGATCCATCCATCCATCCACCCTGGCCCACCTGTCCTGCTTTCCTCAGAGGGACGGCACGGTTGTAAGATAAGATAAGATAAGATAAGCCTTTATTAGTCCCACAACGGGGAAATTCCAGGATTGCAACAGCACAGGGATAGCAACACTCAGAGCAACAATCAGAAGGCAAGAAAAAAAAACAAAAAAAAAAAAAAAAAAAAACAAGCAAGCAAGAGCAGCTAATATACATATGTACGTATTACTATAAAATATATATATATACACACACACACAGACACACAGTGCAGAGCATTGTAGCTAGATGGAATAAATATGCAAGTATATAAACACACACAGTGCGGAGCAATGTAGCTAGATGGAATAATATGTAGATATATAAATATATAAACACACCCAGTGCAGAGCATTGTAGCTAGATGGAATAAATATGTAAATATATAAACACCCACAGTACGGAGCATTGCAGCTAGGTGGAATAAATATGCAAGTATATAAACACACACAGTGCGGAGCAATGTAGCTAGATGGAATAATATGTAGATATATAAATATATAAACACACCCAGTGCTGAGCATTGTAGCTAGATGGAATAAATATGTAAATATATAAACACACACAGTGCAGAGCAATGTAGCTAGATGGAATAATATGTAGATATATAAATATATAAACACACCCAGTGCTGAGCATTGTAGCTAGATGGAATAAATATGTAAATATATAAACACACACAGTGCAGAGCAATGTAGCTAGATGGAATAATATGTAGATATATAAATATATAAACACACCCAGTGCTGAGCATTGTAGCTAGGTGGAATAAATATGCAAGTATATAAACACACACAGTGCGGAGCAATGTAGCTAGATGGAATAATATGTAGATATATAAATATATAAACACACCCAGTGCTGAGCATTGTAGCTAGATGGAATAAATATGTAAATATATAAACACACACAGTGCAGAGCATTGTTGCTAGATGGAATGAAACAGCATAACCGTCTACTTAGTTATCCTACATGGTATGATTATGTGCCCATACATATTCTCACCCTCCATAGCAACCGGTAAGTTCCTAGTTGTATGCCGGAGGGGACCATTGTGTAAGTCTATTGCATCTTTTGCATTCAAAAAACTATTAGTTTGTTACGTCTTTTTGCTATCTCTGCGAGCAGCCCTGCTTAGGTTGTACAGTCTGACAGCCGTTGGTAGGAAGGACCTACGAAACCTCTCGGTTGTGCACCTGGGATGATGTAGTCTGCTGCTAAATGAGCTCCTCAGTGCATTCAGTATGTCCTGCATAGGGTGGAACTCGGACTCCAGCAGAGATGACAGTTTAGCCACCGTCCTTCTCTCTCCTATCTCCTCCATCGGATCAAGGCGCTGCCCCAGGACAGAGCTAGCTTTCTTAATCAGTTTGTTCAGTCTCTTCCTATCGGCTGCAGTAATGCCACTGCCCCAGCAGACCACTCCAAAAGTGATGGCTGATGCCACCACCGTGTCATAGAATGACTTCAGCAGCGCCCCTTGTACACCAAAAGACCTGAGTCTCCTCAGCAGGAACAGCCTGCGCTGTCCCTTCTTGTAGAGTGCATCAGTATTGTGTGACCAGTCTAGTTTATTGTTCAGATGAATACCCAGGTACTTATAGGATGTCACCATCTCGATGTCTGTTCCCTGTATATTTACTGGTACTGTGAGGGGCTGCCCATGCCTGCGGCAGTCCACCACCAGCTCCTTAGTTTTCCTCGCGTTGATCTGGAGGCAGTTCCGATGGCACCAGTCCACGAAGTCCTGGATAAGCCCTCTGTACTCAGCTTCATCTCCATTGGAGATGAGGCCAACGATCGCAGAGTCATCAGAGAACTTCTGTAGATGGCAGTGTGTTGTGTTGTGTGAGAAGTCCGCAGTATAAAGAGTGAACAGGAAGGGAGCCAGCACCGTTCCCTGGGGGGCCCCCGTGCTACTGATGATCGTGTCGGACACACAGTCCCGGGTTCTCACAAACTGAGGCCGGTTCGTGAGGTAGTCCAGGATCCATGACGACAGGTGCTGGTCCACCCCTGCGCGCAGCAGCTTGTCCTTCAGGATCATCGGTTGGATGGTGTTGAAAGCACTGGAGAAGTCAAAGAACATGATCCTCACCATATTCCCGGGCTTCTCCAGGTGGGACAGAGAACGGTGAAGGAGGAAGATCACCGCATCCTCCACCCCAATGCCATGCTGGTAGGCGAACTGGAGTGGATCCATCGCTGGTTCCACCAGGGGGCGGAGGTGAGCAAGGAGCAGTCTCTCCAGGGTCTTCATCAAGTGGGACGTCAAGGCCACCGGTCTGTAGCTGTTCAGGTCTTTGGGGTGGGAAGTTTTTGGTACAGGTACCACACAAGATGTTTTCCACAGCTGTGGTACCCTCCCCAGTTTCAGGCTCATGTTGAAGATATACGTCACAATCCCACACAGCTGGTCTGCACAGGACTTGAGGAGCTTTGCGCTGATGCCGTCCGGTCCCGGCGCCTTCCTCGCCTTGATCTTCCTCAGCTCCGTCCTCACCTGGGTCCTGGTCAGGGTCAGGATGGGGGGCTGTGTGTTGGGAGTGGGGGGGTGTTGGTGGAGTGGGGAGTGGGCAGCAGGACTTGATTTCTTTAGAGGCAGCAGTGGTTGTTGTGCAGTCAGGGGGGAGGGCGGTTGGTCAAATCTATTGAAAAACAGTTGTTGTGGGTTGTGGGGGTCAAAGCCCCGGATGAGACACGTACACGTGAGTGGGGAGAGTTTAAATAAAGAATAAAACTGAAAAAAAAATAATAATATTAAACCAGATTAAATCGGGACAGACACCAGCCAAAAAACAAAACAAAACAAAAAAAACCCCAAAAACATTTAAACTAGATTAAAATGGGACAGAAACCAGTTTAAAATAATATTAAAACAGATTAAATCAGGACAGACACCAGCAAAAAAAAACCCAAACAAAAACATTTCCACTAGATTAAAATGGGACAGAAACTAGTTTAAAATAATATTAAACCAGATTAATTTTTGACAGAAACCAGCAAAAAAAAAACCCAAACCAAAACAAAAACATTTAAACTATATTAAAACGGGACAGAAACCAGTTTAAAATAATATTAAACCAGATTAAATTGGGACAGACACAAGTAAAAAAAACAAAAACCCAAAACAAACAAAAACATTTAAAGTAGATTAAAACAGGACAAACCAGTTTAAAATTCAATTTCAATTCAACTTTATTTATATTGCACCATTTCACAACAACCGTCATCTCATAGCACTATCAACTGTAGGGGGAACCCCCACAATTGCAGAAAGACCCCAGCAATCAGGCGATCCCCTGTGAGCAGCACTTGGCGACGGTGGAGAGGAAAAACTCCCTTTTAACAGGAAGAAACCTCCAGCAGAACCAGGCTCAGGGAGGGGCAGTCATCTGCTGTGACTGACTTGGGGGGGGGGACAGAGAAGATGAAAAGAACAGACATGTAGAGAGCAAACAGATGTTAATGACCAGCAAAAAAAAAAAAAAAAAAAATAATAATAATTGAGAGTGAAGAAAGGACTGAAGCCCAGTGCATTGTTGGAGGTCCCCCGGCTGTCTAAACCTATTAGCAGCATAACAAAGGGAGGGTTCAGGGTCACATGATCCCTCCCGAATTACAAGCTATATCAAAAAGGAAGGTTTTAACCCTATTCTTAAAAGCAGAGGTCGAGTCTGACTCCCGAATCTAGATGGTTCCACAGGAGAGGAGCTTGATAACTGAAGGCTCTGTCTCCCATTGTACTTTTGGAGATTCTAGGTATTTAAGTAATCCAGCATTTTGGGAGCGTAGTGCTCTGTTAGGATAATAGGGTAGTATCAGATCTTTTAAATAAAAAGGGGCCTGATTGTTTAGAGCTTTGAAAGTGAGACGAAGCATTTTAAACTTAATTCTAAACTCTATGGGAAGCCAATGAAGGGATGCCCGAACCGGAGAGATATGATCTCGCTTTCTAGTACCTGTTAAAACTCTTGCTTCAGCATTTTGGATCAACTGAAGACTTTTTAAAGATATTTTAAGACAGCCTGATAATAAAGAATTACAATAATCTAATCTAGCGCTAACAAAAGTGTGGATCAGTTTCTCAGCATCACTCTGAGACAAGATGCTCCTAATCTTGGCAATATTATGCAAATGATAGAAGGCAGTCTTAGGAACAAATTTAATATGTGAATTGAAAACCAGATCTTTATCAAAAATAACTCCAAGGTTCCTCACAGAGCTATTAAGAGAAAAAGTACCAGCATCCAAACTACAAGTTTGATTTGGAAAGGTATTTCTAAGGTTTTTGGACCAACTAGAATTACCTCAGTCTTATCTGAATTTAATAGCGGGAATTTACAGGTCATCCAAGCTTTGATTTCCTTAAGACAGGCTTCTAACTTGAATAATTGATTACTATCATCTGGCTTCATCCATCCATCCATCTTCTTCCGCTTAATCCTTTTCGCGACCCGAAAAGGATCTGGCTTCATTGACAGGTATAATTGTGTGTCATCTGCATAACAATAAAAATGTATACAGTGCTTTCTAATAATGTTGCCTAACGGAAGCATATATAAACTAAAAAGAGTAGGGCCTAGCACAGATCCCTGTGGGACTCCATGACTGAGCTTTGAGATGAGAGAAAACCCATTATTGACATGAACAAACTGGAACCTATCAGATAAATAAGATCTAAACCACTGCAACGAAGTTCCATTAAGTCCAACATAGTGTTCTAATCTATCAAGTAGAATATTATGATCGATAGTATCAAAAGCTGCACTAAGGTCTAAAAGGACAAGTACAGAAACAAGTCCATTATCAGATGCGATAAGGAGGTCATTAGTGACCTTTGCTAAGGCTGTTTCAGTATTATGATGGATTCTAAATCCAGATTTAAACTCTTCAAATAAACCATTTCCCTGCAAGTGGTCAAATAATTGTGTAGCAACAACTCTTTCTAAGATTTTTGAAAGGAAAGGGAGATTAGAGATTGGTCTATAGTTAGCTAAAGCTCCTGGATCTAGCGTTGGCTTTTTGAGTAAGGGTTTAATTACAGCAGTTTTTAAAGCCTGCAGTACATGACCTAAAGTTAATGAAGAATTAATTATTTGAAGAATAAAGCTACCAATAAATGGGAAAACTTCTTTAAATCATCATCTTCATCTTCATAGCAGTCTGTTGGGGGCAACAATGACTGTTTCATTTAGGTCTGATCAGATTCCTCCACGCAGCTCTGTCCTTCGCCTTCTGCTGCCAGGAACTCCTGACCTTGTTAACCCGGGTGATGTCCGAGCTGGTATGACTCTGACTGACCATTTCATGAAACTGCTTGCAAAGTATGTGAGTACCGCTAGCTTTTGCTGGACTAGCAGCACAGATAGAAGTATTATCAGTGGCAAAGACAGGTCAAGACAAACTGACTCCAGTATCTGTTGCAGTGACTGACCAGATGATAGGTTTGTTTATCTCTGCTCTTTGTGTAGTGCATGTCACAATGCACTGCCTGTCAAATAACCTGGTAGGAATAGGGTCAAGACAAGTTGAAAGCTTGGATGAGGAAATTGTTTTGTCTAACTCTAAAAGGTCAGTTGGAGTAAACTCATCCAAACAGATATCAATTGAAGGAGTTGTAGTAGTTACTGTATTTAAGTTTACGGTGGGAAGAATCTGACTGATTTTATCTCTGATGGATGAAATTTTATTATTGAAAACGTTCATATAGTCTGACTAGTAAGCTCTAAGGGAATGCTAGGATTGACAGAGTCAGAATCAGATTTATTGCCATTGTTCATGTAGTACACAAACTAGGAATTTGTCTCGGTGCAATGCTGCAACATTAAACATGGAGTAGCACTAAAGATAAAAATAAAAAAAACTATGCATGCAATAAAATGTAGAATATGAGTAATACTAATCTATGCAATTTTAAATATATTAACAAGCAGCAGATATTGTGGAGTTCCACATAGTGCAGTTCTATGAAAACAGTGATAATTGTCAACAGTAAAAGAAAACAGTGATGATTGACATGAGTCTGGTTGAGCTGCTGTACATAGTGCACGAGAGTCTAATAAGTCACTTAGTGTTCAGCAGTCTGATGGCAGAGGGGAAGAAACTGTTCATGTAGCGGGAGGTTTTAGTCTGAATGGACCGAAGTCTTCTACTTGAGGGGAGGGGGGCAAACAGTACGTGTCCAGGGTGTGAAGAGTCGGCTATGATCCGGCCTGCACGCCTCCGGGTCCTGGAGATGTACAAGTCCTGGAGGGATGGGAGCTTGCAGCCAATCACCTTCTCAGCAGCGCGCACGACGCGCTGCAGTCTTAGTGTGTCCCTGGCAGTGGCTTCAGCGTACCACACGGTTATGGAGGTGGTGAGGATGGACTCGATGATGGCCGTGTAGAACTGCACCAACATCTTGGTGGGTAGCTTGAGCTTCCTCAGCTGCCGCAGGAAGAACATCCTCTGCTGGGCCTTTTTGATGAGGGAGCTGATGGTCGGCTCCCACTCGAGGTCCCGGGTGATGGTGGTGCCCAGGAAGCGGAAGGAATCTGCAGTGGTGATGGGAGAGTCTGTGAGGGTAAGGGGGGCAGAGGGGTTGTGACTTTTCTGAAGTCCACGATCATCTCCACTGTCTTCAGAGCGTTCAGCTGCAGGTTGTTGTGGCTGCACCAGGACGCCAGCTGGGCCACCTCTCTCCTGTAGACGGTCTCGTCGCTGTTGGAGATGAGCTCGATGAGGGTGGTGTCATCCGCAAACTTGATCAGCTTGACAGACTGGTGGCTGGAGGTGCAGGAGTTGGTGTATAGGGAGAAGAGTAGGGGGGAAAGTACACAGCCCTGGGGTGATCCGGTGCTGATGCTAACAGAGTCTGAGACAGTCTTTCCCAGCCGCACATGCTGCCTCCGGTCCATCAGGAAGTCGGTGATCCACCTGCAGAGGGAGTCAGGCACGTTCAGCAGGGACAGCTTGTCCTGGAGCAGAGCGGGGCGGATGGTGTTGAATGCAGAGCTGAAGTCCACAAACAGGATCCTGGCGTAGGTTCCCGAGGAGTCCAGGTGCTGCAGGATGGAGTGGAGGGCCAGGTTGACTGCGTCGTCTACAGACCTGTTGGGTCTGTAGGCAAACTGCAGCGGGTCCAGGAGGGGAGTGGTGATGGTCTTGAGGTGGGGCAGGACCAGGCGCTCAAAGGATTTCATGACTACAGAGGTGAGCGCTACAGGTCTGTAGTCGTTAAGTCCAGTGATCCGTGGCTTCTTGGGGACAGGGATGATGTTAGAGGTTTTGAGGCAGGTCGGCACGTGGCATAACTTCAGGGAGGTGTTAAAAATGTCTGTGAAGACAGGAGTCAACTCTTCCGCACAGTGTCTCAGGGTGGAGGGAGACACGCCGTCTGGACCGGGGGCCTTGCGCGGGTTCAGTCTGGAGAACTGTCTGTGCACGTCCTGCTCACTGATGTCAAGGGCGGGGGGGAGGAGGGGGGCCGCCTTTGATGAAGTGGGGACCGTGGAGGCAGTGGCGCTGGGGGGAGGGGGGGAGTTGGACATAGCTGACGAGGTGTCAAAACGGGCATAGTGTTGGGACAGTTTTTGACAAAGGGCTTTGTCATCCTGACCCTTAGAAGCCTGAGGCCGATCGTTGGTGATTTGCCTCAGTCCTCTCCACACAGAAGCAGAGTCATTAGCAGTGAACTGCTGCTGGAGTCTCTCAGAATACCCAGATTTAGCTCTCCTCAGCTCTCTGTTAAACCGATATTTAACCTCCCTGTAGCAGTCCCTGTCTCCACTTTTCAGCGCTGCTTCCTTCTCCTTCCTGATCTGTCTGAGCTTAGCTGTAAACCAGGGCTTGTCATTGGAGTAACTCACCCTGGTGTGCGATGGAAGAATGCTCTCCTCACAAAAGTGAATATAAGAGTTCACAGTGTCCGTGTACTCATCCAGATCATGCGTGGCTCCTTTAAACATGCCCCAGTCAGTTATTTCCAAGCACGTGCTCAGCTCCTCCCCAGCTTCACTGGTCCATTTCCTCGTAGTGGTCACAACAGGTTTTGTGAGCTTCAGTCTCTGTCTGTATGTGGGAATCAGGTGGACCATCATGTGATCAGATAGTCCGAGCGCAGCGCGGGGAACAGCGCGATACGCATCCTTCACTGTAGTGTAACAGTGATCCAGCGTGTTCTCTCCTCTGGTGGGGCATTTAATAAACTGTTTGTATTGGGGGGGATCGTGGCTCAGGTTGCTCTGGTTAAAGTCGCCAACCACAATAACCAGAGAGTCCGGGAAAGTCTGCTTCGCTTGTTGAATGTGATCCGCGAGCGCGCGCTGAGCCTCGCGCACGTCCGCGTCGGGCGGGACGTAAACAGCGGCCAGGATGAATGAAGCGAACTCACGCGGGGAATAAAATGGCTTGCAGTTGATGAATAGATATTCCAGAGCGGAAGAACAGTGTTGGGAGATCACAGATACATCGGAGCACCAGCTGCTGTTGATGTAAAAGCAGACTCCTCCTCCTGTGGTCTTACCGGAGAGCTCTTTGTCTCAGTCTGCACGAAACAGCTGAAATCCCTCGAGGAGGAGCGCGCTGTCCGGAGTCGATTCCTTAAGCCAGGTCTCAGTAAAGCAGAGAGCACAGGAGGTGGAGAGGTCCTTAAAACGCATCAGCAGTCTCAGTTCATCTACCTTGTTATAGAGAGAATTAACATTGGACAGAAATATCCCAGGCAAAGCCGTGCGCGTGCCTCTCCTGCGAAGCCGAACGAGGGCGCCCGCTCGTCTTCCTCTCTTTCGCCATCTCACTTTTTCAGGTTCAGGTTCCTTTATTTGTACCCGTAGGTAGATTTGTTTTGCAGTCTGGTGACAACCATATTTACAAGCCACTAATTACATTCAACATAGACACAAACACAGGCACACATGAAGGTGACTATAAACATGATAAAAATACTCAAGGCTCAATCAATCAGGGTATAAAAAGACAGAGATGAGGGAGAAACCAGAGGTAAGAGAGAGGGGACATATTAAAGTTAAAAGTTAAAAACTAGTCAGAGGTTAAAAAACTCAAACGTCTAAAACCCAATAAAATATTTAGAACCCAAGTGACATCATACAAAATAAGTAAATATAAAATACGTACAATATATTTTACAGCTTGTTCAACTCTTTGACAGCAGCAGGAACAAAGCTGTTTTTGTAGCGCTGGGTTTTACTTTTTGGGACAGCAAACCTCCGTCTGGAGGGAAGAAGCTGAAAGTTTCAGTGCAAAGGGTGGGAGTCATCATTTAAAATGGAGGTAGTCATCCTCTGTACTTGTCTGGTGTACAGGGATGTCAGGCTCAGCTGTGACTCACCAAGCAAACGACTGGACCATCTAACTACCTGATCCAAGGATTTCCTCTGTTTCAGTTTTATCTGACCAAACCATGACACTAAAGAAAAGGATAAAACAGATTCAATAAAAGCCCGATAAAACATTGTCATTATGGTTCGGTCAATCTGGAAGCCTGCAAGTTTCCTCAAACAATGCAAATGTTGCTGACCCTTTTTGCACACCCTTTCACAGTTCACTTCAAAGTTTAAATTACTATCAATAATTGTCCCAAGATATTTGTACGATTATACACATTTGATGGTCTGGCCTTTTAGTACGGTGACTTTTTTAGTATGGTGACTTTTGTGCTAAAAAGTGAACCACATCGGTGGCAGGAGCCAAAAAAACTGGGAGTAGGTCCGTGGGAGTGAAAGTCCTGATATTTAGTAGCTCTTCACGGGTGTAAGAGCTGGCAGACACACAATTGACGAACAAAAACATACAAAGAAAAGCGCAGCGAAGCACCATGGCGACCACTTTGGGCGCCATCTTGGATCCAAATCCTGACTCTTTGTCTGCCTGGCTATAGTGCTGAAAAGAAACCTGGGATTATTCTTGTTCTCTTCTATTAATGCAGAATAATAACTCGTTCTAGCTTTTCAAAGAGATTTTTTGTAAATTAAAAGATGATTTCTCCAAGCTAAATAGATTTCATCTAAATTAGTAGAGCGCCATTTTCTTTCTAATTGACGAGTCTTCTGTTTTAAGCTACGAGTTTCTGTGTTGAACCAAGGAGTTAGAAATCTCTGATTAGACTTTTTCTTTTTTAAGGGGGCCACCAAGTCTAGAGTCTGATGCAGAGAAGCTGAAACACTATCCACCATGTTATCAATTACAGAAGGAGCAAGCTGTCTATAGCTTATTTCCGTTGTGTTGACACATGGCATAGAGGAAACAATCTGCATAAATTTGGTAACAGCATCATCTGAGAGGCATCTACTGTAATAATATTTTTCTTTAGGAGCCAAATAGTCAGAAATAGTAAAATCAAAGGTTAACAGACAATGGTCTGACAGTACAGGGTTATGAGGAGACACTACAAGATTTTCTATTTCTATGCCATATGTCAGAACAAGGTCCAATGTATGGTGGAGGTAATGAGTAGAATTTCCTACTTTCTGAGAAAACCCCATTGAGTCTAATATTGAATTAAATGCCACATTAAGGCAGTCACTATCTACATCCACATGTATATTAAAGTCCCCTACTATAATTATTCTATCAGATTTCAGCACTAAATCAGCTAAGAAATCAGCAAATTCGGATAAAAATTCTGAGTAGGTTGATGGGGGACGATAAACTATGGCAAATAAAATTGGGTTTAACCTGAAATTGCTAAAGTGCCCAACACTGAGGACCAGGCCCTCAAAGGAATTATAACATGTTTTTTGCTTTACATTAACTAGTAATTTGGAATGGTAAATTGCTGCTACTCCTCCTCCACGACCAGAACTTCTGGGATTTTGACAGTTTAAATAACCAGAGGGGGTTGATTCATTTAAACCAACATAATCCTCTTGCCCTAACCAAGTCTCTGTAAGGGAAATTAAATCAATCTGATGATCAATTAACAGATCATGGACTAACAGAGACTTGGGAGTTAGAGACCTAATATTTAATAAACCACATTTAATTTTTAAATTATGAGGAGGAACAGAGGCCAAATCATTCAATTTAGAGGCTTTATGTTTAATTTGAGTATTACCAATATTTTGCTTTATCACTTTGGGATGCTTATACATTATATTTTTATTCACTTTGGAGGGAGCAGACAACGATTCTCTGATGGGGAAGACAGGGGCTAAGCTGAGGGGTGGCGGATGAAGAGGAGCTGCAGAGAGGCGTGTAAGACTGCGACTCTGCTTCCTGGTCCCAACTCTGAGTAGTCAGGGTTTTGGAAATTTGGATAATTTTAATTCAGATTAAATTGGAACAGAAACCAGCAAAAAAAAAAAAAAAACAAACAAAAAAAAACAAACAAAACAAACAAAAACATTTAAACTAGATTAAAACAACAGAATCCACTTTAAAATAATATTAAACCAGATTAAATCAGGACAGAAACCAGCAAAAAACAAACAAAAACAAAAACATACAAAAACATTTAAACTACATAAAAACAGGACAGAAACCAGTTTAAAATAATATTAAACCAGATTAAATCGGGACAGAAACCAGCAAGAAAAAAAAAACCCAAAACCCAAAACAACAACAAAAACATTTAAACCAGATTAAACTGGGACAGAAACCAGTTTAAAACAATATTAAACTAGATTAAATTGGGACAGAAACCAGCAAAAAAAAAAAAATCCCAAAACAAACAAAAACATTTAAACTAGATTAAAACGGGACAGAAACCAATTAAAAATAATATTAAACCAGATTCAATCGGGACAGAAACCAGTTAAAAACCAACCAAAACAAACAAAAACATTTAAACTAGATTAAAACAGGACAGAAACTAATTTCAAATAATATTAAACCACATTAATTCGGGACAGAAACCAGCAAAAAACCCAAACCAAACCAAAACAAAAACATTTAAACTAGATTAAAACGGGACGGAGACCAGTTTAAAATAATATTAAACCAGATTAAATTGGGACAGAAACCAGTAAAAAAACCAAACAAACAAAAACCTTTAAAAAAAGATTATCAGGACAGAAACCCTGAGCTGTGAATATTTTAACATTTTCAGTCATCGATGTTTTTCTGCTGTAATATTTAATCTTGTTAACATTGTGGTCTATGGGGACTGACTCACTGATTTCGCCACCCTCTAGTGGACACCAGAGGAACTGCAGCTTTGAGTCTGTCTGGTATTAAAGTGCCTTTACTGTGAAATCAAACAGGAAGTAATCAGCGTACAGCAGAGGAAATAAAAGCATTCAAATTAAAAGTCTCTCCAGTAACTGTTGGATGTGCAAGCTTCTACTTTGAAGGTCAGACATTTTGTCCCCATCTCATGTGTGACCCCACACCCCCTGACCTCTGACCTCTAACGCTCTCTCTCCCTCCCTCGCTCGCCCAGCAGCTGTTCCACAGCCATAAGGTATGTGTGGCCCCGCCCCCCTCTGTCTGAGACCAGTGCAGTGTTGTTTTTCTCTGTGTAAGCCTCCGTCTCTGCTCTCCACAGAAGTATCATGGGATGGATAATAAGTGGGGGCACATTGAGCAGTGGATGGTAGGAAGAACCTGAAAAACACCAAAACCATGAGCTGCTGTGTGACACACGGAAACCTGACCACAGACAACCGCCTGTTTGTTATAATTAAACAGCCATGATGCATAGTCAGTAACATGTTATTGATGTGACAGAATCAGCACCATGTGGTTGATGTTATACAGCAGAGCCAGGAATCGGCACCAGCTTCCAGAAATTACCATTTTAAAAGCTGTTTTACTGGTCAGGGAAACAAATCAGCGATGCTCCAAATTGTAGCAGGAATCCTCTAACTTTAATACATAAATTATCACAGAAAGAACTGACCCCAAGTCTGTTAGAAAAATGCCCTTTTTTATTGAACTGAAGATTTGATAAGATAAGATAAGATAAGATAAGCCTTTATTAGTCCCACAACGGGGAAATTCCAGGATTGCAACAGCACAGGGATAGCAACACTCAGAGCAACAATCAGAAGGCAAGAAAAAAACAACAAAAAAAAAACAAGCAAGAGCAGCAATATACATATGTACATATTACTATAAAATATATATACACACACACACACACACACACAGACACACAGTGCAGAGCATTGTAGCTGGATGGAATAAATATATGAATATATGAACACACAGTGCAGAGCATTGTTGCTAGGTGGGATGAAACAGCATAACCGTCTACTTAGTTATCCTACATGGTATGATTATGTGCCCATACATATTCTCACCCTCCATAGCGACCGGTATGTTCCTAGTTGTATGCCGGAGAGGACCATTGTGTAAGTCTATTGCATCTTTTGCATTCAAAAAAAAACCTATTAGTTTGTTACGTCTTTTTGCTATCTCTGCGAGCAGCCCTGCTTAGGTTGTACAGTCTGACAGCCGTTGGTAGGAAGGACCTACGAAACCTCTCGGTTGTGCACCTGGGATGATGTAGTCTGCTGCTAAATGAGCTCCTCAGTGCATCCAGTATGTCCTGCATAGGGTGGAACTCGGACTCCAGCAGAGATGACAGTTTAGCCACCGTCCTTCTCTCTCCTATCTCCTCCATCGGATCAAGGCGTTGCCCCAGGACAGAGCTAGCTTTCTTAATCAGTTTGTTCAGTCTCTTCCTATCGGCTGCAGTAATGCCACTGCCCCAGCAGACCACTCCAAAAGTGATGGCTGATGCCACCACCGTGTCATAGAATGACTTCAGCAGCGCCCCTTGTACACCAAAAGACCTGAGTCTCCTCAGCAGGAACAGCCTGCGCTGTCCCTTCTTGTAGAGTGCGTCAGTATTGTGTGACCAGTCTAGTTTATTGTTCAGATGAATACCCAGGTACTTGTAGGATGTCACCATCTCGATGTCTGTTCCCTGTATATTTACTGGTGCTGTGAGGGGCTGCCCATGCCTGCGGCAGTCCACCACCAGCTCCTTAGTTTTCCTCGCGTTGATCTGGAGGCAGTTCCGATGGCACCAGTCCACAAAGTCCTGGATAAGCCCTCTGTACTCAGCTTCATCTCCGCTGGAGATGAGACCAACGATCGCAGAGTCATCAGAGAACTTCTGTAGATGGCAATGTGTTGTGTTGTGTGAGAACTCCGCAGTATAAAGAGTGAACAGGAAGGGAGCCAGCACCGTTCCCTGGGGGGCCCCCGTGCTACTGATGATCGTGTCGGAAACACAGTCCCGGGTTCTCACAAACTGAGGCCGGTTCGTGAGGTAGTCCAGGATCCATGATGACAGGTGCTGGTCCACCCCTGCGCGCAGCAGCTTGTCCTTCAGGATCATCGGTTGGATGGTGTTGAAAGCACTGGAGAAGTCAAAGAACATGATCCTCACCATATTCCCGGGCTTCTCCAGGTGGGACAGAGAACGGTGAAGGAGGAAGATCACCGCATCCTCCACCCCAATGCCATGCTGGTAGGCGAACTGGAGTGGATCCATCGCTGGTTCCACCAGGGGGCGGAGATGAGCAAGGAGCAGTCTCTCCAGGGTCTTCATCAAGTGGGACGTCAAGGCCACCGGTCTGAAGCTGTTCAGGTCTTTGGGGTGGGAAGTTTTTGGTACAGGTACCACACAAGATGTTTTCCACAGCTGTGGTACCCTCCCCAGTTTCAGGCTCATGTTGAAGATATACGTCACAATCCCACACAGCTGGTCTGCACAGGACTTGAGGAGCTTTGCGCTGATGCCGTCCGGTCCCGACGCCTTCCTCGCCTTGATCTTCCTCAACTCCGTCCTCACCTGGGTCTTGGTCAGGGTCAGGATGGGGGGCTGTGTGTTGGGAGTGGGGGGGGGGGGTGTCGGTGGAGTGGGGAGTGGGTAGCAGGACTTGATTTCTTAGAGGCAGCAGTGGTTGTTGTGCAGACAGGGGGGAGGGCGGTTGGTCAAACCTATTGAAAAACAGATTCAGGTTGTTCGCCCACTCCCTGCCCCCCGTGGCCTGGGGGGAGGTATTCTGGAGCCCCGAGATGGTTTTGAGGTTTCTCCAGACCCCGCTGATGTCGCTCTGTTGCAGCTTGTCCTCCATCTTCTTCCTGAAGCTGTCCTTGCCTTCTCTGATCTTTCTCCTCAGCTCCCTCTGTACGGACTTCAGCATCTCCCTGTTCCCCGACCTGAAGATCCTCTTCTTCTCTCTCAGAAGTGTTTTTATCTCAGGGTTGATCCAGGGTTTGTTGTTTGAGTGACGCCGTATGGTCTTGGTGGGAACGGATTTGTCCACACAGAAGCTGAGGTAGCCCGTGAAGGTGTGAATGAGGCCATCGATGTCCTCACCATGTGGATCGCAGAGCTGCTTCCAGGCAGCTCTGCTCTGATGAAGCGCTAACAAGTGCTTCAGTGCAAAAGGCGTCAACTCAGCAACCCAGAGTAAACCGATTCAATGCATGAAGCATGCATACTGATTATAGCATCACGGTATTTACCAGCTTGGGATCAGTCCGCCAAGGTCTCCGCCTTTGACTGCCACCTAATCCACATAGCATCGGACCCCCATGATCCCTCCTGCAGGTGGTGAGCCCACTGGAGGGCGGACCCATGTAACTCCTTCGGGCTGAGCCCGGCCGGGTCCCATGGGTGGAAATCCGGCCACCAGACGCTAGCCTTCGAGCCCCTCCCCCAGGCCTAGCTCCAGGGTGGGGCCCCGGTAACCCCATACTGGGCGGGGTACACTGAATCCTTGATATAGAATTTATCGTGAGAGTCTGTTGGATCGTTCTTAGTCTGGCCCTTCACCCAGGACCAGTTTGTCTTGGGTGACCCTGTCAGAGGCAAATTGCCCCGGACAGCATAGCTCCTGGGATCACTGGGGCACGCAAACTCCCCCACCACGATAATGTGACGATTTATGAGGGGGACCACAGGATCTCATCTCTGTTGTTTGCAGATGATGTTGTCCTGCTGGCTTCATCCAGCAATGACCTCCAGCTCTTGCTGGGATGGTTTGCCGCTGAGTGTGAAGCGGCTGGGATGAGAATCAGCACCTCAGAGTCCATGGTCCTCAGCCGGAAAAAGGTGGGTTGTCCTCTCTGGGTTGGGGACAGGCTCCTGCCTCAAGTGGAGGAGTTTAAGTATCTTGGGGTCTTGTTCACGAGTGAGGGGAAAATGGAGCAAGAGATCGACAGACGGATTGGAGCAGCATCTGCAGTGATGCGGACGTTGTACCGGTCTGTTGTGGTGAAGAGGGAGCTGAGTTCTAAGGCAAAGCTGTTGATTTACCAGTCAGTCTACGTTCCTACTCTCACCTATGGTCACGAGCTTTGGGTAATGACTGAAAGAACGAGATCGCGGATACAAGCGGCTGAAATGAGCTTTCTCCGTAGGACTGCTGGACTCTCCCTCAGAGATAGGGTGAGGAGCTCAGTCATCTGGGAGAGACTCAGAGTTGACACTGGGAGGAGACTCCGGGGCAGACCCAGGACTCGGTGGGAGAAACTACGTCTCCCAGCTGGTCTGGGAACGCCTTGTTATCCTCTCTGGAGAACTGGAGCAGGTGGCTGGGAAGAGGGAAGTCTGGGCTTCTCTGCTTGAACTGCTGCCTCCACGACCCGGACCTCCGGAAAAGCGGTAGAAGATGGATGGATGGATGGATGGATGGATGTATTTACCAGCAACTTTACATTTCAAATGTATTAGGGAATCAGTTCAGCTAGAACTTAGTTTTTCTAAACAGTAATACAATGGTGTGAAAAAGTGTTTGCCCCCTTCCTGATCTCTCATTTTTTTTTTATGTTTGTCACACAAATGTTTCAGATCAGCAAACAAATTTAAATATTAGACAAAGATAACACAAGTAAACACAAAATGCAGTTTTAAATGAAAGTGTTTATTATTAAGGTAAAAAAAATTCAAATCTACATGGCCCTGTGTGAAAAAGTGATTGCCCCCCGTTAAAACATAAATTAACTGTGGTTTATCACATCTTTGGAAAGCTGAGTTCAGTTTCTCTAGCCACACCCAGGCCTGATTACTGCCACACCTGTTCTCAATCAAGAAATCACTTAAATAGGACCTGCCTGACAAAGTGAAGTAGACCATAAGATCCTCAAAATCTAGACATCATGCTGCAATCCAAAGAAATTCAGGAACAAATGAGAAACAAAGTAACTAGGATCTATTGGTCTGGAAAAGGTAATAAAGCCATTTCTAAAGCTTTGAGACTCCAGCAAACCACAGTGAGAGCCATTATCCACAAATGGCAAAAACATGGAACAGTGGTGAACCTTCCCAGGAGTGGCTGGCCAACCAAAATTACCCTAACAGCGCAGCGACAGCTCATCCAAGAGGTCACAAAAGATCGCATAACATCCAAAGAACTGCAGGCCTCACTTGCCTCAGTTAAGGTCAGTGTTCATGACTCCACCATAAGAAAGAGACTGGGCAAAACTGGCCTGCATGACAGAGTTCCAAGACAAAAACCACTGCTGAGCAAAAAGAACATAAAGGCTCATCTCAGTTTTGCCAGAAAACATCTTGATGATTCTCAAGACTTTTGGGAAAATACTGTGTGGACTGACGAGACAAAAGTTGAACTTTCTGGAAGATGTGTGTCCCATTACATCTGGTGTAAAAGTAACACAGCATTTCAGAAAAGGAACATCATACCAACAGTAAAATATGGTGGTGGTAGTGTGATGGTCTGGGGCTGTTTTGCTGCTTCAGAACCTGGAAGACTTGCTGTGGTAAATGGAACCATGAATTCTGCTGTCTATCAAAAAATCCTGAAGGAGAATGTCCAGCTATCTGTTTGTGACCTCAAGCTGAAGCGCACTTGGGTTCTGCAGTAGGACAATGATCCAAAACACACCAGTAAGTCCACCTCTGAATGGCTTAAGAAAAACAAAATGAAGACTATGGAGTGGCCTAGTCAAAGTCCTGACCTGAATCTGATTGAGATGCCGTGGCATGACCTTAAAAAGGTGGTTCATGCTCAAAAACCCTCCAGTGTGGCTGAATTACAGCATTTCTGCAAAGATGAGTGGGCCAAAAAACCTCCACAGCGCTGTAAAAGACTCATTGCCAGTTATCGCAAATGCTTGATTGCAGCTGTTGCTGCTATGTGTGGCCCAACCAGTTATTAGGTTTAGGGGGCAATCACTTTTTCACACAGGACCATTTAGGTTTGGATTTTATTTCCCTTAATAATAAACACCTTCATTTAAAAACTGCATTTTGTGTTTACTTGTTATCATTGTCTAATATTTAAATTTGTTTGATAATCTGAAACATTTAAGTTTGACAAACATACAAAAAACTGAGAAATGAGGAAAGGGGCAAACACTTTTTCACACCACTGTGCCTGAGAAAATGCTGCTTTGCTGTGACGTCTTACAAAGTTTTGCTGGAATTCACAGCAGTAGTTCAGACTAAAAAAAACCCCTGTGTTCAAGAGAACTGAAAATTAGAAAATGGCAAAAAGGCCACAAACTGCCTTTTTAAAATAGTGTCACATTTTTGTGGAAAATGCTGATTCTTGAACAGTCTTGTAAAACTTCTGCCATGGATACTGGAACAGTGAAGTCTATGAAAACACTTCATGAATGCTTCCTCACTTTTTGGAGACTCAGATGTTTCTGTGAGAAGAGGAGCTGGTCCACATGCTGTGGAGTGAGGCAGCTCCTTTGTGCAGCAACAGTATCGCCAGCAGCTGAAAAAACCTCGTTCACTTGTCCTGGGGATGCAAAGATTCTTCTTTGCTTGGTGAACCAAAACCAGGTCATCCCCTGCACGCACCCTACAGCAGGTCAGCGGATCTTCAGAGTGAAACAGGTTTAACTTGGATGTCTCTACTGGATGTTTCTCTTTACTTATTCCAGTTTCTTCTTGGCTCATGTTTCCTCTGATGCTGCAGTTTTTGGCAAGTACGCTGGTTCAACGAGAACCATTACTGCAGGGTCCTTTGACCTGTTAGCAGGAGTAGGAGGATCATCCAGTTCAACATCACCATGGTAATTGTCTGGCAGTTGTGTCACCAACAGATTCTTGCTGTGGAAAAGTGAAAATATACATATATGTTTTAATTTATTTTATTTTATAATCCTTCATTAGTCCCACAGTCCATGGTCCTCAGCCAGAAAAAGGTGGATTGTCCTCTCCGGGTTGGGGACAGGCTCCTGCCACAAGTGGAGGAGTTTAAGTATCTCGAGGTCTTATTCACAAGTGAGGGGAAAATGGAGCGAGAGATTGACAGACAGATTGGAGCAGCATCTGCAGTGATGCGGACGCTGTACCGGTCTGTTGTGGTGAAGAGGGAGCTGAGTTCTAAGGCAAAGCTGTCAATGTACCTGTCAATATGGTCATGAGCTTTGGGTAATGACCTAAAGAATGAGACTGCGGATACAAGCCACTGGAATGAGCTTTCTTCATAGGATTGCTGGACTCACCGTCAGAGATAGGGTGAGGAGCTCAGTCATCTGGAAGAGGCTCAGAGTAGAACCGCTGCTCCTCCACATTGAAAGAAGCCAGTTGAGGTGGGTTTTTTTTTTTTTTTTTTTGTTACTTGTTTTGTACCCGTAGGTAGATTTATTTTGCAGTCTGGTGACAAGCCACCAGCTGCCGGTCGCTGCGTGCGCAAGCGCCCCGTATCCCTAACCGGCATGTTTTTGGCATGTGGGAGGAAACCGGAGAAATCCCGGAGTAAACCCACGCAAACATGGGGAGAACATGCAAACTCCACACAGATCACTGTTGGTTGGGGGCAGGGATCAAACCCATGATCTCACGGTCCCCGCGATCCCCCGGCCGAGGGTAAACTGTGCTGCCGCAGTGCTAACCACTGCGCCACCGTGCATCTGATTTGGGTTTGGGCATCTGATCAGGATGCCTCCTGGACGCCTCCCACTTGAGGTGTTTCAGACATGTCCCACTGGGAGGAGACCCTGAGGCAGACCCAGGACACGCTGGAGAGACTACGTATCCCAGCTGGTCTGGGAACGCCTTGGTATCCTCTCTGAAGAGCTGGAGCAGGTGGCTGGGGAGAGGGAAGTCTGGGCGTCTCTGCTTGAACTGCTGCCTTTGCGACCTGGACCTCCAGAAAAGTGGTAGAAGATGGATGGATGGATGGATGGATGGTCCCTCAATGGGGAAACTACAGGGCATCTACCTGGATGGATGAGGCAGCCATGGTGCAGTGCCAGTCCTTTAACAATTCACTCACACACTCACACCTTGGGCCACTTTAGAGTCTTCAATTAACCTAACTTGTATGTTTTTGGCTTGTGGGAGGAAACCAGAGTACCTAGAGTAAACCCACACAGACACGGGGAGAACATGCAAACTCCACACAGAAGGGTCACTGATGGTCAAGGGTGGGATCGATCCTGTAACCTTACTGTGCTGCCACAGTGTTAACCACTGTGCCACTGAGCTGCCCATGAGGAAGGAATAAAATAAAATAATTTTAAAAATCAATTGTGAATTCAGGGGGAAAGAACAGTTCTACTTTCAAAGGAAATGAGTATTTTTGGGAACAGTTAGTTTCTGTTATTTCTGTAACTTAGAGTGGAAGTTTCCACTTGTTCTGGACCTGCAGTTTCTTGTTCTGCCACAGGCCTCTTTGGACAAGAATGGCCGGGCCTTAAAGGTACAGTGTGTAAAATTTTGACTAGTCTGAATTCTGAAATTTAACGCTGCATACATTTTTAACTTTGACTTCATTGCTATGTAATCATGCTAGAGTAAAACTACTTTTCTGTACCTTAAGAAAAGTCTTTTTATACACAGGAAGAGGGTCCGTCTCCCTGTAGGTGGCCATCTTGGATCAATATAATTCTCTTCAAGTTTTTAACGTCAAACTTTAATTACACAAAAAGGATTCTGCAGGTCCTAGTATATGCTTCGGAAGACGGTGGATGTGCAATAAAATATAAATTCATTTGATTATAAATAAATATGAATTTTTCTTCTACCACTTTTCTGGAGGTCTGGGTCATGGAGGCAGCAGTTCAAGCAGAGAAGCCCAGACTTCCCTCTCCCCAGCCACCTGCTCCAGCTTTTCAGAGAGGATACCAAGACATTCCCAGACCAGGAGGGAGACATAGTCTCTCCAGCGAGTCCTGGGTCTGCCCCAGGGTCTTCTCCCAGTGGGATGTACCCGGAACACCTTAAGTGGGAGGCATCCAGGAGGCATCCTGATCAGATGCTCAAACCACCTCAACTGGCTACTTTCAATGTGGAGGAGCAGTGGTTCTACTCTGAGCCTCTCCTGGTTGACTGAGCTCCTCACCCTATCTCTGAGGGTGAGTCCAGCAATCCTACGGAGAAAGCTCATTTCAGCCGCTTGCATACATGATCTCATTCTTTCAGTCATTACCCAAACCTCATGACCATAGATGAGAGTAGGAACATAGATTGACTGGTAAATCGACAGTTTTGCGTTACAGCTCAGCTCCCTCTTCACCACAACAGACCGGTACAACGTCCACATCACTGTAGATGCTGCTCTGATCCGTCTGTCAATCTCGCGCTCCATTCTCCCCTCACTCATGAATAAGACCCCAAGATACTTAAACTCCTCCACTGGAGGCAGGAGTGTTTCCCCAACCCGGAGAGGACAATCCACCCTTTTCCACCTGAGCACCATAGACTCTGACTTTGATGTGCTATTTCTCATCCCAGCAGCTTCACACTCAGTAGCAAACTATCCCAGTAAGATCTGTAGGTCATTGCTGGATGAAGCCAACAGAACAACATCATCTGTAAACAGCAGAGATGAGATCACCAGAGATGTGGTCACCGAACATGACACCCTCTGTTCCTTGGCTGCGCCTAGAAATCCTGTCCATAGAAATTATGAACAGGATTGGTGACAAAGGGCAGCTCTGGTGGAGTCCAACTGTCACTGGAAACGAGTCCAACTGGGTGTTGGCAATGCGAACCAAACTCTCACAACGGTCGTATAGAGACCAGATAGCTTGTAGCAACATGCCTGATACCCCACACTCCCGAAGCACCCCCCACAAAAAAACCATGAGGGCTGCGGTCGGATGCCTGTTCCAAGTCCACAGAATACATGTAAACTTTTAAACAATAAAAAGATTTATTGTATCAAATGCTTTTCTAAAATCTATAAATACACCAATTGCATATTTTCCTTGATCTAATGCATTTATTATTTCCTCTGTTGCTTCCATTATCGCCAACGATGTTGTACTCTTGGCTCTAAATCCATATTGGTTCTGATTAAGCACATTGTGTTTATTTAAAAAGTTTTCTAATCTGTTGTTGAAAAGTTTTTCCAGAATCTTTGAAAATTGTGGGAGGAGCGATACTGGTCTGTAGTTTGTGTCGTGGTGTTTATTTCCTTGCTTGAATAATGGTTTTACTTTTGCTATTTTCATTTTCTGCTGGAATGAGCCAGTTTGAAATGATAGATTACAAATATATGGGAATGGTTTTAATATACCATCAACAGTTCTTTTTACTCGTGCCATATCAATACCATCACAATCAGTAGATAATTTATTTTTACACGTTTCAACAACAGATTTTACCTCTAGTTCATCCACCGCTGAGAGAAAGACTGACCGAGGGTTATTTCCAATCAATGTTTCACTCACGGTGTCTCTTCCTTGGTTTGAAATTTTTGCTGCCAACTCTGGTCCATCATTTACAAAAAAATTATTCATTTTATTTACTAAAATGGTTTAACCATTTTAACCATTTACTACCATATTCTTATCATAATTATCACCACAATTATCAGTAAAATACTCTGGATATATTGTTTTCTTAGTTCCATTTTTCCTTAATTTATTTAATATATCCCAGACTCCTTTTATATTATTTTTATTTTCATTTAACCTGTTGAACTCTGGTCAGTTTCCCTAAAAACGCCTAAAAATAACGTACCCAAAGTAAATCAAAAGCTGTTCTTCAGCCCTTTGCAGCATCTTCATGGGGTTGGTCTCATTTAAAAGAAAACACTGAATGTTTTGGCAAAACAGTCATAATCTCTCTAAGTGCTCCTGCCACAGAGTAACAGTCATCGAAACATACTGAATTTGAAGAAAATAAAGTTCACCTGGGTGTTTTTTTTAGATATAAATGCTTGCAAATAACATGCAGCTGTGTGAAACGTGCTGGAAAACAACAGAAATGTAGAACCAAGTGTTTTCAAGCTCAGGTTAAAATTTTGTAACAATACCACAAAAAATGAATATATTACACAGCTTTTTTCTCAGGTTGTAACAAGGCGTTCTTGAACTGTGCCAAACTGTGCCAAATGGCACAGTTTGGAAAGCTATGTTCCAGAGTTCACTATCTCAGCAGTTTGCACAGTAAAACCAAGGGGTAACAACCCAGACATTCACAGCACAGTTCCTGGTTTTTTTTTACAGGCAAAAATAGCCTACAGTGTAAGAAAAATGATGCGAAAAATTAATACATTTCACTAAAGTATACACAAAAACAACCCTCTCCCCTCCAATTTTTCCAGAGTTCACTATCTCATCAGTTTACACAGATACAGGTCAACTGGACCCCTGACCAAGTGTGCACCCCAAGAGGACCACGGAATCCAATCTGTACATGTACAGGTGCATTCTCCATCCAGTGATTTATAAATGCTGCCCCAGATGAAAACCAGTCTGTGGGACTATAATGTTCTGAATGAGGCTTTAGAAAATTATGAATCACTTTGTAAATCACTGGATTGAAAATGTACAGATTGAATACCGGGGTCCACCTGGGGTGCTCACATTAGTGTGCTCACATGGTCAGGGCTCCATTTCACCAGATCACGTTTACACAGTGAAACAAAGGCATCATAACCCAGACATACACAGCACAGTTCCTTTTTTTTTTTTACAGGAAAAAATAGCCTACAGTGAAATAAAAATTAAACTAAAATATTATTAAATTTTTTTGCAGTATACACAGTAACAAATAACCACCCCCCACAACGCACACAAAAATGTCGCCATGCGGGACCCTTGTAATTACCGATAGGTCAAAAGTTATTTTATTACTATTTTTATCAATAAAGAATAATTTAGATTATAAGACTTACTTGTCCACAACTGCACTGCCGCTGGTATTGTCCACTGGCGTCTGGATCGTCAGCTATTCCATTATTGAAACCTCCGTTTGTTTACTGATTCATTGTTGATGTCACCCGACCCGGTCAAGCCATCGACATTTTCATGCACGCTCTTTTGGTTTATTTTGTGAACCATTTTTCAAAACAAGTAAAATAATGGCTAATCTTACCTTGACCCTTCTGCACAGTATCACAAAGGACTGCGCGTCACACAGCGGCAGAGTCAAAAGAGATTTTACGCATGAGAACGCATGGTATTTTACCGGAAATATAAACACTGAACTAGGCATGTAGGATGTCATTGAAGTCAGAAATTGATTGGCTAAACGACACGTCCATCGTCAGGTTACTCGGCTTCAATTGGCTCGTTGTATTCGCGGTCATTGATGGGCAGATACTTCTTGCTAGGTTTGCCATCATTGGTTATTCAATGTTTAAAAACCCAAATCAAGGCTCTTGTTGGTCGAATGAGATGTCAGTCTCATTCTAAACCAATCAAACACTCCTTTGGCTTTCTGTTTAGGGCTGTGTCTGTACTGGAAGACCGGAAATACAGTTGTTGGTTTTTTTGCAGTGCGCACTGAGACGCACTAAGACGTACAGACGTGACCGCCCGCGCAAGTCACAGAGTTCAACTGGTTAACATTTTCATTTAGTATAATTTTTTACTAGTTCGTATTATTTCATTTAATTTATTTTTATATGCTTTATATCTTTTTTCAGATTCTTTGGTTCTTAATTTAATGAAATTTTTATAGAGATAATTTTTCTTTTTACAAGCATTTTGTAGCCCCCTTGTTAACCATGGGCAATTTTTGTATTTGTTTTTTATTAATTTCTGTAATTTGACAGTTTTGATCATATAATGATTTAAATATATCAATAAATTTATCATATGCCAAGTCCACTTTTTTCTCTCTATAGACAACATCCCAATTCTGTAACATTAAGTCCTCTTTTAACCCCTTGCACTCTGGTCAATTTCCCTAAAAACGCCAAAAAATAACGTGCCCAAAGTAAATCAAAAGCTGTTCTTCAACCCTTTGCAGCATCTTCAAGGGGTTGGTCTCATTTAAAAGAAAACACTTTGAATTTTTTGGCAAAACAGTCATAATGTCTCTAAGTGCTCCTGCCACTGAGTAACAGTCATCTAAACATACTGAACTTGAAGAAAATAAATTTGGCCTGGGTGTTTTTTTGGATACAAATGCTTGCAAATAACACACAGCTTCAGATCCGGGCTGGAAAATGCAACAGAAATGTAGAACCAAGTGTTATCCAGCTGAGGTCCAAATTTTGTAACAGTACCACAAAAAATGAATATATTACCCAGCTTTGTTCCCAGGCGTTTTTGAACTGTGCCAAATGGCACAGTTTGGAAAAACGTCTGTAACTTTTGAATGATTCAATATAGAAGCTTCATCTTGGGCTCTAATGAAAGGTGACACTCAGGGCTGTGTGTGGGTGTGTGTGTGTGTGGGGGGGGGGGGTTGTCCCCCACCCCCCCGCTACAAAGGACGGACATCGTTTGTGCGCCGCGGTCCGTCATGTGGCGATGACACACAGTTGTAATTTACCGATCGGTCAAAAGTCATTTTTGATTACAATTTTCAGGGATAAAGAATAATTTAGCTTATAACGCTTACCTGTTCACAACAGCAGCGTAGCTGGCGAACTTCTCTTCCTCATTGTCAGACGAACATAAAGCTGGTCCGCGTATTAAGGACTCGTGGTTCTGGTCTCGCGACCCGGTCAAAACATAATTCCATTATTGCGGTTTTGCGCTTCCATGATTGTGGTTTTGGCAAATGATTTTTCAAAACAAATAACAGTAGTAAGAAAAAAAGACTGGCGAACGCGTGTGTGTCACCCAGCCTTCGTCATCGGCCTCCGTCGGTCTATGATGACCATGGAAGAGAATCCTAAACGTCTACTCTGCTGGGACAGCACCGCCTGTGGCTGAACAGGCCGATGCGCGAATGGCAGTCCCTGTCACACAGGTCGCACTTGTGGGTGGTCTCCGTGCTGCTGGGTCTGTGGTGGTTCTTCCTGCGGGTCCTTTTTTCATCTGCTGCAGCAGTCAGTCTCTCTTCACCCAGCCTTACACAAAACAGCTTTCGAACTTCTGTGCTTCAATTGGCTCGCTGCATTCACAACCGTTGGTAGGCGGGTCCTTCTTGCTAGGTTTTCAGTCATTGGTTCTTCAAGGTTTCAGAAACCCAATTCGAGGCTCTTATTAGTCAAATGAGAGGTCAATCATATCTAATCTGTTCGCGGCTGTGTCTGTAGTGGAAGAACGGAAATGCAGCTTTTTTTTTTCAGTGCGCTCTAGGACGCAGCGCCCTCGTGCGCCCTCGTGCGCTCTAGGACGCAGAGACATGCCCGCCCGTGGTACACAGAAGTGCAGCAGGTTAAAGTATTGATTCTATCTTCTGTTTGTATTCTTTTATAGATAATCTTTTTACATGGTTTATTATTATTCTTACTCTCATTAACCCCATAATTAACATCTAAAGAAACAAATACAGGCAGGTGGTCACTAATGTCATTTATTAGTACAGTGATCCCTCACTTATCGCGGTTAATGGGTTGCAGAACCGACCGCGAAAAGTGAAAAACCGCGAAGTAGCGTCACCCCTAATGACGTCACCCATAAATAATACGTACGTTCATTCTCTCACTCTCTCTCTCATATGATACGTGTGTGTGTGTGTAAGTGTACATACATACGTAGATGTAAATAAAGTGTACATAAATATGTTTTTAGAACTCTTTTATTCTTATAACAAAATACGTAACTCAAGATGAAGATGATTTACTGCACAGGTTAATGAGAGCTTTACTGCTCCTCAGGTGACGTCTCATCGTCAGGTGCTAGAGGCGCAGGATCGTCGAGGGCAGCTTCCGATAGAGCTGGAGAAGCTGCAGGAGGCGGCGTAGTGGCTCGACGGGAAGACTATTTCGCACAAAAAGGCACAAGAGAACAGCGAAAAGTACCACGCGGCGAGACTAAGCAACATGAGCGATAAAGAACAATGAATGCGGTCTTCCTTCGCTGGGTATGGGCGCTCGGCAGGGAGAGAAGCTGGGTGAAACGTCTCGGCCAATCAGCTTGTGAGATTCCCGAGCCGAGCCAATACGAGAACAGCGAACAGAGAGGTGGATTTTGAGTTGTGCGGGCTCTCCGTGTTGATACCTGATGTTCTAATGTAGTCTCCTTGCCTTCTGCTAGCGCCCGCCCATTTTTTCTCAATTTTGAATTTTTGATGAATATTTTTAAAAAATCCGCGATGCACTGAGGGCACGAAAGGTGAGGCACAAAGTAGCGAGGGATCACTGTATACCACTCACCATATTATATTCAATAACATTAGTAAAAATGTTGTCTATCAAGGTAGCACAGTGTGTCGTTATTCTTGTAGGTTTTGTTATCTTTGGAAATAAGGTTAAGCTATACATTGTAGCTAAGAAATCTTCAGTTGGTTTATGTTGTTTTGTTTTCATTAAATCTATATTAAAGTCACCATGAATAAAGGTATCTTTTTGTCTCATTTTTGCATACATCTTTTCCACCCCACCTCTAAATTTTTCCATATCAGATCCCGGTGCTCTATATATACAACTTACGTTTTTTCTATTTTCCATCATAATCTCAATTGTTAAACATTATTTATCTTTTGTTTTTATGAAAGACAAAAAAATAAAATAGAAAGATGTCTTTACCTTCTTTACATGTTTCAACTGCACTGCAGCCTTCTTCAGAAGAATCAGCTGATTGCTGCCAAGTGACATTTATCAGCTGATTTTCGTAGGCGGGGCCAGCTCAGCAGATCTGTCAGATCCACCGAGTCGGCCCCGCCTCCCGCCGTCAGATGGTCTCTGGAGAATGTGGTCCCAGGTGTGAGAAAACATAAAGGCCCCCTCATCTCGGTTCATGGTGTCTTTTCCCCGCTTCCTGATCTCTATGGCCTCCTTGATCCAACGTTTGTGTCTGTTGCTCTCCGACCCAATAATCTTTGCGTTGTCCCAGTCCATGATGTGATTATTTCTTTTGCAGTGATCTGATATTGCTGATTTTAATGTTTCTTGTTCTGCCTTTTCTTTTTGTGATCTTGTGAGTCGTCCTTGTGTTTTCTTCTCACATTCCTTCTGGTGTTCTTTTTTCCTTGTGGTGAATAATCTTCCAGTATCTGTATAGTATAGTATATAAGCTATCAGTCGTCAGGACATTATATGAACGAGCCACCATCATCATGGAACAAGAAGACAGACAGGAGGAGGAAAACCACATAAAACATGCACTCATACGCTGCCAATATCCAGTATGGACCATAAACAAAGGGAAACAGCAAGTCAAAAACAAAGAAAATAAACAGGAAATAAGACACAGAAGAAAAGCCAAAATCAAAAACAAGGACACCATAACTATTCCATACATACGAGGGATCACGGAACCAATTCAAAGGATCATGAAAAAATACAAAATAAACACAGCAGTCAAACCACACAAAAAATTAAGACAGTTATTAGTACACCCCAAGGACAGAATAGAACAAGACAATAAATGCAATGTAATATATGAAATATCATGCAGATCATGCAACAAAACCTACATTGGAGAAACTGGAAGATTATTCACCACAAGGAAAAAAGAACACCAGAAGGAATGTGAGAAGGAAACACAAGGACGACTCACAAGATCACAAAAAGAAAAAGCAGAACAAGAAACATTAAAATCAGCTATATCAGATCACTGCAAAAGAAATAATCCCATCATGGACTGGAACAACGCAAAAATTATTGTCACCTGGCAGCAATCAGCTGACTCTTCTGATGAAGGCTGCAGTGCAGTTGAAACATGTAAAGAAGGTAAAGACATCTTTCTATTTTATTTTTTGTCTTTCATATGAACAAAAGATAAATAATTAAAAGAAGACAAAATGAACCTATTTGACGTGTTAAACATTCCATACTTTCATTCACTGATGATGTCATGCTGTCCACTTTTTTACTTTTTAATTTTCTATCAACATACAGTGCTACCTCACCACCACTTTTACATTTCCTATTTTGTGTGTACATCTCATATCCATGTAGTTCAAAATTTTCAAATCTTTTTCTTCATTAATCCATGTTTTACTTATTGCAATAATCCTAAATGGTGAATTGATTTCAGTTGATTTAAAAACTCCTCAATACTGTCAAAGTTTGCATAAAGACTCCTACTATTAATATGTATTATTGCCAATGTCTGATTGTCAATGTCTGATCCTAATAAACACACTTATTATTAATATGATTAAAATAATTATTGTCTGGGTCAGTATCACCTAAAATGTCTTGTGGTTGCTGTTCAGTATTGACAAAGATTCAATTTGCCCTGATACACTTTCATTATTAAATGAGGAAGGATGATTGGTTAAAATGCTGATCATAAGTTATGTCAACAATGTACACCAACAATGCCATTCATGTATGTATGAGGTCTGACCAGTAGAACCAGTGTATTCATGGTAACCAGTGTTCCCAGTTTGTAGTGGTGGTCAGTGAGGTTTCAGTGTGTCATTAACGCAGCTTATTGTTGTGTGTCTTTGTGTTTGTCAGACAGACAGGGATTATAATCCTGGTTAATCCTGTCTGATACGTCCTGCCGCTGTCTGCTTCCTGCTGATGGCTGCCCCCCACCCTCACATCTACACCATGACCATTTACGCCCCCCCCCCCAAAAAAAAACACTCTCCCCTACACATTTATTTTCTGTCTGTTCTGTTTAATCTTCATATAATTTCAGTTTAATCTGGGGGCACATTCAGATTTAACGAGGACTAGCATGGGGAGAAAGACTAAAGTCAGGGAATAAATAAATAAATACATAAATTAATTAATTAATTATTTTTTTATTGAAAAATTTTGAAACTTCAGTTTCAAAAAGAAAAAAACACTCCATAAACATGCCTGCAGAAATCTTTTCAGTTCATGAGAGGGAACAAAAATGATGTAGCTATGAAATGTTTATTATTTGTTAATAGAGAGCCTAAGCCCCACCCCCTCTACTTCTGTATGTGGGACCTTAAAGTGGAAAAAAATCTCCATTGAAATGAATGGCAAGAGAGAAATTATCTTTTGATCCTGATCAAATTTTACCACAAGTTACAAATACCATGTTTGTCAATTTAAAAGATAATTTTCCTCATAATTAAACTTGTCAGCTGTGGTATAATAACACAGTAATATTTAGTTTTTGTGAAAGTGCTGAGCAGACAACATCATCCCACATCACCAAACACGATCATGGTGGTTCCCCTCTCAAACCTCACCTCCTGCTTGCTGAGCGATAAAAGAAGGATCCAAAGAAGAGAAAAACAACACAAAGGTTTTGTTTTTATTGTGAGAGCTGCAGCTGATCCAGAGGACTGTAGGTACTTCACCCTGGACAGCTTTGAACATGTGATGTAGCTTAACATGTCTGTGTTTGTAGTTTTTAATTTACATATTTTCATAACTTTATCAGTTAGACAACAACCTCCACCGTAATTTACATGGAAATGTATCTTTTAAATTGACAAACATCACATTTGTAACTCGTGGTAAAATTTGATTGGGATCAACAGAAATTTTCTCTCTTGCCATTCATTTCAATGGAGATTTTTTCCGCTTTAAGGTGCCATGTCTGGAAGTAGAGGGGGCGGGGCTTAGGCTTTTTATTGGGGAAAACTGTTAAAGAATGGAAAAGAGTCAAACATTTACTGATGTAAAAAATTAAATTTATTAGAAACTCGGCATGGTATTGACCCCTGGGAGTTACATTATTATTCATTATTTTAATTAATATGTTGTTTTCATTTGTTGTTTCATCTTTTTTGAGTTTTGTCAATGTTGTCTTAACAAATACTTGATTTATTGTATAACTGACTTTTGTTTTAATGAGTTCATAGCTTATGCTTGATGTTTTTTTTATTTATCTCTGTTGTTTAATTGACTTCACTGTTTTATTTTCAGTATTTAATTTGTTTTTATGGATAGTTTTTAAGGATTTTTTTTTTTTTGGATTTTTACCAACATCACCATAGACTGTAAATAAATATGGCCGCCAACTGTAGAACAGTGATGCTGTACTTCCTGGATTTAAGCTGTTGCTATCTTGTCCTGGTGACATCATCTAAAGATTCAAAGATTTTATTTATCAGTACTTCTATACGTACAGGACATGCAGGAGAATTTAAAGGCCATTTCTCTGTCTCTCAGTGCTGTGCACAATATATAAAACGAGAAGGAATAAGGATGGAAAAACAACAACAGCAATCCTATGTACAGTAAACTGTAATACTGGTAAATCACAAGTTCAGTGGGGTAGTGTCGGTGCAGACAGTGGCAGATAGCACTGCACATGGTCAGTATTGCCATGACAGCCAGTTGCAGTAAAGTGCAGAGACATACAGCAGCAGATGTGTTACTGTTGGTTTGTCAGTCTTTCTGTGCCAACAGCTGAGGTAGTTATTGTGCGTGTGAGTGCGTTACAGTCCGGGGGGTGGAGTGGTGGTGGTGGTGGACAGAGTTCAGGGTCCTGATGGCCTGATGAACAAAGCCATTTAGCAGTCTTGTGGAGCGGGCCCGGAGGCTCTTGTACCTTTTCCCCGAGGGCAGGGGGCTGAAGAGGGAGTGTGAGGGATGGGCGGTGTCTCCTGCGATGTTGATGGCTCTGCGGGTGAGGTAGGTTTCTGGGATGGGGGTGGAGCAGAGGGGCACTGATGATCTTGCTAGCTGCTTTCATTCTACGTTGTAGTGTCTTCCAGCAGGAGGTGGTGCAGCTTCCATACCACACCGTGATGCAGCTGGTGAGGATGCTCTCAGTGGTGCCCCGGTAGAAAGAATACATGATGGGGGGTGGGACTCGTGCTCTCCTCAGTTTGCAGAGGAAATGGAGGCGAGTTTGAGCCTTCTTGGCCAGTGATGTGGTGTTGTTGGACCAGGAGAGGTCCGCAGAGATATGCACCCCCAGGAACTTGGTGCTGCTCACTCTCCCCACAGCTGCTCCATCGATGATCAGAGGGGGATGCAGTGTGTGACCCCTTCTGAAGTTTACCACAAGCTCTTGTGTTTTCCCACATTCAGGAAGAGGTTATTGTCTTTACATCAGTGTTAATTTTGGCAGCTATTTTTGTTGTAGTTTTAGTCTTAGTCTTTTGTCAAATGCTCATTTTAGTTTTTATCATATTTAGCCATGTCCATCCTTTTTAGTTTAGTCACATTTTAGTAAGCTAAGGGGCAGATGTACTAAGGCAGTGTAAATTAGTGGATGCGCAAAGTAGACAGAGCACCAAAAGGAGTGGCCAATTTTTGCCAGTGATCTACTAACAACAAGCAAAATTATGAATACAGATGCAGTCACTTCATTTCAGTAATGCCCAACCATCCACCAAGAGCACGCAAAATTGCACACAGGCACAGCCAGTTTGGAGGAGCATAATAAAGTATCTCACAAAAGTGAGTACACCCCTCACATTTTAGTAAATATATTATAATATCTTTTCATGGGACAACACTGAAGATATGACACTTTGATACAATGTAAAGTAGTCAGTGTCCAGCTTGTATAACAGTGTAAATTTGCTGTCCCCTCAAAATAACTCGACACACAGCCATTAATGTCTAAACCGCTGGCAACAAAAGTGAGTACAGTCCTAAGTGAAAATTTCCAAGTTGTGCCCAAAGTGTCAATATTTTGTGTGGCCACCATTATTTTCCAGCACTGCCTTAACCCTCTTGGGCATGGAGTTCACTAGAGTTTCACAGGTTGCCACTGGAATCTTCTTCCACTCCTCCATGACGACATCATGGAGCTGGTGGATGTTAGAGACCTTGCGTTCCTCCACCTTTCGTTTGAGGATACCCCACAGATGCTCAATAGGGTTTAGGTCTGGAGACATGCTTGGCCAGTCCATCACCTTTACCCTCAGTTTCTTTAACAAGGCAGTGGTCATCTTGGAGGTGTGTTTGGGGTGGTTATCATGTTGGAATACTGCCCTGCGACCCAGTTTCTGAAGGGAGGGGACTTCAGTATGTCACAGTACATGTTGGCATTCATGGTTCCCTCAATGAGCTGTAGCTCCCCAGTGCCAGCAGCACTCATGCAGCCCCAAACCATGACACTCCCGCTACCATGCTTGACTGTAGGCAAGTCACACTTGTCTTTGTACTCCTCACCTGGTTGCTGCCACGCACGCTTGACACCATCTGAACCAAATAAGTTTATCTTGGTGTCATCAGATGACAGGAAATGGTTCCAGTAATCCATGTCCTTAGTCTGCTTGTCTTCAGCAGACTGTTTGCGGGCTTTCTTGTGCATCATCTTTTAAAGGGGCTTCCTTCTGGGACGACAGCCATGCAGACCATTTATCTTTTGTTCATATGAAAGACAAAAAATAAAATAGAAAGATGTCTTTACCTTCTTTACATGTTTCAACTGCACTGCAGCCTTCATCAGAAGAGTCAGCTGATTGCTGCCAGGTGACATTTATCAGCTGATTTTCATAGGCGGGGTCAGCTCAGCAGATTTGTCGGATCCACCGAGCTGGCCCCGCCTCCCGCCATCAGATGGTCTCTGGAGAATGTGGTCCCAGGTGTGGGAAAGCATAAAGGCCCCCTCATCTCAGTTCATGGTGTCTTTTCCCCACTTCCTGATCTCTATGGCCTCCTTGATCCAGCGTTTGTGTCTGTTGCTCTCTGATCCAATAATTTTTGCGTTGTCCCAGTCCATGATGTGATTATTTCTTTTGCAGTGATCTGATATTGCTGATTTTAATGTTTCTTGTTCTGCCTTTTCTTTCTGTGATCTTGTGAGTCGTCCTTGTGTTTCCTTCTCACTTTCCTTCTGGTGTTATTTTTTTCTTGTGGTGAATAATCTTCCAGTTTCTCCAATGTAGGTTTTGTTGCATGATCTGCATGATATTTCATATATTACATTGCATTTATTGTCTTGTTCTATTCTGTCCTTGGGGTGTACTAACAACTGTCTTAATTTTTTGTGTGGTTTGCCTGCTGTATTTATTTTGTATTGTATTATTTTGTATTTATTACGTGGAAGTTATGGACAAGATTGCATCAAAGACTTCTGCCGGCTGGAGAAAATGGAGAAAACACGAGCACGCTTCAGAAACCACCTGCGATTTAACCTCCGTTGCAGAGATGAGGATGTCACACCAGCAAGCCTCAATATAAGAAATCCAATCCCGACCAAAAACGCAGAAAAAATTATCAACAAAGCACGGAAAGACCTCATCAAAGAACGTATAAGAATAACGGCAAATAAAGTGGACAAAATCAACAACCAAATCAAGGAAGAAACGGACATGTTCAAGCAACGCTACCCGACCGACCAGGAAACGCAGGAAGAGATAAAAGCACAATTAAAACACGCACACGAACAAGAATTCATTACAACGAAAAACTGCCAATTGAAAAAACTAAAAAAACTCACAGAAAGGAAGAACGGACAAAGACAAACACAGACGGAAATGAACACTAAGTGGGTCAAAAACGTATCACAACGCACACTCACGGACACAGAGCAAACAGTGCTGAGCAGAGGACTGAACTTCGCCATCACACCAGCCAGAATCCCCCATGAAGAATTCATCCTCGCAACAGAACTGGCATGCGAAAAAATCCAGGACCAAGGAGAAAAGGCATCACTCTGGAACACAGTCGCAGGAATCCTAAAAACGGCCAAATTACCACAAAGCAACGTTACAAGAAAAGAAGAAAAAGCATTAAACTCACTCAAGACAGATAAAACGATCACAATCCTCCCAGCAGATAAAGGCAGAACAACAGTAATTTTGGACACGGAAACATACGAAAAACAGATGGAAACCATGTTGGCAGACAGCAGCACATATGAAATCATTAAAACAAACCCCACAGAAGAAAAGAAAAAAATGCTAAAAGCCCTTCTCAAACCTCTATTAGAAAGCAAAAAAATCACAAAGGACGCATATGATCACCTGATCCCCACAGCCAGCATCACCCCCCGGATCTATGGAACCCCAAAAATACATAAAAAGGATATCCCACTGCGGCCAATAATAGACAGTATCGGATCAGTCACGTACAACTTATCAAAAGCTCTGGTTGAAATCATCAAACCCCTCCTTGGACTATCAGAATTCCACTGCAAAAATTCAAAAGAGCTGGCACAAGAACTCAGAGACATAAAAATAGAATCAGACGAGATCCTCATTTCACATGACGTCATCTCTTTATTCACAAAGACTCCTGTTGACGTCACACTACATATAGTGCAAGAACGCCTCAACAATGACAGTACCCTGAAAAGACGCACCAACCTCAGTTCATGACATATCCAAATTATTACAGTTTGTTGCAAAATCCACTTATTTTCAATTCAGAGGAAAAATCTACAGACAAAAAGAAGGATTTGCAATGGGAGACCCACTATCAGCCATCATGAGCAGCTTTTTTATGGAGGATCTGGAAAACAAAGCCATTAACACAGCACCTACACAATGTAAACCCACCCTCTGGAAGAGATACGTAGATGACATTCTGGAAAAAATAAGGAAGGGACATAAACAAGAACTCACTGACCATCTGAACAGCACAGACAGCACTGGGAACATAAAATTCACACACGAAGAGGCGGAAAATGGCACCATAGCCTTTCTGGACATGAAGATCCACCACAACGATGACGGCAGCATAAAAATCACAGTCTACAGGAAACCAACCCACACAGATCAATACCTACTTTGGACATCGGAACACCCCACAGCACACAAGCTATCAGTCGTCAGGACATTATATGAACGAGCCACCATCATCACGGACCAAGAAGACAGACAGGAGGAGGAAAACCACATAAAACATGCACTCATACGCTGCCAATATCCAGTATGGGCCATAAACAAAGGGAAACAGCAAGTCAAAAACAAAGAAAACAAACAGGAAACAAGACACAGAACAAAAGCCAAAATCAAAAACAAGGACACCATAACTATACCATACATACGAGGGATCACAGAACCATTTCAAAGGATCATGAAAAAATACAAAATAAACACAGCAGTCAAACCACACAAAAAATTAAGACAGTTATTAGTACACCACAAGGACAGAATAGAACAAGACAATAAATGCAATGTAATATATGAAATATCATGCAGATCATGCAACAAAACCTACATTGGAGAAACTGGAAGATTATTCACCACAAGGAAAAAAGAACACCAGAAGGAATGTGAGAAGGAAACACAAGGACGACTCACAAGATCACAAAAAGAAAAAGCAGAACAAGAAACATTAAAATCAGCAATATCAGATCACTGCAAAAGAAATAATCACATCATGGACTGGGACAACACAAAAATTATTGGATCAGAGAGCAACAGACACAAACGCTGGATCAAGGAGGCCATAGAGATCAGAAAGCGGGGAAAAGACACCATGAACCGAGATGAGGGGGCCTTTATGCTTTCCCACACCTGGAACCACATTCTCCGGAGACCATCTGACGGCGGGAGGCGGGGCCGGCTCGGTGGATCAGACAGATCTGCTGAGCTGGCCCCGCCTACGAAAATCAGCTGATAAATGTCACCTGGCAGCAATCAGCTGATTCTTCTGACGAAGGCTGCAGTGCAGTTGAAACATGTAAAGAAGGTAAAGACATCTTTCTATTTTATTTTTTGTCTTTCATATGAAAAAAAGATAAATAATTAAAAGAAGACAAAATGAACCTATTTGACGTAGCCATGCAGACCAATTTGATGCAGTGTGCGGCGTATGGTCTGAGCACTGACAGGCTGACCCCTCACCCCTTCAACCTCTGCAGCAATGCTGGCAGCACTCATACGTCTGTTTTCAAAAGGCAACCTCTGGATATGACGCTGAGCACGTGCACTCAACTTCTTTGGTTGTCCATGGCGAGGCCTGTTGTGAGTGGAACCTGTCCTGTTAAATTGCTGTATGGTCTTGGCCACCGTGCTGCAGCTCAGTTTTAGGGTTTTGGCAATCTTCTTATAGCCTAGGCCATCTTTATGGAGAGCAACCATTCTTTTTTTAGATCCTCAGAGAGTTCTTTGCCATGAGGTGCCATGTTGAACTTCCAGTGACCAGTATGAGAGAGTGTGAGAGTGATAACACCAAATTTAACACACCTGCTCCCCATTCACACCTGAGACCTTGTAACACTAACGAGTCACATGACACCGGGGAGGGAAAATGGCTAATTGGGCACAATTTGGACATTTTCACTTAGGGGTGTACTGACTTTAGTTACCAGTGGTTTAGACATTAATGGCTGTGTGCTGACTTATTTTGAGGGGACAGTAAATTTACACTGTTATACAAGCTGGACACTGACTACTTTACATTGTATCAAAGTGTCATATCTTCAGTGTTGTCCCATGAAAAGATATAATCAAATATTTACAAAACTGTGAGGGGTGTACTCACTTTTGTGAGATACTGTATATATAAAGTTTTTTTTTGAAGTTTTATTTTAAGCGCAAACCCCACTAAAATAGTTTATTTTTGTTCATTATATTTTAAAAATTTAAATATTCATTTAACATGTCAGACTTTTTTGTTTAATATGTATAAATGAAGCATTTGTATCTAATAAAAGACTACTCATGAATAAATTGATTATTGACCAACATGTTTATTTTATTAACACTAGAACCATCAAAATGGTCTGATGGAGACTCGGGTTTTATTATGTGAATCACTTTGTTTTAACAAAATCTACAGGTCTCCCAGTTCACAACTTTGTATAAATGCCATTGAGTTACAGTGTTGCAATTCCGGGGGACGTTTCTATGGATCTGTGTACTCTTTGTGTTAATAATCTCGTTGTTTTCCAACTGTATTGTGTATCCTGAACTGGGAGAGAGAAATAGAGAGAAGAGGGAACTGAATTACTGTTTTATGCACAGCAAAAAGAAATACTGTAAATATGGAAACATGGATAGAGAGAAAAAAAAAAACAAAGAAAATTTGCAATGTGGAAGATTTTGCTTCAACAGGGAGGGGGAACTGATAGGAAAACTCCAGATCCCAGTCAAACCTCTGCAGAAAAGAAAAAAAAGTCACTATCGGCTGACACCATCTGTATGTCTGCTGCGGGTTCATGGCTCCTATTGTATCCTATTTTATGGATACAAATTCATGTAGTAGGCTATATACAGTATAAACAAGTGAAATAAAAGAAAAAAACCTGCCGGCTGATGTCTAGTTCAGCATAACGGCGATCTCTGTGAGATCGTTGATATTCATATAATCTGTTCTTCTGTCATGCCAAATAAAGTCACGGGCAGAGAGAAGCTTCTGCCACGTGCCCTCAGTTCTCACCAGTGTGTCTCCTCCTGGCACCAACGATCGCTGTCATGTCAGGCGTAACTGAATTAAGACAAGCTTTTTTGGGTGTTAAATGCTGGTGCATTTAGCAGGAGACTGACAGCAGCAAACCTTAAT
Organism: Pholidichthys leucotaenia; assembly: GCA_020510985.1. NCBI lineage: Eukaryota > Metazoa > Chordata > Actinopteri > Cichliformes > Pholidichthyidae > Pholidichthys > Pholidichthys leucotaenia. Next base: position 356,557,367 of record CM035845.1, on the reverse strand, counting down.
AAATCACCTTCCACCAGTCATTTAAATACTCCCCTCCCTCAGATTTGTGTGTTGACATGACAACTCCACAAATACATATGCAATGAGCCCAGGTGCAAAATTAACATAATCCACGCCTTTCCACCGCTAATTTTGCCCTGCGCCCTTTAGTAAATCTCAACTGTAGTTTTTTTTATGACAAAACAGGGTTTTGTGATTGTGCAGCACATTAGTAAATCTGCCCCTTCATCTGTGCATTTTAGTCTAGTTTTAGTCAGTGAAATTTGTTTTTTCGTCTCCTTTATTTATGTAACATAAATTAGCCAAAACCCAATATTTTCTTTTGTCTTAGACCCATTTCAGAACTCACACAATAGGTTATCTTACCCTCATCTGATGAAAAATACAGGTAGGAATCCAGCTTTGCAGAGTCTGCTCTGATGACATACATTTGGAAACACATCCAGACATGGAACATGTTCTGATTTGAATTACATATTTATTTTAGAATCAACAGGACTTGATCAAACCCATAATGCAGTAGTATACAGACACTGATTGCAGTCTGCTTGCTTAGTCAGCGGGGGCTTTCTAAAACAGAAAAAATAAAGAAAATCTGGCTAATGCTAATAATATTAATGCTATTGCTAACAAATGCAATATGTGCTGCTGTCTGTTATTGCAATACTGCTCATGTGTAGTCCAATCTGTGACTGTCTGCACCTACACTACAGCATTGAACTTGCAACTACAAGTATTCCATATATAGGATTGCTGGGTTTTATCGTTTATCTTTGTTTGCACTAATGGATGTCTGGATTTTATCTTTTATCTTTATATTTGCACTACGTGTAGTTTTACTGTACATAGACTGCTGTTGTTTTTCCAGCCTTATTCCTTTTATCTTTTTGTTTGTTTTTTTATATTTCACACACCACTAAAGAGAGGGAAATGATATTTCAATTCTCCAGTATGTCCTGTACATGTAGAAGTATTGACATATAAAATCTTTGAATAATATCATGTTTACTTACCTTGATGTGTTGGTGGAAAGCCTTGAGGTGTCTCTTTAGATCTGTGGTGTTTTTCCCTTGATTTTGTGGCTGCATTTCTCCCCCGCTATTTCCACAACACATTGGTTTTTTTTTCCCCTCATCAACATATCAAATATGTCCAAAGATCCAATCGTCTTTTCCTCCCAAGTCCAGTGAAGACAATCCCCTGCTGCATCGCCATTGTGTCCTTTTCTCCATACACTCCCGCTGAATTAGAAGCAACTGGATTTTAGCATTTTCCAAATGGCACAGGACAGGCAATGAAACCAAAGGCACCCCAGAGTGCTTGCGCCGCACACAGTTAGGAAGGAAATGGAAAGCTGCAAAATAATAATCCAACAAAATAGCTTTGTTTCTTCTCGTCATTTTTTGTCAACGAAAATGAGAGTTCAGCAGAGTTTTTATCTTTTAAACTAAATTTCGTCATCTCTATTAGTCAACAAAATTACATGTGATATTTAGTCACAGTCAGCATCATATGACCTCTTTACGTCCCATCCTGTCTTGTATTAGTCTCGTAAAAAAGGTTCGTTGATGAACATATGTCGTCACACTTTGTGTTGACAAAGTTAACACTATTTTACACCACTAGAACAGTTGGCCCACCTCATTTCTGTAGTTGGCCTCTTTGTGGTTGGTGATGAGGCCCACCACCATCATGTCGTCCGCAAACTTGATGATGTGGTTGGTGCTGTAGGCTGGTACACAGTCATGGGTCAGCAGGGTGAAGAGCAGTGGGCTGAGCACGCAGCCTTGTGGAGCCCCTGTGCTCAGTGTGATGGTCTTGGATGTGGTGCTGCCAACCCGCACCTTCTGTGGCTTCCCTGTGAGAAAGTCCAGCACCCAGTTACAGAGAGAGGTTTTGAGTCCTAAGTGTCTGAGTTTTTGTATTAGGTGCTGGGGGATGATTGTGTTGAATGCTGAACTGAAGTCCAAGAACAGCATTCACACGTAGGAGTTCTTTGAGTCCAGGTTGGTGAGGGCTAGATGGAGAGTAGCAGCAATGGCATCGTCTGTGGATCTGTTTGACCTGTATGCAAACTGAGATGGGTTGTGGGAGGGAGGGAGGACTTTTTTCTCTATGACCAGCTGCTCGAAGCATGTCATTATGATGGGGGTCAGTGCTACAGGCCAATAATCGTCGTAGCTGGATGGGGCGGGCTTCTTTGGAACTGGTATTATGGTAGCAGTTTTGAAACATGTGGGGACAACAGCTTAAGTCAGGGAGATGTCGAAGATGTCAGCCAGGACATTCTTGAACTCATCTGCACAGTCCTTCAGAACGCGACCCGGTATGTTGTCTGGTCCAGCTGCCTTGTGTGGGTTGATCCTGAGAGGGTCCTCTTCACGCTAGCCAGATCCAGACTCATGGTCTGCTCGTTTGGAGGAGGAGCGGTTTTCTGTGCTGATGTGCTGTTTTGTGCTTCAAAGCAGCCAAAGAAGTCATTTAAGTTGTTGAGCAGTGTGATGTCACTCACACAGGTCTAAGGTGGAGGTTTGTAGTTGGTGAGGGTCCGTATGCCACGCCAGAGGGAACCTACATCTCTGGTGTTGCTGAAGTGTCCGAATATTTTCTTGCTGTACTGTCGTTTTGCCTCCTTGATACCATGGGACAGGTTGGCCTTAGCTGTTGTTGGTCCTGCAGCGTCACCGGCCCTGAAGGCTGTGTCCTGAACCTTCAGGAGCCTGTCGACCCCTGCTGTCATCCATGGCTTCTGGTTATTACAAACAGTGATAGTTTTGCAGTGAGTGACATCATCAATGCATTTAGCTATGTATGCTACAACACCCTCAGCATACTCCTCTAGGTTTGTGTGTCCATTGTGAGTGGCTTCTTCTTCTTCTTCTTTTAGATTTGATTGGCAGTTGGCATCCAGCTTACAGGTGCTTTTCCGCTACGTACTTCACTCTGTATCACCACTCGATCTGGTCAGGAGCTGTGCTTGAAAGTGTCCCAGTCTGTAGTGCTGAAGCAGTCTCTCAGAGCATCAGAGGTCCCCTTTGGCCACACACGTACCTGTTTTTTTGTTGTTCTGATGGCTTTCACTCTGGGTTTGTATGCCGGCCTTAATAGGATGGTGATGTGATCAGCGAGACCCAGGTTGGGAAGGGGGAGGCTCTTTATGTTCTCTTGTGAGTTGTGTGCACCAGGTCCAACAAATTGTCTCCTCTTGTTGGAAAGTCTACATGCTGGTGTAGGTTTGGTAGGAGGGCCTTTAAATCTGCATGGTTGAAGTCTCCTGCTGTTATGAGGAATCCGTCTGGATGTGCTGTTTGTGTCTCACTTATAGCCTGGTAGAGTTCATTTAGTGCTTTATTCCTCTCGCTGATGGCGGTGGGCGGGACATACACGGCGACTAGCAGAACAGATGAAAATTCCCTTGTTAGAAAGGTTGGCACTTGATGATCATAAACTTGACCAATGTAGAACAGTGTTTATGCACAACAGTCACATCTCAGCACCAATCATTGATGTAAACACATACGCCTCCTCCTAAGGTTTTCCCTCTTTTCATGAACACCCAATCAGTGCGGAGGCATGTTAGCCCCACTAACTGAATGGCAGAGTCCGGAATATTGTCATTTAACCACATTTCCTTAAAGATAAAAACACAGCAGTTCCATGCATCATGTTGCATAGAACTCAGGGGCTGTATGTGGTCTATTTTGTTGTCTAGTGAGCGTATGTTGGCCAGAATGAGGGAAGGAATCGGGAATTTGTATGTAGCTCGGATGCTTCCACACCTACCTTGTTTGCACTTTCTCTCGCACCGTCTGTGGCATCTCCATTTGGGATGAGACGCAGCGGTGGAGTCCGGGGATGTGGAAGTCTGGCAGAGAAGTCCTAGGCCACGGAGTTCCTCTGTAACGCTCCAGTCCAAGACGTAATACTTGGTCACACTTCGTATCTCCAAAAGGCTGTGGCGACTGTGATTTGTGTGCAACATCATATGTGGAGATTAAACACATGAATATGCATTTAGGCGTAGTTTAAAACAACACTAAACGGCACAAACAGGAAGAGGGAGGGGAGGCCGCTGCGTGTTCACATGCCGCCTAAATTAACACATTAATCTACACATTAAATCTACATATTAAATCTACAGCCAGAGTCCCCGCCCATCAGTCTATACAGCAACCAATAGGAAGTTCCGTTAGTCACAACTAATCAAAACTATGCTTAGTCATGACCACACCTCCTTTTTTAATACCATCAAATAACAGATTAAAGCCAGTTGATCTGACCTTAAATTTAGGTTTTATTTTGGTAAAATATCTCAGACAATAATGGGAGAAGGCAGGGCTTATCCTCTTGCAGCCAGCCACCAGAAGACGATGGAGCTATAGGACGGCTCTGATGTTGGCCATCTTTGTTTACAGTCACTGTTATCAGGCATGTAGTGTGATGGTGCAATAAACCCTCAGCATGGCTGCCAGGCTTCTGTGTTTGGGTGTTTAAAACCCTTTTTTGTGGCTGTCAGGCATTTTTTTTTTTTAAAGACAGTGCAAGTTGATGAACATTGATATTAGTCAATGTAAACTTGCCAGATTGTAGCCAGTGGCTAATTTCCATTTGTTGTACATGACACCATGTTTGTTTCTGATCAGGATGGCCAGTTATTGTCATTGTTTTCAGACCAAACCCCACACCTGTTCTTGTCCTTCAGTCTCAGCTCTCTAACCTTTTTCTTCTTCGTGGCCTTTCAGGAAGACAGTGAGCGGTATTCTCGCCACTCACGGAGACACGCTTCGGTCTGTATCTCCTTCCTGTCCTCTGGCATGTTTATTCCATTTGTCCTTTATTGTTGAACTTGTCTGTTCCCCTGGTAATGCTCCTGTGGATACTGCCACATGCTCAAGTCTCAACCAACCCAAAATCTGCAGTGGTGGCCAGGTGTAGACGGGTCACTGTGACATCACTGCTGGGTGTAGTCACTTTTGAGCAGAAAGCCGGAGACTAACTTATGCCTCTGTCCTATCATCACTGTAGTTGTAGTAAGATAGTATAGTTTCCAATGAAACTGCAGATAGTTTCCAGTTAGAGTCCGGGTAGTTTCCATTGAGTGTCCGGGTAGTTTCCAGTGAGAGTCCTGATGGTTTCCAGTGAGAGTCCACATGGTTTCCAGTGAGAGTCCACATGGTTTCCAGTGAGAGTCCGGATAGTTTCCAGTGAGTGTCTTGATAGTTTCCAGTGAGCATCTGGATAGTTTCCAGTGAGAGTCTTGATAGTTTCCAGGGAGAACCCACATAGTTTCCAGTGAGAGACCAGATCCACCAATCAGCCGTAACATTATGACGACCTGCCTAAATTATCCCAGATGTCACTGGAAACCCATCACTGGTTAATGGACTAATGTGTACAGGAAGTTTCAGTTCCGGTGACTCTGAGTGTTTGTGCAAAGGTGATTAAATGGATGATTCACTGTAATCATGCTATTATCTTAACGACCTTCATCTCTGCAGGTCTCGGACGATGAGGAGAGGATGTCTGTCGGGAGTCGAGGGAGCCTCAGGGTGAGTCCCACATCACAACGTGGACGTCAGAGTCCGTCCCTGAACCAGCGGTTGACTCACACACAGAACACACTAACGAAGCTCATGTCTTGTTATGTGAGCACTGACTTTGTTCTTGTACCTGAGGCAGCAGCTCAGAGCGTGGTTATTTATAGACACCAGCGCTGCTCCGGCAGTTTTGTATGAGGAGGTGAAGCAGATTCATGACCTGAAGGCAGAAAAACGATTTGCGAAATAGTTTAGAAGGTTCTAAATATGTCAGAACAATGCTGGTCAATGGTCTTTAACGGCTGGATCTGTTATAATCTAACAGTTCTCTGCATAGGCAGGCCTGTTTCTAGATTTTTGGGGTCCCATGTTTGGATACCCATATTTTGGTAATGAGCAGGAGTTCAAACCCTTTAACTCATATCAGATTGTCTCCAATTTTTTTAATGTTTTGTCTGGTCATCGGTGTTGTCTGCAGCCACTGTTTCTCCTTGTCGACCTTGGGTACTGTCTCAGCTGCAAGGTCGGTCTGTGACTTCACTTCGTGTTAGTGAATTTGTAGACGTATATCTGTGAGTTAGATCATTGGTAAACAACCCTGTAGTTGTTATTCTGAGGTCCACAGGTGGCCCACGGAAAACAGCTTTGATGTTCCTTATGAAACGTGTGTTTAGTTACAGTTTGAATGATTTTTATCCCCCACCAGTCAAAGCCGTCATGTTAAGGGTCCGTCCATCCGTCCTTCTGTCCCATTTTTGCAAAATCAACTCCTCCTACAGTTTTGTTCAGATTGTTTTGAAACTTGGTACCATGGTTTGATATACTCAGATGATGCACATTTTGCAATTTCACTCTGATTGGATGACCTTGAGGTCAAAGGTCAGGTGTCAGATTTTCCCTAAATCTTGTAACCACAGTAACTACTGAAAGAAATGACGTAGGCTTTTCAAATCGATGCAGTACGTGTATCTAAGACACATCTTGGACAACTTAACCTCTTGCGCTCCGTTGTACCGCGGACGGGCAAGTCTCTGCGTCCTAGAGCGCACGAGAGCGCACGAGGGCGCTCTCGTGCGCTCTAGGATGCATGGTGTAGATGGTGATGTAGGTGGTGATGGTGATGTAGTGGCGTCCAAGCGCGCACTGAAAATAAAAGCTGCAGACACAGCCGCGAACAGATTAGTTCATCTGATTGACCTCTCATTCGACTAATAAGAGCCTTGAATTGGGTTTCTGAAACCTTGAAGAACCAATGACTGAAAACCTAGCCAGAAGGACCCGCCTGCTGTGAATGCAGTGAGCCAATTGAAGCAGAGAAGTTCGCGAGCTGTTTTTTTTAAGGCTGGGTGAAGACTGACTGCTGGAGCGGATCAAAAAAGGATTAGACGTTATGAGACGTTATGATTTGTTCCATGGTCATAGACCGATGGAGGCTGATGACGAAGGCTGAGTGACACACACGCCTTCGCCAGTCTTTTTTTAATTACTACTGTTATTTGTTTTGAAAAATTGTTCGCCAAAAACCGCAATCATGGAAGCACAAAACCGCAATAATGGAATTATGTTTTGACCGGGTCACGAGACCAGAACCACGAGCGGACCAGCGTCGCGTTTGTCTGACAGTGAGGAAGAGAAGTTGGCCAGGACAATGTGGCTGTGAAGAGGTAAGGTGTTATAAGCTAAATTATTTTTATCCCTGAAAATTGTAATCCAAAATGACTTTTGACCGATCGGTAAATTACAACTGTGCTTCGCGGCGCAGTTCGTGCGCTGCTGTACAAGGGGTTGTTTGCCGCGTACAGACTGTGAAGCCCCCCCCCCCCGCTATTCTTCTGCAGCGAGGGGGGGGGGAGCCGCGGTGATTGCGCTGCTGTCCCACATCACCACATGAGGCTAATCCGTTGTGTAGCGATGGCCGAAGTCCATCCTCTGTAGCGAGCGGGGGGTGGGGGACAAACCCCCCCACACACACACACACAGACAGCCCTGAGTGTGACCTTTCATTAGAGCGAAAAATGAAGCTTCTATATTGAATCATTCAAAAGTTACAGACGTTTTTCCAAACTGTGCCATTTGGCACAATTTGGCACAGTTCCAAAACGCCTGGGAACAGCCTGAGGAAAAAGCTGTGTAATATATTCATTTTTTGTGGTATTGTTACCAAATTTTGACCTCAGCTGGATAACACTTGGTTCTACATTTCTATTGCATTTTCCAGCCCGGATCTGAAGCTGTGTGTTATTTGCAAGCATTTGTATCCAAAAAAACACCCAGGCCAAATTTATTTTCTTCAAGTTCACTATGTTTAGATGACTGTTACTCAGTGGCCGGAGCACTTAGAGAGATTATGACTGTTTTGCCAAAAAATTCAAAGTGTTTTCTTTTAAATGAGACCAACCCCATGAAGATGCTGCAAAGAGTTGAAGAACAGCTTTCGATTTACTTTGGGCACATTATTTTTTGGCGTTTTTAGGAAAATTGACCGGAGTGCAAGGGGTTAAGGGGCGTTCAGACCATATGCTAGTGAATTTTTCATGCTGTGCAAATATATGTAAAGTTAACAGGCAGAAGGCATGCAAATATGCATGTTCGCATCCGAGGGATAACATTAGCTAGTAATGGCTCTGAGACTGTGCCGTCACTGGAGTAAAAGTATCAATACTGGAGAGTAAAATAGTTTGAAAATGAGACTGCCACTCACCTGGAGACAGATGGACTGGGAGCTCTTCAGCTGAATCAGAGTTCTTTACCCACGGGTTCCTGCCATGGACGTGCTAACAAGGCTAGCAGTGTAAACAACAGGTGAAATTTTGGAGGCAGGGACAATTTTTTCAGGTGAGATCCCCGTCAGATAATGTAAACCAAAGCATGACTGTGTTTTGGGGATTTCTGCAGCAGGTTGAACACAGCTGCAGAAGTTATAAAGGCAGCTTTGCTTTTCTACAACTCACTCAGATGGTGAATTCAAGTCTATTCGTGTGTTTACATTGAGTTAAAATGTAATTGCGCTGTGCCAAAAATTTGCTCGTTTGCATTTGGTCTGAACACACCTTTACACCCTGACCTGACTATGGGTTTGGGGTCAAAAGGTCAAAGTTAACATTCCTGTTGCACTATGGTAAATGGTAAATGTTACATTTACTATTACAGTGGTACCTCTACTTACGAATTTAATTCGTTCCGGAAGAATTCTCGTAATGTGAAAAATTCGTAAGTAGAGGCGTGTTTTACATGTAAATGCCGTAATCCGTTCCAAGCCCCCAAAATTCGGGCATAAATTTTTTATAAATCGTAAAAACGCATCAAAACATGTAACAAATACATGTTACAATTAGATTACTGCACAATAAACATAAAATGAGAGTTTAAAATGAGAGAAAGAATAATAAAAGAGAAAGAATAATAAAAATTATGTTCATTTACCCTTTAACTGCTATCGTTGTCGACGTCGTCACCTTTTGCCTTCTTTGGTTCATGTTCTGATCCAAGGACGTTTGCTTTTGTCAGCTTGTAAGTGCTTTGTTTTGTTTTAATACCGTGCTGATCGTTGATGTATTACGGCCATATTCTTTGGCGAGATCAACCAAACGCATAAAGTTTTGGAAAAAAAAAAAAACTTTGTGGCCAATGGGATACCAGGAAGATGCTAGGCGATAGCCAATGGCAGAGCAGCTACAGGTATGTTTACGTTCGGTAAACTACAGAAGCTGCGAGGAGCGCGTACTTTTTTGCCTTTCGTATCCTGAAATTTCGTTCGTAACTAGAGGCAATATTTTCCCGTTGAGGCGTCTCGTAACCTGAAAATTCCGTATGTAGAGACGTTTGTAAGTAGAGGTACCACTGTACTATAAAACAAGTAAAGCTAGGGTCACCAAACCTGGTACACAGGTTCAACTTGGGATCTGACCTCTGACTATGGATTTGGGGTGAAAAGGTCAAGGTTAGCATTCCTTATGCCTTATAAAGTGAGGGTCACCAAACTTGGTACACGGGTTCACTCTGAGACCATAACCTTTGACTACAGGTTTGGGGTCAAAAGGTCAAAGGTCAAGGTTGGCACTCCCTATGCTCTCTTACTATAGAATGTGTAAAGCTCTCTAGGGTCACCGTACTTGCTATCAGTGTTGGGCAGGTTACTAAAAAATAGTAACTAATTACAGTTACTAGTTGCTTCTTTTCAAAAGTAACTGAGTTACTTTACTAATTACTGCATGATTGAAGTAACTAGCTACTTGGAAAAGTAACTTTCACGTTACTTTTAAATGCATACTTAAATCATCTTGCACACATGGCAAGATAATGTAATTAATGGATTACATTATGGGCTTATTAATGTCAGGCTGAAAACAGACTGTTTCAGACAGAGCTTTTAGAACATGTTCAGTCTTTTTTATCTTGCCTTCAGAGCTCTGATTGTGGGAAAAATCTGAAGAAAATCAACATGAAATTGACAGTAATTTCCTCATTTTGGAGTGAGAGTTGGCAACACTGCCTAAAGCTGTCCATGTTGATCTGGTCTTTATGATATGGATTTAATGCGATGTGCAGTGATCCAAAGAAAATGTCCATTATCCACAGTCCAAGTGTCTGCTGTGACAGAGACATGATCCAGTCCCTTAAATTCCTTTTTGAGATCAAATCCATTTTTGATAAATCTTTATGCAGGTAGCAGGTAAATGTGTTTCAACTTCAGTGGCTCACAGTCTCAGGTGTCTGATGGAAACTGTTGATATCAAGTCTTCAGTCTGTAACGACGTATCTGGTAATCAGCCGGTTTAATTCTTGCTGGGTCACAAAGTGTCCACATGCATACCTGTGTTTGAAATTCAGCCGTGGCTGTTCAGAACAGAGTAGATCGACTTCACGGTGTTGTTAGCATAGCTAGCTGTTACTTAGCACTAGCTTTGTTGGAGGAGCTTGTTGCTGTTCTCAGGCGCTTCTGAAGATTGCAGTCGTCTCAGCTGGCACTTTAGTTTGCAACCCACCAATATGCTTTTGTCCTTAACTGTGGCAAAGGAAAAATAATCTGTCTGTTTCCACAAAAACAAAGTAGTTTCATCTTTTCCCAGCAGGAGCAAGCTCCATTTGAGCTGCTGGCTGCAGCAGTGAACAGGCTCTTTGCAACAGGTCACGCTGACTGATGGCTGCGTCAGCTACGTAGGGTCACTTTGTATTTGTCTGCACTAAAAATATCTATCCATATTAATAAAACAAGTAACGCGAGTAACACGTCTGATCAAATTTCAGTAACTGTAAGGCATTGTTGAATTTTCAAACAGTAATTTTGTTACACAGCACATTACTGCAGAAGCAGTGGCGGTACAGTAACGTGTTACTTTGTAATGCATTACTTCCAACACTGCTTGCTACACAGGTTCACCTATATACCACCTATAGTAGTATACTATAGGTGGTATATATATACCCAAAGTATAATATACCCGTAATATACCCTATAATATATCCAAAGTATACCGTATACTTTGCTGTATATTCGGGGATGATGGTTTATCATAATTTGGTTCTGCCACAGTAATAATATTGAAAAGTTAATGGAGAAAGTTTGCTCTCCATCAAAGAAAATGTAGTCGGGGGATTTTGCACTCGTCTCAGAGTGCTCTTGTTATAAAAAATGACATCAGTAAGAGTTTGATGATTTTAGATCCTGGTCAGATTGTTGACCTTTTTCCTTCTCTCCCTCCATGCCTTCATTCCTCTGTCTCACTCGTCTTTAACCGTTTTCATCGTCTTTCCTCTGTCTTTATCCATTTATCTATAAATGCAATCTCTCTCTCTGTGTGTTCCTCACATATCTCTCAAACCCTTTGCCAGACTGACCTCAGATTTTATAAGTGCTTTGCTGAGGTTACAAGGGTGTGCTTCCCCGAGTATGGAGTTGCTCAGTCAAAATATGTCATTTTTATCAATAAAAGTTTAGCCACTGCTACGTCTCATGCCCAGGCTTCTAGAAGTGTGGACGAGGTTTCTGATTGACTCCATACGGACTGGATAATACGTGGCATCATGGCATGAGTAACCATATTGCTCCATGGCAAAACAAGGAAGCAAAAGGTGACAAATTTGACTAGAAAAAGATAATACTGAAGATTCAATGCTTAAAAAATTATACCATAAATTTGCAGTGATTGGGTATTGGGTAGTGATTGTTATAGTACGGCATGAGTTTATTGATAATAAACTATAAACTACACATGTAAACTAAAACAATTCTAATGATGACTGAACAACTCCCAAGTGATAACAGATCAGACAGATAAGTCTGACAAATAAACAAGGATCTGAAACAGTGGCTAATACTGGATGTCCCATTCATTTTCAGTAATCTGTAATTACTGTAACTAGTGCATGCCTGTGCATACCCGTACAAAGCAGGTGTAAGCAAACACTCGTTCAGTGATGCCTGCCTTTGATCGTTGATGTCCTATGATCGTGAGTGATGCCTGCCTTTGATCACACACAGACACACACACACATTGTCTTGAATCTTTCTGTACTATGGTGTCTATATGACATCATATAGACTTCATGTAGACATCATAGGCGATCCTATGATCTTTTAGCGAGTCCTATGGTCGTGTCAGAGTCACATCGTCACAGAGATTTCTTGAATTATACAGTATATAGAGTGATGATATTCACACAAGTTAGGTGGAGCTCAGCGCCGGACAGCCGCACCTCGGACACAGTCCAAGGACGGATAATTTTTTCACATGAGTTGTTCAGAACTCCTTATACAAAGATACAGTGATGATAATGAAGTCAGTGGCGGTAATGCACCTGCAAGCTGGTTGCCAACCGCCAATCAAATCTAAAAGAAGAAGAAGAAGAATTAAATAAATCTCAGTGTCTAGTCCCTTTCATATTTGTCATAGTCTGACATGTGATTCCTACATATACGCTACATCTCTGTGTTCCACTGTCAGACACAGCCTACATTTGGGCCTGGAGAGCCTGACTGGCCTACCTGTTTTCAGACAGAAATACTTGGTTCTATGGGCATGCTCTTGTTTATTCTGATTTTTCATACTCTGTCTTTAACCATTTTTACTATCTTTATCTTTCCTCTTTCAGCCTTCAGACTACAGCTTTTTATTGGGCTCCAGCTCTCGGGCCTCTTCCAGGGCCAGTTCAGCCAGAGCCAGCCCAGTGGTGAGCGCTCCTCTCTGGTCACTGTTTCCGTTTTCAGACCTGGACCATCCATGCCGGATCTGTTCTTTCTGGAGTCTCCAGATTCTGATTGGTCACAAATTTCATTGTAACACTGGACTTCCAGAAGCCTCCAACATGATGGGTTGCTAGTAATGTTTAACACAAGTTCTGTGAACTGAGCTGGACTGGAACTCGTTACGCTCCTGATGAGGTTACTGTTTCAAGAACAAAGGTTCAGGGTCATGCCCAGGAAACATCTAGCTGACTTCTGCTGACCCTTCATACAGTAGAAACTGTTCCTACTGAAGTGCTGCTGAGTTGTTCAGTGTCACTGAGAGTTAGCAGGATTTGTTAGCATCAGGATAGCTGAATGGCACAGGAAGTCACCTGATCATCCTCAAACTCCACTGTGGAGTTTGAGGATGATCTAGAACAACGTAGATTGGTCAGTATTTTAGCGATCATTCACATTCAGATCATTATGATGTGCACCGTCACTCATGAATGTGTCTATTTCCCGGCTTTTATCCCCTGCCGATTGAAGCCCAAAAGGGTCGAATTGCCCTTTGGGCTTCGACTGGCGGGGATAAAGTCATGGGTCAGTCTGTCTGTCTGTCCCACTTCTGTGAAATCAACTCCTCTGTAAAACTAGGGCCACTAAACCTGGTACACAGGTTTACCTTGGGATCCTGACCTCTGACTATGGGCTTGGGGTGGAAAGGTCAAGGTTAACAGTCCTTCTGCCTTATTACTGTACAACGAGTAAAGCTAGGGCCACCAAACCTGGTACATGAGTTCACCTTGGGATCATGGCCACTGACTGTCAGTTTGGGGTCAAAGGTCAAGGTTGCCAGTCCCGAAGCTCTCTTACAGTAGCATGTATAAAACCCTCTAGAGTCACCAAACTTGCTACATGGGTTCTGCCACAGTAATTATATTGAAAACTTGAAAACTGCTCTGTCAGTAAGTATTGGGATCTTCAAAGAAAACGGAGGCGGGGGACGTTGCACGCGGCTCGGAGTGCTCTTGTTAAATCTGAGATGATCCTGTCTGTGGTTACAGGAGTCATCCAATCAGGAGCCATGCAGGCGGTCCATTAGACCCTGCTAAACCAATAGAAACACGGGCCAGAACCAGATCCACCGTGGAACCTCCTGGTCTGAAAACACTGTTACTCTCTGATCTGTGGTTCTGTAGCGCCTCCTGCTGGCTGTTGGTAACGTTTGTATTTAAAACGGTAACGACTGATGAAGACGGGAACGTCTGGTTGTTTCCATGGTAGCCACATCTCAGGTGTGTTTGTGTTCAGGTGGAGGAGAGGACAGACCGGGACTTCATCGAAAAGGTCGGTACACCTTTTTATTATTGTTGACTTTAGTCTTAATTTTACAATTAAATGTAAATGTAATAAATGTGGTTTCTACAGATAAAAGTTTTATTTTAAATATTTATTAAATATTTTCTTTGATTATTAAAAATTTGTAATCTCAGGGTTCAAGGACGGCGTCGACTCTCTCTGCTGCTACGCTGGCTTCTCTGGGCGGAGCCTCATCTCGGAGAGGAAGCTGTGACACGTCGTTCTCTGTGGAAACGGAGGCGTCAATCAGAGATATGAAGGTACCGCATACCTGTGGTTTAATCCATAGTTTTATGAACCGTTTGGGGGATTGACTGACTGACGCCTTTATTGTGGTCTTTGACTCAGGAGCCACAATAACATTTTGCATTTAAGTTCTAATGGCTAGCAGCTAACCCTGTTTGAATCGCCTGATTGCTGGGGTCTTTCTGCAGCTGTGAGGTTTTTCCCTACAGCTTGAAAGTGCTGTGAGATGACTGCTGTTGTGAAATGGCGCTATATAAATAAAGGTGAATTGAATTAAGTTCAGCCAGCAACAATAGTATGAAGACGCCAAATGTCCGGAGCATGAAACGTCAGCGATCAGTCAGAGCGAACGTTTTATTGATGATGTTTTGCTGTGATTTCAGGATTCTTTAGTGGAATCGGAGGAGCGCTACCGTAAAGCCATGGTCTCAAACGCCCAGCTGCACAACGAGAAGTCGACTCTGATGTTTCAGGTGGAGACGCTGAAGGAGGAGCTTAATGACATGGAGGAGGAACTATGGGAGACACGCCGTCACTATGGTGATGCCCAAAAGGTCACATGATGAACACATCACCCACATATCTGTTGGTATGATTGTTAAGGCCTGAGTACCGATGGGTGGTGGTTAGAAAGTTGGCTTTGTCATCTAAAGTTCATGCAGAAAGATGAGCGTCGGCACAGACGTTTATCATGTGAAGACATGCGCATGCTAGGGCTGTTCCATATGACGGTATATATCGGATGATAAGATAAAAACGTCCAGCATTTCATTTAAAACTATCGTTTCTATTGGGATTTAAAATGCACACCCCTCCTCCGGTGGTTAGCGCAGCAGCTAACTCCAGAATAATGTTGTGGTCAAATAGCCGCTCCGTCTCTTTGGCAGGGATGTGGGACTGTTGCCACCGTGCTGCATCAGAGAGGATTGTCCGCTAACCTCGTTTTAATTGGAGGCAAGGAATGCTGACACATCTCACTCTTATCATCGTAAGACAGCAAATGCTAAATGACGATGCTAAGTTGTTGCTTATAGGAAATATTATTATCAGACCATTGTTTCTTTGCTTTAAATTACTGATGTCTGCAATAATATTATTAAGCTGCAAAAGTGCATGACAGTGGCACATAGATTCAGAGCATATAATGAATCAGTTACAACGTGTCAGAGGAGCAAACTGGCTTCTGTAACTTACTTGATTTCTAATCATTTTAATTAGTCCAGTAGTGATGATGAATAAAGCTGAAGTCATCACTTGGATTTTATTACCTGTTGTGCCTTTAATTTTCAGATCATGACCAGTCTGAAATGCACATTAAAAATACAATTTTATAAAAACACAGCAAAATTCTGAGAGAAAAAGTTGCATAAAATTAATGACAGATGAATTTGTACAATTGATTTTTTTCAATATGTAATTTAAGATAAAAAAGATGGTCTTTTTACACAATTATTATATATAAACTGTACAGTTTACAGAAAATGTATATTGTGATATATATCGTTTTTAGGACATAAGATTAGTTCTACTGTGATATGAAACTTTGGTCCTATGGCACAGCCCTAGTCTACGCTCAACAGGAAGACGGCCATTTTGATGAGAACTGGCTGTGACCAGTTTTCCTGATTTCCAGGCTTCACAGTTGAACCAGCTCTGATTAAGCAAATTTTTGGTGAGGATCATCTATTCCCATGGGCCATTAAAAGTTATTGAGCACATTTCCAGAAGCTCAGCAGCATAGTCAAGATTAATGTCTCGCCATCACCCATCTGAGAGCCTGGAGAGGTGGAGGTTTGCTCTGGAGAGAAGTGGAATGAAAGCCAGTAGAAGCAAGACAGAATACATGAGTGTGAATGAGAGGAAGGCAGGTGTAACAGTGAAGATGGAAGGAGTAGAGGTAGTGAAAGTAGATGAGTTTAAATACCTGGGGTCAACCATCCAACGCAATGAAAAATGCACAAGAGAGGTGAAGAAGAGAGTGCAGGCAGGATGGAGTGGGTGGAGACGAGTGTCGGAGGTGATTTGTGACAGAAGGGTAGCAGCAAGAGTGAAAGGAAAGATTTACAAGACGGTAGTGAGACCTGCTATGATGTATGGTTTGGAGACGGTGGCGCTGACAAAAAGTCAGGAGGTGGAGCTGGAGGTGGCAGAGTTGAAGATGCTAAGATTTTCATAGGGAGTGACTAAGAGGGACAAGATTAGAATTGAGTCTATCAGAGGGACAGCTCAGGTTGAGCGGTTTGGAGACAAAGTAAGAGAGGCAAGGCTGAGATGGTTTGGACATGTGCAGAGGAGGGAGTGGAGATATTGGACAAAGGATGTTGAAGATGGAGCTGCCAGGCAGGAGGAGAAGAGGAAGACCACAAAGAAGATTGATGGATGTAGTGAAGGAGGACATGGAGTGGGTTGGTGTTGCAGAGGAAGATGAAGGGAGAGGGAGAGATGAAGGCAGATGATCCGCTGTGGAGACCCCTGAAGGGAGCAGCTGGAAGAAGAAAATGGTGCCACCCAGTGGCAACAGGAAGACATGCCCCTTACATACCATTTGTCCACTTGTTATCAGTTCAGCATTTGCTGTTACTGATGTTGTGAGTCTGTTGTGTGTTTTCAGGAGTGTCAGCTTCAGCATCAGGCTCACAACGTTCTACAGTATCAGTTCAACGAGATGAAAGAAACTCTGAAGAAGACAGATGAACTGCTGACGGTCAGTACACAACAGGCACAGCTCACACAACTCGATACACAACAGGCACAACACACTGAGAGTTTGAACATTGTTTTTGGTGTCCCCCAGGGGTCAGTATTGGGACCTAAACTTTCCATTTTATATGTCAGTGATATTTGTAATGTTTCTGAACTGTTGAAGATTGTGATGTTTGCAGATGACACAAGTGTTCTGGGTACTGGTGAGGATCTACAGCAACTTTTGAATATAATCACTACCAAATTTAGTAAAATAAAAGAATGGTTTAATAAAAATAAATTATCATTAAATTTGAACAGAACAAAGTTCATGTTATTTGGAAATGGTAAGGCAAATATTCAAGCAAAGACACAGATAGATAACATCAGTATTGAAAGAGTTCAAGACAATAAATTTCTACAGTGGTGTGAAAAAGTGTTTGCCCCCTTCCTGATTTCTCATTTTTTGTATGTTTGTCAAACTTAAATGTTCCAGATCATCAAACAAATTTAAATGTTAGACAAAGATAATACAAGTAAACACAAAATGCAGTCTTTAAATGAAGGTGTTTATTATTAAGGGAGAAAAATCCAAAACTACATGGCCCTGTGTGAAAAAGTGATTGCCCCCTAAACCTATTAATGACATGGTTCAGGTGACCCACAGAACAGACACGACTCAGGATTAACACAATTAACGTACTTTATTTGTTAACGTGAGTGATTGGGTGCATGAATGCGGTTATATGGTGTAATGTTGTGTAGTGCAATCCGTGTATTCCAGCTGGGCCGGCAGAGCACTGTACAGACTGGCAACCCTGTAAAGAGACAAGGGCCATTAGCTTACAGTTCACCTTATGCAGCACGTCAGATGTTATAGTGCTTACTGTCAACAGATGTTGAAGCGTCTTCATGTGGCGCCGAAGCTGGAGCCAGGGAGACAGTGTCTGCGGGCAGGTTAGCTGGAGGTGGAATAAAAGTTCGCCGCCTGGAGGGAGAAGGAGGTCCGCCATTGCGGGCTCTACCTGTGCACAGGGGAATGGACAGGTTTAGAAGCAATAACGTTTACTTAGTTGTTGGTCCAGGCGAAACCGACCCGGACGTCGTACCACTGGGCTTGGAAGCCGATGGCAGGAGAATTCAGTGCAGGGAAGCACAGAGGCAGGGCGTGGCGTGATTCACGGAAAGAATCAGACAACTCCGCGCCCAGCACTGGTCTTGATGGGAATAAATAGGGCCGCAGGAGATGACAGGCAGGTGCGTACACAGGTGCCGTGATTGGCGGCCATGACAATTAACTTAGTTGGGCCACCCCTAGCGGCAACAACTGCAATCAAGCGTTTGTGATAACTGGCAATGAGTCACAGCGCTGTGGAGGAATTTTGGCCCACTCATCTTTGCAGAATTGTTGTAATTCAGCCACATTGGAGGGTTTTTGAGCATGAACCACCTTTTTAAGGTCATGCCACAGCATCTCAATAGGATTCAGGTCAGGACTTTGACTAGACCACTCCAAAGTCTTCATTTTGTTGTTCTTAAGCCATTCAGAGGTGGACTTGCTGGCGTGTCTTGGATCATTGTCCTGCTGCAGAACCCAAGTGTGCTTCAGCTTGAGGTCACCAACAGATGGCCGGACATTCTCCTTCAGGATTTTTTGGTAGACAGCAGAATTCATGGTTCCATTTACCACAGCAAGTCTTCCAGGTCCTGAAGCAGCAAAACAGCCCCAGACCATCACACTACCACCACCGTATTTTACTGTTGGTGTGATGTTCCTTTGATGTTATGATGTTCCTTTTCTGAAATGCTGTGTTACTTTTATGACGGATGTAATGGGAAACACACCTTCCAAAAAGTTCAACTTTTGTCTCATCAGTCCACAGAGTATTTTCCCAAAAGTTTTGGGGATCATCAAGATGTTTTCTGGCAAAACTGAGATGAGCCTTTGTTTTTTTTTGCTCAGCAGTGGTTTTCGTGTTGGAACTCTGCCATGCAGGCCATTTTTGCCCAGTCTCTTTCTTATGGTGGAGTCATGAACACTGACCTTAACTGAGGCAAGTGAGGCCTGCAGTTCTTTGAATGTTGTTGTGGGGTCTTTTGTGACCTCTTGGATGAATCGTCGCTGCACTCTTGGGGTAATTTTGGTCAGCCGGCCACTCCTGGGAAGGTTCACCACTGTTCCATTGATAGAATAAAATTGAGTTAAATGACAATGAGTCAAAAATTCAATAGGCGGATTCTGAGTTATGAGCCATTTATTTCTGGCCAGGAGAGAGTGTACATCGAACCGCCCCAGAGTCTTTCTTTCATGCACACCTCTGCCCATACATTTGGAGCTTGGTATTTTTTATAGCCCTTCAGTATAGATAAACAAAGAAGGAGACATCCTTCGGGCATCTCCAGAAACAGTCAAAGTGTCTATAAATCTCATCTTCATGAGCTGGGAGTTTTAGCACATTTCTCGGTCACAGAGACTTAGCAGAGCAAGTCAATTAAAAAACAGAGATTATCAGTGTAGCCTGGGTCATCCTTTACGTCTCTGCTGACCTGCATTCTCAGCATTCACACGCACATCCGCACAAGACTCTGGGACATGAAGGCCACAGATAGAGAATAATTGCTCACAGAAATGTACCAAAAATATATCAGACATAAAATATGAAAGAATAATATAGAGGAATGCAGTATATGAAATATGCACATATAAACATCAGACATGAGATAGGAAAGTCATGGAATAATATAAGAATAATATAATAATAATAATAATAATAATAATGATATGGAATTTTTCTATCATCCATGTTTTCAATATTTGTGGATAATGGCTCTCACTGTGGTTCGCTGGAGTCCCAAAGCTTTAGAAATGGCTTTATTACCTTTTCCAGACTGATAGATCTCAATTACTTTGTTTCTCATTTGTTCCTGAATTTCTTTGGATCGCAGCATGATGTCTAGCTTTTGAGGATCTTTTGGTCTACTTCACTCTGTCAGGCAGGTCCTATTTCAGTGATTTGTTGATTGAGGCAGTAGACTTGTCAAGACCATTCAGGACACAGTCCAAGGACGGATAATTTTTTCACACATAAGGAGTTGTTCAGAACTCCTCATACAAAGATATAGAGTGATGATAATCAAGTCAGTGGCGGTAATACACCTGTAAGCTGGTTGCCAACCGCCAATCAAATCTAAAAGAAGAAGAAGAACAGGTGTGGCAGTAATCAGGCCTGGGTGTGGCTAGAGAAACTGAACTCAGCTTTCCAAAGATGTGATAAACCACAGATAATTTATGTTTAACGGGGGGGGGGGGTGTCTCGTTTTCACACAGGGCCATGTAGGTTTGGATTTTTTTTCCCCTTAAAAATAAACACCATTTAAAAACTGCATTTTGTGTTATCTTTGTCTAATAATTTTAGACAACAATTTTATTTAATTATTTCAAAAATTTGTTTGATGATCTGAAACATACAAAAAAAAAGAGAAATCAGGAAGGGGGCCAACACTTTGTCACACCACTGTAGGTGTGATTATAGATGCAAAAATTTGCTGGAAACCTCACATTAAATATGTCCAGGCTTAACTGTCCAGAAGCATCTTTGCCATGAGCAGAACAAAGCACATTCTGAATCAGAAATCACTCCGTACTCTATACTGTTCACTGGTTTTACCATGTTTAAATTATTGTTCACAAGTCTGGGGAAACACATATAAAAGTTCATTACAGCCACTGGTTATTTTACAAAAAAGAGCAAAAAAAAAATCATCCGTGGTGCTGGTTTCTGTGATCACACAAATGGTTAGTTTTTACAGTCTAAAAGTTTAATTCTTTGATCTGGTGGAATATAAAACTGCCATAATCTATCTATAAATTCAAGGAATCTCTGTCTGTGTGTGTGTGTGTGTGTGTGTGTGTGTGTGTGTGTTTGTCTGTCTGTTCCACACATATCTGTTGATCCGTTTCTCAGACTGGCCTCAGATTTTAAACGTGGTTTCCTGAGGCTACGAGGGTGTGCATCCCCAAATTTGGAGTCGCTTGGTCAAAAAATTAATTTTTATCAATAAAAGTTTTAGCCACCGCTCTGTGACCACTCTGTGTGTCCTGGCTTCAAGAGGTGCGGGTGGGGTGCTTGACTCTGTGCTCACTGGATCATACGCCACATCACAGCCATGCTGATTGGACAATACACCAGCATCACAACCTGTCAGTCACCACAGTGTTCCCTGGACAAAAACGAGGAAGTGACAAATTTGACTAGAAAAAGACCCCAGCAATCGCCTGATTGCTGGGGTCTTTCTGCAACTGTGGGGGTTCCCCCTACAGTTGATAGTGCTATGAGATGACTGTTGTTGTAAAATGGCGCTATATAAATAAAGTTGAATTGAATTGAATTAAAAAAGTTTTACTATAAAGTTGCCGTGATTGCTTAGATCTAAAGGATGTGGAGACCATGAGGTGCGTGAGCAGACTGGGCGGCGCGTCAGTGGGGACCCGGGTCTGACAAAGAATACCGGTGCATCAACACAGAACATGCCGGGAGAAGCAGCAGCCTAACCGGGCTGACCACAGTCCTTCCCGGGGAGGAACGCCAAGCCTGCCCCAGTCAGCAGTAGATGCGAGTCCCTTTGCAGGACCACGACTCGCCATCGTGGCGAGTCTGCTCTCGGTGTGCTCGCACAATTATTAAAAGTTAATAACTGTGGAGCAGAATGCCCAGATCAACTGCATATCATATGTGGCCACATACACGAATAAATGACGACCGTCACCAAACTGGACACAAAAACGCTCAATAACTCATAAAAAATCACACAAATAAGTGATCTGACAAATTAATAAACAAGCAATTCTTAAACAGCGGCTAATATTGGATGTGCCATTCATTTTCAGTTATTCTGTAATTAATATTCTCACAATCAAATCTCACTTCAGGCCCTTTCATATTTGTCAGAGTCTAACATGTGATCGCCTGCATAGAGGCTACACCTCTTTACTGTCAAACCCAGCCTGCATTTGGGCCTGGAGAGCCTGACTGGGATCCCTGTTTCAGACAGGAAGACCTGGTTCTGCGGGCGTGCTCTACTAATGTACAAAGTAAGGAACAATTTACAGCCAGTTAACATCCAAAACATGTTCGTTGAAAGACAGAAGGATTATCACTTAAGGGGGGGTCACTTCTGAAGACAGTGGGTGTACGAACAACTAGGAGAAGTTTTTGTTTCCATCTGCAGGGTTAAATTATGGAATGGATTAAATATGGAGTTACAACAATGTTCAAACATTTTGAGTTAAAAAGGGCAAAGGTGAGAAATTAGATAAATACAGGGAGGAAGATGGTTCTGTTATTGACTAGGGTTGGCTGGGTGAAAGTCTGAGAGTCACTCAGTTACGTATATAATCAGTGGGAATTTGTTTACTCGTGCGTTCATTTTTTAATTTCTATTATTATTAATAAGTAATAAAATTTTGAAATGAGTACTGAGATTTGTTCCTTCACATCCTTGCTCATTATGTTTCTATTGTTGTTATGGCAGTGTGTGTGTGTGCGTACGGGTGTATAGGTATATTAATGAATTAATGATGGGATAGGACAAGATCAGCTTTTCCTTCAATCCTTTTCTGACTGCATTTGATTTTTTTTTAATTTTTATTCTTGTTTTTATTTTTGTCAAAATAAATAGTATCAAATCAAATTCTTCTCGCAACATGCACGGGACTAAATTTAGGGTTTTTTTGCACTCACAACAGTTCCACAATGGCTGCCCAATACTTGAGACAAGGTCGAGACAAGTTTGAGACACCTGCAATAACTCTGAGACTATTTTCAGAGAAAGCTGTCACACAAAATTCAAATTGTTCAAAATTCCTGTGAGACAAGCGCAAGACCCTGCGACTCAGGAGAGGAAAATGAGAACCACCGAGAATGGTGAGAGACGTTTTGGAAACTCTCTTGAGAAAGCCGTTCTTAAAGTAGTCTCAAGCCGTCTCAGCCCAGTGAGATACTACCCTTAGCTCCACCATGCTAACAGTTAGCTCTCTGCTATCAATACTTAGCTGCAGGATGCTAACAGTTAGCTTCTTTAATTAAGTTGGAGGAAAACACAGAAATTAAATTCTGACGGATCTTCTCTTTTTAGTCTCTACTGGTTTCTGCTGTTCTTGACTGGTCTCTTCTGTTTTCTGTTGGGTCTTTACTGGTTTCTGCTGGTCTTTTCTGGTCTCCCTGGCATCCTCTTGTGGTAACAGGAATTGGCAGATCTGCAGTTGAAGAGTAGTAGTTTCCAGCAGGATGTTTCTGACCTGCAGGAGGAGCTGCAATGGAAGGAGAAGAAGATCTGGGTACGATGCTAATTAACCTCATTGACTCTAATTAACCTAACAGTGATTATTAACCTTATTAACACCATTTATTCACCTTTTTATTCTTCTGCATTAATGTTTCCCATACTTTACTAACTTCCTGTTTACTTCCTGTCTATTTCCTGTCTACTTCCTTTCCTGTCTACTTCCTGTCTCCCTGCTGCCGTCATTCAGGCGTTGGAGCGTCACAGAGAAATCTCTGAAATGGTTCAGATTGAGCGTGACCGTCTCAGAGACGAGGTGGTCCGACTTCGAGATTTACTGAAGGTACAACAGACAGCAAAGACAAGATCAGCACCGACGATAAACCAAATATTGTAGAAAATCACTAAATATTTCTGTAAACTAAAATTATAAAATGTCATCAGATTTTAAAACATGTTTAGTTTATGACTAAAATTCTCTGAACACTTTGATGTCAATCTAAATTTCTTGTTGAAAAATAATTTTTATGAACTAAGAGCAAAGTCTTCACAATAAAATTAGAGTTTTAGTCTTGAAGTTCCAACAGAAGTCACTTAAAGTCACTTTTAACAAAATTCTAACACATTGTTGTGCTTTTGACATTTTTTAATTATCTCAGCTTTTTCAGTAAAAAGACAGAGATTTTAACCCTCATCCTGCCAACATAATTCAGTTTTACCAATGAAATATAGCGGTACGGCGTGACTCCAACAGTTCAGACAAAACCGTTTCTACACATATTTGTCATCACATTTGTCAGAGACCATGTACAGAAAAAAACTTAAATAGAGGGTAAAGATGCTCTGTACCAGATTATAGCGTTCTCACTAAATTCCATCAACAGTGTTTTATTGTAAGTGAGTGTGTTCCCCCATTGATTTTTATCATATAATGGTGATGGTGGTGCTGGTGGGTGCCCTCGTGATCCCAGAAGCCATGTTGTTCGGTGACACTTGCCCCTACTGGGGTCACCCAAGCTAAACTGGTCCTGGATGAAGGGGTCAGACCAAGAGTGGTCAAACAGACTCTCATGATGGATTTGCTACCATGTATTGGGTTTGGATATGGGTGTGGGGGACCCATGTAGCTCAGCCAGGCTCAGTCCAAATGAGCCCCATGGGTCTGTCCTGCAGCAGGCTCACCACCTGCAGAAGGGTTCCAGGGCGGTCCGGTGCTATGTGGCAATTGAAGGCAGAGACCTTGGCAGTCCAATCCCCAGCTTACTAAACTGGATTTTGGGAAGTGAAATGTCACCTTTCTGGTGGGGAAGGAGCTTGAGCTTGTGCAGGGGGTTAAGAGATACCAGCTAGGTTTTCAACGTGCAGGTGGGCAATGACAGTGAAACCTGGAGGGGCGTGACTGGCAGGAACAGTCTGCCCGATCTGAACCTGAGTGGTGTTGGATTTGACTTGATTGGACTTCATTTCTAACCACAGTTTGTCCATAATGAACACCATGTTCAAGCATAAGTGTGTCCATACAGCCGTGGACAAAATTGTTGGTACCCCTCTGTTAATGAAAGAAAAATCCACAATGGTCACAGAAATAACTTGAATCTGACAAAAGTGGTAATAAATAAAAATTGTATGAAAATTAACCAGTTAAAATCAGACAATACTTTTGAATTGTGGTTCAACAGAATTACTTTAAAAAATAAACTCATGAAACAGGCCTGGACAAAAATGATGGTACCCCTAGAAAAGATTGAAAATAATGTGACCATAGGGACATGTTCAACCAAGATGTGTCCTCTAATTAACATCACAGGTGTCTACAAACTTATAATCAGTCAGTCGGCCTATTTAAAGGGTGACAAGTAGTCACTGTGCTGTTTGGTGACATGGTGTGTACCACACTAAACATGGACCAGAGGAAGCAAAGTAGAGAGTTGTCTCAGGAGATTAGAAAGAAAATTATAGACAAGCATGTTAAAGGTAAAGGCTATAAGACCATCTCCAAGCAGCTTGATGTTCCTGTGACTACAGTTGCACATATTATTCAGAAATTTAAGATCCACGGGACTGTAGCCAACCTCCCTGGACGTGGCTTCAGGAGGAGACAGATAATACGAATGGTAACAAAAGAGCCCAGAACAACCTCTAAACACATTCAAGATGAACTCCAAGGTCAAGGTACATCAGCGTCAGATCGCACCATCCGTCGTTGTTTGAACCAAACTGGACTTCATGGGAGACGACCAAGGAGGACACCACTGTTGAAAACAAATCATAAAAAAGCCAGACTGGAATTTGCCAAACTGCATGTTGACAAGCCACAAAGCTTCTGGGAGAATGTCCTATGGACAGACGAGACAAAACTGGAACTTTTTGGCAAGGCACATCAGCTCTATGTTCACAGACGCATAAATGAAGCATACCAAGAAAAGAACACTGTCCCTACTGTGAAACATGGAGGAGGTTCTGTTATGTTCTGGGTCTACTTTGCTGCATCTGGCACCGGGTGTCTTGAATCTGTGCAGGGTACAATGAACTCTCGAGACTATCAAGGTGTTCTAGAGAGAAGTGTGCTGCCCAGTGTCAGACAGCTTGGTCTCAGTCGCAGGTTAGGGTTAGGGTTAGAGATAATGACCCAAAACACACAGCTAAAAGAACCCAAGAATGGCTAAGAGCGAAACATTGGACTATTCTAAAGTGGCCTTCTATGAGCCCTGATCTAAATCCTATTGAACATCTGTGGAAAGAGCTGAAACATGCCGTCTGGAGAAGGCACCCTTCAAACCTGAGACAACTGGAGCAGTTTGCTCATGAGGAGTGGGCCACAATACCTGCTGAGAGGTGCAGAAGTCTCATTGACAGTTACAGAAATGGTTTGATTGCAGTGATTGCCTCAAAAGGTTGCGCAACAAAATATTAAGTTAAGGGTACCATCATTTTTGTCCAGGCCTGTTTCATGAGTTTGTTTTTTTAAAATAATTCTGTTGAACCACAATTCAAAAGCATTGTCTGATTTTCATTGGTTAATTTTCATAGAATTTTTATTTATTACCACTTTTGTCAGATTCAAGTTATTTCTGTGACCATTGTGGGTTTTTCTTTCGTTAACAGAGGGGTACCAACAATTTTTTCCACGTGCGTATGTGCACCTGGCACCAGAACACCCTAGGTCGCAGGTGGATGATCTATTTTGCTATCATGTCATCAGATCTGTGACCTAGGTGTTGGACTCTCAGGTAAAGAGAGGTGCAGAGCTGTCAACTTTTTACCACCTGGTGATGAGTTGGATCTGATGGCAGGGGAGCTTGGGCAGTTGCTGGAGTTGAAACGTGGGTGTGGGAGGAGTTTATTGAGGCCATGGAGCAAGACTTTCAGTCAGCCTTGAAGAGTTTCTAGGAAACTGTCCAGTGACTCAGTCGGGGGAAGCAACTCCCTGTCCGAACTGTATGATATGGATGGAGTGCTGCTGGCTTTGAATCGGGATATTGTTGGATGGTGGAAGGAATACTTCAAGCATCTCCTCAATTCCATTGATACATCTTCCATAGTGGAAGCAGAGCTTGAGGATGAGGGAAATGACTCGCCCATCACAGGGGCTGAGGTCACCAAGGTGGTTAAAAAACTGTTCAGTGGCCGGGCCCCGGGAGTGGATGAGATTTGCCCTGAGTACCTCAAGTACTCAGGTACTCAGGGCGGCTGTCATGGTTGACATGCCTCTACAACACTGTGTGGATGTTGGGGACAGTACCTTTGGCATGGCAAAGTAGGGAGGGTGGTGGTTCCTCTCTTTAAGAAGGGCAACCGGAGGGTATGTTCCAACTTTCGGGGGATCACACTCCTCAGCCTCCCTGGGAAGGTCTATACCAGATTACTGGAGAGTAGAGTCCGACCGCTGGTTGAACCTTGGAGTCAGGAGGAACAATGTGGTTTTCGTCCTTTCCATGACACATCGGACCAACTCTTTACCCTCTCAAGAATCCTCGAGGGTTCGTGGGAGTTGACCCAGCCAGTCCACATGTGTTTGGAGGAATTGGAGAATGAATTTGACCACATCCCTCGTGGTCTTTTGTTGGGGGTGCTTGGGAAGTCAAAGTCAAAGTGCTTTTATTGTCATTCCATTGTTTAAGAACAATATAACGAAATTAAAATGCTGCTCCCTAAAAAAGACTGTCACATTCACAATTCATCCATGGATTTGGTGTCTACATAATGATAAATACAATAACAAATAACTAAAAACAATAGTGATACTTAAATAATAAATACGTAAATAATGCCTAAACCAATACCTAAAAATAATTAAAGATATATAGCTATTTATAAATGCAATGAAAGTCTGTGTGTGTGTCTGTGTGTGTGTTCTCTCAAACCGTTTGTCAGACTGACCTCAGGTTTTATAAGTGTTTTACTGAGGTTACGAGGGTGTGCATCCCCAAGTATGGAGTTGTTCAGTCAAAATATGTACTTTTTATCAATAAAAGTTTAGCTGCCACTCCGTTTCCTCATGCTGTGGCTTCTGGAAGTGTAGGCGGGGTTTCAGATTGTGCTGATTGGATAATATGTAACATCACGTCCAGTCAGTCACTCAACACAGCGCTTCACGAACAAAACAAGGAAGTGAAAAGCAACAAATTTGACCAGAAAAACAGAATAGTGAAGCTGTAATGCGTAAAAAATTGTATTATAATGTTGCCGTGATTGCATAGGTCGAAAGGATAATTTGGGGAACACCAGGGACCGGGGTCTGACAAAGAACACTGGTGTTGGAGAAGGAGCAGGCGGAGCACGGTCCGCAGGGAAGCAAGCCCAGCCTGCCCAGTCAGCGGTACACAGGAGTCCCTTTGCAGGACCACAAGTCGTTGATGGCACTCCTCTCGGTGTGCTCGCACGGCTATCTAAAAATTAAAAGGTAATTATAATACCACCGTGTGTGGTATTATAATTACGAGGATCATCGTTAATAAGTGACTAGACTTGGTACGCCTTGGTACCCTCTCTGAAGAGCTGGAGCAGGTGGCTGGGGAGAGGGAAGTCTGGGCTTCTCTGCTTCAACTGCTGCATCTGTGACCTGGACCTCCGGAAAAGCGGTAGAAGATGGATGGATGGATGGATATAATACCACCATGATTGTGGAGCAGAATGCCCAGCTCAACTGCATATCATATGTAGCCACAGGCACGGTTTGACTAAACAACGGCCGTGACCAAATAGGACACCAAAACACCCAAATAACGAAATAAATAATTTTTATTTAAATATTTCCAGACAAATGGGCAACACTGATGCAACAACTGCAGCCAAACGGGTCATTCTGCTGTGTATAGTAATGTTGGCTGTTTTGTACTTATAATATTGTTAAAATATAAAATGATGCACTAGAATGGGTCTCAAATATTTGTAAACATGTCCTGTTATAGTCCTGCATGAGTTTATTGACCATAGACTATAAACTAAACTTATAAACTAAAACTGTTATAATGGTGAAGGAACAACTCCCATTCCCCAAAGTGAAGATCCAACACCTGTGAATATAAGTCATAATAGGTTTTTGTATGTTTGTCACACTTAAATTGGCAGGAGATCGTCACTTCCTTGTGGTAACGTATCGTCACTTCCTGTTTTGCTGTCTGCCTGTGTGGTTTGCTCTCCAGCTCTCCAGCCACTAGCTAGCCACTAGCTATGGCTACTAGCTCTCTTTCCTCTCCTCCTCTGGTGTGCTCTCTCTGTCAGATGTTTAGCTACACCTCTGCCTCTTTTAGTGATAACGGTAAATGTAATAAATGTTGTCTTTTTGAGGCGCTCGAGGCGAGGTTGTCTGATTTGGAATCCCGGCTCCGCTGCATTGAAACACCGTCTGCGCCAGTTAATCTCGACGGACGCCCATTAGCTGCAGCGGAGCTAGCTAGCTTAGGTCCCACTGTCAGCGGTCCCCCGGCTCTCCTCAGCAGCGAGGAGACTGGGTGGGTGACGGTGAGAAGGAAGCCTAGTCGCAAAGCCCCGGTTCACCACCAACCTGTTCACGTTTCTAATCGTTTTTCCCCGCTCAGCGACACACCCGCTGAGGAAAAAACTCTGATCATTGGCGACTCTGTAGTCAGAAACGTGAACCTAGAGACTCCAGCAGCCATAGTCAAATGCATTCCTGGGGCCAGAGCAGGCGACATCGAGTCAAATTTGAAAATGCTGGCTAAAAGTAACTGTAAATACTCCACAATTGTTATTCACGCCGGCATTCATGACATCCGTCTCCGGCAGTCGGAAGTCACGAAACTTGATGTAGAATCGGTGTGTGAGTTTGCAAAAACGATGTCTGCCACTGTAGTATTCTCTGGGCCCCTCCCCAATCTGACCAGTGATGACATGTTTAGTCGCTCATCATCCTTGAACCGCTGGCTGTCTGTGTGGTGTCCTGAAAATGACGTGGGCTACATTGACAATTGGAGCTCTTTTTGGGGAAAACCTGGTCTTATGAGACGAGAAAGCATTCATCCCACTTTGGATGGTGCTTCTCATTTATCTAACAATCTGGCATCTTTTTTATTCAAATTTCCAAAACCCTGACTACTCAGAGTTGGGACCAGGAAGCAGAGTCGTAGTCCTACACGCCTCTCTGCAGCTCCTCTTCATCCGCCACCCCTCAGCTTAGCCCCTGTCTTCCCCATCAGAGAATCGTTGTCTGCTCCCTCCAAAGTAAATAAAAATATAATGTATAAGCATCCCAAAGTGATAAAGCAAAATATTGGTAAAACTCAAATTAAACAAAAAGCCTCTAAATTGAATAATTTGGCCTCTGTTCCTCCTCATAATTTAAAAATTAAATGTGGTTTATTAAATATTAGGTCTCTAACTCCCAAGTCTCTGTTAGTCCATGATCTGTTAATTGATCATCAGATTGATTTAATTTCCCTTACAGAGACTTGGTTAGGGCAAGAGGATTATGTTGGTTTAAATGAATCAACTCCCTCTGGTTATTTAAACTGTCAAAATCCCAGAAGTTCTGGTCGTGGAGGAGGAGTAGCAACAATTTACCATTCCAAATTACTAGTTAATGTAAAGCAAAAAACATGTTATAATTCCTTTGAGGGCCTGGTCCTCAGTGTTGGGCACTTTAGCAATTTCAGGTTAAACCCAATTTTATTTGCCATAGTTTATCGTCCCCCATCAACCTATTCAGAATTTTTATCCGAATTTGCTGAATTCTTAGCTGATTTAGTGCTGAAATCTGATAGAATAATTATAGTAGGGGACTTTAATATACATGTGGATGTAGATAGTGACTGCCTTAATGTGGCTTTTAATTCAATATTAGACTCGATTGGGTTTTCTCAGAAAGTAGGAAATTCTACTCATTACCTCCACCATACATTGGACCTTGTTCTGACATATGGCATAGAAATAGAAAATCTTGTAGTGTCTCCTCATAACCCTGTACTGTCAGACCATTGTCTGTTAACCTTTGATTTTACTATTTCTGACTATTTGGCTCCTAAAGAAAAATATTATTACAGTAGGTGCCTCTCAGATGATGCTGTTTCCAAATTTATGCAGATTGTTTCCTCTATGCCATGTGTCAACACAACGGAAATAAGCTATAGACAGCTTGCTCCTTCTGTAATTGATAACATGGTGGATAGTGTTTCAGCTTCTCTGCATCAGGCTCTAGACTTGGTGGCCCCCTTAAAAAAGAAAAAGTCTAATCAGAGATTTTTAACTCCTTGGTTCAACACAGAAACTCGTAGCTTAAAACAGAAGACTCGTCAATTAGAAAGAAAATGGCGCTCTACTAATTTAGATGAAATCTATTTAGCTTGGAGAAATCATCTTTTAATTTATAAAAAAATCTCTTAGAAAAGCTAGAACGAGTTATTACTCTGCATTAATAGAAGAGAACAAGAATAATCCCAGGTTTCTTTTCAGTACTGTAGCCAGGTTGACAAAGAGTCAGGACTCTGTCAATCCTAGCATCCCCTTAGAGCTTACTAGTCAGGACTTTATGAACTTTTTCAATAATAAAATTTCATCCATCAGAGATAAAATCAATCAGATTCTTCCCACAGTTAACTTAAATACTGTAACTACTACAACTCCTTCTATTGATGTCTGTCTTGATGAGTTTACTCCAATTGATCTTTGTGAGTTAGACAAAATAGTTTCCTCATCCAAACCTTCAACTTGTCTTTTAGACCCTATTCCTACCAGGTTATTTAAAGAAGTCTTCCCACTTATTGGTAGCTTTATTCTTCATATAATCAATTCTTCATTAACTTTAGGCCATGTACCGCAGGCTTTTAAAACGGCTGTAATTAAACCCTTACTCAAAAAGCCAACGCTAGATCCAGGAGCTTTAGCTAACTATAGACCAATCTCTAATCTCCCTTTCATTTCAAAAATCTTAGAAAGAGTTGTTGCTACTCAATTATTTGACCACCTGCAGGGAAATGGTTTACTTGAGGAGTTTCAATCTGGGTTTAGAATCCATCATTGTACTAAAACAGCCTTAGCGAAGGTCACTAACGACCTCCTCATTGCATCTGATAATGGACTAGTTTCTGTACTTGTCCTTTTAGACCTTAGTGCAGCTTTTGATACTATTGATCATAATATTCTACTTGATAGATTAGAACGCTATGTTGGACTTAATGGAACTTCGTTGCAGTGGTTTAGATCTTTTTTATCTGATAGGTTCCAGTTTGTTCATGTAAATGATGAGTTTTCTCTCAGCTCAAAGCTTAGTCATGGAGTTCCACAGGGATCTGTGCTAGGCCCTACTCTTTTTAGTTTATATATGCTTCTGTTAGGCAACATTATTAGAAAGCACTGTATACATTTTCATTGTTATGCAGATGACACACAATTATACCTGTCAATGAAGCCAGATGATACTAATCAATTAGCCAAGTTAGAAGCCTGTCTTAAGGAAATCAAAGCTTGGATGACTTGTAATTTCCTGCTATTAAATTCAGATAAGACTGAAGTCATTCTTGTTGGTCCAAAAAACCTTAGAAATTCCTTTCCAAATCAAACTTTCAGTTTGGATGCAGTTACTCTTTCTCTTAATAGCTCTGTGAGGAACCTTGGAGTTATTTTTGATCAGGATTTGTCCTTCAATTCACATATTAAATTTGTTTCTAAGACTGCCTTCTATCATTTGTGTAATATTGCCAAGATTAGGAGCATCTTGTCTCAGAGTGATGCTGAGAAGCTGATCCACGCTTTTGTTAGCTCGAGATTAGATTATTGTAATTCTTTATTATCAGGCTGTCCTAAAACATCTTTAAAAAGTCTTCAGCTGATCCAAAATGCTGCAGCAAGAGTTTTAACAGGTACTAGAAAGAGAGATCATATCTCTCCGGTTCTGGCCTCCCTTCATTGGCTTCCCATAGAGTTTAGAATTAAGTTTAAAATCCTTCTTCTTACTTACAAAGCTCTAAACAATCAGGCTCCTTTTTATTTAAAAGATCTGATACTACCGTATTATCCTAACAGAGCACTACGCTCCCAAAATGCAGGATTACTTGTAATACCTAGAATCTCCAAAAGTACAATGGGAGGCAGAACCTTCAGTTATCAAGCTCCTCTCCTGTGGAATCAGCTGCCAATCTGGATTCGGGAGTCAGACTCGATCTCTGTTTTTAAGAATAGGGCTAAAACCTACCTTTTTGATATAGCCTACAATTAGGGAGGGATCATGTGTTTCTGAACCCTCCCTTAGTTATGCTGCTAATAGGTTTAGTCAGCCGGGGGACCTCCAGTAATGCACTGGGCCTCACTCCTTTTCTCACTCTCAATGAAATATTTTTTTTTTGCTGGTCATTAACATTTGTTTGTTCTCTCCCATAGATTGAGTCCCCATCGTGCTGTTTGCTCTCTACATGTCTGTTCTTTTCTTCTTCTCTAGCCCCTCACCCCCCAGCCAGTCGCAGCAGATGACTGCCCCTCCCTGAGCCTGGTTCTGCTGGAGGTTTCTTCCTGTTAAAAGGGAGTTTTTCCTCTCCACCGTCGCCAAGTGCTTGCTCACAGGGGATCGCCTGATTGCTGGGGTCTTTCTGCAACTGTGGGGGTCCCCCTACAGTTGATAGTGCTATGAGATGACTGTTGTTGTGAAATGGCGCTATATAAATAAAGTTGAATTGAATTGAATTAAATGTTTCAGATCACCAAACACATTTAAATATTAGGCAAAGATAACACAAGGAAACACAAAATGCAGTTTTTAAATGAAGATGTTTATTATTAAGGGTAAAAAAAACTCCAAACCTTCATTCATTCATTCATTCATTCATTCATCTTCTACTGCTTAATCCTTTTTCGGGTCGCGGGGGGTCTGGAGCCTATCCCAGCATCTTTGGGCGAGAGGCAGGGTCCACCCTGGACAGATCACCAGTCTATCACAGAGCCAACACAGAGAGACAGACAACCATTCACTCTCACAGTCAGACCTAAGGACAATTTAGAATCCCCAGTTTGATGCCAATTAACCTAACTTGCATGTTTTTGGCATGTGGGAGGAAACCGGAGAAATCCCGGAGTAAACCCACGCAGACACGGGGAGAACATGCAAACTCCACACAGATCACTGTTGGTCAGGGGCTGGGATCGAACCCAGGATCCCCCGGCCAAGGGTGAGTTGCTGTGCTGCCGCAGTGCTAACCACCCCACCACCGCGCCCCCCCAAACCTTCATGTCCGTGTGAAAAACTGATTGCCCCCCATTAAACATAAATTAACTGTGGTTTATCACATCTTTGAAAAGCTGAGTTCAGTTTCTCTAGCCACACCCAGGCCTGATTACTGCCACACCTGTTCTTCTTCTTCTTCTTTTAGATTTGATTGGCGGTTGGCAACCAGCTTACAGGTGCATTACTGCCACTGACTTGATTATCATCACTCTATATCTTTGTATGAGGAGTTCTTATAAGGAGTTCTTAACAACTCCATACAGTATGTGTGAAAAAATTATCTGTACTTGGACTGTGTCCTGAATGGTCTCGACAAGTCTACAGCCTCAATCAAGAAATCACTGAAATAGGACCTGCCTGATAAAGGGAAGTGGACCAAAAGATCCTCAAAAGCTAGACATCATGCTGCGATCCAAAGAAATTCAGGAAGATAATTGAAATCTATCAGTCTGGAAAAGGTTATAAAGCCATTTCTGAAGCTTTGGGACTCCAGCAAACCACAGTGAGAGCCATTATCCACAAATGGCGAAAACATGGAACTGTGGTGAACCTTCCCAGGAGTAGCCAGCCGACCGAAATTACCCTAAGAGCGCAGCGACGACTCATCCAAGAGGTCACAAACAAAAGACCCCACAACAACATCCAAAGAACTGCAGGCCTCACTTGCCTCAGTTAAGGTCAGTGTTCATGACTCCACCATGAGAAAGAGACTGGGCAAAAATGGCCTGCATGGCAGAGTTCCAAGACAAAAACCACTGCTGAGCAAAAAGAACAAAAGGCTCATCTCAGTTTTGTCAGAAAACATCTTGATGATCCCCAAGACTTTTGGGAAAATACTCTGTGGACTGACGAGACAAAAGTTGAACTTTTTGGAAGGTGTGTGTCCCATTACATCTGGAGTAAAAGTAACATAGCATTTCAGAAAAGGAACATTATACCAACAGTAAAATATGGTGGTGGTAGTGTGATGGTCTGGGGCTGTTTCGCTGCTTCAGGACCTGGAAGAATTGCTGTGGTAAATAGAACCATGAATTCTGCTATCTATCAAAAAATCCTGAAGGAGAATGTCCGGCCCTCTGTTCGTGACCTCGAGCTGAAGTGCACTTGGATTCTGCAGCATTACAATGATCCAAAATACACCAGCAAGTCCACTTCTGAATGGCTGAAGAAAAACAAAATGAAGACTTTGGAGTGGCCTAGTCAAAGTCCTGAGCTGAATCTAATTGAGATGCTGTGGCATGATCTTAAAAAGGCGGTTCATGCTCACCAACCCTCCAATATGGCTGAATTACAACAATTCTGCAAAGATGAGTGGACCAAAATTCCTCCACAGCGCTGTACAAGACTCATTGCCAGTTATCGCAAACGCTTGATTGCAGTTGTTGCTGCTAAGGGTGGCTCAACCAGTTATTCGGCTTAGGGGGCAATCACTTTTTCACACAGGGCCATGTAGTTTGGGATTTTTTTCCCTTAGTAATAAACACCTTCATTTAAAAACTGCATTTTGTGTTTACTTGTGTTATCTTTGTCTAATATTTAAATTTGTTTGATCTGAAACATTTAAGTGTGACAAACATACAAAAAAATGAGAAATCAGGAAGGGGGCAAACACTTTTTCACACCACTGTAAGTCTGACAAACAAATAAACAAGGGTTCTTAGGTTCTTAAACAGTGGCTAATATTGGATGTCCCATTCATTTTAACAATTCTGTAATTCATCCATCCATCCATCCATCTTCTACTGCTTAATCCTTCCGGGTCGCGGGGGGGCTGGAGCCTATCCCAGCATCTTTGGACGAGAGGCAGGGTCCACCCTGGACAGATCACCAGTCCATCACAGGGCCAACACAGAGAGACAGACAACCATTCACTCTCACATCCATACCTAAGGACAATTCATTTTCACACAGTCAACTAAACCTCAGTGTTCATTCCCTTTTATATTTGTCAGTCTAACATGTGTGATTGCCTATATATACGCTACACCCCTGTATTCCGCTTTCAGACACAGCCTACATTTGGACCTGGAAAGCCTGATCGGCCTACCTGTTTCAGACAGGAAGACTTGGTTCTTCCGACATGCACTAGTAGCAATAGATATGGTGCATCCAGAAAAGTCTTCACAGCGCTTCACATTTTCCACATTTTGTTAAGTTCCAGCCTCATTCCAAAAGGGATTAAATTCATTTATTTCCTCAAAATTCTACACACAATACCCCATAATGGCAATGTGAAAAAAAAAAATTAGTTTTTTTTTCACATTTATTAAAAATAAAAACTAAGAAATCACATGTACATCAGTATTCACAGCCGTTGCTCAATACTTTGCTGATACACCTTTGTCAGCAATTACAACCTCAAGTCTTTCTGAATATGATGCCACAAGCTTGGCACACTTATCTTTGGGCAGTTTGTCCCATTCCTCTTTGCAGCACCTCTCAAGCTCCATCAGGTTGGATGGGAAGTGTCGCTGCACAGCCATTTTCAGATCTCTCCAGAGATGTTCAATTAGATTCAAGTCTGGGCTCTGGCTGGGCCACTCAAGGACATTCACAGAGTTGTCCTGAAGCCACTCCTTTGATATCTTGGCTGTGTGCTTAGGGTCGTTGTATTCCTCTGTGGAGAAATGCTGGAGCACTGACAGAGTGACCATCAGGTTCTTGGTCACCCCCCTGACTAAGGCCCTTCTCCCCCGATCGCTCAGTTTCGACGGCCGGCCAGCTCTAGGAAGAGTCCTGGTTGTTCTGAACTTCTTCCATTTATGGATGATGGAGGCCACTGTGCTCATTGGGACCTTCAAAGCAGCAGAAATTTTTCTGTACCCTTCCCCAGATTTGTGCCTCCAGACAATCCTGTCTCGGAGGTCTACAGACAATTCCTTTGACTTCATGCTTGGTTTGTGCTCTGACATGCACTGTCAACTGTGGGACCTTATATAGACAGGTGTGTGTCTTTCCACATCATGTCCAATCAACTGAATTTACCACAGGTGGACTCCAGTTGAGCTGCAGAAACATCTCAAGGATGATCAGTGGAAACAGGATGAATCTGAGCTCAGTTTTGAGCTTCATGGCAAAGGCTGTGAATACTGATGTACATGTGATTTCTTAGTTTTTTTATCTTTAATAAATTTGCAAAAATCTCAAAAAAATCTTTTTTCATGTTGTCATTATGGGGTATTGGGTGTAGAATTTTTAGGAAAAAAGGAATTTAATCCATTTTGGAATAAGGCTGTAACATAACAAAATGTGGAAAAAGTGAAGAGCTGTGAAGACTTTCCAGATGCACTGTAAGAACATGCTGGGCAGTGATTAAAATAAGACCATCTTGTACACAAGGTTATTGCCCATAAATGACCTGAAAATGACATCAGCAGTCTGTATGTACTATGTGAGTCCAATCAAGATGCGTACTGCTGTTGGGAAGAAACTATGACTGAACCTGGTGGGCCGGGTTTTGTGGGATCTCTACCGCTTCCCTGAGTGAAGCAAGTAAAAGAAATCATGACCTGGGTGAGTGCAGTCCATAGTGATGGCAGTAGCTCTGCTGAGGTACCGAGACCTGGAAAGCTCTTCCAAAGAAGGGAGAGAACAACCAGTGATTTTTTTGCGCAGTATCAATCACTGCAGAGCTTTGCGGTCTGCAGCCGAGCAGCCAGCATACCAAACTGTGATGCTGTATGACAGTATGCTCTCAGTGGCAGAACAATAAAATAAAACCAGCAACTGTGCATTCAAGCCATTCCTCTTAATGAGCCTCATAGTGTAGATGTTGTTGAGCCTTCTTTATCTTAGCTGTGGTGTTAACTGACCAGGGGAGGTTGTAGGAAATATGGACACCCAGAAACTTGAAAATCTCCACCCTCTCCACACACACTCCTTTCCTATGTATAGAGGAGGAGGCTCACTGCTGTTCTTCATGAAGTCAATGATGAGATCTTTTGTTTTTATTGTATTCATCCATCCATCCATCTTCTACCGCTTTTCCGGAGGTCCGGGTCACGGAGGCAGCAGTTCAAGCAGAGAAGCCCGGACTTCCCTCTCCCCAGCCACCTGCTCCAGCTCTTCAGAGAGGATACCAAGGCGTTCCCAGACCAGCTGGGAGACATAGTCTCTCCACCAAGTCCTGGGTCTGCCCCGGGGTCTCCTCCCAATGGGACGTGCCCAAAACACCTGAAGTTTGAGGCATCCAGGAGGCATCCTGATCAGATGCCCAAACTACCTCAACTGGCTCCTTTCAATGTGGAGGAGCAGCGGTTCTACTCTGAGCCTCTCCTGGTTGACTGAGTTCCTCACCCTATCTCTGAGGGTGAGTCCAGCAATCCTACGGAGAAAGCTTATTTTAGCTGCTTGTATCCATGATCTCATTCTTTCAGTCATTACCCAAACCTCATGACCATAGGTGAGAGTAGGAACATAGAATGACTGGTAAATCGACAGTTTTGCGTTACAGCTCAGCTCCCTCTTCACCACAACAGACCGGTACAACGTCTGCATCACTGCAGATGCTGCTCTGATCAGTCTGTCAATCTCTCACTCCATTTTCCCCTCACTCGTGAATAAGACCCCAAGATACTTAAACTCCTCCACTTGGGGCAGGAGCCTGTCCCCAACCCAGAGAGGACAATCCACCTTTTTCCGGCTGAGGACCATGGACTCGGACTTGGAGGTGCTGATTCTCATCCCAGCCGCTTCACACTCAGCGGCAAACCGTCCCAGCAAGAGCTGTAGGTCATTGCTGGATGAAGCCAGCAGGACAACATCTGGTTCCGGCACCACACGAGTTGGCTGCCTTTTGCAACAGCGGCTCAATTCTGAGTCTTTTTATCTTCCTTCTTCTTTCTGATCCGGTGATAACTTTCTGATCCGGCACACCTTTCACTCTATATATATATCACGGACACACAGATCGCCCTAAAGGTCTCCTGAGTCGGCGGACCGAGCCTCTGTTTACAGCAGGAGACGATACAGCAGGGAAGAGCTAGCTAGCACTCAACCGCCACCTGGTGCTAACGGGGAAACTCGACATACTGGGAGAACTGAAGCGAAAATGATGCGGGTGCCAGGCTGGAGTTTAGGCGGCGTGCAAGACAGAATAATAAAGAGCGATGGCAGGAACCAAGCAGACCGCCCGTAAATCTACTGGAGGAAAAGCCCCCAGGAAGCAGCTAGCCACCAAGGCTGCTCGAAAAAAGCGCTCCGGCCACCGGTGGAGTGAAGAAGCCTCACTGTTACTGGCCCGGTACCGTAGCTCTGAGAGAGATCCGTCGCTACCAGAAATCCACGGAGCTGCTCATCCGTAAGCTGCCCTTCCAGCGCCTGGTGAGGGAGATCGCTCAGGA
This sequence comes from Pholidichthys leucotaenia, assembly GCA_020510985.1. Classification (NCBI taxonomy): domain Eukaryota; kingdom Metazoa; phylum Chordata; class Actinopteri; order Cichliformes; family Pholidichthyidae; genus Pholidichthys; species Pholidichthys leucotaenia. The sequence goes on along the minus strand of CM035845.1, from coordinate 356,518,079 downwards.
CTTCAAGACCAACCTGCGCTTCCAGAGCTCTGCCGTAATGGCTCTGCAGGAGGCCAGCAAGGCCTACCTGGTGGGTCTCTTCGAGGACACCAACCTGTGCGCCATCCACGCCAAGAGGGTCACCATCATGCCCAAAGACATCCAGCTGGCCCGCCGCATCCGTGGAGAGAGAGCTTCGACTTTCTGCTGCACATCCACCAACCACAATGCTCCGCACTGTGTGTCTATATATATATCTATCTATATACAGTATATATATATATTAATATGTACATATGTATACTAGCTGCTCTTGTTTTTTCTTGCCTTCTGATTGTTGCTGTGAGTGTTGCTATCCCTGTGCTGTTGCAATCCTGGAATTTCCCCATTGTGGGACTAATAAAGGTTTATCTTAACATCATCTGCAAACAACAGAGATGAGATCCTGTGGTCACCAAGCATGACACCCTCCATTCCCTGGCTGCGCCTAGAAATCCTGTCCATAAAAATTATGAACAGGATCAGTGACAAAGGGCAGCCCTGGTGGAGTCCAACTCTCACTGGGATTGAGTCCGACCGAGTGTTGGCAATACAAACCAAACTCTCACAACGGTCGTACAGAGACCGACTAGCTCGTAACAACAAGCCCAATACCCCATACTCCCAAAGCACCCCCCACAAAAAACCACGAGGGACGCGGTCGAATGCCTTCTCCAAGTCCACAAAACACATGTAAACTGGTTGGGCAAACTCCCACAAACCCTCGAGGATTCTCGAGAGGGTAAAGAGCTGGTCCGATGTGCCATGGCCAGGACGAAAACCACATTGCTCCTCTTGAATCCGAGGTTCAACCAATGGCCGGACTCTCCTCTGTGTAGCCTAAACTGGCTATTGTATTTAATAACAAGTTATTATCTGAGCACCATCCCACCTGTCTCTGGACCCCGTCTCTGTATGCAATCTCGTCTCCTTCTGATATGAGCCTCATCACTGTCGTAGCATCCGCAGACTTTACTATAATGTTTGTGCAGTGGACAGGTGTACAGTCATATGTGTACAGTGAATACAGAGTGGGACTCATCACACAGCCCTGTGGTGAGCCTGTGTTGAGCGTGACAGTCTGTCTGCGGTTTGTAAAGAAGTCCTTAATCCAGCTGCAGGTATGAGTGGGCAGACCAAGCTGAGACAGTTTACTGATGAGAATATTGGGAATGATTGTATTAAATTTAGAGCTATAGTCCACAAACAGCATTCTTACATAGCTCCTGCTATCTTCTAAATGGCTGAATGCTGAGTGGAGTGCTATGACAATAGCATCTTCAGTGGATCTGCCCCACCTGTAAGCAAACTGGTGTTGGTCAAAGGCTGGGGAGAGACTGGACAATAGATGTTTCAGTATCAGTTTCTCAAAGCACTTCATAACAATGGGTGTTAATGCTACCAGTCTGTAATCATTCAGACTGTCAGTGGTGTGTTTTTGGGGCACAGGAATGATGACTGCAGATTTTAGACACAGTGGGACAAAGGCTGCTTAAAAATGTCAGTTAAAACAGAGCATAGCTGGTCTGTGCATGCTCTGAGCACCTTTCCTGGCACCCCATCAGGACCAGCAGCCTTCCTTGGATGAACTGCTCTAAGTGTTTTTATTTTTATTTATTTAACCTTTATTTAACCAGGCAGGACAGATTAAGAACACATTCTTATTTACAACTGTGGCCTGGGGGGGGAAGGGACAACTCACATTCATTCCTCCCCAGCTGATGCCAATTAACCTAACCTGCATGTTTTTGGCCCCTGTCGGAGGAAAGCGGAGAAATCCTGGAGTAAACCCACGCAGACATGTGGAGAACATGCAAACTCCACACAGAAAGATCACCATTGGTCAGGGGGTGGGATGGAACCAGAGGTCCCATGGCCAAGGGTGAGTTGCTGTGCTGCCACAGTGCTAACCACTGCACCACCGCGTGCACCATGCATGTCTCACCTCTTCACTTCCGCCCTCCAAAGAGAGCAGACGCCTTTTTCTTCTCTCCTGCTCTGACTTATCTCCTTCCTCCCCTAACTAACTGGATCCCAACTTGCTATCGTCTGTCTGCGTGTCTCTACTGCTGATTATCGAAAGAAATTATGGAATTAATAAGCTGGGCTTTGAACGCAATTGACACTATTTTTTCAATGAGGAAAAGTGCCCCGGGGGAGGTTGTTTGCCCTGCAGGAACGGCTGCTGCGGGCTATTTGAGGGACACAAGTAATTGGAAACTCTTGTGCCTGTCTGATCTTTCCATCGAAGATGTCGAAGATTTGTACATCTTTGTAGTAATGGTCATCGGGATCGTTCTGATTGGATCTGGGATTGTCCTGGTGTACCATAAATTGATGAAGATGGACATAACCTATCAAAATGCTGGCCAAGCGAGGTTTAACCATCAAATTGAAAAAATGGAGAGGACTCTGACAGCGGCAAATGGAGAACTGTCTAGGAAAATGGATTACATCATGATCACGCTGAGAGCCGTCCATGAAGGATTCAACGTCCAGCAATGAAGGATTAAGTACTGAATCTGTAAGAGGATATAAAGTTTCTTTCTCTGGGATCAGTACTATTCGACTAATCTGACCCCCCTCACACAAGTCCTCCAGATTATCTGCAGTTTTTTGTTTTCAAAACATTTGAGCTGCAATGTCTCCACGGACAGCAAGCAGCTGCATGGCCCAAGGACAATGCCAGCAGCTAAGACAAAACATCTCCTGCCAAAGAGACTTTGTTGTTCTTATCCCCACTTATATCACGGACACACAGATCGTCCCAAATGTCTCCTGAGCTGGTGGACGGAGCCACTGTTTATAGCAGGATACGATACAACAGGGAAGAGCTGCTAGCATTTAACCGCCACCCGGTCCCATTGGAAAAACTCGACATACCGAGAGAACTGAGGCGAAAGCGTCGCGGCTGCCGGGCTGGAGTAAGGCGGAGGACAAAAAATATAAGGTACAGACCCTCCCTTCCATCTGTTGTCATGGGAAATGTACGGTCGATACTGGGAAAGTTAGATGAGCTAGCGGCTATCTCCCGTTATGATAGCACTTACCGAGAGTGCTCTCTCCTTTTGTTTACTGAGACGTGGCTAACTGAACTAGCAGCAGATGCTAACATTGAGCTGGAGGGTTTTCACATGATACGAGCTGACCGAACACCGGACAGTGGCAAAGCTAGGGGCGGTGGAGTGATAATGTATGTTAACAACAACTGGTGCAGACCGGGACATATCACTGTTAAACAACGACACTGCAGCAAAGACATTGAGTTGCTAGCTGTTAGCATGAGGCCTACATATCTCCCGAGAGAACACTCACACGTGATCTGCATTGTTGTTTATGCAAATCTGATGGCGAACGCTGGGACAGCGCGTGACGTCATCCATTCAGTAACCAGCAGGCTGCAGACAGAACACCCAGATGCTCTTCTCCTCATCTCAGGCGATTTCAACCACGTTTCACTGTCTCCCATTCTACCCACGTTCACCCAGTATGTCACATGCCACACTAGAGACAATAAAACACTGGATTTATTCTACGCAAACACTAAGGAGGCGTACACCTCATCACCACTCCCCCCACTCGGGAGATCGGATCACAACTTGGTTCATCTCCGGCCGGTGTACAAACCCCTAGTGCACAGACAACCTCCGGCCATGCACACTGTGGAGTTATGGTCTGAGGAGACAATGGACACTCTAAAGGACTGTTTTGAAGCCACCGCCTGGAAGCAGCTCTGCGATCCACATGGTGAGGACATCGATGGCCTCATTCACACCTTCACGGGCTACCTCAGCTTCTGTGTGGACAAATCCGTTCCCACCAAGACCATACGGCGTCACTCAAACAACAAACCCTGGATCAACCCTGAGATAAAAACACTTCTGAGAGAGAAGAAGAGGATCTTCAGGTCGGGGAACAGGGAGATGCTGAAATCCGTACAGAGGGAGCTGAGGAGAAAGATCAGAGAAGGCAAGGACAGCTTCAGGAAGAAGATGGAGGACAAGCTGCAACAGAGCGACATCAGCGGGGTCTGGAGAAACCTCAAAACCATCTCGGGGCTCCAGAATACCTCCCCCCAGGCCACGGGGGGCAGGGAGTGGGCGAACAACCTGAATCTGTTTTTCAATAGATTTGACCAACCGCCCTCCCCCCTGTCTGCACAACAACCACTGCTGCCTCTAAGAAATCAAGTCCTGCTGCCCACTCCCCACTCCACCGACACCCCCCCCCACTCCCAACACACAGCCCCCCATCCTGACCCTGACCAAGACCCAGGTGAGGACGGAGCTGAGGAAGATCAAGGCAAGGAAGGCGTCGGGACCGGACGGCATCAGCGCAAAGCTCCTCAAGTCCTGTGCAGACCAGCTGTGTGGGATTGTGACGTACATCTTCAACCTAAGCCTGAAGCTGGGGAGGGTACCACAGCTGTGGAAAACATCTTGTGTGGTACCTGTACCAAAAACTTCCCACCCCAAAGACCTGAACAGCTACAGACCGGTGGCCTTGACGTCCCACTTGATGAAGACCCTGGAGAGACTGCTCCTTGCTCATCTCCGCCCCCTGGTGGAACCAGCGATGGATCCACTCCAGTTCGCCTACCAGCATGGCATTGGGGTGGAGGATGCGGTGATCTTCCTCCTTCACCGTTCTCTGTCCCACCTGGAGAAGCCCGGGAATATGGTGAGGATCATGTTCTTTGACTTCTCCAGTGCTTTCAACACCATCCAACCGATGATCCTGAAGGACAAGCTGCTGCGCGCAGGGGTGGACCAGCACCTGTCATCATGGATCCTGGATTACCTCACGAACCGGCCTCAGTTTGTGAGAACCCGGGACTGTGTTTCCGACACGATCATCAGTAGCACGGGGGCCCCCCCAGGGAACGGTGCTGGCTCCCTTCCTGTTCACTCTTTATACTGCGGACTTCTCACACAACACAACACACTGCCATCTACAGAAGTTCTCTGATGACTCCGCGATCGTTGGTCTCATCTCCAACAGAGATGAAGCTGAGTACAGAGGGCTTATCCAGGACTTCGTGGACTGGTGCCATCGGAACTGCCTCCAGATCAACGCGAGGAAAACTAAGGAGCTGGTGGTGGACTGCCGCAGGCATGGGCAGCCCCTCACAGCACCAGTAAATATACAGGGAACAGACATCGAGATGGTGACATCCTATAAGTACCTGGGTGTTCATCTGAACAATAAACTAGACTGGTCACACAATACTGACGCACTCTACAAGAAGGGACAGCGCAGGCTGTTCCTGCTGAGGAGACTCAGGTCTTTTGGTGTACAAGGGGCGCTGCTGAAGTCATTCTATGACACGGTGGTGGCATCAGCCATCACTTTTGGAGTGGTCTGCTGGGGCAGTGGCATTACTGCAGCCGATAGGAAGAGACTGAACAAACTGATTAAGAAAGCTAGCTCTGTCCTGGGGCAACGCCTTGATCCGATGGAGGAGATAGGAGAGAGAAGGACGGTGGCTAAACTGTCATCTCTGCTGGAGTCCGAGTTCCACCCTATGCAGGACATACTGGATGCACTGAGGAGCTCATTTAGCAGCAGACTACATCGTCCCAGGTGCACAACCGAGAGGTTTCGTAGGTCCTTCCTACCAACGGCTGTCAGACTGTACAACCTAAGCAGGGCTGCTCGCAGAGATAGCAAAAAGACGTAACAAACTAATAGTTTTTTGGATGCAAAAGATGCAATAGACTTACACAATGGTCCTCTCCGGCGTACAACTAGGAACATATCGGTCGCTATGGAGGGTGAGAATATGTATGGGCACATAATCATACCATGTAGGATAACTAAGTAGACGGTTATGCTGTTTCATCCCATCTAGCAACAATGCTCTGCACTGTGTGTGTTTATATATTTACATATTTATTCCATCTAGCTACAATGCTCTGCACTGTGTGTCTGTGTGTGTGTGTGTATATATATATTTTATAGTAATATGTACATATGTATATTAGCTGCTCTTGCTTGCTTGTTTGTTGTTTTTTTTTTCTTGCCTTCTGATTGTTGCTCTGAGTGTTGCTATCCCTGTGCTGTTGCAATCCTGGAATTTCCCCGTTGTGGGACTAATAAAGGCTTATCTTATCTTATCTTATCTGATACAAACACCTACACTCAACACTACACCCACACTGACTCACAAAACTGATGAAAAAGATCACTCACTCACTGCTCTCTTTGTGTCCTTGTGTACTTTTTTGTCTGCTAACTGTGCATTGAGGGCTTTTTTTCTTGTAATCATAATATCGATCCTATATGACCAGTATTCTGACAATCAATGGTTTTTTGCTCCTTCCTATAGTATTATCCTTTTCTTCCCTATGCATCCTGTACCCATCTGATGACAGGCGCGTTCACAGATGCTGCCGTGTCACCGGAAATGCAGGTCGTTTTCTGTGTCAAGTCAAATCCCTCGTATGTTATCAGTTTTCATATCTGTTAATGTACTTGGCAATAAATCCTTTCTGAGTTCTGAGTTCTGAGTTCATGTTCCGGGTGAGCACACCGGGGCTGGTATTCAGTAGCATCAGTGGGTCCAGGCTAGATGTGTTTGCCTGACGTGCAGAAAAACAAGAACAGTTCAGCTCTTCTGCCAGTGAGGCGTTGATATCGCTGGAAGTGATGCTGCTGCCCTAGTAGGTTGTGACATGGTGAAAACCTTGTCATACTCTTTTAGGATCATTATCAGAGAAATTCTTCTTCTTTCTTGTTTTAGATTTGATTGGCGGTTGGCAACCAGCTTACAGTTGCATTACTGCCACGTACTTCACTCTATATCATCACTCTATCAGAGAAATGATCCTCAACTTTCCTCTTACAGGCCTGTTTGGCATTCTTAATGCCTTTCTTCTGATTGGCCTGGGCAGTGCTATACAGATCTGTGTCCCTCGGCCTGAAGACTGTGTCACAGGCTCCAAGGAGCACCTGGACTACTTTTGTCATCCAAGGCTTTCGATTAGGAAAAACCCTGATGTTTCTCTCCACAGTCACATGGTTGATGCAGTGGGTGACGTAACATAGTACAGTCTGCGTGTACGTTTCCAGGGGCTTCATGTACAAAGGGTACTTACGCACAAAAACGTGACATACATCCTTTTCCATGGAAAATTTCAGATATATCAAGAATGAAATGACTGTGGAAATATGCACAGCGCCACTGCAACTTCATGGCTGGCGTACGTACGTTTCTACTGTTATTAGTCCGTTGGCGACACTTAGAGGTGATGTTGGGAGACTGATAATGACGTCAAAATTATTGTACACACCAGAGACATATGATGAACAAACATCCAAGTGTGTGCAATTAGATGAGTGGATATAAAAGCAAGCGCAAAGAAGTGCAGAAGATGCCTCTAACAACAATGGCGTTAGCATTATTAAGATAAGATAAGCCTTTATTAGTCCCACAATGGGGAATTTAGAGGATATTTCAAATCATGCAGTGAAAAGAGAAAGGGTATTTAGAGACAGAAGATTTTCTGGCTCAGGATGATGACTGGCTTGTCAGCTGGTGTAGGTTTCCACGGGCAGTTCCTGTGGAACTGTGCTCAGAGCAACGGCTGCTCTTGGAGCGCAACACGGTGAGAAGCTGTGCGCTGCCCGTCCCAGTGCAGGTGCTGACAACACTGGGGTTTCTGGAAACAGGGGTGTGCCAGAGGGAGCCGGCAGACCAATCAGGATTTTCCCAGTTCACTCTGAGCCAAGCTACAGTATGCCAGTTCTGTGGGATGGCATTATCCAGCGGTCACCCAGGTACATCATATTCCCATACAATGCAGTTGAACAGGCCAGCATCAAAGCACAATTTACAGTGAGAGGCAGTTTTCCTGATGATTCTGATGAACAGCATTGTTGGGAACAAACTACAAGCTGGCACTGTGCGGATGGGTGGCTTCTTGGTGAGTAAATTCATGTAATTGTCCTAAATAACCCACCTCATGCACAATGCACCTGTGCGCCCCCAGATATCACCCTGTACTGCAGCAAGAGTTTTAACAGGTACTAGAAAGAGAGATCATATCTCTCTGGTTCTGGCCTCCCTTCATTGGCTTCCCATAGAGTTTAGAATTAAGTTTAAAATCCTTCTCACTTTCAAAGTTCTAAATAATCAGGCCCCTTTTTATTTAAAACATCTGATATTACCCTATTATCCTAACAGAACACTACACTCCCAAAATGCAGGATTACTTGTAATACCTAGAATCTCCAAAAGTACAATGGGAGGCAGAGCTTTCAGTTATAAAGCTCCTGTCCTGTGGATCCAGCTGCCAATCTGGATTCAGGAGTCAGACTCGATCTCTGTTTTTAAGAATGGGGTTAAAACCTTCCTTTTTGATATAGCCTATAATTAGGGAGGGGTCATGTGCCTCTGAACCCTCCCTTAGTTATGCTGCTAATAGGTTTCGACAGCCAGGGGACCTCCAATAATACACTGGGCCTCACTCCTTTCCTCACTCTCAATGAAATATTTTTGCTGGTCATTAACATTTGTTTGTTCTCTCCTATAGATTGAGTCCCCATTGTGCTGTTTGCTCTCTACATGTCTGTTCTTTTCTTCTTCTCTATCCCCTCACCCCCCAGCCAGTCACAGCAGATGACTGCCCCTCCCTGAGCCTGGTTCTGCTGGAGGTTTCTTCCTATTAAAAGGGAGTTTTTCCTCTCCACCATCGCCAAGTGCTGCTCACAGGGGATCGCCTGATTGCTGGGGTCTTTCTGCAGTTGTGTGGGTTTCCCCTACAGTTGAAAGTGCTATGTGATGACTGTCATTGTGAAATGGCGCTATATAAATAAAGTTGAATTGAATTGTCTTCAAGGCTTCATTACAACTCAGTGGTTGGAGTAAGTGACTTACTTTTTTTGCTGATTAAACTACAGTTTCACAGCATTCTACCAAGCCCCCAATTGTCGCTTTATGTACAGTAGTTATGTCAATAAACACATGCTTAAAGTTTGAAATGCAACAGTGTCACCTGTTCCCTGGCGCACTTCATTCATTTACAGTAGTAGTGTGTGTAATCCATGTAAGTTGTATATAACTGTAAAGGAGGAGATTTGCATTTTGGACATAAAATCACTTGTGGAGTCTAATATGATCTGCTTTCAGCTGACAGCTGACTGTGGCTACCCACTAAATAGGTTCATATTGTTTTCTTTTTCATTACTGTTTCCTTTATTCAACCAGCTGATCCACCCAGCTGGTCACAAATTGATTGACTGATTGAGTGATTCATTGTTTAAAATAACATTGTATAAAATATACAGCATACAGTATGTTTAAAAGCAATGGGATGACACAAAAAAGTGCACACACTTATTTCCATTGTGGTCCCTAAAAGAGGTTGCAGCTGGTCTCGTACCTGGAACCTTCTGCTTTGTAATCTGGCACTTTAACCACTGAGCTATACCCGTTACAAATCACAGCGATCAGCTGATGCTTCTGAGGACGACTGCAGACGTCAGTGGAAACATGTCAAAGTTAAATAAACATCTCCTTTTCATCCCTGACTGAATAAAGGAAAACAGTAAACTACTCTTTTAGGGCTGTGAGCAGTCTATTGAATTACCTGTATCTGGGGCTAATGCCAGAGGACAGCGTGCCAAACAAAATGTTTTGACGTGCCTCTACCTCATTCAGGAGCGCCTCCAACTCACAGTCTGTGAAATTCCATTAAATCCATTATTTTTGATCGTGGATACAGGAGAATCAAACATGCAGTGCTTGTATATATCTATTTGCATATCTATTTGCATCTGATTGCATATTCAAATGGAGGCGTGTCAAGGGAGGAGTCCGGTATTTCCTCACGTGTTCAATTTCAAGTAGATTGGTATGTACAAAGGAAATGTGCTTGGATTCCTGTGTACGCACTGTTTCATTCATCTGGATTTTTTTTTTGCTTACGGCGCTTTCTTGATTTAAACATACGTCATCTTTCAGTAGGAAATCCACGTAAGTCTTTGTACATGAGGCCTCTGGTCCTGATTCTTGAGTAGATCCCATAAGGTGTTTGAAAAACAGTCCTGCAGCTGGGAGAGAGCTTCTTCAGGCCATGTTATGATGATCTTTTTGGTAGGTCTGGCAGCCCTCCTGAGGGGGGTGTATGCTGGAATGAGGAACAATGATAGATGGTGTGACGGGGCCAGATGTAGAAGGGGCACAGCTCTGTAGGCATGCTTCGAGTTAGAATACACCTGGTCAAGTATATTCTCTCCTCTAGTGGCACATTTCACATACTGGGTGAAATTGGGCAACACAGTTTTCAGCAATGCTTGATTAAAGTCACCAGCTATGATGTGGACACCCTCGGGATAGGCCTGCTGCCATCTGTTTATAACACTGTGCAAATGAGCTAGGCAGTCCCTCCAGGATTTCGCAGTGTTGCAATTGCATCAGTTCAAGTAAAATCAGTCAATCAGCGCAACTATTGCACGACCTTGCAACTTTGTCCAATCACCGCGACTTTCCCGCAATTTTGGCTAATCGTCATCAACTTCCATCAATTTCACCAATCAAATTTGTCTCTGACTGGCACTGAAACGCTCAGTCTAACCAATCAAATGCATCACTGCACCGCGTTCACTTCCGTGTTTATGGTGAGTATTAATGGAACATATCAGCAAACAGAGTGTGATTTGAAAAAAAAAAAAAACACTCACTAGCGAGGTGTCCACACGGTCCCTTCCTCTGTCTCCCCCAGCCTGCCGGTGGACATCTCACCACGTTTCCATCCTGCCCGCGTGAACAAAGCGCTGGGTTGGTGTTGGAAAACATCCGCCTGCCCCAATAGCACTCTGTCGCGGAAGCGCCTGTGAGGAGAGATGCCATAAAACTACAAGCAAACGAGCAAATCTAACACTACAGCCAGTGTTTGAACATTTTATACATCTTTAGAGGTAAAATCATTACTACATCTGGTCACTGAGCTTTAAAGCTGTGGATCTCTGGTCTGGATGGACCCCCCCCCCCCCCCACTGTCCCACTGTAAATAAAAGATGTGTGCATGTCAAGACCGACGTGCAGCAGACAGGTAGGAGTTAGGCACGGAAAGAGAGAATATTCTCTGTAATTTTTTTTCAGAAAAACACAGACTCCAATAGACAATACAGAGCAATAGAATAAATTATTTTTTCCTCTCTGCTCGGTACCGAATGGTTGGGGACCGTAGGGAGTTTTCAAATGAAGGTGCTGCCAATAATTTCCAAATCTCTACTCTTTAACATGCATTCAATGTGGTTTAGCTGTTGTAATGGATATTGTGTTAAAGTCTGTATTTGCTGTTGCACAAAAAAGTTTTCTATATAGCAGAAGTTTCTGCTTAATTTACAAATCACTGTTTATTGGGAATTTTTGACAATCCTGTGCTTTTCTTGTATTATATAGAATATCACTGCAGTAAACTGGGAAAAAAAACATCTGCTTTAAAATTTGTAATTCTTCCCAAAACTTTTAGTGCAAAAAAACCTCAAAACAACATCTTTTTTAAAAAAACTCTTGAGAATTCAGGCTTTTTGGGCCCCAACAATCATAAAAACATCCCGCGAAATCTTGGAGGGACTGGCTAGGACCACTTTGGCATTTGCATCAGGAGGAATATAGACAGCTGTAATAATGACCACTGTCAGCTCTCTCGGTAGGTAAAAAAGGCCGGTATAATGCTGACATTGTCTCTAGGTCAGGAGAACAGTAACTGTTAATAATACGACTGGTATTAATCCAAGAGTTATGAAGGAAAATGCAGAGACCAGCACCTCTCCGTTTCCCGGATTCCGCTGTTCGGTCCATACGGTGAGGCGTGCTCTCTGGTCACTTCACCACAGCATCAGTGGTCAGCAGATAGAGCCAGCTTTCCATTAATAACAACACACAACTGTCTCTAACAGTCTTGTTAGTTGCCAGCTGTAGCTCCAGATCATCCATCTTATGGGCGATGGATGTGGCGTTGGAGAGAAAAATGCTGGGTAGCGGAGGTTTATGCTGCTATCTCTTTAGCCTCGCCAGCAGGCCTGCCATGCATCCTTGCTTCTGCTTTCTCTCCCTTCTCTATCTGTGTCACTTCCTGGGGTCGACAACGATCCATGGTGATCCCGCTTGTCTACAGATAGCCTCCAGTATGTTATGTACATTCTCAAAAACTGCTGTGACCGCAGACTTTTGGTGAAGTCCAGTGTTTATCAGCTCAATATGACTGTACACAAGCCTATATTCACACAGTCAAATATCCAAAAACAGCATACATATGAACAAAGACGGAAATAGGGAGAGGAGAGCTGCCTCACAGACACGCGCCGCCATGTCCCATTCCATACCCCAAGTCTGGGCTATCGGGCTTGTTGCTATGAGCTATCTGGTCTCTATATGACCATTGGGAGAATTTGGTTCATATTGCCAACACTCAGTCAAACTTGTTTCCAGTGAGAGTTGGACTCTAGCAGGGCTGCCCTTTGTCACAGTCCTTGTGACAACGGAGTGTCACCACTGTTATGGTCTGTGTAATTAAATATTATATTATATGTGTAGAAGGGTTTATATTTGCAAATGTCAACATGTATTGTATTGTAAAAATGTACATATAAGTTCAGAGTTGTTTGGGTGAATTGAATCCCTTTTGTGAGATAATTGTTCATGTTAATTATGTTAATTGGGTGAGACAATTGATCAATCTTAAAACCACGTACCTTTGCCAGCATGCTTCCTGGTGGTGTCCGGGCAAAAGACTCCTCAGGGGTTTGAGGGCTTTTTAAAGGATACCAGCAGGAGGAAGTATAGGATGGTAGAGTAAAGGGGGAATTTAATATGTAAATAGGGGTTTGAATTGTTTATTGTATTATTTATGGTGTATTTATGGTGTGTTATTTATTGACTTAGACTTAACTTTATTAATCCCTTTGGGATGACTCCCTCAGGGAAATTTAAAAAATAGGTGTGTAAATGTGTAAATAGGTGGGAAATTATATATGTATTTATGTCTCTTTTAGATGTTATTGGGTATGTGTGGAAATATGAAAATGTTTATTGTCTTACCTGGGATTATGGTATGTGCCAATTAGGTTGATTATCTCACTGAGTATATTAACAGGTGTTTTCATTTGGTTGGTTGGGTGTTGGATGTTCATTGGAGTTGTTGCCTGTGAAGTATTTTTGGAATAAAACATAAAATTGCTGATTGCAAACTTTTGGAAGCCTCCGCTCTTCTCTGGTGTGTTTTGACTGCTCGGCAATCATGACAGTCCTGTTCACTATTTTTATGGACAGGATTTCTAGGCGCAGCCATGAAACGAGGGTGTCATCTTTGGTGACCACAGGATCTCATCTCTGCTTTTTGCAGATGATGATGTCCTGCTGGCGTCATCCAGCAATGACCTACAGGTCTTAAAGCCTGATCATAGTCCCTCTGAGGGGAAACTGTTTGCGTTCTGTAGACTGCAGTTGTGTACACAGCGATATCCAGAGTGGTTTTTGAGCCACCACAGATACCGCTTAGCAGCCGCATTTTGCACATACGCATTGAAAATAATTTGCACTTCACATACCCATACCGTCAGTGGCAGCCAAGAGCCACCAAACATTTGAACAGCTGTAATCCAAACACAAAAGAAGAGCACGGTGGCTGACATTTTTTATGAAAATGGTGGCGGTGATAAGTGACTATTATGATGACGAACAGGAGCTTTTGTTATTGTTAGTGGCAGAGGAAGAAAACAGACAGGCAAATAGACGGTGGGTTGCTCAATACTTCCCCCTCCGGGATGATGGGAGATGCTCGGTGCATGCGCAGTTCACTGCGACCACTGTTCTTGTATGTGCATTAGCTCTTTGGGGGCTGCGTGCACTCAGTCAGTGCTCACCCTCTGTGTAGGGTTTGCACACAAATGTGTCCACTGCGCTTGCTTGCTTACTGACACATTTTTGCTACCATGAATTGGGCTTTACTTGGACAGTTTGCTGGTGTGGGTGAGGCAGCTGGGAGAAGAATGAGCACCTCCAAGTCTGAGTCCATGGAACTCAGCCAGAAAAGAGTGGATTGTTCTCTCTGGGTCTAGGATGAGCTCCTACCTCAAGTGGAGGAGTTCAAGTAAAAATGCTATTTCAATACAAGTATCTTGGGGTCTTATTTACTGTATCTTCTTCTCTCAAACAGAAACAGGGTGTCTTTGTCTGTGATGTCACCACCAATGGGGATGCAGGAATGGCTGAGGATGATGTCAGTGAAGAGTCTACCTCCCGACTGGCTGAAGAGAGCACCCTCGGTAAGAACATGCTAGAAACACACTAAATGTAATATCTGAAATAGCTAATGTTTTCATTAAAAATAACAAATATGGAATAATTATTAGCAAATAAAATAAGATTCTTGTTTATATGATGAAAAATAAACTTCAACTGACTTTTAAAAAATCTAATCATATCCTCATAAATCATGAATGTCTGATGGTGTTTTTAACAAACGAGCATTTCTGTCTGATTTCTGTTTGAGTTCATTTTGAAAATCGTTGATTAAAATCCTCCAGTAATCTCTGATTGTCGTCTCATCGAGGGTTAATCCGTCCTCTTCTTCTGCTTCTTTGCATTTTAACGTTTGACGACCCCAATGACCAGCTGTGATTGGTCCACCGATGTCTCTTCTGCAAAAGAACTGCAGCCAAACAACGAAAGACCTGAGTTTGAGGGTTTCTGATCTGTCCAGAGCCAGACTGGAAGACGAAACCAGACCACACAAAGAAATACGCAAGGGTTTAGGGGTTTCTGATTGGTCCAGACTCAGACTGGTAGACCAGTCTAGAGCAGAAAACTTTTCCAAAAACAGATGAAACATTACCCAACAACATCAAAGCAGGAAAAAAAGCTGCAAGAAGCAAACACACCAAGAAATTCAAACCAAAAAACAGCAGCTGTTTTTGTTTCATAACAAAAGAACCAAAGAATCACCAATGAAACCAGAATCAGGATCTGCTGCTGCTCCAAAAGATCAACAGACCTGATGGAGGACTGGTTGTCTTTGAGGACCAAATATACCAAACCCAAATACAGTAAGTCCTACTGAGAATTCTAACAAAGTTTTTCGACCAGAAAAAGTTGTCAGATTAAAGCAGGTTGAATTGTCTCTTCTGGGTTACGTCATACCTCCTGAAGGAGTCAGGGACCTGGCTCATGTTCAAGAGACTTCTTGAGTACTACTTCAGAACATCTGGACTTGTTTGGACATGATGACCCTGGCTGTGTTATGAGGTTTTGCTGAAAATTGAGTCTTTGCAATGGAAGTGTCGAGAATATTTTCTGAAATGCTGTGATCTCTCTAGCAGTGGATTTCTGATCTGTCAGATTGTCTGAAGGAGAAAGTTGGAGATTTGGACCCTAAAGGTCACATGATTGTCCCAGACACAAAGATGTGAGTCTGACCAGATCTGGGGCTTCAGTTGGAGACAGTTCACAATTGTTGGAGGTAAAGTCTTGTTTGATTGGGAAACTCTGTCCCAGTGTTCTTGCAAACAAAGGAACATCAGTCTCAGGGACCAGGTCTACAGGAGATCTTTGGGAGGAGAGTGGTGGACCCTTCATGAAGGATTCAGATCATGCTTTTAGTCGTACTGGTCCATTCATACTTATGTGAACTTGCAGGGGACCTCAGCAATGGTATCTAGACCAGATCTGGGTCCAGGAAGTTCACCAAAGAGTCTCAAAGGTCACAGCTGCCACAGTGTTTCTGTCCAGGACTAACAGATGTCCATAAAGCTTGGAATGGATTCACTGAGGTCTCCTAGTGGTCAAAGACCTGAGGAAGAGGAAGTCATGAAGAACCAACAGGAAGGACCAGGTCCAGAAATGTCCAGGTGGTGGACTCTAGGTTCTGTAGGGAGAGGATCCGTCGGACAGAGGCATGGACAGCTGTGAGGAGGTCAGTAAGGATTCCTGCTCACCGACGTCCCAACAGGAAATTTCAGCCGTGACGTAACATGATGTTAGCAGCGGTTAGCAGTGCTTAGCAGTGGGAAACTGCCTGGTTGGGCAGTAGACTGGATAGCACTGTTGCCTCACACTTCAAAGGTTCCAGGTTTGAATACTCAGGCTGGCAGGGATAGGATCCTTTCTTTGTGGAGTTTGCATGTTCTCCCTGTGCTGCTGGGGATTACTCCGGGGGTTCCGATTTCCTTCCACAATCCAAAAACGTGCATGTTAGGTTTATTGATGACTGTACATTGCCCCTAGGTATCTGTCTCCTATCGGTCCTTAGGATATAGGGTTGGTATACCAATTAGTGAAGTGCTTTGAGTGGTCTTTGTGACTAGAAACAGTGCTATATAACTACAGGTCCTTATCCCTTATTCCTGATTGGACGATTCCTGCAAGATGACTTAACAGAATAGAGAGCCTAAGCCCTGCCCCGCCCCCTTCAATTCTCCTTTGAAATGAATGGCAAGAGCGAAATTATCTTTTGATTACGATCAAATTTTGCCACAAATTACACATATGATGTTTCCATCCATCCATCGATCCATCTTCTTCCACTTAATCCTTTTGGGTTGCGGGGGGGCGGGAGCCTATCCCCAGCATCTTTGGGCGAGAGGCAGGGTACACCCTGGACAGATCGCCAGTCCATCACAGGGCCAACACGGTGAGACAGACAACCATTCACTCTCACATTCATACCTAAGGACAATTTAGAATCCCCAGTTGATGCCAATTAACCTAACTTGCATGTTTTTGGGATGTGGGAGGAAACCGGAGAAATCCCGGAGTAAACCCATGCAGACACGGGGAGAACATGCAAACTCCACACAGATCACTGTTGGTCGGGGGCTGGGATGGAACCCAGGATCCCCCGGCCAAGGGTGAGTTGCTGTGCTGCCACAGTGCTAACCACTCCGCCACCGCGCTGCATATGATGTTTGTCAATTTAAAAGATAATTTTCCACGTAATTAAAGTTGTCGGCTGTTGTATAATAACAGAGTAATATTTAGTTTTTGTGAAAACACTGAGTGGACAACATCTCTCATCATCACACATCACCAAACACGATCATGGTGGTTCCCCTCTCAAACCTCACCCCTTGTTTCCTGAGCGATAAAAGAAGGATCCAAAGAAGAGGAAAAACAACAAAGGTTTTGTTTGGTACTGTGAGATCTGCAGCTGATCCAGAGGACTGTTAGGTACTTCACCCTGGGCCACTTTGAACATGTGACGTACACTATAAGACATTTCATACTGATTTAACTTGAAAATGCAAGTTAATTTGACATTTATTTTTGTTTCAACTCAGGAACTCAATTTAATAAAGTTGATTTAACTACAATCTTCTAGTTGTCTCAATATTGTTTTAAGTTATCAAAGTTGACTGAACTTGTTGTTTCAACTTGACACTGAGTTAAAATGAAGAATGATTTACATGTCAGTGTGAGAAAATGTTCATTACCTAGTTGTACAAACACACATTTCTACATTATTGTAACTCAGGGTTTCAAGTTAAAATAACTGATCTACATTTGTACAACTTGCCATTTCACAGTAAGCTGATTTCAGATTTGTTTCAATGTTTAATTAGAGATAAATGGACCTTCAACACGTGAGTGTGTTTGAATGAATGAATGAATCTTTATTTCGGATAGATTAAAAGTAAAGATTAAAAAGAAACAGAATAATATAACAAAGGGGAAAAAAAAGGGAAAAAAATCCAACAAGGTCAAATTAGACAATAACTCCTCTGATTATACAGTTCAACATAAGTTATCTGAAATGGGCGATGGCTGAAGCTGCAGCTTATATTGCCCACCCATATTCCATCCAAGAATTCAAAAGAAAAACAAACAAGACAAGAGCGATTACAATTCAGAACAAAGCTAAGACAAAACATGACAAAAAACTAAGCTACAACACAACACAGGCTGGATATGACAATCCTTATGTGATTTTACATGTCATCTTGTATATATGTTTGGAGTATTTCTTCCTTTAGTTTTTGTTTAAATTGTCCAAGCGTTGTACATGATTTTAATTCAGGTCCAAAATCGTTCCATAATCTGACTCCTTTCACTGAAACACAGTGTTGCTTGGTGGTTGTTCTCACTGAAGGTTTTTGAAATATACATGTTCCTCTGAAATGATATTGTTTTCCCTTATTTGGAACAACTTTTGGATATTTGCGGGCAGTGATAGATTCTTCACTTTAAACATTATTACTGCAGTTTTAAAGTCAACCAGATCTTTCAACTTGAGAGCTTTTAATTTAAGAAAAAGTGGGTTTGTTGGTTCCCTGTAAGCAGCTTTGTTTATTATTCTAATAGCTCTCTTCTGAAACATAAAGACTGGATATATGTTTGTTTTATATGTATTTCCCCATACTTCAGTACAATATGTCATGTATGGGAGTATTAATGAATGATACAAGGTATACAGTGTGGGTTGATTCAGCAAATATTTCACTCTGTGTAGTATTGCGATTGATTTAGATATTTTACCTTTAATATAATTAATATGTGACTTCCAACACAGTTTATTATCAATTATTACTCCAAGAAATTTAGTTTCAGATACCCTTTCAATCTCTACACCATTTACACTGAGTTTAGATACTAAGTTGTTGTGATGGTTGTTAAAAACTATAAATTTTGTCTTACTTAAATTGAGCGTTAATTTGTTTGAATCAAACCACAGTTTAAGCTTTCCTAATTCCTTTCCGAGTGTATCCAGAAGTTGTTCCAAATTGCTTCCACTGCATAATAGATTAGTGTCATTGGCAAATAATATTAAATCCATTTTTTCCAAAACTTTACATATATCATTTATGTACATATTGAATAACAGTGGCCCCAAAACTGAACCCGGTGGGACTCCACAAGTAACCTTCTGTAAGTGTGAGTTTTTGTTACCAACACATACATACTGATATCTATTCTTTAAGTAACTACATAACCAGAACAGTGCTACCCCTCTAATGCCACAATTTTGTAGTTTCTTTAATAATAAATTATGATCCACTGTATCAAATGCTTTTTTAAGATCCAGGAATACCCCTACTGAATACTCTTTATTTTCAACGGCAGTTGATATTTTTTCTATAAATTCCATTAGAGCAAATGCAGTTGTCCTCTTGTGTCTGAACCCATATTGCTGCTCACACAATAAATTATTCTTCATTATGAAGTTGTCAATTCTCTCACAGAATATTTTTTCAAGTATCTTGGAAAATTGCGGCAATAATGAAATTGGTCTATAGTTTGAAAATTCCCCTCTGTCACCCGTCTTGTATATCGGAATTACTTTAGCTATTTTCATTGCATTGGGAAATATACCTGTTTGGAGAGACAGGTTACAGATATACGTCAGTGGTTTCACTAAGCATTCAATAATAGTTTTGACTAAGAGCATGTCAATACCATCACAGTCCGTAGATGTTTTACTTTTAAACGATTTAACAATTTCAATGACCTCTCTCTCGTCTGTGTTCTTTATGAAAATGGAGTTTTTTATAGCAGTGTTATTGCTTATTGTATCACCTGTAGGCGCCGTAATGGGTATTTCTCGAGCCAAATTAGGACCAATGTTAAAAAAAGTTATTAAATTCATCTGCAGGTGAAGCTGGATTCACACTCTGAGTTGTTTTATTATTTTTTGAAAAATCAGTTGGGTAGCTTGTATTTCTGTTTTTATTTCCAAGAATATTGCTAAGTATTGTCCATGTATTTTTAATATTGTCTCTGTTTTTCTCCAGTTCTTTACTGTAATAGTCTCTTTTACTACATCTTATTATATATGTTAACTTATTTTTGTATGTTTTATACCGCTGCTCTGCTTCTTTTGTCCTTTTCTTTAGAAAAGCTTTATATAATAAATTTTTCTTTTTACACACCTTTTGTAATCCTTTGGTTAACCATGGCTTATCGACAAATTTATGTTTAAGCTTTTTCTTTACTAATGAACAATTTTTTTCATAAAGAGTGGTTACAATGTTTATAAATGTGTCATAGGCTTCATTTACATCTGATACATAGACTGTTGTCCAGTCTTGCTTCAGCAAGTCTTCTTTAAAAGAATTGATTGCATTTGGTGATTTGTATCTGAAAGATTTTAAATTTTTTTCTCTATTGGCCCCCGTGTGGCCATGGATAAGTGCAAAGATTGGCAAATGGTCACTTATATCATTTATCAATAATCCACTTTCTATTTTCTTATCAATAATATTAACAAACAGGTTGTCAATAAGTGTAGCAGTGTGAACTGTGATTCTACTGGGATGTGTTATTGTGGGATATAGACTCATGCTGTACATAGAATTCATGAACTCTGTAATTACATTTTGTTAAAATAGATTTAGTAAATTAATATTGAAATCTCCACAAATTACTACCATTTTCTTACTAGTAATATTATTGTACAGCTCGACTAATTTATCTCTGAATGTCTCAATGCAAGTTCCCGGCGTTCTATATATACAACTTATAAGATAAGATAAGATAAGATATAATTATATCTTTATATATAATTATATATATATATATATATATATATATATATATATATCTTTATATATAATTATAATTAGATTTTTTGTTTTATCTTGGTCAATCTCAACAGTAACACATTCCAAAATCCCTGGTAGTGCAAAGGACATTCCATTTACAAGCTTACACCTATACAGGTCATCAATATACAGTGCAACACCACCACCCTGATCTGTTAATATGAAACATCTGATATCCCTCTATTGCCATCAGGGGAGCCTGCTCTTCATTAAGCCAAGTTTCAGAGACTGTGATAGCTGTAAATTTTCTGTCTAGCTGTTTTAAATAGTCCTGAATCTGTGGAAAGTTTTTGTTAAGACTTCTGCTGTTGAAGTATATTATTGACAGTTTACCATCTAGTTGCACTTGACTTTTGAATTGCTTTTCAGTGTAATATTCACAATGGTTATGAATATTATTGAAAAAGTGGTTATCAGGATCAATATCATTCTCCATCTCTTGTAGTTTATGTTCAGCATAATGGCATATTTTCAGAGTTTGAATTTCCTCACTCTGTGTCAAATGACTTCCTCCAACTGGGGATAATTGATGTCTACTCAAGTCATAAGTTTTTTGTTTGTTTTGTTTAGGTTTTTTTTTTTTTAAGTACATTGACATGGTATGTCAAAAGAACTATTCTTGCATTGTGTGTGAATATGGATTATCATAGTCTCTTAATTTTCTTAATCAGTGTTCATCTGTATTTATTTAAGTCAGTAACATCTCTGATCATTATACTCTTTGCTTCCTCAGGTGATCCGTTTAGTTTGATCCAAACTCTACAATTTCTTGTCCATGTTGCCTGTATCTTATTTTGTCTTTTCAGCATCCGTGCTTGCCGTGCTATTTCAGCATTAGTTTTTGTTAGATGTTCATTTAGGTAAACTTCTGTTCCCTGTAGCTTTCTGGCCTTCCTCACTATGTCATTCTTTACCCTTCTGTTCACAAAACGCATCACAATTGATTTCTTTGTTTTATTATCCTTTCTGGGTAAAGCATGACCGGCTGAGATTGCATTTGCTTCAACCTTTATATTTCTACTATCAAGGAATTGAAGCACCTGGTTTTCCAGGGAGACTGATTCACTCAGGGGAGCCTCCTCACCTCTCATTCCTGCTGTAGCATGAGCATATGATTGATATTTAATGTCTAGTCCACTTATAATTAGATCATCCATATGAGAACATTGTTCAAGATCCTCAACGCATCGCTCCAAGTCTGCAATTTTTTTGTCTTTTTCCTTAACCTGTTGCACTTCGGTGTACTGCGGGCAGGCACATCTCTGCGTACTAGGGCGCACGAGGGCGTCCTAGTACGCACACTGTGCGTCCTAGGAGGCACTGAAAAAAAAAGCTGCATTTCCGTTCTTCCACTACAGACACAGCCGCGAACAGAAAGCCAAAGGAGTGCTTTGATTGGTTTAGATGTGATTGACCTCTCATTCGACTAATAAGAGCCTTGAATTGGGTTTCTGAAACCTTTAAGAACTAATGACTGAAAACCTAGCAAGAAGGACCCGCCTACCAACGGCTGCGAATACAGCCAGCCAATTGAAGCACAGAAGTTCGAAAGCTGTTTTGTGTAAGGCTGGGTGACACACAGGCGTTCGCCAGTCTTTTTTCTTATTACTGTTCTTATTTGTTTTGAAAAATCGTTCGCCAAAACCGCAATCATGGAAGAGCAAAACAGCAATAATGGAATTATGGTTTGACCGGGTCACGTGACCAGAACCACGAGTCCGTAACAAGCGGACCAGCTTCATGTTTGTCTGACAATGAGGAAGAGAAGTTCGCCAGCGAGACTGCTGTTGTGGACAGGTAAGTGTTATAAGCTAAATTATTCTTTATCCCTGAAAATTGTAATCAAAATGACTTTTGACCGATCAGTAAATTACAACTGTGCGTTATCGCAATATGACGGACCCGGACCGCTCCGGTCCGGGTCCGTCATGTTGCGAACGGCCCCCCCATCATGTTGTGAACCCCCCCCTCCCGCTACTCTTCTGTAGCGGATTGCAGATATATTGCAGATATTTTAGTCCAACTGTGCGTAGTAGACCGCGGCGCACCGTGACCGCGGCGCACCGGGCGATGTCCGTCCTCTCTAGTGGGGGGGGGGGGGTGTTGTTATCTTCTACATTGCAGATATTTTAGAATAATTTTTAGTGCACTGTAGGTTATTTTTTCTTGTAAAAAAAAAAAAGCCACACATTTTTTACGTGGTATGCTTCTTTGTGTGTGGGGGATTGTTTATTCATTCATTCATGAATGAATAAACAACCCCCCCACGCACACACACACAGCCCTGAGTGTCACCTTTCATTAGAGGCCAAGATGAAGCTTCTATATTGAATCATTCAAAAGTTACAGATGTTTTTCCAAACTGTGCCATTTGGCACAATTTGGCACAGTTCAAAAATGCCTTTGAACAACCTAAGAAAAAAGCTGTGTAATATATTCATTTTTTGTGGTATCGTTACAAAATTTTGACCTCAGCTGGATAACACTTGGTTCTACATTTCTGTTGCATTTTCCAGCCCGGATCTGAAGCTGTGTGTTATTTGCAAGTATTTGTATCCAAAAAAACACCCAGGCGAAATTTATTTTCTTCAAGTTCACTATGTTTAGATGACTGTAACTCAGTAGCCGGAGCACTTAGAGACATTATGACTGTTTTGCCAAAAAATTCAAAGTGTTTTCTTTTAAATGAGACCAACCCCATGAAGATGCTGCAAAGGGTTGAAGAACAGCTTTTGATTTACTCTGGGCATGTTATTTTTTGGCGTTTTTAGGGAAATTGACCAGAGTGCAAGGGGTTAATTGTTAATTTTAATTCTCGGACTTCTTCCATCCAATATTTTAGCCTGTTGACTGGCCACTTTGGTCAGTTCTTCTGACAAGAAGTTCAGAGATTTTTTGATCTCTTCCATTTCCTCCTTCTTTGGTGGCATTTTTACTGACCTGTTGACAGTAAAACAATCTCTGCTGGTGTCGCCGGTATCCGATCCGACCGACCTCGAATCCAGCTGGGCCTCAGCTAGCCCCCTCTGCTGCTAGTCCCGCTGCTTACCACTGCTGCAATTGAGCTCCTGTCCAGCCGGGGCACCGGTAGCTCCTCCACCGAGTCCCGCCGCCCACCGCCGCTGTAGTTGAGCTCTGATCCTGCTCCTTACCAGCTGGGGTCGCGGTAGATCCTCCGCTGAGCCCCGCCACCTACCGCCGTCTTCCTCAGTAGTTCCTCCGCCAAGCCCCGCCGCTGTAGCTGGGCTCCGATTACGGCTCTTATCCAGCTGGGACCTCGGCTGCTACTCCACTGGTCCCCGTCCCATACCACCGCTGTACTTGAACTCCGATCTGGCTCCCGTCCAGCTGTTTATCTATTTTTGATTTGATTTTGGCGTTTTTACCATGTAAATAATAGTTCACAATAGTAAATAGTAGTTTTAGTAGTGACTTGAGATTTTTGGAGTGTTTTTATTTTTATTTGCTTCAAGAACGGAGGAGAAAGGAGCAGCGAGTTTGTGTATATTTGCTCCTGATTTCGGCGTTTTTACCGTGTAAATAGTAGTTTAGCCCCGGGCTCTGACTCTGTAACATTTCTAACATTTTCACACGATTCCAGACCTTCTGTGCTTAAATGGGTCTCCCCCCCCCCCAGTGATTTTGTGCCATTTTCATGGAAATTCTTTGTTAGTTTGCAGCCCTTTGCATAAGCAGTATGATCTGTGTTTTTCCACTTTTCTTCTGGTGCACGATTTGGGCTTCTTGTGTCTCGTCCTTTCATTCCTTCACAATATATACATATATATTGCAATGCCTCTGTGGAATCTACTGGATATTTTGGACAGTTTTTACATTTTTCCTCCGTTCTTCAGTTTGAATCTCTTCATTTGTAAAGGACATTTCAAGGTAAGACAGCTGTGTTTTATATTAAACTATTTTTCTTCTTGCAGTACTCTTAACTTTAGTGTTAGGTGTGTTTTAAAGTTGCTTGTTTGCGATAACTCGCTGCTATCCGTTTCAAAGTGAAACGCCGGTTCCACGTTGTCGAAGTCATGCAGGGTTTAAGTGACACCAACAGCCGGTTTAACCGTTGGATTATCTTAGTGACTTTGAGCCTTTTGTGGTATACTGACTTGGCCATTTTATACAAAGGTGGACTCTTGAACACGAGGACTTTTAACTGGAACAGCAACCCCTTAAAGTTTCAGTTTCACACTTTATTCACACACACACATCACACATTATCAACAGCATGATTAGCAATATACAATAGGCTTTTTTTTAACCTTGTTTTGGAGTGTGAACGGGTCATCCCAAATAAGCTATTTAAAGCTTTTAGTAGGGAGCCCAATTCTAGATTTTGACTAAACCAAAGAAAAATTTTAACATTTTTGTGTGGAATCTGGTCCGTCCCATGAATGGTAATTGGAATGTTTGAGTGCAGGTGATCTGCAGGCAGAACTTCATTAAGGAATCCAAAGATTTTTATTCTTAAACGCTCCCAGTTGTATTCAGACTGATTGTTTTTAGTTCAAGTCTTAATTAAGTTGGTTGCAAATACTCTGCTTGTTTGAATTAAGATCTAAATGGAGGGTGGGAGGCTATGGAGGGTGAGAATATGTATGGGCACATAATCATACCATGTAGGATAACTAAGTAGACGGTTATGCTGTTTCATTCCATCTAGCAACAATGCTCTGCACTGTGTGTGTTTATATATTTGCATATTTATTCCATCTAGCTACAATGCTCCGTACTGTGGGTGTTTATATATTTATATATCTACATATTATTCCATCTAGCTACATTGCTCCGCACTGTGTGTGTTTATATACTTGCATATTTATTCCACCTAGCTGCAATGCTCCGTACTGTGGGTGTTTATATATTTACATATTTATTCCATCTAGCTACAATGCTCTGCACTGTGTGTTCATATATTCATATATTTATTCCATCCAGCTACAATGCTCTGCACTGTGTGTCTGTGTGTGTGTGTATATATATATATTTTATAGTAATACGTACATATGTTTATTAGCTGCTCTTGCTTGCTTGTTTTTTTTCTTGCCTTCTGATTGTTGCTCTGAGTGTTGCTATCCCTGTGCTGTTGCAATCCTGGAATTTCCCCGTTGTGGGACTAATAAAGGCTTATCTTATCTTATCTTATCTTAAATGTGATCAAAGGAAATTGTATGTTAAATGGCATATTGTATTATATAGTGTAGTTATAAATGTACTTTAAGTCAGTTAACCTCTTGCGCTCCTTTGTACCGTGGACGGGCAAGTCTCTGCGTCCTAGTGTGCATGAGGGTGCTCTCGTGCGCCCTCATGCACTCTCGGACACATGATCCTGTTGGTGGTGATGTAGGTGGTGTTGGCGTCCAAGCGCGCACTGAAAATAAAAGGTGCAGACACAGCCGCGAACAGATTAGTTCAATTCAATTCAATTCAATTCAACTTTATTTATATAGCGCCATTTCACAACAACAGTCATCTCATAGCACTATCAACTGTAGGGGGAACCCCCACAGTTGCAGAAAGACCCCAGCAATCAGGCGATCCCCTGTGAGCAAGCACTTGGCGACGGGGATCGCCTGATTGACCTCTCATTCGACTAATAAGAGCCTTGAATTGGGTTTCTGAAACCTTGAAGAACCAATGAATGAAAACCTAGGAAGGAGGACCCGCCTACTGTGAATGCAGGAGCCAATTGAAGCACAGAAGTTCGGGCTGGGTGAAGAGAGATTTACTGTTGCAGCAGATGAAAACAAAGGACGCTGGAAGAACCTGCTACAGATCCAGCAGCATGGAGACCACCCACAAGTGCGACCTGCACTCATTCCAGCAGAATTGACGTTTAGGATTCTCTTCTGTCATCATAGACCGACGGAGGCCGACGACAAAGGTCGTAAATCATTCGCCAAAACTGCAATAATGGAATTATGTTTTGACCGGGATCCACGAGCGGACCAGCGTCGCGTTCGTCTGACAATGGGGAAGAGAAGTTGGCCAGGACTCTGCTGCTGTGAAGAGGTAAGGTGTTATAAGCTAAATTATTATTTATCCCTGAAAATTGTAATCAAAAAATGACTTTTGACCGATCGATAAATTACAACTGTATGGCGCACGAAGTACGAAGTGCATGCGCCACGATAAACGGTTCATTTGCTGTGTTCGGACCGTGAACGCCCCCCCCCACCCCACCCCCACCCCCGCTGCAGAAGAGGAGCAGGAGGGGGCGTTCACAGTCCGAACGCTCCCCGGTCCGCGGGGGGAAGCCGCGGTGACTGCACAGCGGTCGCCACATAGCCATATGAGTCTATTCCGTCATGTAGCGATGGCCGATCTCCGTCCTCTGTAGCGGGGGGGGGGGGGGGGGGGGTTGCCTAAAATGAAGCTTCTACATTGAATCATTCAAAAGTTACCGACATTTTTCCAAACTGTGCCATTTGGCACAATTTGGCATAGTTCCAAAACGCCAGGGAACAGCCTGAGAAGAAAGCTGTGTAATACATTCATTTTTTGTGGTATTGTTACAAAATTTGGACCTCAGCTGGATAACACTTGGTTCTACATTTCTGTTGCATTTTCCAGCCCGGATCTGAAGCTGTGTGTTATTTGCAAGCATTTGTATCCAAAATAACACCCAGGCCAAATTTATTTTCTTCAAGTTCACTATGTTTAGATGACTGTAACTCAGTGGCCGGAGCACTTAGAGAGATCATGGGTTTTTTTGCCAAAAAATTCAAAGTGTTTTCTTTTAAATGAGACCAACCCCATGAAGATGCTGCAAAGGGTTGAAGAACAGCTTTCGATTTACTTTGGGCACATTATTTTTTGGCGTTTTTAGGGAAATTGACCGGAGTGCAAGGGGTTAACATTATTCTTAAAATTATGTTTTAAAAAACTCAAAGCAATCAGAAAGTGGCCATAAGGACAGGAAGAGAAGCGGGGAAAAAAAAACAGCAAAATTTAAAACAATGTGTCATGGGTTTAAGTGTCCCCTGAAGTTTATGCTTCCTGAAATTGTGAATTCAATAAGTGACTCCGTGAAACACTCATGGCTGCTCTGTTCATTCACAGACCAGAGAATTCACGCTGTTATCCTGTTAAATCAAAGGAAATCTTGGTTCCTTTTGCATGTTCTTTTGTTATTATTACCTCCGCCAGGAGGTTATGTTTTTGCCGGGGTTTGTCTGTCTGTTTGTTTGTCTGTCTGTTTGTCTGTTGGTTAGCAAGATAACTCAAAAAGTTTTGTACGGATTTCGATGAAACTTTCAGGCGTTGTTGGAACTGGTACATGGAAGAACTGATTAAATTTTGGGGATGATCCGGATCACCGTCCAGAAGAAAACCGCTATTACGGAAAATGCCATTTTCGTCAATAGCTACTGAACCACTAATCCTATCATTACCTCCGCCAGGCCGAAAAGGCCAGGAGGAGGTTATGTTTTTGCCAGGGTTTGTGTGTTTGTCTGTCTGTTTGTCTGTTGGTTAGCAAGATAACTCAAAAAGTTTTGGACGGATTTGCATGAAACTTTCAGGCGTTGTTGGAAATGGTACAAGGAAGAACTGATTAAATTTTGGGGGTGATCCGGTTCACCGTCTGGATACAGGAATTTTTTTAAAGCATTTTTCAACACTGTGACATAGGGCCATTTTCAACATGTGCGCAGGCGCAATGGAGGCCGCTGGGCGTCGTGTCTGACCAACACAAACTCCGCCTTCTTCAACGTTTTAGCCACAAAAGCATGCGGAAAACACTGCTGGCCTCGGACCCCCAGCGTGCCCGTGCCAGCCATAGGCGCTGCGCACATTGCTCTGGTCGTCGTGTCTGACCAACACAAACTCCGCGTTCTTCAACGTTTTAGGCACAAAAGCACGCGGAAAACACTGCTGCCCTGGGCCCGCCAGCGTGGCTGCTTTTGCGCCACGCTGCAAAACCTGACACGGACACCTGTCCGCCGCCCCATTATTTGCCACAAATTCCCCGCCCAGCTATAGGCGCTGCGTAATAACGACCTCTCTGCCGGGGAAGATTCTAAATTCTGTTTTGCCGCGGAGCGCAACCCCAATATAATATAAAACCCACGGCAACCTGTCTAACCAATCTGCATCCGTCAGTGGAGGAGATGGACACACCAACACTTCAGTTTATTACCTCCGCCAAGGAGGCAATGCTTTTACTACCGTAAAATGGGGCTATAAGGGACGGCGGGGTAATATGGGACACTTTTCTAAATGTAATTCTGCTTTTTTAATTTTGCTTCCGCCTACATTTGATGAAGGATTCATGGATATTTGACAATAACAACACAACTCAGCGTCCTGCTCAAAATAAAAAAAACAGAATTACATTTAAAACATTTCCCACAAAAGTGTCCCTTATTAACCCGCCGTCCCTTATAGCCCCATTTTACACTACTGAACCACTAATCCTATCACTATCACATTGATTGTCATTCATTAATTGTCTGTTTATTGCACTGTCCATGTCAAATAAACAAATAATCATTGTGAATCCAATTGCTACTCATATCTTTTCATGCTCAGGGAATCTGAAAACGTACACACAAACACTCTATGGGGGGAACTGTGCCGCTTGGCGGAGGTCTGCGCTCTCCGAGTGCTTTTCTAGTTGTCAATCCAATTGCTAGTCATATGTTTTCATGGTCAAGGAATCTGAAAACATACACACAAACACTGTATGGGCGGAACTGTGGCCGCCATTACCGACAATGTCATTTTCGTGAATAACTACTGAACCTCTAATCCTATCATTGTCAATCCAATTGCTAGTCATATGTTTTCATGGTCAAGGAATCTGAAAACGTACACACAAACACTGTATGGGGGGAACTGTAGTGCTTGGCAGAGGTCTGCGCTCTCCAAGTGCTTTTCTAGTTGAAATTGTGTTAACAGGCCTGAAGAGCTGTTAGTTCCTGTCCAGCAGATCAGTTGAGAGGGGGGATCAGTGCTGCTGTTGAAGCCATGTCATCCTTTAACCCTTTGGTTTCCATCTCAGCAGCAGCTCTGTTTGAATTGTCCTCAGAAGGGAACATGTAAATCGACAGAGGTGTGAAGTTTGGCCCAGCTGTTCCCACTGATGTCATGGGGGGGGGGGGGGTGATCTGTTGGGTGTCATGTGTTTACTCTTCCTGGGTTAACTGAATTATTTCTGCTGCTGGGGATCACCTACTCCTCTTCTTCTCCTTTTCCCTGTTGATTAATGCAGACCTGCAGGATTTAACACCACCAAACACCACCGCTTAGTTCCTCCTCACGGCTGTCATTTAAAAATGGCCAACACATGCCAATTTATCACATCCTTTTTCATGTAAATTAGAAACATTCTGTTGTAAATGGGAGGATTTTTCTCATAAATTTGCAGGATTTTCCTGCAGCTACAGCCATTTTACTCAGAAATGTGCAGATTGTTACTTGAAAATTTGCAGCTTTTTATTATTCATAATTTTGCAGCTTTTTCCTCATGAATTTAGAACTTTTCTTACTCTTGAATTTGCAGTAAAAAAAATATGCTTGAATTTGAAGCATTTTACTCAGATCTTATATTTGCAGCATTTCAGGTCATAAACAGTTGGTAATTTACACCTTTTTTGTCTTTTTGCTAAAGTTGCAGCTTTTTTACCCATAAAATTGCACTTTTTGGTCAGAAATTGGCAGCTTTTAACTGAGACTTACAGTAAAACTAAATACAGTAAAACAGTCCAGAAAAATATTTGCAATATGACAGTGAAGTCCAGGTAGATTTGGATCCGTCCCAGTTCTCATTTGTACCACTTCCCCTTTGCCCCCCCTCCCCCTCCCCCCCCGGTCCTTGAAATCGAAGGGGTTGAAAATGACCCCTGTGAACTGAGACAGCCCTTCAGGGCTGCACGAGGTCATTAGTAGTTGCTGATGGATTTGATCTAAATGGACACTACCTGTTTTCACCAGAGGACAGAAGAAAAGAAAACTGATGAGAAAAACTCAACTTAAGGAGACAAATGTCTCAAATTGACATGAACAATTCTAATTAGTAGAAAAAGTCAGAAATTTACGAGAAAGAAAGCTGTAAATTCAGAGGAAAACTTGGACCCCCCCAATGGGCCAGTTTTGGCCCACAGGCCACATGTTTGACACCCCTGGACCAGCATATTAGTGCCCTCTTAAATGTCTAACCATGTTTTTTCTTGTAGATGCATTTTACTGCTTTTTTACATCTTGGCCAGGGGACTACAGATGAAAACTAGCCTTTTGGCTAATTCTGGCTTTTTTAACCATGTGTAATCATGTGTTTTATGAAATTGCATTGTCCCTTTTCAAATAAACTAAACTATACATTAAAAATACTTAATTAGAGGCTTTACTTCCATAAAAAAAAAAGCTGCAAATCACAGCTGCCCCAACCTCACCCTCACTAAGACCCAGGTGAGAGCTGAGCTGAAGAAGATCAAGGCAGGGAAGGCTGCAGGTCTGGACGGCATCAGCTCGAGTTCTGGCTCCTTTCCTGTTCACCCTCTACACATCTGCCTTTTCACACAACACACCACACTGCCATCTACAGACGTTCTCTGATGACTCTGTGATCGTCAGCCTCATCTCTGATGGGGATGATGCGGAGTACAGAGGACTTATCCAGGACTTGGTGGACTGGTGCCTACGGAACTGCCTCCAGATCAATGCGAGGAAAACTAAGGAACTGGTGGTGGACTGCTGCAGGTGAGGACAACCCCCCACAGCACCAGTAAACATCCAGGGAACAGACATTGAGATGGTGACATCTTTTTATCATCTGGTTTATGTGATGATCCAAGATGGCTGCCACCAGAGTGAGGAGTGGTTTGATGGGCTCCACTTCTAGCCACTTTCTGCTTATCTACTTCTTCTTATTATTGTCTTTGTGTGTCTGGACCTGCAACAAGAAGGGTTTTCCGGCCAACTCAACTAAAGGTGAAGCTAAAAAGTTTTATTTATATGGATATGGACATGGTCATTTCATCCTGTACTCTATCTGGTCTTCAAAAGCCCTGAGAAAAAGCTTCCAAAACAAGGCAAACATGGCTGTTAAGCAAATATCACAATATGGCAGAGGCTATACAGTTAAAGTACTGTTAGTACTGCTACTTCTGGCAGGGGATATTCACCTTAACCCTGGACCTGCCACTATTAAACAGCAGACCACTGGGTTAGCACAAACATCTGAGCCGGCGGATTGGTTGTTGCTATCTACGGCCCGGCTAACATCTGAACTGGCTGATTGCCCGCTGCTATCAACGACCCTACTAACATCTGAACCGGCTGGTCGCCCGCTGCTATCAACGGCCCTGCTAACATCTGAACCGGCTGGTCGCCCGCTGCTGTCAACGGCCCTGCTAGCATCTGAGCCGGCTGGTCGCCCGCTGCCATCAACGGCCATGCTAACATCTGAACCGGCTGGTCGCCCGCTGCTATCAACGGCCATGCTAACATCTGAATCGGCTGATCGCCCGCTGCTATCATCAGCACTGCTAGCATCTGAACCGGCTGGTCGCCCGCTGCTATCAACGGCCATGCTAACATCTGAACTGGCTGATCGCCCGCTGCTATCAACGGCCTGGCTAACATCTGAACCGGTTGATCGCCCGCTACTGCCAACGGCCCTGCTAGCATCTGAACTGGTGGAGCAGCATAATGCCGGTCTTCGCCCCAGTACAGCTGAACATAGCGACTCGGGTGAGTCAAATTGCACTGAACAGACTCACATATCTGATCCTGCCGTAAACAGCTGCGCTACGTCCAAACTTTTGGAAACAGGAGCAGTTAAACAAAATGCAAATGAGGCGAGATCCGAAAACCGAGCTGTACAAAAGCAAAAACATTTATTTTTCCAAACTGTTAAATCATGCATGAGTTCTTTGGGACACAAAGGCTAAACCAAAGAGGATCCTTGGCGGACATTTAAACATACGGAGCATAATCCCCAAAAGAGATGAGATTTCGGTGTTGCTGTTGGACTCAAATCTGGACTATCTTTGTCTCTCAGAAAGCTGGCTACACAGGAACATAGACACTAATATGATCGATATTGTGGGTTATCAGTGTTTTAGAAAAGACAGGCAGGTAGGGAGGGGAGGAGGTGTTTTAATTTACATCAAAGAGAAATTTAAATGTCAATTGGTTGATTTGAATACTTCACTTGAATGTTTAGCTGTTAATGTATGTCTCTCACCGGTAATGAATTTCAACATTGCAGTATTGTACAACCCACCGTCACACAATTCTTCTCTTTATAATGAATTAAGTGATCTGGTTAAACAACTTGAGAGGAGCAGAGAAACAATAATTCATGGTGACTTTAATATTAACTGGTCTGATAAAAAGGACAAACAGAAACTGAAAAGCCTCATGACTAAATTTAATTACCAGCAAATGATCAAAGGACCCACCAGGATAACCAAACAATCTAGAACACTTATTGACATGGTATTCACTAATAAACCAGAACGAATAACCAGAACCTATAATCTTGTAACTGGTCTCTCAGATCATAACATGGTTCTTGCTGTCAGAAAACTTACTAAAAAGCGACTACAGTATTTTGGGGGAGTCGATATTGACAAATTAAACTTTATTATTCCCAAATCAAAAAATGAGGAGTTTGAACATTACTTAGAGAATCAAAATTGGGAGCAGCTCATGTCAATATATGAAGTAGATGATTGTTGTAATTTTATAACTGCAACAATTACAAAGTCTATAGAAAAATTTACAAAGCAAATTAAAAGTAGACAACAGAAGATTAACCTACCATGGTTAAATAATGAAATAAGAAAACTTATGAAGAGGCGAGACTCTGCATTGAAAACATCATTAACCTCTAAACTACAAAATGATCACCTTGTGTACAAAAGTTTAAGAAATAAAGTGGTACAAGAGCTGCGAAAATCAAAAGTATCTTATTACAATAAACTAATAGATCATGCAAAGGGTAACAACAGTTCCCTATGGAGGCATTTAAATAACTTAACTAATAAAAAAAATGTTCAGAAGGGGGTAAAGGAAATTAGAATCAATGGCAAGACCATCAGTGACAAGGCTACTTTGGCAAATGAATTTAATTCATATTTTGTGGACTCTGTGGAAGAATTAACAAAAAACTTTGTGCTGCCAAATGTGCTCAGCAACACAAATTCCATACTTCCAACAGATTCTTTTCACATCGATGAGGTAAATGAGAAGTTAATTGCTGGTATTGTCAAAACACTGTCAAACTCAAAAACTAATGATATCTACAATATGAGCACCTCCTTTCTCAAAACGCACAGCAAAATATTAATCAAACCACTGACCCATCTCATTAATCTCTCCATTAGGTCTAGTACATTTCCATCTGGTTGGAAAAAAGCTGTCGTCATACCAGTTCATAAATCAGGCAGTAAAGATGATATATGCAATTACTGCCCAATCTCTATCTTACCAGTCCTGTCTAAGGTTCTTGAAAAAGTTGTAGCTACACAGCTGATAGACTATTTACAAGACAGTCAACTTCTTCATCCACATCAATTTGGTTTTAGACCAGGATACTCAACAGAAACAGCAAATTGTTGCCTTATTGAAAACGTCAAACAGTCCTTGGACAGGGGTAATGTGGTAGGAGCTGTTTTTCTAGATCTCAAAAAGGCTTTCGATACTGTAAACCACAGTTTGCTTTTATCCAAAATGGTATCTTTTAACTTCTCTCCAGATACATTAGAATGGTTTGCATCTTATCTCCAGAATAGAGGACAGTGTGTAAAAGTTCACCAGGATAAATCCTCATTTTTAAACAACTGCATGGGTATCCCACAAGGGTCCATTCTTGGTCCTTTACTTTTCAGCATTTTTATTAATGACTTGCCGCTACACTGCTCTGCTGCAACATGCCAACTTTATGCAGATGATGTAGTTATTTACACAGCTGCCAAGTCTCCAGCACAGGCTGCAGATGTACTGTCTACAAGTATGGTTGATGTCCAAGAGTGGCTCTTGCAGAACCATCTATTGCTGAACCTTCAGAAAACAGTTTCAATGTGCTTTTCAATCAAAAAATATAACCTGCAACGTTTTAAAGTTAATATACATGATCAAGACATCAGTTTAGTTACAGAATTCAAATACCTTGGCATTGTACTAGATCCTCAATTCAAATTTAATCTTCATATAAAGAAAATTTCAAAAACAGTAAAAAAAATCTGAACTGCTTTAAATTAATTAGATATTACATACCTTACGAAGCAGCTGTACTGTATATGCATTCTATGATTTTTTCTCATATATCATACTGTTTGACAGTCTGGGCTCAAGCAGCCCCTTCCACAATAAGACATATAGGTTCATTATATAATCAAACTCTAAAAATCTTGGACAAAAAGCCCATTAGGTGGCATCACTGTAATGTTTTAAAAAAATACAATCTATTGCAGGGGTGTCCAATCATGTGCCACGGAGGGCCAAGACCCTGCAGGCTTTACCTCCACCCAGTGTCTTCAACAGCAGATTTCACTGAATTTCTTCCCACTGATTGATGATAAGTTAAAACACCTGCTGAAGAGACTGGGTGGAAGAGAAAACCTGCAGGGTCTTGGCCCTCCATGGCACATGATTGGACACCCCTGATCTATTGAGTTTTGAGAGTTTCATTGACCTCTGTTTACTGAAATTAACTTTCAAATGTTTCCATAAATCAGCACCTGAGCCACTTGCTGGTTTCATCCAAAGACAGGACAGCAGCAGAGCCACCAGGAGTTCTGTAAACCAATAACTGTAAAATATTCCACCGCAGAACCACATTTGGACAAACAGCTTTCTCTATAAAGGGCAGTCACATCTGGAACACAATGCCAAATGAAATTAAAATAATAACGGACTTTAAAACATTCACTAAAAAGGTTAAAAACTGGCTGAAAAATAAACAAGAATGTACCCATGTATGAAATGATTGTCTGCAGGGTGAGAGTGAATGAAGGGAAGGAATGAATGTGTTTGTTTATAGTGAGTGACGAAGGGAGGGAGGCCTGAAATAGGCAAATGTGAGTCAAGTTGTTATATTTGTGTATTTATAATATTTATAATATTTATAATTGTGTATTTATAATGTATTTACAATCTTTTTTGCATTGATGTATGTGGTTATTGTGTATTCTGTTTTCATTTTTTCTTTTCTTTTCCTTATCCTTTTTTCTTTTTACTTGTTTCTCTTTTCTAAAGCCCATCCAGGGACAAGAGTTGCAAATTAGCTAATAGCTATACACTCTTTGTGCAACACATCAGATTGATTGTCATTTGATTAATTGTCTATGTTTATTGCACTGTCCCTGTCAAATTAACAAATAGTCTAATCTAATCTAATCTTACAAGTACCTGGGTGTTCACCTGAACAATAAACTGGACTGGTCACACAACACCAACGCGCTCTACAAGAAGGGGCAGCGCAGGCTGTTCCTCCTGAGGAGACTCAGGTCTTTTGGAGTGTGGGGGGCACTCCTGAAGACCTTCTACGATTTGGTGGTAGTATCAACCATCACATTTGGAGTGGTCTGCTGGGGCAGTGGCATCATGGCAGCCGACAGGAAGAGACTGAACAAGCTGATCAAAAAAGCTAACTCTGTTCTGGGGCGACACCTTGACCCAGTGGAGAAGATAGGAGAGAGGAGGATGGTGGCTAAGTTATCATCTCTGCTGGAGTCCCAGTCCCACTCCATGCAGGACATGCTGAATTCACTGAGGAGCTCATTTAGCGGTAGGATGTGTCATCCTAGGTGCACGATGGAGAGGTTCTGCAGGTCCTTCCTACCTGCGGCTGTCAGACTTTATACTCTAACCGGTGCTGCTTGTAGAGGTCGTATTAAACATCACAACTTTGCTCAGTAGAGATCGTCCCCTCCACTACACAACTAAGACAATAACAATCATTACTGAGGGTGACAACAACACCGTTGATACAAATGCAAAATATACTGTCTGGATACATATTCATATTCTGCAGGGCACCATAACAAACTGTAATACTTTTTTTATCTTTTGTTCATATAAAAGACAAAAAATAAAATAGATGTCTTTACCTTCTTTACATGTTTCAACTGCACTGCAGCCTTCATCAGAAGAATCAGCTGATTGCTGCCAGGTGACATTTAATAGCTGATTTTCGTAGGCGGGGCCAGCTCAGCAGATCTGTCGGATCCACCGAGCCGGCCCCACCTCCCGCCGTCAGATGGTCTCTGGAGAATGTGGTCCCAGGTGTGGGAAAGCATAAAGGCCCCCTCATCTCGGTTCATGGTGTCTTTTCCCCGCTTCCTGATTTCTATGTCCTCCTTGATCCAGCGTTTGTGTCTGTTGCTCTCTGATCCAATAATCTTTGCGTTGTCCCAGTCCATGATGGGATTATTTCTTTTGCAGTGATCTGATATTGCTGATTTTAATGTTTCTTGTTCTGCCTTTTCTTTTTGTGATCTTGTGAGTCGTCCTTGTGTTTCCTTCTCACATTCCTTTTGGTGTTCTTTTTTTCTTGTGGTGAATGATCTTCCAGTTTCTCCAATGTAGGTTTTGTTGCATGATCTGCATGATATTTCATATATTACATTGCATTTATTGTCTTGTTCTATTCTGTCCTTGGGGTGTACTAATAACTGTCTTAATTTTTTGTGTGGTTTTACTGCTGTGTTTATTTTGTGTTTTTTCATGATCCTTTGAATTGGTTCCGTGATCCCTTGTATGTATGGAATAGTTATGGTGTCCTTGTTTTTGATTTCAGCTTTTGTTCTGTGTCTTATTTCCTGTTTATTTTCTTTGTTTTTGACTTGCTGTTTCCCTTTGTTTATGGCCCATACTGGATATGGAGTTTTTGCGTAGGGTCGTAAAAATCACGTGGCTCGCGGGGGTAAACATAAACACGCCGTACGTGCCGCCATTTTGGATGGCAAGAGCAGCAGTTGCACTGTGAGAACCCAGGCGTAACTTGTACTGTTTAGCGAGCAAAATGAGTGACGAGAAGCTGTCGGACCTTGTAGAACACCTTCGGGGACTCGAGAAGGTCAGGTACCTAAACAAGATCAGACAAGTGAGTGCTGGAGACCCGTACCTGCTGGCTCAGCGCTTGTTTATCCCTTTTTTGACCGCTCATGCTGCTGAGTTGCCTAACTTTGCTTATGGCGACTTGTACCACTACCTCATTGACAAGCACTCTGACTACACAAAAGAAAAGCTCAAGGCCTTCAAGAATTTGGATGCATACTCGTATTTTGTGGCTGGCTTTGTGTTCGACGCTTGTGTCGCGAAGACTAGAGAGGACATACATATGATTATGGCTAAGGTAAGAATTAACACCTTATTATTATGACAATTACATGTAAATCTAAATGCACATTTGAGTAAGCTTTTTCTTTTCATTGTCACTCAAATGCACTAGAAAGCAAGTATACAACATGCACATACTATAGTACGTGTAGCCTGTAAGTATTATGGACATATGTACCTCGAACATACTTATTGTTTTTACATTCGAAGTTATTGAAATTATGGGATCAGGTTCATTATTACACAGCACAGTTAATATTTAAAGTTAGTAAAAACCTCTTGCCACACAATATACAAAATCTCTTCAGGGAGAGAGAAGGGAAATATAATTTACGGGGGAATACAAAATTTAAATCTACTTAAAACCCTCAGTTT
The DNA here is from genome assembly GCA_020510985.1 of Pholidichthys leucotaenia. Taxonomy (NCBI): domain Eukaryota; kingdom Metazoa; phylum Chordata; class Actinopteri; order Cichliformes; family Pholidichthyidae; genus Pholidichthys; species Pholidichthys leucotaenia. The sequence continues at coordinate 356,479,847 of CM035845.1, read as the reverse complement.
GCTGCTTATTTTATCACCCGCCACACTACCTCAGTTCGCTGCTTATTTTCGCTGCTTAGTGGTGGCGTTCCATTTTATACTGAGCCCATTATTGTTGTTACAAGAGCGCCGAGTGTCTGCTGATCGTCTTTTTTCTAGTCATGTAATGGCTCATGTAACAGTATGACAGCTGCATATGTATGCTGATCTATGCTCAAAATAGCAATACATGGACACACATGTCGATGTCAACATTGACAATGTTTACTTGGCATTTGCTTTGGAATAAAATGATTTAAAAGAAGACCCATGTGGTGGATGATAAAATAAGCAGCGAACTGAGGTAGTGTGGCGGATGATAAAATTCAAATTCAAACATTTATTTAAAACTCTGGGTTTATATTAAGAGCAAAAACTAAATTGACTAGAAAAAAGACGATCAGCAGACACTCGGCGCTCTTGTAACAACAATAATGGGCTCAGTATAAAATGGAACGCCACCACTAGGCAGTGAAAATAAGCAGCGAACTGAGGTAGTGTGGCGGGTGATAAAATAAGCAGCAAACTGAGGGTTTTAAGTAGATTTATTATCATGCCGCCATCACAGAGCTCACAACCAGCGCCGTGCAGGTGCGCCAGAGCGAGCTCTCAAGCTCTCGTGAGGAGACACAGCCAGGAGAAAACATACCTGATACAAAATGCAGGCTGCACAAACGTGAGTAGTCAGTTGGTACAAAGTTCTTTCTCTGCATGTTTCAAAGCCAATCATTTCTGCGATGTTCATCTACTGGGAACCTGTAGAATGACACATTTTCCAGTCCTGGTTGGCCGTATCTGTTCGTACATCCATGGGCAACACAGGAGTACACCATTTTGCCGAGTTTGTAGTACAAGTGAGCTATGTGGTTTGTTTCACTCTGCTGCTGCTATTGGTTCTTGCCATCCAAAATGGCGGCTCACTCTAACGGGCCAGTGCGGCACGCCCCCTGACGTCATATGCAAAAACTCCATTGGCAGTGTATACAGTGGGGTAAAAAAGTATTTAGTCAGCCACCAATTGTGCAAGTTCTCCCACTTAAAAGATGAGAGAGGTCTCCAATTTTCATCATAGGTATACCTCAACTAAGAGAGACAAAATAAGAAAAAAAAATCCAGAAAATCACATTGAAGGATTTTTAATGAATTAATTGGTAAATTCCTCGGTAAAATAAGTATTTGGTCAATAACAAAAGTTCATCTCAATACTTTGTTATATACCCTTTGTTGGCAATGACAGAGGTCAAACGTTTTCTGTAAGTCTTCACAAGGTTTTCACACACTGTTGCTGGTATTTTGGCCCATTCCTCCATGCAGATCTCCTCTAGAGCAGTGATGTTTTGGGGCTATCGCTGGGCAACACAGACTTTCAACTCCCTCCAAAGATTTTCTATGGGGTTGAGATCTGGAGACTGGCTAGGCCACTCCAGGACCTTGAAATGCTTCTTACGAAGCCACTCCTTCGTTGCCCGGGCGGTGTGTTTGGGATCATTGTCATGCTGAAAGACCCAGCCACGTTTCATCTTCAATGCCCTTGTTGGTGGAAGGAGGTTTTCACTCAAAATCTCACGATACATGGGCCCATTCATTCTTTCCTTTACACGGATCAGTCGTCCTGGTCCCTTTGCAGAAAAACAGCCCCGAAGTATGAGGTTTCCACCCCCATGCTTCACAGTAGGTATGGTGTTCTTTCTCCTCCAAACACGACAAGTTGAGTTTTTACCAAAAAGTTCTATTTTGGTTTCATCTGACCATATGACATTCTCCCAATCCTCTTCTGGATCATCCAAATGCTCTCTAGCAAACTTCAGATGGGCCTGGACATGTACTAGCTTAGGCAGGGGGACACGTCTGGCACTGCAGGATTTGAGTTCCCTGGCGGCGTAGTGTGTTTCTGATGGTAGCCTTTGTTACTTTGGTCCCAGCTCTCTGCTCACCGTTCTCGTGATAATTTTGACCCCACGGGGTGAGATCTTGCGTGGAGCCCCAGATCAAGGGAGATTATCAGTGGTCTTGTATGTCTTGTATGTCTATTTTACCGAGGAATTTACCAATTAATTCATTAAAAATCCTTCAATGTGATTTTCTGGATATTTTTTTTCTCATTTTGTCTCTCATAGTTGAGGTATACCTATGATGAAAATTGGAGACCTCTCTCATCTTTTAAGTGGGAGGACTAGCACAATTGGTGGCTGACTAAATACTTTTATGCCCCACTGTAAGTGCATGTTTTATGTGGTTTTCCTCCTCCTGTCTGTCTTCTTGGTCCGTGATGATGGTGGCTCGTTCATATAACGTCCTGACGACTGATAGCTTGTGTGCTGTGGGGTGTTCCGATGTCCATAGTAGGTATTGATCTGTGTGGGTTGGTTTCCTGTAGACTGTGATTTTTATGCTGCCGTCATCGTTGTGGTGGATTTTCATGTCCAGAAAGGCTATGGTGCCATTTTCCTCCTCTTCGTGCATGAATTTTATGTTCCCAGTGCTGTCTGTGCTGTTCAGATGGTCAGTGAGTTCTTGTGTGTGTCCTTTCCTTATTTTTTCCAGAATGTCGTCTACGTATCTCTTCCAAATGGTGGGTTTACATTGTCTAGGTGCTGTGTTGATGGCTTTGTTTTCCAGATCCTCCATGAAAAAGCTGCTCATGATGGCTGATAGTGGGTCTCCCTTTGCAAATCCTTCTTTTTGTCTGTAAATTTTTCCTCTGAATTGAAAATAAGTGGATTTTGCAACAAACTGTAATAATTTGGATATGTCATGAACTGTGAGGTTGGTGCGTCTTTTCAGGGTACTGTCATTGTTGAGGCGTTCTTGCACTATATGTAGTGTGACGTCAACAGGAGTCTTTGTGAATAAAGAGATGACGTCATGTGAAATGAGGATCTCGTCTGATTCTATTTTTATGTCTTTGAGTTCTTGTGCCAGCTCTTTTGAGTTTTTGCAGTGGAATTCTGATAGTCCAAGGAGGGGTTTGATGATTTCAACCAGGGCTTTTGATAAGATGTACGTGACTGATCCGATACTGTCTATTATTGGCCGCAGTGGGATAGCCTTTTTATGTATTTTTGGGGTTCCATAGATCCGGGGGGTGATGCTGGCTGTGGGGATCAGGTGATCATATAAGATAAGATAAGATAAGATAAGCCTTTATTAGTCCCACAACGGGGAAATTCCAGGATTGCAACAGCACAGGGATAGCAACACTCAGAGCAACAATCAGAAGGCAAGAAAAAAAAAAAAAAAAAAACAAGCAAGCAAGAGCAGCTAATATACATATGTACATATTACTATAAAATATATATATACACACACACACACACAGACACACAGTGCAGAGCATTGTAGCTGGATGGAATAAATATATGAATATATGAACACACAGTGCAGAGCATTGTAGCTAGATGGAATAAATATGTAAATATATAAACACCCACAGTATGGAGCATTGCAGCTAGGTGGAATAAATATGCAAGTATATAAACACACACAGTGCAGAGCATTGTAGCTAGATGGAATAAATATGTAAATATATAAACACCCACAGTACGGAGCATTGCAGCTAGGTGGAATAAATATGCAAGTATATAAACACACACAGTGCAGAGCATTGTAGCTAGATGGAATAAATATGTAAATATATGAACACACACAGTGCAGAGCATTGTTGCTAGGTGGGATGAAACAGCATAACCGTCTATTTAGTTATCCTACATGGTATGATTATGTGCCCATACATATTCTCACCCTCCATAGCGACCGGTATGTTCCTAGTTGTATGCCGGAGAGGACCATTGTGTAAGTCTATTGCATCTTTTGCATTCAAAAAAAAACCTATTAGTTTGTTACGTCTTTTTGCTATCTCTGCGAGCAGCCCTGCTTAGGTTGTACAGTCTGACAGCCGTTGGTAGGAAGGACCTACGAAACCTCTCGGTTGTGCACCTGGGATGATGTAGTCTGCTGCTAAATGAGCTCCTCAGTGCATCCAGTATGTCCTGCATAGGGTGGAACTTGGACTCCAGCAGAGATGACAGTTTAGCCACCGTCCTTCTCTCTCCTATCTCCTCCATTGGATCAAGGCGCTGCCCCAGGACAGAGCTAGCTTTCTTGATCAGTTTGTTCAGTCTCTTCCTATCGGCTGCAGTAATGCCACTGCCCCAGCAGACCACTCCAAAAGTGATGGCTGATGCCACCACCGTGTCATAGAATGACTTCAGCAGCGCCCCTTGTACACCAAAAGACCTGAGTCTCCTCAGCAGGAACAGCCTGCGCTGTCCCTTCTTGTAGAGTGCGTCAGTATTGTGTGACCAGTCTAGTTTATTGTTCAGATGAATACCCAGGTACTTATAGGATGTCACCATCTCGATGTCTGTTCCCTGTATATTTACTGGTGCTGTGAGGGGCTGCCCATGCCTGCGGCAGTCCACCACCAGCTCCTTAGTTTTCCTCGCGTTGATCTGGAGGCAGTTCCGATGGCACCAGTCCACAAAGTCCTGGATAAGCCCTCTGTACTCAGCTTCATCTCCGCTGGAGATGAGACCAACGATCGCAGAGTCATCAGAGAACTTCTGTAGATGGCAATGTGTTGTGTTGTGTGAGAAGTCCGCAGTATAAAGAGTGAACAGGAAGGGAGCCAGCACCGTTCCCTGGGGGGCCCCCGTGCTACTGATGATCGTGTCGGAAACACAGTCCCGGGTTCTCACAAACTGAGGCCGGTTCGTGAGGTAGTCCAAGATCCATGATGACAGGTGCTGGTCCACCCCTGCGCACAGCAGCTTGTCCTTCAGGATCATCGGTTGGATGGTGTTGAAAGCACTGGAGAAGTCAAAGAACATGATCCTCACCATATTCCCGGGCTTCTCCAGGTGGGACAGAGAACGGTGAAGGAGGAAGATCACCGCATCCTCCACCCCAATGCCATGCTGGTAGGCGAACTGGAGTGGATCCATCGCTGGTTCCACCAGGGGGCGGAGATGAGCAAGGAGCAGTCTCTCCAGGGTCTTCATCAAGTGGGACGTCAAGGCCACCGGTCTGAAGCTGTTCAGGTCTTTGGGGTGGGAAGTTTTTTTTTTTTTCCACAATATCTTTATTGAACCTTTTTTTTTTTTTTTTTTAACAAACATGATACAAACAATCAAACACTAACACTAAAGTACTACAAAAAAAAAAAAAAAAAAAATGCACTAAAAACACCAACAACCACCAACAAAATCAAGTCTTCAACAATGCTCCTCTGTTTAGTCTAGACAATCCAATACATAAGTATACATATTATGTTCACCAGTTTGGAATTTACAAGGTCCACACACATCATTCACCTTCTTCTTCAAGAGTTATGTTTAAATTTTTTACATAATCAATAAAAGGTCTCCATATATTCTCAAACACAATTTCCTTTGATTTCAGTATGTATGTTATTCTTTCTAATGGAAGGTTTGTTAACATCTGTCTTAACCACGGAGTCACATCTGGTCTATGAGTCTTTTTCCATAATAGTGCAATACATTTTTTGGCATTAAGCAAACTGAGGTCTATGAATGTTCTTTCACTTTTATTAAAATTATGCTTTTCTGGGTACAGACCCAACAAAAACAGTTTAGGATTCAATATGATTTGTTTTGAGATTATTTTTTCAATTGTTACCCTCACCTCTTCCCAAAACATTCTTATTAATCTACATTCCCATAAACAATGAAATAGGGTTCCTTTACTTTCCATGCATTTTGTGCATGTATCTGGTATATTTTTGTTATATCTATTTAACTCCTCTGGTGTAACATACATCCGCATTAACCATTTGAAATGTATCAATTTAAGGCGTACGTTTATTGATTTGGTTTGAGCTTCTGTACAAGCCAATTCCCATTGTTCCTCTGAAATTTCAGTTTGCAGATCTTCTTTCCAGTAGTTTAATCTTTTCAGTGAATTTTCACTTGAAGATAGTGTCAATGAGTTATAAAACTCTGAAATAATACCCTTTCTTTTACTATCTTTCATCATCATTTTTTCCAAGGATGAATAAATAGGTCGAGTGAGAGCTTTATTTTGATTTGATCGAATAAAGTTTCTAAGTTGAAGATATTTAAAAAAATGTGTTCTATTGAGATTAAATTTGATCCTCAGCTCTTCAAAAGACATTATGTTGTCTGCACATGGCAAATATAAATCCTGAATCTTTTGTATCCCTTTTAAATTCCATACTTTAAATACAGCGTCCGCTCTCCCTGGTTTAAAATATTGATTACCCCATATTGGACTAAATTGTGACAATAACTGTGGTTCTTTTAAATAGTTTTTAGCTTCACACCATATTTTGATCATATGCTTTACAAATGGATTTTTAACTTGTTTTTGTAATTTTTTTGCCGAATCTGAGTATATGAATATGGGAAGAGGTAAAGGTAAATTGTATGATTCCATTTCAGTCCAGTGAGGGAGATCATTTGATGAAAAATAATATGTCATAGACCTCAGTTGTGCCGACCAATAATACAACATAAAATTTGGACATTTCAGACCTCCACGATCAAATGGTAAATATAATAAAGACAAACGTAATCTAGCCCTCCTGTTGTTCCATATAAATTCCACTAACTTTTTTTTTATTCTTGAGAATAGATCTAAAGGTGGTGATAAGGGAATGTATTGAAATAAATAAAGTATTTTAGGTAAGATATTACTTTTAAGTATATTGATTCTCCCGATCATCGACATTGGTAGTGACATCCATCTCTGAGTTAACTCATTGATATCTGACATTAAGGCTTCATAGTTGACACTGGCGACTGATTCTAACTTAGGCATAATTTGGATTCCTAAATATTTAAACTGATTTACAACATTGAATTGATTTACCTCAGGGGCTGGGTAATTTCTCTGGGTCTCATTTAGCATTAATATTGAAGATTTAGTTTTATTTATTTTATATCCTGATATTTCCCCAAAATTCTTTATTAAATTCAACAAGGTTGGAATTGATTTTTTTAGATTCGACATAAACAAAATTATGTCATCGGCGTACAGGGAGATTTTATGTTCTGTTGGTCCAACTTTAATTCCATATATTTGTGAATGTAAACGTATCGCTATCGCTAAAGGTTCAATTGCCATAGTAAACAGTAAAGGTGAAAGTGGACAGCCTTGTCGACATCCTCTATTGATTTTTATTGGTTTTGAAATATTGTTATTTGTTAGGATTTCTGCTGTAGCATTATTGTATATTATTTGAACCCATTTTATGAAATTATTTCCAAGTCCAAACCTTTGTAGGACTTCAAAAAGAAAGGGCCATTCAACTCTATCAAAGGCCTTTTCGGCGTCCAGTGATAGGAGAGCTGTATCCGGTGCTTCTTTATTAAAATAAATAATATTAAATAGTCTTCTTACATTATGGAAGCCTTGTCTACCCTTTATAAAGCCATTCTGATCTCGATTAATAATATTTGGTAAAATTTCTTGTATTCGTCTTGCTAAAATTTTACAGATTATCTTAAGGTCGGCGTTTAATAGGCTTATTGGTCTCATATTTTCACATTTATTAGAGGGCTTACCTGGTTTTGGCAGCAGTATAATTAAGGCATTATTTATGTATGATGGTAAATTATTATTTTGAAATGCTTCTAAAACCATTTCCAAAAAAGGTTTTATTAATTTATTCTTAAATTTTTTATAAAGGTCAACTGGAAGACCATCTGGTCCTGCACTTTTTCCTGATTTCATATTATCAATGGCTAGCCCAACTTCTTCTTGACTAATTTTAGACTCCAATATCTCCCTGTTTTCATTTGGAATACACGGTATAGATAGTTCGTTCAAAAACCCATTTAGTTTTGTTAAATCAGGTTCATTTTTGGTATCATATAATTTTTCATAGTAATCTCTAAAGGCTCTATTAATTTCTAAAGGATCTATAACTACCTGTCCGTTACTTATAATACTGGTAATTGGTGTTTTAATTTCCAATTGTTTAATCTGCCATGCTAATAATTTTCCTGATTTTTCACCTTGTTCATAAAAAGATTGTTTCAATCTTAGAAGACTCGAGGCAGCTCTATTCGCTGATTTTTTGTCGTATTCAGCTCTCAAAATCAGTAATTCATTCTCCAACCTTGGGTCACTTCCGGGTGGGAAGTTTTTGGTACAGGTACCACACAAGATGTTTTCCACAGCTGTGGTACCCTCCCCAGTTTCAGGCTCATGTTAAAGATATACGTCACAATCCCACACAGCTGGTCTGCACAGGACTTGAGGAGCTTTGCACTGATGCCGTCCGGACCCGACGCCTTCCTCGCCTTGATCTTCCTCAGCTCCGTCCTCACCTGGGTCTTGGTCAGGGTCAGGATGGGGGGCTGTGTGTTGGGAGTGGGGGGGGTGTCGGTGGAGTTGGGAGTGGGCAGCAGGACTTGATTTCTTAGAGGCAGCAGTGGTTGTTGTGCAGACAGGGGGGAGGGCGGTTGGTCAAATCTATTGAAAAACAGATTCAGGTTGTTCGCCCACTCCCTGCCCCCCGTGGCCTGGGGGGAGGTATTCTGGAGCCCCGAGATGGTTTTGAGGTTTCTCCAGACCCCGCTGATGTCGCTCTGTTGCAGCTTGTCCTCCATCTTCTTCCTGAAGCTGTCCTTGCCTTCTCTGATCTTTCTCCTCAGCTCCCTCTGTACGGACTTCAGCATCTCCCTGTTCCCCGACCTGAAGATCCTCTTCTTCTCTCTCAGAAGTGTTTTTATCTCAGGGTTGATCCAGGGTTTGTTGTTTGAGTGACGCCGTATGGTCTTGGTGGGAACGGATTTGTCCACACAGAAGCTGAGGTAGCCCGTGAAGGTGTGAATGAGGCCATCGATGTCCTCACCATGTGGATCGCAGAGCTGCTTCCAGGCGGTGGCTTCAAAACAGCCCTTTAGAGTGTCCATTGTCTCCTCAGACCATAACTCCACAGTGTGCATGGCCGGAGGTTGTCTGTGCACTAGGGGTTTGTACACCGGTCGGAGATGAACCAAGTTGTGATCCGATCTCCCAAGTGGGGGGAGTTGTGATGAGGTGTACGCCTCCTTAGTGTTTGCGTAGAACAAATCCAGTGTTTTATTGTCTCTAGTGTGGCATGTGACATACTGGGTGAAAGTGGGCAGAATGGGAGACAGTGAAACGTGGTTGAAATCGCCTGAGATGAGGAGAAGAGCATCTGGGTGTTCTGTCTGCAGCCTGCTGGTTACTGAATGGATGACGTCACGCGCTGTCCCAGCGTTCGCCGTCGGATTTGCATAAACAACAATGCAGATCACGTGTGAGTGTTCTCTCGGGAGATATGTAGGCCTCATGCTAACAGCTAGCAACTCAATGTCTTTGCTGCAGTGTCGTTGTTTAACAGTGATATGTCCCGGTCTGCACCAGTTGTTGTTAACATACATTATCACTCCACCGCCCCTAGTTTTGCCACTCTCTGGTGTTCGGTCAGCTCGTATCATGTGAAAACCCTCCAGCTCAATGTTAGCATCTGCTGCTAGTTCAGTTAGCCACGTCTCAGTAAACAAAAGGAGAGAGCACTCCCGGTAAGTGCTATCATAACGGGAGATAGCCGCTAGCTCATCTAACTTTCCCAGTATCGACCGTACATTTCCCATGACAACAGATGGAAGGGAGGGTCTGTACCTTATATTTTTTGTCCTCCGCCTTACTCCAGCCCGGCAGCCGCGGCGTTTTCGCCTCAGTTCTCTCGGTATGTCGAGTTTTTCCAGTGGGACCGGGTGGCGGTTAAATGCTAGCAGCTCTTCCCTGTTGTATCGTATCCTGCTATAAACAGTGGCTCCGTCCACCGGCTCAGGAGACATTTGGGACGATCTGTGTGTCCGTGATATAAGTGGGGTGAAAAAAAAAAGTGATCAAAAGAGAGAGGAAGGGAAAAAAAACTCGGAATCGAGCCGCTGTTGCAAAAGGCAGCAGACTGGTGTGGCGCCGAGAGGAAATGCGTCCTTTGTGATTTTTTTGCTTTCTAATAGGGGTTTGAGAAGGGCTTTTAGCATTTTTTTCTTTTCTTCTGTGGGGTTTGTTTTAATGATTTCATATGTGCTGCTGTCTGCCAACATGGTTTCCATCTGTTTTTTGTATGTTTCCGTGTCCAAAATTACTGTTGTTCTGCCTTTATCTGCTGGGAGGATTGTGATCGTTTTATCTGTCTTGAGTGAGTTTAATGCTTTTTCTTCTTTTCTTGTAACGTTGCTTTGTGGTAGTTTGGCCGTTTTGAGGATTCCTGCGACTGTGTTCCAGAGTGATGCCTTTTCTCCTTGGTCCTGGATTTTTTCGCATGCCAGTTCTGTTGCAAGGATGGATTCTTCATGGGGGATTCTGGCTGGTGTGATGGCGAAATTCAGTCCTCTGCTCAGCACTGTTTTCTCCGTGTCCGTGAGTGTGCGTTGTGATAAGTTTTTGACCCACTTAGTGTTCATTTCCGTGTGTGTTTGTCTTCGTCCGTTCTTCCTTTCTGTGAGTTTTTTTTTGTTTTTTCAATTGGCGGTTTTTTGTTGTAATGAATTCTTGTTCGTGTGCGTGTTTTAATTGTGCTTTTATCTGTTCCTGCGTTTCCTGGTCGGTTGGGTAGTGTTGCTTGAACATGTCCGTTTCCTCCTTGATTTGGTTGTTGATTTTGTCCACTTTATTTGCCGTTATTCTTATACGTTCTTTGATGAGGTCTTTCTGTGCTTTGTTGATATTTTTTTCTGCGTTTTTGGTCGGGATTGGATTTCTTATATTGAGGCTTACTGGTGTGACATCCTCATCTCTGCAACGGAGGTTAAATCGCAGGTGGTTTCTGAAGCGTGCCCGTGTTTTCTCCAATTTCTCCAATTTCCAAGAGTCAGCTGATTGCTGCCAGATAAATGTCACCTGGCAGCAATCAGCTGACTCTTCTGACGAAGGCTGCAGTGCAGTTGAAACATGTAAAGAAGGTAAAGACATCTTTCTATTTTATTTTTTGTCTTTTATATGAACAAAAGATAAATAATTAAAAGAAGGCAAAATGAACCTATTTGATGTAAACTGTAATACTGTTTATTCCATCTAGCTGCAATGCTCCTGCACTGTATATATATCTGTCTACATATGTATATTCATCTACTGCTTTGGCTAACCAGTTCTTATCTTATTTACTATTGCTCTGCGTGCTGCTACTCATTTGCTGCTGTAATCCTGGAATTTGTCCATTGTGGGACTAATAAAGGCTTATCTCATCTTACTGAAAAAAAAACCACGTATTCAGCAACTACACCATTTATTCATCACATTGATTGTTTTCACACAGGTTTTGCTGTTTAGTTTTGCAGAGGAAGGACGAGGTAAAACTCGTTCAAAACTTGCTAAAAACTACAAGTCCCAACATTCCTCGCCAGCAAATGGCCACAGTGAACTGCGCATGCACCCGGAAACTCCCGCCAGAGGAACATACTGAGCAATCCACCAATACTGGGTGAACCAATGTGCACCTTTTTTGCCCATCTGTTTTCTTCCTCTGCTACTAAACAGCAAAAGCTTCTGTTAGTCTAGATTGTCATTATGTTCATGTACCTCCATTGCTTCTGCCATTTAAAACGTCTGCCACCATGCTGTTCTTCTGTTTGGATTGCAGCTGTTCAAATCAGGTTGGTGGCTCTTGGCTGCCACCGACAGCACGGGCATGAAACTGCAGATTATTTTCACTGTGCATGCGTGAACTCCAAAACTACTGGACAGATTTGGATGAAATTTTTACCACAGGTGGTCCTTGGGCTAGAGAGGAACCCAGAACATTTTGGTGGTGGTCCGAGAATGCATACCTCCACCAAGGCTCTGGGACCCAGGCATCAGGACCTTGTTGCTTCCGTTCTATTTAGTGTCCCATACATTGCTGTGAGTCAGTATGTAGAGTATCAGAACCTGGCTGACCTAAACAGAATAAGAGCTGTAATTCATTTTATTAGTTAGTTAGTTAATTGGTTTATTTGTCAGGGACCAGCCATTCATTTTGTTAAATTACGTTTGTTTACTTTGCAATGGAAAGTCAAATTGGCTGCTGTAAAAAAATCCTATGTGTTCTAAAGATGAACAATGTGTTTATCTGACCACATGACACCCATTTTAGCTTCCCTTCACTGGCTGCCTGTGCACTTTAGGGTTCATTTTAAAATTCTTTTCTTTTTCATTCTTTTTATTTTCATTTTAAATCATTAAATGGCCTTGCCCCGCCTTACCTCTCTGAGCTTCTTCACTCTTACACTCCTGCTCGGTCTGTCAGCTCAGTTGATCAGCTGCTCCTGGAGATACTGAGATGGAAGAGGAAGCTCAGAGAGGACAGAGCTTTTTCTGTTGCTGCTCCTAAACTGTGGAACAGTCTCCCTTTGCCTATCAGACAGGCTCCTTCACTGTCATTTTTAAAAGTTATCTAACATCAACTCTTTTTTTTTTGATTTTGTATACTTTATTGATCCCCAGAGGGGAAATTGAGGGCATCCACCTGGATGGATGAAGCAGCCACGGTACGGCGCTATCCCTTAACCATTCACACACACATTCACACCTAGGGCCACTTTAGAGTCTCCAGTTAACCTAACCTGCATGTTTTTGGCCTGTGGGAGGAAACCGGAGAAATCCCGGAGTAAACCCACACAGATACGGGGAGAACATGCAAACTCCACACAGATCACTGTTGGTCAGGGGCTGGAATCGAACCAGGGATCCCATGGCCAAGGGTGAGTTGCTGTGCTGGTGCAGTGCTAACCACTGCGCCACCGCACCGCCCATCTTATCCAACTTATCGTCCTATTTTTACTCCTTAGTCTTCAGCCCATAATGACATATTGATTTTACTTGTTTTATTACTTTTATTATATGATTGTCATTTTTACCTGTTTTGTTTTATACTTTTTTAGTTGCATTCTATTGTCTTGTGAATTTTTATGTCTTAAATGTCCTCATTTTATCTATTCCTGATGTACAGCACTTTGCATCAGCTGTAGTTTTTAAAGTGCTTTAGAAATAAAGTTTGATTGAATGATTAAAATGTACAGCACAACTCTCCCCAATTAAACATTGCCTTAATGTAACATGAATGTCCTTGGAGTGATGAGCAGCTTTCCTTCAACCGGGTATGCAGCAAGGGAGGGTGTAGTCATTCAGACTGTCAGGGTCAACAATCACAGTCACTGCAGCGTCTCTTTAGGCAAGCTTGGTTTGAAATGTCTTCAATCTTCATAAATACAGACAAGACCTGATGATCTCCGATGATGGCCATGATGCTGTTTATAATGCTGTATTATTCCTCCCTGCCTTTTAATGGAGAATGCACAAAACTTACATTTCCAGCTCATGAAGTGTAGCTACGTGCTCGTTGACATCTGTGAACAGAAAAAATAAAACTGAATCACAATTTGAGCAGTGTGGCAAACAAAATTGAGCCTAATAATACAGTTGCAGTAACCCAAGAATTGCAACCCGTAAGGCAGTTAAAATATTCATCTTTTCTACGGTGGTGTGAAAAAGTGTTTGCCCCCTTCCTGATTTCTCATTTTTTTGTATGTTTGTCACACTTAAATGTTTCAGATCATCAAACAAATGTAAATATTAGACAAAGATAACACAAGTAAACACAAAATGCAGTTTTTAAATAAAGGTGTTTATTATTAAGGGTAAAACAAATCCAAACCTACATGGCCCTATGTGGAAAAAGTGATTGTCCCACCTGTTAAAACAATTAACTGTGGTTTATCACATCTTTGGAAAGCTGAGTATCAAGTCTGGATGAACCACCAAATTTTGATGACCTAATGGCAGCTATCAGGACAACACAGGATGGTAAAGCTCCAGGAAGGGATGGAATTCCAGCAGAAGTGTGGAAATTTGGTGGCGTTCAGCTGACCAACTGCCTGCACAAGCTCATCCAAGAGATATGGGATGCCCAGAAAGTACCTCGAGACTGGAAGGATGCAAGTATTGTGCCTTTGTTCAAGAAAGATGACAGGAAAGATTGTGGAAATTACCGAGGTATATCATTCTCTCATGTGTACTACTGAACAGACTCAATGAACACATCTCGCAGAATGTACTACCGGAAACCCAGTGCAGCTTTAGAAGTGGAAGAAGCACAATGGACATGATTTTCTGCTTGAAACAGGTTCGAGAAAAGTGTATCGAGCAGAACATGCCGCTTTATGTAGTCTTCATAGACTTCAGTAAAGCCTTCGATACTGTTTTGCGACAAAGACTTTGGCAGGTACACAAGAAATATGGCTGTACAGAGATGTTTGTCAGCCTGATCGAGGCACTCCATACAGGTATGCAAGCAAACGTGGCAATGAGTGGTTCAGTATCTAAAGACTTTTCAGTAAGCAACAGGGTGAAACAAGGGTGTGTGCTGGCACCTAACCTCTTCTTGCTATATCTGGCAGCCATGCTTTAGGTGGCCTTCAAAGACACTTCAGAAGGAGTATACATTCAAACAAGGAAAGAAGCAGACTTGTTCAGTGTGGCACAATTTAAAGCCAAGAGTAAGACATCGATAAAGGTAGTAAGAGAAATGCTCTTTGCCAATGACAGTGCTCTAGTTACACACAGTGCGGAAGATATGCAATCTTTAGTGGAGAAATATGCAAGAGCAGTTAGCCAATTCAGCCTCCAAATCAACATCAAGAAGACAGAGTGCCTTTATCAACCACCAAAGTTCCAATTATCAACATCACTACCCGAAGAGATCAGCATTGGTACAGAGCCACTAGTCAAGTGCAAGACTTTCAAGTATCTAGGGAGAACTGTTTCAGAGAATGCTAGGCTGGAGGATGAACTATCTCTCAGAATGGGAAGAGCAAGCGCTGTTTGGAAACTTGAGGGGGAGACTGTGGAACAGTCGACGTGTCTATCCGTGTGAAATGCAAAGTGTACAGAGCAACAGTACTGGCTACTGGAGGACAAGCTGCAACAGAGCGACATCAGCGGGGTCTGGAGAAACCTCAAAACCATCTCGGGGCTCCAGAATACCTCCCCCCAGGCCACAGGGGGCAGGGAGTGGGTGAACAACCTGAATCTGTTTTTCAATAGATTTGACCAACCGCCCTCCCCCCTGACTGCACAACAACCACTGCTGCCTCTAAAGAAATCAAGTCCTGCTGCCCACTCCCCACTCCACCAACACCCCCCCACTCCCAACACACAGCCCCCCATCCTGACCCTGACCAGGACCCAGGTGAGGACGGAGCTGAGGAAGATCAAGGCGAGGAAGGCGCCGGGACCGGACGGCATCAGCGCAAAGCTCCTCAAGTCCTGTGCAGACCAGCTGTGTGGGATTGTGACGTATATCTTCAACATGAGCCTGAAACTGGGGAGGGTACCACAGCTGTGGAAAACATCTTGTGTGGTACCTGTACCAAAAACTTCCCACCCCAAAGACCTGAACAGCTACAGACCGGTGGCCTTGACGTCCCACTTGATGAAGACCCTGGAGAGACTGCTCCTTGCTCACCTCCGCCCCCTGGTGGAACCAGCGATGGATCCACTCCAGTTCGCCTACCAGCATGGCATTGGGGTGGAGGATGCGGTGATCTTCCTCCTTCACCGTTCTCTGTCCCACCTGGAGAAGCCCGGGAATATGGTGAGGATCATGTTCTTTGACTTCTCCAGTGCTTTCAACACCATCCAACCGATGATCCTGAAGGACAAGCTGCTGCGCGCAGGGGTGGACCAGCACCTGTCATCATGGATCCTGGACTACCTGACGAACCGGCCTCAGTTTGTGAGAACCCGGGACTGTGTGTCCGACACGATCATCAGTAGCACGGGGGCCCCCCAGGGAACGGTGCTGGCTCCCTTCCTGTTCACTCTTTATACTGCGGACTTCTCACACAACACAACACACTGCCATCTACAGAAGTTCTCTGATGACTCTGCGATCGTTGGCCTCATCTCCAATGGAGATGAAGCTGAGTACAGAGGGCTTATCCAGGACTTCGTGGACTGGTGCCATCGGAACTGCCTCCAGATCAACGCGAGGAAAACTAAGGAGCTGGTGGTGGACTGCCGCAGGCATGGGCAGCCCCTCACAGTACCAGTAAATATACAGGGAACAGACATCGAGATGGTGACATCCTATAAGTACCTGGGTATTCATCTGAACAATAAACTAGACTGGTCACACAATACTGATGCACTCTACAAGAAGGGACAGCGCAGGCTGTTCCTGCTGAGGAGACTCAGGTCTTTTGGTGTACAAGGGGCGCTGCTGAAGTCATTCTATGACACGGTGGTGGCATCAGCCATCACTTTTGGAGTGGTCTGCTGGGGCAGTGGCATTACTGCAGCCGATAGGAAGAGACTGAACAAACTGATTAAGAAAGCTAGCTCTGTCCTGGGGCAGCGCCTTGATCCGATGGAGGAGATAGGAGAGAGAAGGACGGTGGCTAAACTGTCATCTCTGCTGGAGTCCGAGTTCCACCCTATGCAGGACATACTGAATGCACTGAGGAGCTCATTTAGCAGCAGACTACATCATCCCAGGTGCACAACCGAGAGGTTTCGTAGGTCCTTCCTACCAACGGCTGTCAGACTGTACAACCTAAGCAGGGCTGCTCGCAGAGATAGCAAAAAGACGTAACAAACTAATAGTTTTTTGAATGCAAAAGATGCAATAGACTTACACAATGGTCCCCTCCGGCATACAACTAGGAACATACCGGTCGCTATGGAGGGTGAGAATATGTATGGGCACATAATCATACCATGTAGGATAACTAAGTAGACGGTTATGCTGTTTCATTCCATCTAGCAACAATGCTCTGCACTGTGTGTGTTTATATATTTGCATATTTATTCCATCTAGCTACAATGCTCAGCACTGGGTGTGTTTATATATTTATATATCTACATATTATTCCATCTAGCTACATTTCTCCGCACTGTGTGTGTTTATATACTTGCATATTTATTCCACCTAGCTGCAATGCTCCGTACTGTGGGTGTTTATATATTTACATATTTATTCCATCTAGCTACAATGCTCTGCACTGTGTGTTCATATATTCATATATTTATTCCATCCAGCTACAATGCTCTGCACTGTGTGTCTGTGTGTGTGTGTATATATATATATTTTATAGTAATACGTACATATGTTTATTAGCTGCTCTTGCTTGCTTGTTTTTTTTCTTGCCTTCTGATTGTTGCTCTGAGTGTTGCTATCCCTGTGCTGTTGCAATCCTGGAATTTCCCCGTTGTGGGACTAATAAAGGCTTATCTTATCTTATCTTATCTTACTCTATTTTACGGTGCTGAAACTTGGACTGCCTACAGAGTGCAGGTGAAGAAACTCCACGCATACATGATGAGACACCGTTGAGCCATAATGAACATCTCATGGAAAGACAAGATAACCAACATAGAAGTGTTGAAACGAGCTGGTCTACCATCAATGGAGGACATGCTAATACAGATGAACCTGAGATGGCTCGGACATGTTGAGAGGATGGACCACCAGTGTCTCCCTCGGCAGTTACTCTACTCACAGTTATGTGAGGGCAAACGCAATCAGGGTAGACCAAGGCTCAGATTTAAAGACACTGTAAAAAGAAACTTGAAGAAGTTGGATATAGACAGGAGTTCCTGGCAGCGGAAGGCTAAGGACAGAGCTGTGTGGAGGAATCTGATCAAACCTAAATGAAACTTTCATTTAGGTCATTGTCGCCCACGACAGACTGCTATGATGATGATGATGGAAAGCTGACTTCAATTTCTCTAGCCACACCCAGGCCTGATTACTGCCACAACTGTTCTCAATCAAGAAACCACTTAAATAGGACCTGCCAGACAAAGTGAAGTAGGCCAAAAGATCCTCAAAAGCTAGGCATCATGCTGAGATCCAAAAAAGTTCAGGAACAAATGGGAAACAAAGTAATTGAGATCTATCAGTCTGGAAAAGGTTATAAAGCCATTTCTAAAGCTTTGGGACTCCAGCGAACCACAGTGAGAGCCCATCCATCCATCCATCCATCCATCTTCTTCCACTTAATGCTTAATCCTTTTTGGGTCACGGTGGGGGGGGGGGGGCTGGAGCCTATCCCAGCATGTTTGGGCGAGAGGTAGGGTCCACCCTGGACAGATCACCACTCCATCGCAGGGCCAACACAGAGAGACAGACAGCCATTCACTTCCACATTCAAACCTAAGGACAATTTAGAATCCCCAGTTTGAGGCCAATTAACCTAACTTGCATGTTTTTGGCATGTGGGAGGAAACCGGAGAAATCCCAGAGTAAACCCACGCAGACATGGGGAGAACATGCAAACTCCACACAGATCACTGTTGGTCGGGGGCTGGGATCGAACCCAGGATCCCCAGGCCAAGGGTGAGTTACTGTGGTACCGCAGTGCTAACCACTCCGCCACCGCACTGTGAGAGCCATTATCTACAAACGGTGAAAACATGGAACAGTGGTGAACCTTCTCAGGAGAGGCTGGCCGACCAAAATTACCCCAAGAGCGCAGCGACAGCTCATCCAAGAGGTCACAAAAGATCGCATAACAACATCCAAAGAACTGCAGGCCTCACTTGCCTCAGTTAAGGTCAGTGTTCATGACTCCACCATAAGAAAGAGCCTGGGCAAAAATGGCCTGCATGGCAGAGTTCCAAGACAACAACCACTGCTAAGGAAAAAGAAACATAAAGGCTCGTCTCAGTTTTGCCAGAAAACATCTTGATGATCCCCAAGACTTTTGGGAAAATACTGTGTGGACTGACGAGACAAAAGTTGAATTTTTTGGAAGGTGTGTGTCCCATTACATCCGGCATAAAGGTAACACAGCATTTCAGAAAAGGAACATCATACCAACAGTAAAATATGGTGGTGGTAGTGTGATGGTCTGGGGCTGTTTTGCTGCTTCAGGACCTGGAAGACTTGCTGTGGTAAATGGAACCATGAATTCTGCTGTCTACCAAAAAATCCTGAAGGAGAATGTCCGGCTATCTGTTTGTGACCTCAAGCTGAAGCGCACTTGGGTTCTGCAACAGGACAATGATCCAAAACACACCAGCAAGTCCACTTCTGAATGGCTCTCTAGCAAACTTCAGACGGGCCTGGACATGTACTGGCTTAAGCAGGGGGACACGTCTGGCACTGCAGGATTTGAGTCCCTGGCGGCGTAGTGTGTTACTGATGTAGCCTTTGTTACTTTGGTCCCAGCTCTCTGCAGGTCATTCACTAGGTCACCCCGTGTGGTTCTGGGGTTTTTGCTCACCGTTCTCGTGATCATTTTGACCTCACGGGGTGAGATCTTGCGTGGAGCCCCAGATCGAGGGAGATTATCAGTGGTCTTGTATGTCTTCCATTTTCTAATAATTGCTCCCATAGTTGATTTCCTCATACCAAGCTGCTTACCTATTGCAGATTCAGTCTTCCCAGCCTGGTGCAGGTCTACAATTTTGTTTCTGGTGTCCTTTGACAACTCTTTGGTCTTGGCCATAGTGGAGTTTGGAGTCTGACTGTTTGAGGTTGTGGACAGGTGTCTTTTATACTGATAACGAGTTCAAACAGGTGCCATTAGTACAGGTAACGAGTGGAGGACAGAGGAGCCTCTTAAAGAAGAAGTTACAGGTCTGTGAGAGCCAGAAATCTTGCTTGTTTGTAGGTGACCAAATACTTATTTTACCGAGGAATTTACCAATTAATTCATTAAAAATCCTTCAATGTGATTTTCTGGATTTTTTTTCTCATTTTGTCTCTCATAGTTGAGGTATACCTATGATGAAAATTGGAGACCTCGCTCATCTTTTAAGTGGGAGAACTTGCACAATTGGTGGCTGACTAAATACTTTTTTGCCCCACTGTATGTAAACTGGTTGAGCAAACTCCCAGCAACCCTCAAGAATCCTTGAGAGGGTAAAGAATTGGTCCCATGTGCCACGGCTAGAATGAAAACCACACTGCTCCTCCTGAATCCGAGGTTCGACCAACAGCCAGACTCTCCTCTCCAGTACCTTGGCATAGACCTTCCCAGGGAGGCTGAGGAGTGCGATCCCTCTAAAATTGGAGCACACCCTCCGGTCCCCCTTTTTAAAGAGGGGAACCACCACCCCGGTTTGCCATGCCAAAGGCAATGTCCCCGACCTCCACACAATGTTGCATAGGCGTGTCAACCATGAAAGCCCTACAACATCCAGGGCCTTGAGGTACTCAGGGCGAATCTTGTCCTACCCCGGGGCCCGGCCACAAAAGAGATTTTTAACCACCTTGGTGACCTCAGCCCCTGTGATGGGCAAGTCGTCCCCCTCATCCAAAAACCCTGCTTCCTCTGTGGAAGACGTGTCAGTGGAATTGAGAAGATCCTCAAAGTATTCCTTCCACCGCCCAACGATATCCCCAGTCGAAGTCAGCAGCGCCCCATCTGCACCATACACAGTGTGGACAATGAGCTGCTTCCCCCTCCTGAGCTGCCGAACAGTTTCCCAGAATGTCTTCGATGCTGACCGAAAGTCTTGTTCTATGGCCTCACCAAACTCCTCCCACACCCAAATTTTTTCTTCAGCAACCATTCGAGCCGCACTCCACTTGGCCTGCCGGGGACACCTCAGCTGCTTCGGCAGTCCCACAAGCCAACCAAGCTTGATAGAACTCCTTCTTCAGTTTAATGGCCCCCCTCACCACTGGTGTCCACCACTTGGGACAGCAGTGGCTCAGGAGGTAGAGCAGGTCATCCAATAACCGTATCGTTGGCGGTTCGAATCCTGCTCTCCCCGGATATCCTGCCGTTGTGTCCCTGGGCAAGACACTTCACCCCCAATTGCTCCTGGTGGGTCTGGAAGCGCCATGTTAGGTAGCATGCCGCCATCAGTGTGTGAATGTGTGTGTGAATGGGTGGATAGCAGGATCTGTAAAGCGCTTTGGTCATCAAGAGATGAGAATAAAAGTGCTATATAAGTGAATGCCATTTACCATTTACTTGGTTTGGGGGTTGCCACCACGAGATGCATCGATGACCTTGAAGCTCTGGGCAGCCGCTTCAACAATGGAGGTGGAGAACATGGCCCATTAAGACTCCATGTCTCCAGACTCCCTCGGAATGTGGTTGAAGATCTTCCAGAGGTGGGATTTGAAAACCTCCCGGACAGGGGCCTCAACCACACATACCCAGCACACCCTCACTATACGTTTGGGTCTATCAGGTCTGAATGGCATCCTCCTCTGCCATCGGCTCCAACTCTCCACCAGATGGTGATCAGTTGACAGCTCTCCACCTCTTTTTACCCCAGTGTCCAAGACATACGGTTGCAGGTCTGATGACACGATAACAAAATCGATCATTGACCTGCGACCTAGGGTTTCCTGGTGCCAGGTGCACATGTGGACACCCTTATGCCTGAACATGGTGTTTGTTATGGACAAACTGTGGTTCGCACAGAAGTCCAATAACTGAACACCACTCGGGTTCAGATCGGGCAGGCCATACCTCCCAATCCCCCCCCCCCTCATGGATTCACTGTCATTGCCCATGTGCACATTGAAGTGCCCCAGTAGGACAATGGTGTCTCCAAGAGGAGCACCCTCCAGCACCCCAGTCAGAGGCTCCAAAAGGGATGGTTACTCTGAACCATCATTTGATGCATAGGCACAAATGATGGTCAGGACCCGTTTCCCAACCCGAAGGCGCAGGGAAACAACCCTTTCGTCCACTGGGGAAAACTCCAATATAGAGGCCACAAGGTGGGGGGATACAAGAATACCCACCCCTGCTCGTCGCCTCTCGCCCGTGGCAACTTCACAGTAGACCAAGCTCCAGCCCCTCTCCAGGAAACTGGTTCTTGAACTGGAGCTGTGTGTTGAGGTGAGGCCAACTATATCTAGCCAGTATCGCTCAACCTCATGCACCAGCTCAGGCTCCTTCCCCACCAGAGAGGTGACAGTCCACATCCCAAAAGCCAGTTTACGAAGTGTGGAATCAGACCACCAAGGTCTCTGCCTTCAACCGCCACCTGATCCACGTAGTACTGGACCCCCATGGTCCCTCCTACAGGTGGTGAGCCCACTGGAGGGCGGACCCATGTAACTCCTTCCCGGCCAGAAACACAGCCACCTGACGCAGGTGCCTGCCCCCCCCCCCCCCCCCAGGCCTGGGGCCCCAGTAACCCCATACCAGACAGGGTACACTGAATCCTTATTTTAGCATTCATCATGAGAGTCTGTTGGATTGTTCTCAGTCTGGCCCTTCACCCAGGACCAGTTTATCTTGGGTTACCCTACCAGAGGCAAACTGCCCCGGACAACATAGCTCCTGGGATCACTAGGGCACACAAACCCCGCAACACGATAAGGTGACGATCCATGAGGGGTGTCTTAACATCAGTGTATTTTATTATTTACATCAATGAAATTGACAACACAGTATCTGGTAGTAAACATTTAACGGATAATAAATTATTATAATCTGTATTCCAATAATCAAGATGAAGAGATTTATTTAACTGATTTTTGTTACTGTTTTTTGGCACAATTGAATTTAATTATATTAAGAGATGCTTTTTTCCAGTTTATAATGTAATAAAATTCTACAGTTTGTACAATTAACAGCAAAAGCACTTCTAAAGGAACAGAACTACAGTGGTGTGAAAAAGTGTTTGCCCCCTTCCTGATTTCTCATTTTTTGTATGTTTGTCACACTTAAATGTTTCAGATCATCAAACAAATTTAAATATTAGACAAAGATAACACAAGTAAACACAAAATACAGTTTTTAAATGAAGATGTTTATTATTAAGGGTAAAAAAAAATCCAAACCTAAATGGTCCTGTGTGAAAAAGTGATTGCCCCATAAACCTAATAACTGGTTGGGCCACCCTTAGCAGCAACAACTGCAATCAAGCATTTGCGATAACTAGCAATGAGTCTTTTACAGCGCTGTGGAGGAATTTTGGCCCACTCATCTTTGTAGAACTGTTGTAATTCAGCCACATTGGAGGGTTTTTGAGCATGAACCGCCTTTTTAAGGTCATGCCAAAGCATCTCAATCGGATTCAGCTCAGGACTTTGACTAGGCCACTCCAAAGTCTTCATTTTGTTTTTCTTAAGCCATTCAGAAGTGGACTTGATGGTGTGTTTTGGATCATTGTCCTGATGCAGAACCCAAGTGCGCTTCAGCTTGAGGTCACGAACAGATGGCAAGACATTCTCCTTCAGGATTTTTTGATAGACAGCAGAATTCATGGTTCCATTTACCACAGCAAGTCTTCCAGGTCCACAAGCAGCAAAGCAGCCCCAGACCATCACACTACCACTACCATATTTTACTGTTGGTATGATGTTTCTTTCTTTTCTGAAATGCTGTGTTCCTTTTACGCCAAATGTAATGGGACACACACCTTCCAAAAAGTTCAACTTTTGTCTCATCAGTCCACAGAGTATTTTCCCAAAAGTCTTGGAGGTCATCAAGATGTTTTCTGGCAAAACTGAGACAAGCCTTTATGTTATTTTTGCTCAGCAGTGGTTTTTGTCTTGGAACTCTGCCATGCAGGCCATTCTTGCCCAGTCTCTTTCTTATGGTGAAGTCATCAACACTGACCTTAACTGAGGCAAGTGAGGCCTGCAGTTCTTTGGATGCTGTTGTGGGGTCTTTTGTGACCTCTTGGATGAGTCATCGCTGCGCTCTTGGGGTAATTTTGGTCAGCCGGCCACTCCTGGGAAGGTTCACCACTGTTCCATGTTTTCACCACTTTTGGATAAGGGCTCTCACTGTGGTTTGCTGGAGTCTCAAAGCTTTAGAAATGGCTTTATTACCTTTTTCCAGACTGATAGATCTCAATTACTTTGTTTCTCAGTTATTCCTGAATTTCTTTGGATCACAGCATGATGTCTAGCTTTTGAGAATCTTTTGGTCTGGGCTTCTCTGCTTTAACTGCTGCCTCCGCGACCCGGAACTCTGGAAAAGCGGTAGACAATGGATGGATGGATGGAAAATAATGTTATGAAGTTAGCATTCCAACTTACGGTTGGATGGTTGGTAACCATCCTGTAACTGCCAAGAATTCTGTTCCAATGCATCACCTCTATAGGCCAGAAAATCCCTTTAAGTCTGTGGGAAAACTGTTTTGACCCTCAGATCAGCAGTCCTTTTTTGACATGGGAATAAAATGTAGCTGTGAAGCTCCAAACAAACATTCATGTACAAACACTTTCTCTCCCATTTACCTTTACGGCCATTTTGGATTTCAGTGTGTATGTGCATCAGCTGAACATTGACCACAACAAATGAAATGTTAAAGTCATGGGCTTTATTTCTCCATTTTTTAGAAGGCACACACTGACATGAGTAAACACAGAAATTGTGCTATTATTAGTTTCTTAACCTTAAAACCATCTCTGGGCTCCAGAATACCTTCGCCCAGGCCATGGGGGGCAGGGAGTGGGCGAACCATCTGAACCTGTTTTTTAATAGGTTTGACCAACCCCCCCCCCCCCGACTGCACAACAACCACTGCTGCCTCTAAAGACATCAAGTCCTGCTGCCCACACCCCACTCCACCAACACCCCCCCCCACTCCCAACACACAGCCCCCCAACATGACCCTCACTAAAACCCAGGTGAGAACGGAGCTGAGGAAGATCAAGGTGAGGAAGGACTCGGGACCGGACAGCATCAGCGCAAAGCTCCTCAAGTCCTGTGCAGAGCAGCTGTGTGGGATTGTGGAGCTCATCTTCAACCTAAGCCTGAAGCTGGGGAGGGTACCACAGTTGTGGAAAACATCTTGTGTGGTACCTATACCAAAGACTTCCCGCCCCAAAGACCTGAACAGCTACAGACCAGTGGCCCTGACGTCCCACATGATGTAGACCCTGGAGAGACTGCTCCTTGCTCACCTCCACCCCCTGGTGGGACCAGCGATGGATCCACTCCAGTTCGCCTACCAGCATGGCATTGGGGTGGAGGATGCAGTGATCTTCCTCCTTCACCGTTCTCTGTCCCACCTGGAGAAGCCCGGGAATGCGGTGAGGATCATGTTCTTTGACTTCTCCAGTGCTTTCAACACCACCCAACCGATGATCCTGAAGGACAAGCTGCTGTGCGCAGGGGTGGACCAGCACCTGTCATCATGAATCCTGGACTACCTCACTAACCGGCCACAGTTTGTGAGAACCCGGGACTGTGTGTCCGACACTATCATCGGTAGCATGGGGGCCCCCCAGGGAATGGTTTTGGCTCCCTTCCTGTTCACCCTTTATACTGCAGACTTCTCACACAACACAACACACTGCCATCTACAGAAGTTCTCTGACGACTCTGCGATCGTCGGCCTCATCTCCAACGGAGATGAAGCTGAGTACAGAGGGCTTATCCAGGACTTCATGGACTGGTGCCATCGGAACTGCCTCCAGATCAACGCGAGGAAAACTTAAGGAGCTGGTGGTGGACTGCCGCAGGCAAGGACAACCCCTCACAGCACCAGTAAACGCACAGGGAACAGACATTGAGATGGTGACATCCTACAAGTACCTGGGTGTTCATTTGAGCAATAAACTAGACTGGTCACACAATACTGAAGCACTCTACAAGAAGGGACAGCACAGGCTGTTCCTACTGAGGAGGCTCAGGTCTTTTGGTGTAAAAGGGGCGCTGCTGAAGACATTCTATGACACGGTGGTGGCATCAGCCATCACGTTTGGAGTGATCTGCTGGGGCAGTGGCATTACAGCAGCCGATAGGAAGAGACTGAACAAACTGATCAAGAAAGCTAGCTCTGTCCTGGGGCAACGCCTTGACCCAGTGGAGGAGGTAGGAGAGAGAAGGATGGTGGCTAAACTGTCATCTCTGCTGGAGTCCAAGTCCCACCCTATGCAGGACATATTGAACGCACTGAGGAGCTCATTTAGCAGCAGACTACATCATCCTAGGTGCGCAACTGAGAGGTTTTGCAGGTCCTTCCTACCAACGGCTGTCAGACTGTATAACCTAAGCAGGGCTGCTCGCAGAGATAGCAAAAAAACGTGACGACCTAATAGTATTGAATGCAAAAGACGCAATAGACTTACACAATGGTCCCCTCCGGTATACAACTAGGACAATATTGGTCGCTACGGAGGGTGAGAATATGTATGGGTACATATTCATACTATGTAGGATAACTAAGTAGACGGTTATGCTGTTTATTCCGTCTAGCTACAATGCTCCGCACTGTGTGTTTATATATTATATATTTATATGTACATATGTATATTCGCTGCTCTTGTTTTCTTGTCTTCTTGATTGTTGCTGTGAGTGTTGCTATCCCTGTGCTGTTGCAATCCTGGAATTTCCCATTGTGGGACTAATAAAGGCTTATCTTATCTTATATTACCTTATCTTCTATCTAAGTTGTCCACAACATACAATGGTGTTCTGCCTGCCATCGCACAATCTCCTGGAGCGATTGGAAAAATGTCATGAGGTGATTCCTCGCAGCTATGGCGGCACTTGTTGATCGGCTCCATGACACAATTTGTAGATCCAGATGTTGGAACACACTCCTGTCCCCCTGAACCACTCTTCACCTCTCGCCTGGTTGAGATACCCCTGTAGCTCCTGTGTCAGCAAAATTTGGGTGGCTGTTTCAGCTGCACTGACTTCATCGGCGTAGGCAGAGTTGCGCAACACTATGTAGGTTTTCACAATCGTCACACCTTTCTCCACGAGGAATTCCAGTGATCGGCCAAAGATTCTCCAGCGTGCCACAAGGATGCCAAATGTATTGTCAGTGACACGTTTGGCTCTGGAGTGGTGGTAGTTGTAGATGCTTTTGTCTAATGACAGGTTCACCTCTGTTGAGCCAAAAAGGAAAGCACACAGAGAAAACATCGGTAATCAGACACACACACACACAGATATATGTGTTTAGACTTTTGTAGACACATGCAAGCAGACAAATCACAAAATACATGGCTGATTCATTATGTCACAACAGAAGTCATGGCAGTAAAAAAAGTCAACTAAACATCGTTGTATTAGCTACTTGAGGATTTAGGTCACAGATCCACACCATCTGCATGCACCCTCTGGTGGTGAAGATTTTTTCAAGAAAATATTCAGTTTAGATATCATAAATTTCATAGGCTGTAACTTGAAAGTGGTATGAGATAATGGCTTACTGTCAATAAGAAAGATATAAAATATGATCCAAAGTTTATGATAGGAGTAAATTTGCGCATCTAATTTGCATAATGTGACGGAAGCCACATCAGATTACATAACTTTTGGTCAAAGTGGACTTTAGACATATTTACACAAAGGATGGTTTTGTTTGTTTTTGTTTTTTTGTTTGTTTTTGTCATCTTCAAAATATATAAACCAGAAAATCAGTAGAATGTAAACAAACTGATTAAAAAAACATCAGACCTACCGCTCGTCATGTGTCACCATGTGGTCATGTGCTTGTCCGAGTGCTGACCCTGGTCCTTATTTTGCCTTCTGTCAGTCATTTTTGCTTTCTCTCCCACATCCAGAAACAGTCACATTTATCTTCTGATTTATTCCACCTCGATTTCGGTTAGATAATGCCACTGAACCGGAAGTATTGTCCTCTCCGTCACCTGCAGCTTCGTCAATGGCGGACGAAAAGTGTTCTGCTCTGGTCCATCGTGTGCTGTCCACAATGTAAATATTTCCCATCAGAAGCTAAATAGTCACTTTTAGAATCATAGTTGGCAAAATTTGGAGCACATGCTTCCTTCCTGTGGAATATATGTTGCACAATTGAATTGGTGAATTCAAAAAGGGCCCAAGTCCACACTTTTTCAATGGGGACTTGGGCCCTTTTTGAATTCACCGATTCAATTGTTTATATGTCTCTTCTTCTGTGCCCCAGAAGTGATATCAGGTTTGACAGGGTTCTGGTTTTGCTGATCTCGGTCCTCCAGTGCAGATCAGTAAGCTATATGTGTCTGCCATCTAGTGATGTGAAATGCTTGGTACATCTGAGTTTATTTTGGGGGGGGGTTTTCAGTCTTTTTGACCAATCACGTGACAGGCGCAGATCTGCAACACCAGCCACAGGAGAGACAGATCATGCAATCAAATGTAATCCTTAAGGAGTTAGCTTCTGCACTTAAAAGAGAGGATATGTATGATGTCACCAAACAGAACTAATGGCAGTTGCAAAACAGAGTGGCAAAAATGAGTAGCAGCATTAGGCTGTATGCTCAGTGAGCCACATGGGGTGGACATAGACAATGTAACCGACTGCATCACAGAATACATCAGATTCTGTGAAAACACAACCATGCCAGCTCAGACCGTGCGCTGTTTCCCCAACAACAAACCATGGATCACCAGTGACCTGAAAGCACTTCTGAACAAGAAGAATGAGGGCTTTTAGGTCTGGAGACAAGCAGGAACTGAGAAGAGTGCAGTGTGAACTGAGAGAGATGCTGAGGAGGTGTAAAGACAATTTCAGTTTAAGTTTAGTTTAACACCAGAAGTCCCAGAGAGGGGCCATTTGGCCTTTTTACCTAGAAAACCCATAAGGGGACCAACAAGAGGCCACAAGAGGGCCAACTTCTGGGACTTCTAGTGTTTTAAGGTTAATGTTTATTTGAAAGGGACAACACATACTAATGAACATTTATACAAATGTAAGTATGCCAGATTTAGCAAAACTGGTAATTTGCATCTGTAGGCCCCCGCCGGGTCACAAAAACACACAATCATACACGAGCAGAACAACTGCAGTGAAACTGTACAAAGTGCAAGAGTTAAGGTGTTACAAAACAAAATATTCAAATGTCACACGTGAAGTGTTGTGCGTGCGAACACACACATGCACCCAAGCACCTCACAGCAACAACAGACAGCAACAAACAAGAGGCGGGGCATATGTGTGTGATGCACTGGCGCATATATACTGTATTTGCGTATGCCGCAGAGCAACCACTAGTTATAGGTACAGTTTTGGTTGTTTAAAAGCCAATTTTTAAAATGCGTCTTAAAAGTGTTTAGTGTGGCACGTTCTCTGATTGCAGGTGGTACTGTATTGTTATTCCAGATCTTGGTGCTCCTCACTGATAGCACAGATTGAGCAAATGTGGTGCATCTGTGGGGGACCTCACAGTCTCCTCTACTGATTGCTCTGGTGGTTCTAGCGGTGACAGTTGTCAGTTTAACATGTTCTCCCAGTGGTGGTGGTGTGTGTGTGTGGGGGGGGGTACATAGCCATTTTATAGATTGAGCAAGCAAATTTGAGAGTTTTACCATTTTCAAAAGACAGAAGATTGTATTTCTTGGAAATGTGTCAACAATGATATGTGGGATTGTTCTTGTCAAGGATTTTTATGGCTTTTTTTGTATAAAGATTCAATGGGTTTGATTATGGTTACACCAGTGAGTAACCAGTTGGTACAGGAGGAAGTTGGAGGATAACCTCAGGCAAAACAATACTAAGGATGTCTGGACTGGAATGAAACAAATCACTGGGTGTAAGGAGAGAGACAGACACACATTGAGGAGCCTTGAGAGAGCTGATGAGCTGAATCTCTTTTTTAATAGGTTCAACTCACCGTCTGTCACCCCCACAACATAGCCAGACACCCCCACACCCCTTCCCCCCACCGTCCTGTGCAGCACCTCTCTCTCTCACTCGCCCCTCCCCATCCTCTCGGGACAAGAGAACCAGCCCCCACCCCCACATCACTGTGACTACAGACCAGATTAAGAAACAGCTGGAGAGACTCCGTCAGCAAAAGGCTGTGGGCCCTGATGGCATCTCTGCCAGGATCCTGAGGACCTATGCCAACCAGCTAGCTCCGGTACTGAAACACCTGTACAACCTGAGCCTGAGTCTGGAGAGAGTACCCTGCCTGGTTCCTGTCCCCAAGAAGTCATTTCCATCTGACTTGAATGACTATCAACCATTTGCCCTCACATCTCATATGATGAAGGTCCTGGAGAAACTGGTCTTAGCCCACCTGAGGCCGCAGGTGAAGACGTGGCTGGACCCTCTGCAGTTTGCATATCAGCCCCATTTAGGAGTTGAAGATGCTGTCATCTACCTGCTGCAACAAGCCCATCTGCACCTGGATGTTGGAGGAGACACTGTGAGAATCACATTCTTTGATTTCTCCAGTGCCTTTAACACCATCCAGCCACTGCTGCTGGGTGAGAAGCTGCGGGTGATGGGGGTCGACAGCTCTATGATCTCCTGGATTACTGACTACCTGAATGGCAGGCCACAGTTTGTCCGGCTGGTCAGTGTCTTGTCTGATGTGCTGGTTAGTGATACAGGAGCTCCACAGGGGACTGTGCTCTCTCCTTTTCTCTTCAACTTATACACCAATGACTTTCAGTACAACTTGAACTTTCACTGCTGACATGGATTGAAACTGTCCGTGCTTCAGTCTGCTCTTTAGAAAGAAACCTCAAAGGTTTGAATATTTTTTTCTGCACAATTAGAAGAAAAGCCTCTGAGCTCCATGAGGCTTCACCTGCCAAACAAGAATAAATGCTACAGCTCCTCAGCAGTATCTATTCTTGTTTAAATCAGCCTACTCTGTACATTTACTGTTGTTTACAGCCTATTAATGCGGTCTTAGCAGGCAACATGCCTTACAAACACGTTCTCCGCCGGTGCACTGTTCCCTCTGGCTCCCTCACTCTCACTCTCTCCTTGACTGACCACTTGCACACAGAGCGGCACCTAGGTTTCAGTTAGTGCTCCCTCTGCTGGCGAACTCTATAATTGCATTTAAGAATGCGTTTCCAAATACGGCAAATGTGATATAAATAAATAGTTGATTTTTGGAAATGGACTGGTGGGATGCAGTAGATGAGGGGGTGGGCTGCATGCGGCCCACGGGCCACCAGTTGCCCATCCCTGAGTTATATAATTATGGAAATGGCAGTAATTTAAACAGTATAGATTTGATTCTCTTATTTGTTCTAACTCAGGTTTTTGTGTTTTTGTGCGACTTCATATCTCAGTTTGGAAATAAAAATGTTTCTGATGTAAATGATGAAGTAAAATGACCCAGTTTACATCAGGAGGTTGTTTATAGAGGTCGTCTGCACATTGGCTAGACGTTGGCTAGATGTCAGCGTGCTGTCCAGCGTTGGCCTGACGTATGTGTGCTGTTGTGATTGTTTCTCATGTTTCCATCTCTGTCTCCTAATTGAGCTCCTTTTTTCCACAGAATTGTTGATGTTCTCCTGTATTTTCCATTTTTTTTCCCTGATAACCTGTAACGTTTTTTGTTTGTTGGTTCAGAGGTGCGGGTGAGGACTCTGTTTGAGGAGCGGGACCGGCTCCAGGACCAGGTCAGTGTGACGGTGTCCAACCCGTGGCTCCATACACACATGGTCCTGTTACAGCTGCCATGTGGCCTGGACTGTTGACAGAGTTGATGATTGTGATTGGACAGTTGTCCTTCATGTTTATGGATTCTTCCTGATGGATCTTATTTGATGATGCTTTATTTTAATGTGACATGAGGACAAAATAAAGTTCTAAAACTTTATTTAAACATCTCCATGTGGACAGGTGAGACAGCTGAAGATGGAGCTGGACCAGAGACCAAAGGACAGGACTGACGGAGCCCACAATCCAGAGGGGGGCGGTCTGGAGAATGGGATGGACTCTCAACTGCTGGACCTGCAGAGTGAGTCCATGTCCCATGCATCTGCCAGAAGAGACACAGATCCATGTATTTTATACGTTCTCCATACATCCTTTATATGTCCTCCATATGTCCCCTATACATCGAATAGAATAGGCTTTATTGTCATTGTACAGTTGTACAGTACAACCAAATTGTGGAGCTCCACCAGGCTACTGTGCTATAAATTAAGAGAGAAGGATTAGATAAAACACGGTTACAGAACACACGATTAAACACACGACTGAAATAAAAATGGGCCAGGATTCTGGAAATATACACAGGTACGCTAGTGGCTTCACGGGTGCAACTATGTACATAAGAGTGCAGAACACAGAGTAAAATGGCCCAAGAATTATGGAAAATATACGCAGTAGTGGTTTCACGGAGGGGTCAGTATAAATGAAAGTGAGGAGTGCAAAGACAGGTGAGTTATAGTGATAAAAAAAAAGGTCCTCAGTTCTGAGCATGTGAGCGTTCAGAAGGAGGGGGTGGGGGTCTCTGACTGCAGTTCAGATAACCCAGGGGAAGAAACTTTGTCAGTCTGGAGGTGTGGGACCTGATCGATCTGAACCGTCGTCCAGAGGGAAGCAGGTCAGACAGGTGGCGGGTGGGATGGGTGGGATGTGAGGGGTCTCCTGTAATGGCCTTGATCCTTCTGAGACAGGAGGATCTGGAGATGTCTCCCAGGGAGAGCAGAAGGCCACCGATGATTTTTTGGGCGATGTTGATGACCCTCTGCATAGCCTTCCTGTTCTTGGCCGTGGAGCCGGCGTACCACACACCCAGACAGTAGGTGAGCACGCTCTCCACTGAGCAGCGATAGATGGGCAGCAGCAGCTACTGGTCCAGGTTGTTCTTCCTCAGGACATGGAGGAAATACAGCTGCTGCGGGGCTTTCTTCACCAGGACCTTGGTGCTGACAGTCCAGGAGAGGTCAGAGGAGATGTGGGTGCCCAGGAACCTGAAGGTGGGGACGGTTTCCATGCGTTGGCCATTTATGTGGGGGTGGGGGGTCCTGTATGTTCTTCCTGAAGTCCAGTATGAGTTCTTTGGTTTTTTGGACATTCAGTTTCAGGTTCTTTGCTTGGCACCACAGCAGCAGATTCTCTACCTCCACCCTGTATGCCTTCTCATCGTCATCGGTGATGAGCCCAACCAAGGTGGTGTAATCTGCGTATTTCACAATGACAGTGGTTGGGTGGGATAGAATACAGTCAGAGGTGTACAGGGAGAACAGTAGTGGGCTTAGCACGCAGCCCTGGGGGGAGCCAGTGCTGAGGGACAGTGTGGAGGAGTGATGGGGGCCAAGTCTGACTGTGTGTAGGTGGTTAGTGAATTTTTTTTTTTTCCAGGAGCAGGTGGGGGGGATCTGGAGGAGGTGCAGTTTGTTGATCAGGATGTCCGGGATGATGGTGTTGAAAGCTGAGCTGTAGTCCACAAAGAGCATCCTCACGTAGCTCCTTGGGTTCTCCAGGTGGCTTAGCACTCTGTGGAGTGTGGTGGCAATGGCGTCTTCCGTAGACCAGTTTTCCCTGTAGGCGAACTGGTGAGGGGGGAAGACAATCCCTGATGTGCTGGGACACCAGTCGCTCAAAACACTTCATGACTACAGACGTGAGTGCTATGGGTCTGTAGTCATTCAGGCTGTCAATTGCGGACATCTTCCATATGTCCTCCATGTGTCACCCATATGTCCCTATACATGTCCTATCAATGTATTAAATCGATGTATTTTATTAATTCTTGACTTGATGTGATTTATTATTGTCTTCTTATAAATGTCGTCTTTTTCAGGAGATGCTAACAGACAGATCAGTGAGCTGAAGTTTAAACTCGTCAAATCTGAACAGGAAGTCACCGCTCTGGAACAAAATGTAAGAACACCATGTTCTAAAATTGTTTTTTAAGCTTTTTTTTCTTTCCCCCCTGTCCTGTCTATCAGCTAGGTAAGGGATAAGGGGATAAGAACCTGTACTTATATAGTGCTGTTCTAGTCTCAAAGACCACTCAAAGCGCTTCACTAGCACTAACCCTCTATTCTAAGGGCCTATAGGAGACAGATATCTAGTGACAATTTAGAACAACCAGTTAACCTAACATGCATGTCTTTGGATTGTGGGAGGAAACCGGAGCCCCCAGAGTAAACCCACGCAGCACAGGGAGAACATGCAAACTCCACACAGAAAGGTTCCTACCCCTGCCAGCCTGGGGATTTGAACCTGGAACCTTCTAGCTGTAAGGCAACAGTGCTAACCGCTGCACCACCGTACTGCCAGTGAGCAGAACAGAAATGTGCTTCCCTAATTGTGCCAAATAGATTTACTTTGCCAAAAGGAGCTTTGCTCATATTTGATATGTACTGTATATAAGTGTTATTTATCAACTCTTATTGTAATAACTTTTAATACTTTATTTAAATTGTTTTACCCATGGCAGACTCAACAGGGGGGAATGGAGAAGGGAGGGCTGGGGAGGGAGAAAGAAAGAAAAAACAAACAAACTGACACAACTGAAACAAACAGAAGACAAACTGTTCTTCTGAAAAGGTCTCATCACGAGTCTGGTATCTGCACCTGTAAAAGGACATATGTGTGTGTGCATTGACACACAAAGTGAGTGTGCATGTGAGTGGTTTGCCAGTAAACACACAAAGAGGGTAGCAGGCCACAGCAACACCCCCCTCCCCCCAAAACCCTGAGCAAACAAGACAGTGCCACCAGCCCCCACAGAGCACAAATGTCCCAAAGCCACCAAGCCCCAGGACAGCCAGGCAACTGCCCCAGGAAGGATGGCCAGAGGAGGCCAGGCTGCCAAGCGCCCAGTGGGGTGCACCCCCACACCCAGACCAGCCCCCCCCACCCCCAGCGGGGCCAATACCAGGCCCCAGGTGCCGGAAGGCCAATGCCCTCTTTTGGGTTGGAGACTGGCCCACGCCTGTGGCACGGGCGCCCCCAGGCACCCTTTCACACACTGAACCCATGCCCACCCCAGCGCCCTAGACACACGCCCTGGGAGCCCCCAGGCCACCATGCCCAAGGAAGGAAGCAGCAAGGCGTGGGGAACCCCACGGGGGGGCCATTCCCACAGTCCAAGGAAGCCCATGTAGCCAGGAGGTACCAGGAGGTTCCATTCCCTCAGTCCAGCACCCCCTGACCAGCACATACGCTCACACCCTCATGCTTTCACACGCACGCACTCGTACTCACACTCTCACTCACTCTCTCCTTCACCCACTCTTACACTCCCACACTCAGACTCATTCACTCTCACCCACTCCCATACTTGTTCAGTCTCACTCCCATTCCCACTCACCCTCACAGTCGCTCGCACTCACACGTGCTTCCTTCCACTCATGCTCACTCATGTATACACTCTCATTTGTGCTCTGACTCACTCACATTTACTTGTGCTCTCTTTTACACACTCACTCACCCTTAATGCTTGAGGCAGCCGCGGTGCAGAAGCAGTGGGCACGAACATGCTCTAATGCCCGCCAATGGCCAGAGAGGCCGCTGGTGCGGACCAGCAGCTACACCGCCGCCAACCCTCCCCAGGGCAGCTGCAGCCACAGAAACAGCCCACCACCACCAATGCCCGCCCCAAGCAAATGAACAATGGACCCACTGCAAGCGCTCTGAGATACCTCTAGACATGCAAAGCACCACACAAATCCAACCCACCACCATCACCCTCCCACTCTCACTTGCTCTCTCACCGCTCCTTTGAGAGGTGACAGTGCCTCAGGAGGCAGAGCGGGCCACCCCCCCAGCCCACCCCGCTGCCACATCCCCAGGCAAGACACTCCACCCACCCCACCCCCAGCGCCCACAACACCGGGCACGAACGCACACAAATGCCTGGGACTGGTCAGGGAGGTCGCCGGTGCAGTCCAGCTACCATGTCCCCACTAGCCTGCTCCAGAGCGGCCGCGGCCACAGAAGCAGCCCACCACCACCAACGCCGCCCAGAGCGAATGAACAGTGGACCCATCGCAAGCACTCCGAGATGCCGCTCAACATGCAAAGTGCCACACAAATCCAACCCACCACCACCATCACTGCTCAACACTCCCTCACTCTCACTCCCTTGCTCGCACCTATTCACTCACGGCAGCGCCCAGGGATGATGACAACATGACGGGTCCCAAGTCACCAGCCAGGCCCCAGGCCCCCAGCAGAAGAAGGGCAGCAGGGGTGGAGGAAGACCTCCACCTCCCCCATGCACAAATCATGATGGGTGAGTGTTTTTTGTGTGGTGTCATTGGGTGCAGGTGTGTGAACTACCACAGTGCAGCTAAAATTGGGGGGATAGTGTGATAAGTCATCACACCACTGCTGTGGGTAGCAGAGTTCCCATCCCCCCAACCCCTCAGTGTCTACAGTGCAATTACAACTGAGGTGAGGGCGGCCCCACAGCAGTCGTAGACAGAGGGATCCTCTTCACCAACACTGCGTGGCACACACCAACCTCAGAACCCAAAGTGTATCCAGGAAGATGATTGATCCACCCAGAGTTTTTTTTGTAACACTGGGAGGGAGGCGGTTCCAAAGAGAGCCCCCCTTCCCCCAGAAGCCAGCTTCAAAACTGACTCTGGAAGCCACCCACTGCCCCCAGATCCCATCCCAGGGCAAGGGGCGCCTGGCCATGCAACCCAGGACCCGCCGCCACTCTCCAGCACCACAGGCATGATGGGGCAGCCATTTTTTAACCTGGGAGGACACAATCAGAATCATTTTATCTGTTTTCATTTTAAAACTCAAATATGATCCAGATTTTTAAAATGAATTTGATTAAAATAATTTTATGTTGCTGAAGTTTGTGACTGCTGAAGTAAAATGAATCTGAATCATTGACATATTAAAACTTAACCAGGTTTTATTGGTCAGGAAACGGTTTATTAATGTCCATTCCATTTTTTTAATTATTATTTGAACTTCCATATAACAAATATGACAGGTTCATACTGGCTCTCGTCCAATCAGGTGATCCGCTTGGAGGGTCAGGTGACTCGCTACAAGATGGCATCGGAAAATGCCGAAAAAATCGAAGACGAGCTGAAGGTGGAGAAGAGGAAACTGCACAGGGAGGTGAGGCTTTTATTTTGAAATTCAGACCTGAAGAGGGAGGTGAGCCTTTTATTTTGAAATTCAGACCTGAAGAGGGAGTTGAGGCTTTTATTTTGAAATTCAGACCTGCAGAGAGAGGTGAGGCTTTTATTTTGAAATTCAGGCCTGCAGAGCGAGGTGAGGTTCTTATTTTGAAATTCAGGCCTGCAGAGGGAGTTGAGGCTTTTATTTTGAAATTCAGACCTGAAGAGGGAGTTGAGGCTTTTATTTTGAAATTCAGACCTGCAGAGAGAGGTGAGGCTTTTATTTTGAAATTCATGCCTGCAGAGGGAGGTGAGGCTTTTATTTTGAAATTCAGCGGTAATGTGGTTTCCTGTTGTGCAGTTTTTTATCTCATATTTTAAACTTCTTTGTCCTAAATTTACGTCCTTTTACACATAAAATTTTCAGCTTTTTACATTTGGGATTTTTTTCTCATAAATTTCCTTTTTTTGTCTCATTTATTTTTAGTGTAAATCTCATCCTTTCTCAGTAGAACTGAGACTTGTTATTAATATTTTTTCCCACAGCTGCGTTCGGCTCTGGATCGGATCAGCGAGCTGGAGGTGAGTAATAGTCACCTGACCAAACGGCTGGAAAAGATGAAAGCCAATCGGAGTGCCCTATTGGCCCAGCAGTGAGGAGGCAGAGCTTTGACCCCTACGGCCAGAACAGAGACAATCAGACGATGGGAGGAGTTAGCAAAAACAAACAAAAAAGAATGTAAAAAAACAAAAATGGATTATTGACTCATTAACATCTGCTCATACGAATATTTATCTGCTACTACTGGAGGGAAAGATCGTGAATAAACTTGCATCAGGAGAAAAAAATGAATTGGTTTATGTTTATTACAGTGAAACCCACTACAAGACCTGGTGAGGTGGGTGTTAGTAATAAAACAGGTTAAAATGTTTTAGCTCCTCCTCCTGATGGGTTTATTCATACCCGCTTCTTTACCATGACTCCGAATAATCATAGAAGCAACCAGCAGGTTTTAATGAAGGTTTTAAGGAGTTTGAATAAAACTGGTAAGCTTGCTGTGGGAAGCCCCGCCCACCGGCTTCATCAGCATCATTACCTCCAACAGCAAAAGACGTCGTTTCCCCAGAAGGATCGAACTGGACCAGACTGGATCAGACCGGATTAAACTGGATAATCAGCAACTGATTGTGTTTTCTTTATTTCATTATTTTCTGTTTTTTCTGTTTTATTAATATTCTGATTTTAGTTTAGTTTGGTGGGCAGGAGGTGGACTAACCAGAACTTGACACTAATTACCCAGTTACCCTTAAATACCTGGAAGTCGTTAACTAATTCCCAGGAGGCCACACACTAAATACCTACAAATTACACAGAGACTACACACTAACTACCCATTTTCTACCCGGTAACCCTACACCACCTACCCATTATCTACCCAGTACCAGTACACCAACTACCCATTATCTACCTGGTAACCCGACACTAATTGCCCATCATCTACCTGGTAACCCTACACTAACTACCCATCATCTTCCTGGTAATCCGACACTAAATACCCATCATCTACTTGGTAACCCTACACTAAATACCCGTCATCTTCCTGGTAACCCTACACCAACTACCATTATCTGCCTGGTAACGTACACCAACTACCCATTATTTACCCGGTAACCCTGCACTAAGCACCCCTCATCTACCCAGTAAACCTACATCATCTACCCATTATCTACCCAGTAACAGTACACCAACTACCCATCATCTACCCGGTAACCCTGCATCAACTACCCATCATCTACCCAGTAACAGTAAACCACCTACCCATCATCTACCCAGTAACCCTACATCAACTACCCATCATCTACACAGTAACCCTACACCAACTACCCATCATCTACACAGTAACCCTGCACCAACTACCCATTATCTACCCGGTAACCCTACATTAACTACACATTATCTACCCGGTAACCCTGCATCAACTACCCATCATCTACCCAGTAACAGTAAACCACCTACCCATCATCTACCCAGTAACCCTACATCAACTTGCCATCAACTACCCAGTAACCCTACACCAACTACCCATCATCTACACAGTAACCCTGCACCAACTACCCATTATCTACCCGGTAACCCTACATTAACTACACATTATCTACCCGGTAACCCTACACCAACTACCCACCATCCACTCAGTGGCTGTACACTTAACTACCCACCTGCCTGTCTCTGAAAGCTCCTGTGATTGGTTGGTCTAGACTCCACCCCTACTCTTGTTACAGGTGAAGTGGGCATTGCCAGTCAGTGATCTCATGTGTTTGTTTTGGACTTTATTTTTATTTTTATGGAACTTGGGATGTAAAACAATCAGTCTGTAAATGTTTAACTTTTATGTCTGTAATGAATCAGCGAATGAATAAAGAGTTTGGAACATCCAGCGTTTATCAGGATAACCGACAGTTTAAGTTCGTAACTACAGAGAGACGGAACCCACCTCAAACCAGATTAAACTGGATCAAACTGGATTAGATAAATGCTGATGGGATCAAGTCAGACTGAACCAGTTACATCGAACCAGACCAAAACGGAGTGTTAAGATATTTAGCGTGCTAGGTTTCCCGAGCCAGTATCTCATGTTCAGCCATCGCGATCATCCACGTATGGCAAATGTCCCAACTTTAGAAATTAATTCCAAGCCAACCGGAGGCTGTAAAAAATTGGAGTTTGGACTCCCTGGATGCGAAAATGTTCCCCACTCGTGATGAGACCACCCCCGACTCTCCAGGTGCCATGGTTTTGAGATATTATTTTTCACGTCTTCAGGCACTTTGTTGTAATACACGCAAAATGCACCAGGTGGCAATCTTAAAAATGTATGGCAAGTGGACATTGGGCGGTCAATGGTGGGTGTATTGCCATCGGGCTTTTGTGTTGTATGGCTTTTGGGCAAGTTCCTTTTTTCCATTTTCAAAACACTTACATGCGGATTCATTGTATGGCCATTGGGCACTAAAGTGTATCCCTGGACTCTTCTGACAAAGGCTGCAGTGCACAGTTGAAACATATAAAGAAGGTAAAAACATCTTTCTATTTTTGTCTTTAATAAGAACAAAAGGTAAATAATTAAAAGAAGACAAAATGAATCTACTTGAGCTATAGAGTGTATCCCCTTTGAGCAGTTTCCCAAATTCAATACACTTATGTGGGGATTCATTGCATCGCAATTGGGCACTACAATGTACAGTATGTCCTTTGGGTAGATTTCCTTTTTGTTCTCAATTTCATTGCATTAACACTGTTTAACCACACGGTATAAACAGACATCCCAGAATGAAGTGATGCAGTCACGATGACCTAAAGGGCCCGACTGCAGGATCTGATCACTGCAATTGCTTCTTTTCAAGCCGCAAAAGGAGACTTAGCCATGCACCCTTTTAATGCCTTAAGATGACCTTCAACAGGATGCACTTCCATTGTACACAGTAGCCTCCCCTGATGTACAGTGGGGTAAAAAAGTATTTAGTCAGCCACCAATTGTGCAAGTTCTCCCACTTAAAAGATGACAGAGGTCTCCAATTTTCATCATAGGTATACCTCAACTATGAGAGACAAAATGAGAAAAAAAAAAATCCAGAAAATCACATTGAAGGATTTTTAATGAATTAATTGGTAAATTCCTCGGTAAAATAAGTATTTGGTCAATAACAAAAGTTCATCTCAATACTTTGTTATATACCCTTTGTTGGCAATGACAGAGGTCAAACGTTTTCTGTAAGTCTTCACAAGGTTTTCACACACTGTTGCAGGTATTTTGGCCCATTCCTCCATGCAGATCTCCTCTAGAGCAGTGATGTTTTGGGGCTGTCGCTGGGCAACACGGACTTTCAACTCCCTCCAAAGATTTTCTATGGGGTTGAGATCTGGAGACTGGCTAGGCCACTCCAGGACCTTGAAATTCTTCTTACGAAGCCACCCCTTCGTTGCCCGGGCGGTGTGTTTGGGATCATTGTCATGCTGAAAGACCCAGCCACGTTTCATCTTCAATGCCCTTGCTGATGGAAGGAGGTTTTCACTCAAAATCTCACGATACATGGCCCCATTCATTCTTTCCTTTACATGGATCAGTCGTCCTGGTCCCTTTGCAGAAAAGCAGCCCCAAAGCATGATGTTTCCACCACCATGCTTCACAGTGCGTATGGTGTTCTTTGGATGCAACTCAGCATTCTTTCTCCTCCAAACACGACAAGTTGAGTTTTTACCAAAAAGTTCTATTTTGGTTTCATCTGACCATATGACATTCTCCCAATCCTCTTCTGGATCATCCAAATGCTCTCTAGCAAACTTCAGACGGGCCTGGACATGTACTGGCTTAAGCAGGGGGACACGTCTGGCACTGCAGGATTTGAGTTCCTGGCGGCGTAATGTGTTACTGATGGTGGCCTTTGTTACTTTGGTCCCAGCTCTCTGCAGGTCATTCACTAGGTCCCCCCGTGTGGTTCTGGGATTTTTGCTCACCGTTCTCGTGATCATTTTGACCCCACGGGGTGAGATCTTGTGTGGAGCCCCAGATCGAGGGAAATTATCAGTGGTCTTGTATGTCTTCCATTTTCTAATAATTGCTCCCACAGTTGATTTCTTCACACCAGGCTGCTTTCCGATTGCAGATTCAGTCTTCCCAGCCTGGTGCAGGTCTACAATTTTGTTTCTGGTGTCCTTTGACAGCTCTTTGGTCTTGGCCATAGTGGAGTTTGGAGTCTGTTTGAGGTTGTGGACAGGTGTCTTTTATACTGATAACGAGTTCAAACAGGTGCCATTAATACAGGTAACGAGTGGAGGACAGAGGAGCCTCTTAAAGAAGAAGTTACAGGTCTGTGAGAGCCAGAAATCTTGCTTGTTTGTAGGTGACCAAATACTTATTTTCCACCATAATTTGCAAATAAATTCTTTAAAAATCCTTCATTGTGATTTTCTGGATTTTTTTTTTTCTCATTTTGTCTCTCATAGTTGAGGTATACCTATGATGAAAATTGGAGACCTCTCTCATCTTTTAAGTGTGAGAACTTGCACAATTGGTGGCTGACTAAATACTTTTTTGCCCCACTGTATGCTGTGCTTTTCTCCTGTCTGTAGGCTGTTTCTAAGGGCAGATATGATGTCTGCCCAATTGAACTACATAGACGCCCCATATTAGTGTATTGCCATTGGGCAATAAAATTGATTACAAATGGGTTATGCCCATTTCCAAATCATAGGTTCCACATATCAGTATATATTTACCTTTTGTTCTTATTAAAGACAAAAAAAGAGTCTCTTCTGACAAAGGCTGCAGTGAACAGTCGAAACATGTAAGGAAGGTAAAAACATCTCCTTTCTATTTTTGTCTTTAATAAGAACAAAAGGTAAATCATTAAAAGAAGACAAAATGAACCTACTTGAGCTATATCAGTCTATAGTCATTTGGTATTAGACATGTATTGCAAATGGGCTATGCCTTTTTTTAATTCACATTTACTGCCCAGTGGCCATACATCAGTATGGGAGACTGATGTTTTTCAAATACAAGCACAGAATATGTAAAACATTACTCAACAGAGTTTTTTTCCTCCATGTTGTGAAATTCACTTGAAGATGCAGAGATGGCAGTTCAAATGAGGGTGAAATTTATGTGTCCCTTAAGGCCCATTTCCCCCCAGGCTTTGCTTAAATATCTGTTGACAGACTGGCATGGTTTTGTGCCACCCGTTGACAGAAAATAAAGTGACTTCGGGAGTGAGTGTGTGACTTCATCCAGTCTTCATCTTCATCTTCATCCAGTGCTCGAACCAAGCAAATTCATCACTGATGGCATATAGCTGCATCTTCCCGAAGACCCATGAAGTCTTATGCTCCTTGATCTGGGTTAATAGAAGCACAAAAAAGAAAAAAATAATTATACATAATTGTAGCATCTCTCCAAAAGTGTGTGTGTGTGTGTGTGTGTGTGTGTGTGTGTGTGTGTGTGTGTGTGTGTGTGTGTGTGTGTGTGTGTGTGTGTGTGTGTGTGTGTGTGTGTACATATTGCAGCGTGCTTATATATATCGGGAAGCCCTCCTGGCCTTGACCTTGGCTTGAACATGATGCCGGATGTCCTGGTCTCTCATGTTAGTCAGTACCCCAGGTCGATGGCCATAGAAGCATGAAAAGGATGCCACGAGGTAGCCATAAAAAGACCACTTCATGTGCAGATCTTTGTCCGTCTGCAGGGAGTCTGACAATGACAAAGAAAACCGCATTAATCATCATCACTTTGTGTTGAAACAATATGTGAATAACTCAGAGGAGGAGACTTACCAAGGAGCTGGGGGGATCTTTTTCTTTGCCAAGGAAGGCAGGTTTTAAGGTCTTCTCTCAAGGGCAGTATTGCCAGCTTCTCCTCTTTTTTGGTGAGCTGGTGGGCCGTAACACTTTTTAAGCGCTCACCCTTGGACAACCTGAGCTACTGCAAGACTTGTGTAGCCTGCCTTCACCTCAGCTTCCAAGCTTTGGGCGGCGTCTTGATCATGTAGGTAAAGAAATCTGTTATGTGCGTGAGGTAGGAGGAGGCAGTGGTAAATGGTAAATGGCGTTCACTTATATGACGCTTTATTCTCATCTCAGAATGACCAAAATGCTTTACAGACCCTACTGTCCACACATTCACACACTGATGGGGGAGGAGCTGCCATGCACCGGCGCTGGCCTGACCCACCAGGAGCAACTGGGGCTTCGGTGTCTTGCTCAAGGACACTTGGACATGCAGACTGAGCGGGAATCGAACCCCTGAC
This sequence comes from Pholidichthys leucotaenia, assembly GCA_020510985.1. Taxonomy (NCBI): domain Eukaryota; kingdom Metazoa; phylum Chordata; class Actinopteri; order Cichliformes; family Pholidichthyidae; genus Pholidichthys; species Pholidichthys leucotaenia. The sequence continues at coordinate 356,436,339 of CM035845.1, read as the reverse complement.
CCTCCCATCAGTAGTCGGCTACAGTACACCTGCACCACAGCCGCCCCCTTTACTCACTAGCTAAGTAACTTTGATGGCTCCTGCCGTCAGAGTCCTAGCCCAGCTATCATGGTTGAAGAGTACATGAAACAGATGAAAAAACTGGAAAAAGAATTTAACATTTTCAGACAGCAAAGATTGGAATGAGTCAAGAACACTGTCACATTTTCTCACTCACCCATGGATGTGGGGCAGATCATACAGGGAGAGCCAGGCTGACAACCGGCTCTCCCAGAAGCCCATGTAATACAGAAAAGCCTTTACATGGCTCCCCCAGAAAATGGCATTGTCCCGCTTGCTTTGCATTCCCCCCGGTGACACGCCACATAATCTAGCAGGAATTTCTCTGTGAAGAGACAGAAAAAAGACTTTGAAGTAACTGCCAGTAACTTACAGGGTATTGTTGACATGAATTAAACAATTAGACATTTATAGTTCACTCACCGATGGTATCAACCTCATGTGGTTGCCTTTCCCTTTACCCCAGATCCAGGGAGTAATGGATTTGGGAGGGAGGCCCAGGATTTACTGGTATTGCCGGGGCATGTTTTTCCTGCCTCTGGGCTGGTGTTGGTGAAGGACCTCCAGAAGAGGGCACCCTTTGAGGTGGAGGAGGACCTCCAGTGGACAGAAGATTTAATGCCACCCTTTAAGGGTGCTCTAGCATCTCCATCATTTCCTCCCCCTCCTCAGGTGGGGCAGGTTGTGTTGGAGGTCCACCTGCCAAGGAGGAGAAGGTAGGAATAATGGGCTCAGCAGGCCCGGCATCCACAGTGGGCCCAACGGGCCCAGCATTCCTGCCGTCTTGGTCTTCACCATCATTGGCGACGTTCTGTTAAAAGGATAAAACAACGGAGACGGGTAAGTAACAGCAACAGGTAATTATCAACGAGTAAAGAACAAGGTAACAAAAAAAGATGTGGACAAAAAACTCACAGCTTCCCTCCTCAACTGGGGCCTGGGGGAGGGTCATTGTCAATCTCCCCCGCTGGTGGGAGGAGGCCCTACCTCTGCTTCAGCTGCCATTCCACCAGGTGGATCCTGGCTTTCGCCTGGCCCATCTCCTTGGCCAGCTGGTCTTTCTCCAGCGTGACCTGGTGGAGCTGGGCTTTTAAGGGCGTTTAAGGGCCTCCATGGCCTCATCAAAGGAGGTCAGCTCCTCCTGTATGTCAGTGGGAGGTAGGTCAGAGTTGGCTATCTGTGGTTCCTTGACGAGATCAAAGGTGGTGACCATCGGTGGGGGGGGAGGCTTTAAAGGGCTAGGACTCTTATCGCCTTCTTTTTTTCTTAGCCCTCACCATTTTATTTGCCTGCTGGGTCACCCTCAATTTGGCGTGTGTGTAGATATGCCTGTCCAGGTGGCCAGAATTGTATCCACACCTGGTGACAGGACATCGCACCCCCCTGATATTGATTCACCCCGATACAAGTTTTGGCAGAATGCCTCTTTGTTGCTCATTCATGACTAGGCACATCTCCTTGAGGTGTCTGCTCAAGCTTGAGATGATGGTCCGACATGAAGGGCAGGCCTTCCTGTTTGCTCTGAAAGGTAAGAAGAAATTAAAATTGTCCTTTATTAAATACTAAAGTGACACTCAGGCAAAAATCAAGTTTTTTCTGTTGTTAACGTGTCTGTAACATGTTTTTTTGTGATTTACAAGACATATGAAGAGTGAAATCACTGAAATGTCTCATATCTCTGTTTTTTTGCTGTAAAGTTTCACTTAAGCTTTGCCCCCCCCCCCCAAAAAAAATGCTGGTTTGGACAGTGTTTGTAGCTACGTCAGTATTCCTGCTCAGTCTGATTGGTTATAACATTAACCAATCAGGCTGAGCACTGAGAGCCCTACTGGACTCTCTCGGGGGACGAGGGAGGAGCTGAGGATTAAGCAGGAGCTCAGCTTTTTACACGTTGGGAAAGATGGCAGATTATACGGGGGGGGGGGGGGCTGAAAAGTTCATTAGCTGAAAACTGGTCAGATTTGACCAAATGTGGTTTATTTTGCAACTGCAGGGATCCAAGCGCTGCAACACCGGTGGAAGAAGTGTGTGGACCGAAGGGGAGACTATGTTGAAAAATAAACCACATTTAGTCAAATTTGACCACTATGAACGTTTCAGCCCAGTGTACGTGTTCAGTTTTTGGCTGTGAGCAAGAAATCCTCTTTTTTTAAATTACATGTCACTGTCCCTGCTAAAATGCTGGCGAGGACACAGGTTTGCAGCCTTCATGCTGGGGGAGGTGACCGTGGTGTGTGTGGTGCCGGGGTGAGTATCGTCACAGGTGAACCTGTGGAAGGATTGTTCTTGGTGGAGCCGAGAGTTGCTGCCCAGCTGGAGGGCTCCCCTAGTGGGCGCACCAAACCGGGACATGCTCCAGAGACCGAAGGAGCGGTCTCACCGAGGCTTGCCTCGCTGAGGGCCGATAAGCAGTTCACCTCAGCTGGAAGCTGGCTGGCGGAAGCAGTGGACCGAGGCAAACTACTCGCCGGCCCCCAGCAAGGCGATCCGTGGTGAATGGGTAACCAGAGACCGGCGGCGAGCCTTCCAGCCTCCATGCCAGGCCAGGCAGCGACTCTCCACTACACCGAGAATGATCCTTCTGCAGGTTCACCCATGGAGACCTTGTGACGACTTCTCACTTCGTCAAGTTGGATCACCTCCCAGGAGTCCTCGTCTTCTTCCAGCTACTGGTGGGTGGGAGTATGGGTGGAGCTAATTTGAATATTCATAGATCCATGCATACTTAAATAGGTGAAAGATGGAAAAGCTCTTTCCAAGCAATTCTAAGGCAATGAAAGTTTTTTGGTGTATAAAAGCCACACTATGCTATTTTGGGCAAAACACATTGGTTTTTGGGGTGGTTTGACAACCGCCAACGTGCATCTTTAAAGAAAATTATTAATAATCACTACAGGCCTGTATGCAGGTCTAAAATAATTTTAGAGACACATGGAGGTCAGAAAGATTAAGAATAGAAACTGTAAAAATCAAATGAGCCACAGGCTGAACTAAACTGGTGTGGCGTTGGTCTAAAATTAATTTTAAAAGCAGTTACAAGCTTTAAATATTGTAAAAAAAAAAAAAACAACAACAACCTTTTGGTTGGAGAAGGAGAGATCAGAAAATTGATGCAGAATTAGAGAAACTTACTTCAAAAAGCAGTTATTGGCTTTAAAAAATGTTGGTCAGATGAGCAGAGATGTAAAGCTCGTCTGTAAATGTCGTAAATGAATTTAACACATTTTCCAGTCAAATTAACTACGTATGTACAGTAATGCTACCCGTAGTGCAAATAGCGACACAAGATAGAGCCAGACCTCCCATAGTGGAAATAAAGATAAACGATAAAACCCAGCAATACCATATCCAGAAAAAGTAGAGCAGTAAAGTTTCTCTTTCAATGCCAATTTGAAGTTTAGACTATATAGAGCAATTTTAGTTCGAGTGTCAAGCGCACAGACCCCAAATGGGGCTTCTGAGTGAGTGGGGCCAAAATGAGCCCCCCAGAGGCCAATGTAAAATATGAAAATTATTCTAACTTTTGACTGAATGGTTGGATTTGATCTTACATTTATGGATTCAGAATCATGAGGGACAGCTTGTAGTCATCCATGCTGTCCATTAGAATGATATTTTATCAGATATGGCTACAATTGTACAAAAACAGGACCGTGGGTTCGGTGGCAAATTTGGTATTCAGGCATGACTGCTTGGATATGAAACATAAATTTAACAAACTCATAGACTATTGGAAAATTGACAACTATATTTTTAACTGAAGGGGACTAAAATAGCTTAATTTAAGATTAGCTGTATTCAAAAGTAGGATAACATTTTGAGATCATTCAAGCAATAAGTGGGCTGTTTCACAGAATATCTGCACTGAGTTTCAAAACAGTCTAGATATAAATGTAAGACTAGTAAAAGGAATAAAGTGCCAACACCAGACAATACCAGCAGGTCATCAGACTTCCCATGCTGACATAAAATGTGCTTTAATGGCTCATTGAACAATAACAGAATAATTTAAATATTTTTTTCATTTTAATTACCTTAAAAATGGTTTAAACAGAAACAGCAATAATTCCTCACTGACATGTTTTTGGGTCCAAATTCAAGCTATCCATCCAGCCAGCCATTTTCTACCACTTTTCTGGAGGTCCGGGTCATGGAGGAAGCAGCTCAAGCAGAGAAGCCCAGACTTCCCTCTCCCCAGCCACCTGCTCCAGTTCTTCAGAGAGGATGCCAAGACGTTCCCAGACCAGCTGGGAGACGTAGTCTCTCCAGTGTGTCCTGGGTCTACCCCGGGGTCTCCTCCCAGTGGGACATGCCCAAAACACCTTAAGTGGGAAGCGTCCAGGAGGCATCCAGATCAGATGCCCAGACCACCTCAACTTGTTCCTTTTGATGTGGAGGAGCAGCAGTTCTACTCTGAGCCTCTCCCAAATGACTGAACTCCTCATCCCATCTCTGGGGGTGAGTCCAGCAACCCTATGAAGAAAGCTCATTTCAGCCGTTTGTACCCGCAATCTCATTCTTTCGGTCATTACCCAAAGCTCTTGACCATAGGTGAGGGCAGGAATGTACATTGACTGGTAAATCAACAGCTTTGCTTTAGAGCTCAGCTCCCTCTTCACCACAACAGACCAGTACAATGTCCACATCACTTCAGAAGCTGCTTCGATCCATCTGTCAATCTCTTGCTCCATTCTCCCCTCACTCGTGCATGAGATCCCGAGATACTTAAACTTCTCCATTTGGGGCGGGAGCTTGTCCCAACCCGGAGAGGACAATCCACCTTCTTCCGACTGAGGATCATGGACTCAGACTTGGAGGTGCTGATTCTCATCCCAGCCACTTCACGCTCAGCAGCAATCCGTCCCAGCAAGGCCTACAGGTCATTGGTCGATGAAGCCAACAGGACAACATCATCTGCAAACAACAGAGATGAGATCCTGTGGTCACAGAGCATGACACCCTCCGATCTTTGGCTGTGCCTAGATATTGTGTCCATAAAATTTATGAACAGGATCGGTAACTCTCACTGGAAATGAGTTTGATTGGGTATTGGCAATACAAACCAAACTCTCACTATGGTCGTATAATTTCAAGCTATTTTTTGCATTTGCACTTGCAAAGACATGTGCACTTGAACTTGGCTTTCATGCACTTGCACAGACAGCATTGGTTTGTGCAAGAGCACTAAACATCCAGATGGAATTCTTCCTTGGGTGGGGGTCAACAGGGCCCAAACTGGAAGCAGCGTACTGCCTTCTTCTTTCCACCCATGATCAGTGGGGGTTGTTGACAGGTATCATGGACGTATGGGCTGTTGTCCAGATACTGGCTTGGTAGACATTTCTCATAAGATGTATATCCAAGCGTCGCAAGTTGGAGGAATTCTCTATATGTCCATGGTTTTCTGAGAAAATAACTTCATTTGGAGAAGGTCAATGTCACTGTCCTCTTTTGACTTCTTGGAGTAGAGCCTACAGACAAAGTTTATACCACTTTTTTCAGTTGTTGTGATGTTTGGAATAGAGTGTCATGAATTGCTGCAAACTGTTCCTCGATGGAAGGTAGTCCCTGCATAATCTTGAAGCAATATCACTTTACCTTGAAGGAAGATGTGCGGTCTGATCCAGTGAATGTGTAGAAGAAAGCCATAGTTTCACACTGTGTTGGACTCAGGTTTGTTGCTACGGTGTTGAGGAAGACCATTTTTGTTGATTTTGCTGCTTTGAAAGGGATCCAAATTGCTGCAGGTGGATTCCAAGCCAGGATGTGGTGGAAATTGCTCAAAAGGATTACTGCAACATCTTTGTCCCCTGTGTGCACCAACCAATTCCACCATCATTCCAACTGATGATGTTTCAAGGGCATGCAGGAGAAGCACAAAGACATGGGTATTGGCTTCCTCATGGTTACATTGTTGCATCGGTGTGGATTGGTGAACTGCTTCCAACATGATTGACTTGACTACCTGCACTGATGTAGACATCCACAGGCAAGAACTGTTCTTATGTGATCTTTGTGGACAGATATTTTTTTTTTTAGATTTAGTATACTTTATTGATCCCCAGAGGGGAAATCGAGGGTCATCCACCACCTGGATGGATGAAGCAGCCACGATACGGCGCTATCCCTTAACCATTCACACACACATTCACACCTAGGGCCACTTTAGAGTCTCCAATTAACCTAACCTGCATGTTTTTGGCATGTGGGAGGAAACCGGAGAAATCCCAGAGTAAACCCACGCATACACGGGGAGAACATGCAAACTCCACACAGATCACTGTTGGTCGGGGGCTGGGATCGAACCCACGATCCCCACGATCCCCCGGCCAAGGGTAAACTGTGCTGCCGCAGTGCTAACCACTGCGCCACCGTGAGATATGAGAACAGTTCTTTCTTGTTTTTGGTGTTTGCCAGTTTCCTGGGATTTTTGCAGAACCGGACACTCGTTAACGAGTGCCAGTTCCTCATTTTTCCCTCGTAGCTCCTTTAATTGTCAGTGGATGATATTGGTCCCAGACAGTGTCTACTCTTGCTGATCGCTTCAACTCATGCTGAACTCTTGGACAGAAAACCTTTTCAATATAGGCATCAGAGGTTTTGCCCTGTACAGCTGCACCAGGCAGTGAGTGAATCAGTGTTCCGCCATCAGTGACCATGAAGTCATTAGCATCTGGTGCAACTAACTCTTCGTTGACAGAAGTTGACTCTTGTATACATTTTGAAATGTTTAAATGCTCCAAACACTCGAGTGGAATGAAGAACCTTATATTTTATGGTCTAATCATTTTAGTTTTGTTTTCATTACATTGGTCACCTATAAAAACTAAAGCCAGATGTAAACATCACTGACCATCCAGTTTTCAGTGCACCAGGAGTTACGAGGCATAAATAACTAAGACACATGGTGGCCATCTTGGATTTTTGCACACTGGAATTCCTAAAACATATTTTTGCACTCCTATTGGTTACTTGTATATTATTAAATAAAATATTGCAATACAATTGTGTTTTGAAGCCAATTTGAGAACAATAATGAACTTTGGAAAAAACTAAACATAATTCAGAATGTCCGATAGCAGTCATTTTAGAAAGTAGAGCACAGAAATCACTGTTTTGACCTGCGTGCCCGACGCTCACACTACAATTGTTCTAAACCTTCACATTGTCAAGCTCACACACAAAAAGAAACTTTTACATCAACTTGAAATGACTGGGTGCCCTGGCACCCCACAAGTGTTTTTATGCATTTATAAAATAATGTAAGTGTTTTGGGCATTGGAAGGGAAAAATGTAAGCCTTATGGGCATTTACTGTACATCTACTTTATTTAGGAACATTTTCTGACTTTACAAATTACAATGTATGTATTTTGGATAAAAGGGGGATAGTGTATTCCCAATGGGCAATTACAGCTAAACGGACTGCATTTGGGAATTTTAAGGAACTTCTGACATTTGCCCCACATTATAGTTGAATGGACTGCATTTGGGCATCATTAAGGAACCTGTGACATTTGCCATACGTGACAGTGGATTTAAGCCCAATTCATGGTGGCAAAAACGCGTTGGTACGTGAACGAGCACAGTGAATGCATTCGTGTGCAAACCCTATGCAAAGGGTGAGCGTTTACCAAGCGCATGCAGCTCCCAAAAAAAGTGTACGCATGTACAAGTACGCAAATGGTTGCAGTGAACTGTGCATGTGCCCAGAAACTCCCGCCAGAGGGAAGTACTGAGCAATTTGCCAGGACTGGGTGAACAATACTGGGTCTTTTGGCCCGTCTGTTTTCTTCCTCTGCCACTGAACAGCAAAAACTCCTGTTTGTCTTGATCATTGTGTTCACGTACCTTCATCGCTTCCGCCATTTTAAACGTCTGCCACCATGCTCTTCTTTTGTGTTTGGATTGCAGTTGTTCAAATCAGTTTGGTGGCCCTTGGCTGCCGCCGATAGTACAGGCATGTGAACTGCAAATTACTTAGACTGCACATGCGTGAAACGTGGCTTCTCTGAGCGGCAGCTGCATTGGCTCAAAAACCACTCTGAATACTGCTGTGTATGCAGTCGCAGTCTACAGAACGCAAATGTTTTCCCCTCGGAGGGACTCTGAACTGGCCTAGAGTCAGCCGGTTGTCATGACACGCTTCCGACCACTTCTGGAACATTTGTTATTGTCAATTGGATAAAGGAGCAGTGCCGGGTAAAATTGGCACACGTTGCTCCAAACGTCACAACATCCAATGTTAACAGAATGTCAATTTGTGCACAAAATGGGATACTATTCAAAATAATCTTAAGGACCAAAATGGTTTAGACAGCTCAGACTGGTTCAAACTGGTTTGGACTGTTTTAGACCAGTTCAGACAGGTTCAGACCAACCCGTCTCTCTCTAGTTTTCTTCAACTGTTGTGTTCCTGGTTGAATGTCTTTAATGATGTCTGGACTGAACTCTTCTCTGTTTGTGTTGCTAATGGGTTGGGTGGCTGCTGCTGAGCAGAACTTGTTAATCTGACCCAGAGTTTCAGGTACCGGTACTGTGCAATACTTCCTGTTGGGTGTGTCCTATTGATTAGGACATCAGTGATTGGTTATTGATCTGTTTAAAAAAAAAAACTAGAATAAAGTGATGAAAGACTCCAACTTTGTGTCATTTCTGAATCATTCCTTAAAGGTTTAGTTCTGATTATCCAGCACTGATTGGTTGATTTAACATTATAAACACTGACAGAACATAGGTTCACCGACAGATTTTCCCTCCAAAAATATTCTGAAAGTAACTTCCTCAATTCAATTCAGTATCAATCCCCTACAGTTGATAGTGCTATGAGATGACTGTTGTTGTGAAATGGCGCTATATAAATAAAGTTGAATTGAATTGAATTCAACTTTATTTGTGTGGCGCCTAGTCACAACAAAAGTCAAAAGCACAAATCATAAATATTTCAGACAAAAACCCCAACGATAATGATTCCCTATGAGCAGCACTAGGCAACAGTGGGAAGAAAAGACTCCTTTATAGGAAGAAACCTCTGGCAGAACCAGGTTCAGGGAGGGGCAGTCTTCTGCCCCAACTGGTTGAGGGGGTGAGGGAAGAGAGGAAGACGAGGAAGAAAGAAGAGGCATACTATTCATAACATAACAACATACAGGTAGAAGAACGTTAGTACAGATATGGCGTGCAGTGTTGTATCAAAACTAATTTGGCCTAAGATTACTGTCATGGAAGGCGATGAGCAAGCACACACACACCATCATTAATCATCTCTCATCTGCTTCAGCTGTACAGCCACTGGCTCCACCCTACTTAAGGGGTGACCCGGCATCATTTTCCTGTGGGACTGTCTCGACGCCACAGCCTACGTTGCCACGAGACCTTCTGCTTCACAAAGATACTGTTCCTGCTCACCACCATGTGTGTGCTCCAGCTCGCTCACAACTCTGCCCCGACCCTGTACTCCAGCAATCCCGCATCAAAGTAAGGCTGCGACTCACCTGCTCATTGTGTGACTCTGGATTCCTCTGCCACATCCCCCCAGCTCAGTTTTTGAACTCTGTCTGCTCATCTCTGGCTCACCTCCTCCTCAGGAGCCTTCACCACCCTACCTGCAGTGTCGGCCTCATCTCTCCAAATCTCCACCTGCAAGCAGAACACCTAATGCTGTGCTCCGCACTGTGTGTTTATATATTTATATGTACATGTGTATATTTGCTGCTCTTGTTTTTCTTGTCTTGATTGTTGCTCTGAGTGTTGCTATCCCTGTGCTGTTGCAATCCTGGAATTTCCCCATTGTGGGACTAATAAAGGCTTATCTTATCTCAATTATTGCCCCTCACTGCAGCCTTCACTAACAAGATTACATTGCCAGGAATTACACTTCAGGAAGAATCGACAGAAATCTCAGCAATCAGCAGCTTCAGTGTACTACAGCTGCAGTGAGAAACCTTGATGAGGACTGGTGAAGTCAGTCACAGGCACTGAACTCTGATGTCTCCAACAATGGACGTTCTCAGGTTAAATGCAGTCTGAGCCTAATCCATTTCTTTTGAATGTGTGATGTGTGTCTGCTTAAATGTTTTAATTCAATTGGTGATTAATTATTAAATGATTGAATTCCTGATCAAATATACTGCTCAAAAAAATAAAGGGAACACATTGAAAACACATCAGATTTTAATGGGAAAAAATAAGCTGGATATCAAAATTGTGGCAGGCTAGTCCAGTTTACTCAGATTAAAAAGTGTTCCTTTAATCTGAGTAAGCTGGACTAGCCTGCCACAATTTCGATATCCAGCCCGGACTGCACACCAACCACTGCTGCCTCTAAAGTCATCGAGACCTGCTGTCCACACCACACTCCACCAACACCCCCCCCCCACTCCCAGCACACAGCCCCCCAACCTGACCCTCACTAAGACCCAGGTGAGGACGGAGCTGAGGAAGATCAAGACGAGGAAGCCCTCGGGACCAGACGGCATCAGCGCAAAGCTCCTCAAGTCCTGTGCAGACCAGCTGTGTGGGATTGTGGAGCACATCTTCAACCTGAGCCTGAAGCTGGGGAGGGTACCACAGTTGTGGAAAGCATCTTGTGTGGTACCTGTACCAAAGACTTCCCACCCCAGAGACCTGAACAGCTGCAGACCAGTGGCCCTGACGTCTCACATGATGAAGACCCTGGAGAGACTCCTCCTTGCTCACCTCCGCCCCCTGGTGGGGCCAGCGATGGATCCACTCCAGTTCGTCTACCAGCAGGGCATTGGGGTGGAAGATGCAGTGATTTTCCTCCTTCACCATTCCCTGTCCCACCTGGAGAAGCCCGGGAATGTGGTGAGGATCATGTTCTTTGACTTCTCCAGTGCTTTCAACACCATCCAACCGATGATCCTGAAGGACAAGCTGCTGCGCGCAGGGGTGGACCAGCACCTGTCGTCATGGATCCTGGACTACCTCACTAACCGGCCACAGTTTGTGAGAACCCGGGATTGTGTGTCCGACACGATCATCGGCAGCACGGGGGCCCCCCAGGGAACGGTTTTGGCTCCCTTCCTGTTCACCCTTTATACTGCAGACTTCTCACACAACACAACACACTGCCATCTACAGAAGTTCTCTGACGACTCTGCGATCATCGGCCTCATCTCCAACAGAGATGAAGCTGAGTACAGAGGACTTATCCAGGACTTCATGGACTGGTGCCATCGGAACTGCCTCCGAATCAACGCGAGGAAAACTAAAGAGCTGGTGGTGGACTGCCGCAGGCAAGGACAACCCCTCACAGCACCAGTGAACATCCAGGGAACAGACATTGAGATGGTGACATCCTACAAGTACCTGGGTGTTCATCTGAACAATAAACTAGACTGGTCACACAATACTGACGCACCCTACAAGAAGGGACAGCGCAGGCTGTTCCTGCTGAGGAGGCTCAGGTCTTTTGGTGTACAAGGGGCGCTGCTGAAGTCATTCTATGACACGGTGGTGGCATCAGCAATCACTTTTGGAGTGGTCTGCTGGGGCAACGGCATTACAGCAGCCAATAGGAAGAGACTGAACAAACTAATCAAGAAAGCTAGCTCTGTCCTGGGGCAGCACCTTGACCCAGTGGAGGAGATGGGAGAGAGAAGGATGGTAGCTAAACTGTCATCTCTGCTGTAGTCCGAGTCCCACCTTATGCAGGACATACTGAACGCACTGAGGAGCTCATTTGGCAGCAGACTACATCATCCTAGATGCGCGACCGAGAGGTTTCGCAGGTCCTTCCTACCTACGGCTGTCAGACTGTATAACCTAAGCAGGGCTGCTCGCAGAGATAGCGAAAAAACGTGATGACCTAATAGTACTGAAAGCAAAAGACGCAACAGACTTACACAAATGGTCCCCTCCAGTATACAACTACGACAATATCAGTCGCTATGGAGGGTGACAATATGTATGGGTACATATTCATACCATGTAGGGTAACTAAATAGACGGTTATGCTGTTTAGTCCATCAAGCTACAATGCTCCACACTGTGTGTGTATATATATATATATATATATATATATATTTTTTTTTTTTTTTATGTGTACATACTGTATGTATATTCATTGCTCTTATTTTCTTATCTTCTAAATCATTGCTCTGAGTGTTGCTATCCCTGTGCTGTTGCAATCCTGGAATTTCCCCATTGTGGGACTAATAAAGGCTTATGTAACCCAGGTTCCAAGGTTGTCATAGCCAGGAGCGACACTGGGGTTAAGCTCCCAGTGCTCATAAAATGCTCCTTACAGCGTGCATCTCGAAAAGCCTCTGACAACTAAGTCCAACTCCTAGCCTGCCCGTGTGGTTTAGTCTCTAAGCCCGGCGGAACTGCTTTTACTAATAGGAGAAGGGGCGAGGGCGGATCTCTGGCGCCTTAAAACCAGATGCTTCGGGTAGATGGTGGCTCGTCAACCTGGGAAGGTAGCCCATCTAATTCAATTCAATTCAATTCAACTTTATTTATATAGCGCCATTTCACAACAACAGTCATCTCATAGCACTATCAACTGTAGGGAGGACCCCCACAGTTGCAGAAAGACCCCAGCAATCAGGCGATCCCCTGTGAGCAAGCACTTGGCGACGGTGGAGAGGAAAAACTCCCTTTTAACAGGAAGAAACCTCCAGCAGAACCAGGCTCAGGGAGGGGCAGTCATCTGCTGCGACTGGCTGGGGGGTGAGGGGACAGAGAAGAAGAAAAGAACAGACATGTAGAGAGCAAACAGCACGATGGGGACTCAATCTATGGGAGAGAACAAACAAATGTTAATGACCAGCAAAAAAAAAAAATATTTCATAGAGAGTGAGGAAAGGAGTGAGGCCCAGTGCATTACTGGAGGTCCCCCGGCTGACTAAACCTATTAGCAGCATAACTAAGGGAGGGTTCAGAAACACATGATCCTTCCCTAATTGTAGGCTATATCAAAAAGGTAGGTTTTAGCCCTATTCTTAAAAACAGAGATCGAGTCTGACTCCCGAATCCAGATTGGCAGCTGATTCCACAGGAGAGGAGCTTGATAACTGAAGGCTCTGCCTCCCATTGTACTTTTGGAGATTCTAGGTATTACAAGTAAACCTGCATTTTGGGAGCGTAGTGCTCTGTTAGGATGATACGGTAGTATCAGATCTTTTAAATAAAAAAGAGCCTGATTGTTTAGAGCTTTGTAAGTAAGAAGAAGGATTTTAAACTTAATTCTAAACTCTATGGGAAGCCAATGAAGGGAGGCCAGAACCGGAGAGATATGATCTCTCTTTCTAGTACCTGTTAAAACTCTTGCTGCAGCATTTTGGATCAGCTGAAGACTTTTTAAAGATGTTTTAGGACAGCCTGATAATAAAGAATTACAATAATCTAATCTCGAGCTAACAAAAGCGTGGATCAGTTTCTCAGCATCACTCTGAGACAAGATGCTCCTAATCTTGGCAATATTATGCAAATGATAGAAGGCAGTCTTAGAAACAAATTTAATATGTGAATTGAAGGACAAATCCTGATCAAAAATAACTCCAAGGTTCCTCACAGAGCTATTAAGAGAAAGAGTAACTGCATCCAAACTGAAAGTTTGATTTGGAAAGGAATTTCTAAGGTTTTTTGGACCAACAAGAATGACTTCAGTCTTATCTGAATTTAATAGCAGGAAATTACAAGTCATCCAAACTTTGATTTCCTTAAGACAGGCTTCTAACTTGGCTAATTGATTACTATCATCTGGCTTCATTGACAGGTATAATTGTGTGTCATCTGCATAACAGTGAAAATGTATACAGTGCTTTCTAATAATGTTGCCTAACGGAAGCATATATAAACTAAAAAGAGTAGGGCCAAGCACAGATCCCTGTGGAACTCCATGACTAAGCTTTGAGCTGAGAGAAAACTCATCATTTACATGAACAAACTGGAACCTATCAGATAAATAAGATCTAAACCACTGCAACGAAGTTCCATTAAGTCCAACATAGTGTTCTAATCTATCAAGTAGAATATTATGATCAATAGTATCAAAAGCTGCACTAAGATCTAAAAGGACAAGTACAGAAACTAGTCCATTATCAGATGCAATGAGGAGGTCGTTAGTGACCTTCGCTAAGGCTGTTTCAGTGCTATGATGGATTCTAAACCCAGATTGAAACTCCTCAAATAAACCATTTCCCTGTAGGTGGTCAAATAATTGCGTAGCAACAACTCTTTCTAAGATTTTTGAAATGAAAGGGAGATTAGAGATTGGTCTATAGTTAGCTAAAGCTCCTGGATCTAGCGTTGGCTTTTTGAGTAAGGGTTTAATTACAGCCGTTTTAAAAGCCTGCGGTACATGGCCTAAAGTTAATGAAGAATTGATTATATGAAGAATAAAGCTACCAATAAGTGGGAAGACTTCTTTAAATAACCTGGTAGGAATAGGGTCTAAAAGACAAGTTGAAGGTTTGGATGAGGAAACTATTTTGTCTAACTCACAAAGGTCGATTGGAGTAAACTCATCAAGACAGACATCAATAGAAGGAGTTGTAGTAGTTACAGTATTTAAGTTAACTGTGGGAAGAATCTGATTGATTTTATCTCTGATGGATGAAATTTTATTATTGAAAAAGTTCATAAAGTCCTGACTAGTAAGCTCTAAGGGGATGCTAGGATTGACAGAGTCCTGACTCTTTGTCAACCTGGCTACAGTACTGAAAAGAAACCTGGGATTATTCTTGTTCTCTTCTATTAATGCAGAGTAATAACTCGTTCTAGCTTTTCTAAGAGATTTTTTATAAATTAAAAGATGATTTCTCCAAGCTAAATAGATTTCATCTAAATTAGTAGAGCGCCATTTTCTTTCTAATTGACGAGTCTTCTGTTTTAAGCTACGAGTTTCTGTGTTGAACCAAGGAGTTAAAAATCTCTGATTAGACTTTTTCTTTTTTAAGGGGGCCACCAAGTCTAGAGCCTGATGCAGAGAAGCTGAAACACTATCCACCATGTTATCAATTACAGAAGGAGCAAGCTGTCTATAGCTTATTTCCGTTGTGTTGACACATGGCATAGAGGAAACAATCTGCATAAATTTGGTAACAGCATCATCTGAGAGGCATCTACTGTGATAATATTTTTCTTTAGGAGCCAAATAGTCAGAAATAGTAAAATCAAAGGTTAACAGACAATGGTCTGACAGTACAGGGTTATGAGGAGACACTACAAGATTTTCTATTTCTATGCCATATGTCAGAACAAGGTCCAATGTATGGTGGAGGTAATGAGTAGAATTTCCTACTTTCTGAGAAAACCCAATCGAGTCTAATATTGAATTAAAAGCCACATTAAGGCAGTCACTATCTACATCCACATGTATATTAAAGTCCCCTACTATAATTATTCTATCAGATTTCAGCACTAAATCAGCTAAGAAATCAGGAAATTCGGATAAAAATTCTGAATAGGTTGATGGGGGACGATAAACTATGGCAAATAAAATTGGGTTTAACCTAAAATTGCTAAAGTGCCCAACACTGAGGACCAGGCCCTCAAAGGAATTATAACATGTTTTTTGCTTTACATTAACTAGTAATTTGGAATGGTAAATTGATGCTACTCCTCCTCCACGACCAGAACTTCTGGGATTTTGACAGTTTAAATAACCAGAGGGAGTTGATTCATTTAAACCAACATAATCCTCTTGCCCTAACCAAGTCTCTGTAAGGGAAATTAAATCAATCTGATGATCAATTAACAGATCATGGACTAACAGAGACTTGGGAGTTAGAGACCTAATATTTAGTAAACCACATTTAATTTTTAAATTATGAGGAGGAACAGAGGCCAAATCATTCAATTTAGAGGCTTTATGTTTAATTTGAGTTTTACCAATATTTTGCTTTATCACTTTGGGATGCTTATACATTATATTTTTATTTGCTTTGGAGGGAGCAGACAACGATTCTCTGATGGGGAAGACAGGGGCTAAGCTGAGGGGTGGCGGATGAAGAGGAGCTGCAGAGAGGCGTGTAAGACTGCGACTCTGCTTCCTGGTCCCAACTCTGAGTAGTCATGGTTTTGGAAATTTGGATAAAAAAGATGCCAGATTGTTAGATAAATGAGAAGCACCATCCAAAGTGGGATGAATGCTGTCTCGTCTCATAAGACCAGGTTTTCCCCAAAAAGAGCTCCAATTGTCAATGTAGCCCACGTCATTTTTAGGACACCACACAGACAGCCAGCGGTTCAAGGATGACGAGCGGCTAAACATGTCATCACTGGTCAGATTGGGGAGGGGCCCAGAGAATACTACAGTGGCAGACATCGTTTTTGCAAAGTCACACACCGATTCTATATTAAGTTTCGTGACTTCCGACTGCCGGAGACGGATGTCATTAATGCCGGCGTGAATAACAATTGTGGAATATTTACAGTTACTTTTAGCCAGCATTTTCAAATTTGACTCGATGTCGCCTGCTCTGGTCCCAGGAATGCATTGCACTATGACCGCTGGAGTCTCTAGGTTCACGTTTCTGACTACAGAGTCGCCAATGATCAGAGTTTTTTCCTCAGCGGGTGTGTCGCTGAGCGGGGGAAAACGATTAGAAACGTGAACAGGTTGGTGGTGAACCGGGGCTTTGCGACTAGGCTTCCTTCTCACCGTCACCCACCCAGTCTCCTCGCTGCAGAGGAGAGCCGGGGAACCGGTGACAGGGGGACCTAAGCTAGCTAGCTTCGCTGCAGCTAATGGGCGTCCGTCGAGATTAACTGGCGCAGACGGTGTTTCAATGCAGCGGAGCCGGGATTCCAAATCAGACAACCTCGCCTCGAGCGCCTCAAAAAGACAACATTTATTACATTTACCGTTATCACTAAAAGAGGCAGAGGTGTAGCTAAACATCTGACAGAGAGAGCACACCAGAGGAGGAGAGGAAAGAGAGCTAGTAGCCATAGCTAGTGGCTCGAGAGCTGGAGAGCAAACCACACAGGCAGACAGCAAAACAGGAAGTGACGATACGTTACCACAAGGAAGTGACGATCAACCTGTCTGAAGATCCTCAGATCTTAGGGGAAGGTAAACCCTGATTTCAAACCTCCGCTGCCTTGCGGCACACCCGGTCACGGGAAAGGCTTCGGGAGTCAACCCTGAGGAAAAATCCGGAGTCGGAGCCCCTAAGGCAGTTCTCTGTTGTGCTCAACATCGTTCTGGCAGCTCCTGCGACGGCACTGGTGCCAAACTATAGCAGCCCTGCTGTTCCTTTGGATTCATCAGTGACGTGGAGAGGGGGGACATGCTGCATGGGTAACATCTTGTCCTCCATATCTTCCTGCTCAGGCTTGAATCCTACCAACGCCCAACGCTGGAAGGTAGAACACCGGCGCGCATCGGCCTGTTCAGCCACAGGCGGTGCTGTTCCAGCAGAGTAGACGTTTAGGATTCTCTTCCATGGTCATCATAGACCGATGGAGGCCGCCGCCGATGTAACCCAGCTGAGAAAATGACCCTTTTTCTCAAATTTCATTTGTATTAATGGAAGTGTGTGATTTTATTTTGAAGGGCGGTTGTTTTGGGAGGAGGAAGTGCGATCCTCGTTATCCAACTTTTGGATTCCCGTTTCATGGTCACGTTGGGTGATCTGGGTCTTCCCATTCATTGGGAGCGATATTAGCCCCGCCTTCCGAGTAGAGGCAGCCGGCACACACTCAGGTTTCGGTCTTTCACGATCCGAGAGCGGACGAGAGGGGTTGTGGGCGGTCTGGTTCACACTGATACCTCTTCTTGGTAAGTTAATTCAGAAAGATGCTATAAATGGATCTAAACACTCTCCAAACGCTAATTTGCAACCTTTATTATCCTAAGTTGACGGGAGCACGAGCTTGAGAGGCCGTGAAACGGTGACTTTTGCTGTGTTCACACTGAGACCTCATCTTGGTGAGTCAGATACATGCTAATGTTATGCTAATGTTAGCGTTATGCTAATGCTAATCGCGAGTGGATTTTTTCCTGTTTAAAAGCAATGGAAAAGGCTGTCTTTGTGTCTGTATGGTTTTCCTAAATGTGATTTCAGTTCCCAACAGTATGCTGAAGTACTTTTAGCTCTTATGCACTATTTCTGTCAAATGAAATGTGTAGGTTGATGCTAAAAGCACATGGCGTTGGTCCCCTATGTAAAAGCATAGGTTATGCGAAACCCAGTAGCTCAGACCGAGTTTTACTGATTTTTAAAAGGGAATATTGGAAGTGATGGGACAGTATATTCCCTGGTTATGTGATAACTTAATTGTATTTCATTTCATGATTTACAGAGACAAGGTGAGAGAGGATTAATCATTATTTCATGGTTAAATGATGTAGAGATGAACAGAGGAATTCATTTAATTGATTACATGAAAAAAAGGGTATTTCATGTGCTACCAGAGAGATTGTGAGAAAAAAAGAACACATGCATGTAAGATGTAAGATGTGAAATGTAAGATATTACTATATTGCTGGATTGTAATAATAGTAATATGAGAGAAGAATTTAAACACTAAGCTATGGTGTTATATAAGAAGGGATTGGAAGACGAATTACTCTAGCTGTAAACAATAATGCCATTATTGTCGTGCAGGCTAGGTTTTTTTGGTTGCCGACCAAAAACCTTCTGGATCCTGGATTCTCTCCGAATGGAGATGGCGAGCCTGACCCGAGATTGAACCGAGATCTAACCAAGATCTCAACTGAAGAGCATCCTTCCTCTCTCCAGTGCCCAATGTTGGAGTGGTAACAACCCAAGTAGCCGCTTTAAAAGAGGAAAGGAAACCTGAGTCTGTAGATACAAGATATCTTGACTGGTCAAATGACTAAACCAAACGGACAAACAAACACTGAGCTCAGTAGGACATTTTTGGGGTTTTATTTCATGCCGGCCGTTGTTATATTTGTATATTTGTACATTGTTTGTATATTTTTCTCCTTTATATTTATTAATAACAGACATGAATTGCTCATTTCTTGCCTCCAGCTATTTCATTCCACACTCACTCTAATTCCCTATTGTAACCCTTAAGAACCTAGCAACTGGTCTACACTTAATTATTTCCCTTACCTAATTAACATAAGGCAAGGGTTACAATAAGAAGTGGCGAGCCCAGCCAGGAGCCTTTTTCTCCTTTCCCTTACGTTATTTCAAGCCTATACGTACCCAAAATGGATATTGTTGAACGTGAATCTGTGAAAATTCCAAACGCAGTGATAGTGAGTGAAATCGCTGGAGATGAGCAACTTGATGAAGTGACTTGAGTTTTTGAAACGGTATGGATTGATTGCAAGAGTCATAAAGTAGCAGATAGTAAGTCTGAGTTTTCCCAGAGTGCTATTTTTGAGTATCACTCGGGTATTGCTTTTGAAGCTCTTGACCTATTGCCATGTACTCATGTATCTGATAGTGGAGCCAGCTATATGATACAATCCCTTGCCAGTGTTTATACTCACCGTGTAGGGAGCGATATGAACAAGTTATATCTCACTGACATTAAAAACCTAGCGAAGATGAGTGGCAGAGATTTTGCAGATGTCCTGAAAGACATGATGTTATAGATTTCTGAGGCAATCAAAGAATCTGAAAATGATCAATCAGAGCAAGTTAAGTTACCTGATAACTTACCTGAAGCTTTCTTAGATGAACCTCAACCTCAGCCTTCTGCAGCTGAGTCCAGTATTCAAGGTGCACAACCAACTAACCAGTCAAATCACACTACGAGCACCCCAGCTCGAAGTATGCCCACCATTTCTGCACATGATTTAAATTCCCCAGAAGTGCAACGTGTGGTAGTTGGGCACATTGTGAAAAGGGAAGATTTTTCCATGCAGCCGTTTTCACAAAAGCTCGGAGCTTTTTCTGGCAAAGACCTCCGACTAACTTATGAGCTAGATTATGATACTTGGCGCTCCAGTGTAGAATTAATCTTGACTGATCCTGCTATGTCCAAATTGCAACAATCCCGAAAGATCATTGAGTCTCTTTTACCCCCAGCAGCTGATGTAGTCAAGTACTTGAACCCCAACAGCTCACCATCAGAATACCTTCAGCTGTTAGATTCTGCTTATGGTACAGTTCAAGATGGTGGAGAGCTTTACGCCAAGTTTATTGACACCTTCCAAAACACAGGTGAAAAACCCTCATCATATCTACAATGTCTTCAAGTAGCTTTGACTCACACTGTGAAGCGTAGTGGTGCTTCAAGCCAGGATTTTGACAGGCTGCTTGTCACACAGTTTTGTCGAGGTTGTTGGGATGATTCCCTTTTAACTGCACTCCAATTAAAACAAAAACGAACAAATCCCCCAACTTTTCCTGATTTGCTTCTTTTGCTACGTACTGAAGAAGACCAAAATGCTGCCAAAACTTTACAAATGAGACAACATTTGAGCAGTTCAAAACGAGAAAGGACTCGTACGCTCTCCCAAATCTAGAGGAGACGTTCTCGGCGCTCACAGGATCCAGGTGGTTTACAGTCCTCGATCTTAAGTCTGGATATTACCAGATTGAGGTAGAAGAAGCAGACAAAGAAAAGACTGCTTTTGTAACACCCCTTGGATTCTGGGAGTTCGACCGCATGCCGCAGGGCATAACCAACGCCCCAAGCACCTCGCTCATGGAGCGCTGCGTCGGTGACATGAACTTAAATGAGGTGCTAGTCTTTCTAGATGATCTCATCATCTTTTCAAATAGTTTGGAAGAACATGAATGGCACCTCATGCCGGTACTCCATTGTCTTAAAGAGTACGGGCTAAAGTTATCGCCAGAAAAATGTAAATTTTTTCAAACAACAGTCTGTTACCTAGGTCATGTAGTCTCCGAAAGCGGTGTCGAGATAGATCCCGAAAAGATTCAGGCCCTTAAGACTTGGCCACGGCCTAAGAATCTCACGGAACTGAGATCCTTTTTAGGGTTCTCAGGGTACTACAGACGCTTCATTGAAGGGTACTCGTCTATAGTATGCCCTCTTAACGACCTCACACGCGGTTACCCGCCACTCAACAAAAAGTCAAAATCCAGAGTCACTGACCAAACCTACTTTGATCCCAAACTGCCATTTGAGAGTCGATGGACCACAGACTGTCAAGAAGCTTTCGACTCCATCATCGAAAAGTTAACATCAGCTCCTATCGTAGGCTTTGCAGACCTGAAGCTGCCTTACGTACTCCATACCGATGCCTAGTACCACTGGCTTAGGAGCAGCACTCTATCAGGAGCAGGACGGTCAGCTTAGGGCCATAGCTTTTGCCAGTCGTGGGTTATCAAGGAGCGAAGCACATTATCCAGCTCACAAGCTAGAGTTCTTAGCTCTAAAATGGTCAGTAACTGAAAAGTTTCACGACTATTTGCATGGTGGTCAGTTCACGGTAGTTACAGATAGTAACCCACTCACCTACATATTGACGTCTGCTAAATTAGACGCCACAAGCTACAGGTGGCTTGCAGCTTTGTCTAACTACAACTTTAAGTTACAGTATAGAGCAGGAAAGCAAAACCTAGACGCAGATGGGTTGTCTAGACGTCCTCATGGTGAACTCGTTGACGATGTCCAGTCCAGGAAAGCACAGGAGCGTGTAAGCCGCTTTGTAGAGTGCCACCTAGCTGACAGTGACACCACAGAGATTGTAAATGATGAAGCTGTTCAAGCCATTTGTCAAAACCACCTTGTTAAAATCCTTGATGACAATCAGGATAGTGGTGTTACACTTGTGGAGTCACTTACCATTTCAGCTGACGCAATCCCAGACTTGTATGCCTTGGAGCAAGACAATGGCTTACCCACTATCCCTGTCTTGTCTCAGACAGAAATCAAAGACAAACAAAGAGCGGACTCGACAATCAGACAAGTTATTGAACAAATCGAACATGGCCAAACACCCCCACCGACTGCTAGAGAAGAACTCCCAGATCTCCCTCTGTTACTCAGAGAACTCCATAGATTGGAGATGTACAATGAAGTGTTGTACAGGAAAAGACAAAATGGAGACCAAGTGACCCACCAGCTCATTCTTCCCGAGGAGCTCAGAGCTCCCGTACTCCAAAGTCTGCACAATGATATGGGCCACTTAGGTATTGACAGAACCCTTGATCTGGTCCGAACATGATTCTATTGGCCACGTATGGCAACAGATGTCGAGCAAAAGGTGAAAACATGTGATCGGTGCATATGAAGGAAAAGTCCTCCTGAAAAAGCGGCTAGCCTGGTCAACATAACCGCCACACAACCTTTAGAGTTAGTCTGCATGGACTTCCTCAGTCTGGAACCAGACAGTAGCAATACCAGCAATATTCTCGTAATAACAGAACATTTTACTAAATTTGCCCTTGCGTTGCCTACCTCAAATCAAAGGTCCAAAACGGTTGCTAGATGCCTGTGGGATCAATTCATCGTTCACTACGGTATACCTGAACACCTGCACAGCGATCAGGGTCCTGATTTTGAGGCAAAACTAATAAAAGACCTTTGTGAGATCTCAGGCATAAAGAAAATAAGAACAACCCCATACCACCCCAGGGTTAACCCCGCTGAAAGATTCAACCGAACGCTACTGAGTATGTTAGGAACGCTTGAGTCCAAACAAAAGTCCCACTGGAAAGACTATGTTATGCCGTTAGTACATGCATACAACTGCACACGCAGTGATGTAACCGGGTTTACCCCCTACGAATTAATGTTTGGTAGGAAACCCAGATTGGCAGTTGATCTAGCGTTCGGACTTCCTCTCAACAAAGATCAGAAAGTTACTCACTTGCAATACATTGAAAATCTCAAGAAAAGGCTCGAAGAGAGCTACAGGTTAGCTTCACAAAATGCAAAAAAGATTGCAGACAAGAACAAGGCCAGGTTTGACTGCAAAATCACTGTTTCTGAACTTGAACCTGGGGATAGGGTTTTAGTTAGAAATGTGAGACTGCGTGGAAAAAAATAAGCTTGCTGACAAATGAGAGGCCGATATTCATGTGGTAGTCAAACATGCAGGTAATTTACCCGTTTACACGGTTAAACCCGAGTCAAAGCAAGGTCCCCCAAGAACTTTACACAGAGACCTTTTGCTACCCTGCAGTTTCCTCCCTGTTGCCACAGCAGAAACACCTGAGCCAGAGCCTATTCACCGTCCTAAGACACGTCAAACAACTGTTGCAGAGAACAATGATCACGAAGAGTTAACCGAAATCGAAAATGAATTTTTGATTGTGTGGGTTGAGGATTCCCCATGTAAGATAAGATAAGATAAGATAAGCCTTTATTAGTCCCACAACGGGGAAATTCCAGGATTGCAACAGCACAGGGATAGCAACACTCAGAGCAACAATCAGAAGGCAAGAAAAAAAACAAGCAAGCAAGAGCAGCTAATATACATATGTACATATTACTATAAAATATATATACACACACACACACAGACACACAGTGCAGAGCATTGTAGCTGGATGGAATAAATATATGAATATATGAACACACAGTGCAGAGCATTGTAGCTAGATGGAATAAATATGTAAATATATAAACACCCACAGTACGGAGCATTGCAGCTAGGTGGAATAAATATGCAAGTATATAAACACACACAGTGCAGAGCAATGTAGCTAGATGGAATAATATGTAGATATATAAAAACACAGTGCGGAGCATTGTAGCTAGATGGAATAAATATATAGATATATAAATATAAACACACCCAGTGCTGAGCATTGTAGCTAGATGGAATAAATATGTAAATATATAAACACACACAGTGCAGAGCATTGTTGCTAGGTGGGATGAAACAGCATAACCGTCTATTTAGTTATCCTACATGGTATGATTATGTGCCCATACATATTCTCACCCTCCATAGCGACCGGTATGTTCCTAGTTGTATGCCGGAGAGGACCATAGTGTAAGTCTATTGCATCTTTTGCATTCAAAAAACTATTAGTTTGTTACGTCTTTTTGCTATCTCTGCGAGCAACCCTGCTTAGGTTGTACAGTCTGACAGCCGTTGGTAGGAAGGACCTACGAAACCTCTCGGTTGTGCACCTGGGATGATGTAGTCTGCTGCTAAATGAGCTCCTCAGTGCATCCAGTATGTCCTGCATAGGGTGGAACTCGGACTCCAGCAGAGATGACAGTTTAGCCACCGTCCTTCTCTCTCCT
Source organism: Pholidichthys leucotaenia (assembly GCA_020510985.1). Taxonomy (NCBI): domain Eukaryota; kingdom Metazoa; phylum Chordata; class Actinopteri; order Cichliformes; family Pholidichthyidae; genus Pholidichthys; species Pholidichthys leucotaenia. Next base: position 356,412,148 of record CM035845.1, on the reverse strand, counting down.
ATCTCCTCCATCGGATCAAGGCGCTGCCCCAGGACAGAGCTAGCTTTCTTAATCAGTTTGTTCAGTCTCTTCCTATCGGCTGCAGTAATGCCACTGCCCCAGCAGACCACTCCAAAAGTGATGGCTGATGCCACCACCGTGTCATAGAATGACTTCAGCAGCGCCCCTTGTACACCAAAAGACCTGAGTCTCCTCAGCAGGAACAGCCTGCGCTGTCCCTTCTTGTAGAGTGCGTCAGTATTGTGTGACCAGTCTAGTTTATTGTTCAGATGAATACCCAGGTACTTGTAGGATGTCACCATCTCGATGTCTGTTCCCTGTATATTTACTGGTGCTGTGAGGGGCTGCCCATGCCTGCGGCAGTCCACCACCAGCTCCTTAGTTTTCCTCGCGTTGATCTGGAGGCAGTTCCGATGGCAGCAGTCCACAAAGTCCTGGATAAGCCCTCTGTACTCAGCTTCATCTCCGTTGGAGATGAGACCAACGATCGCAGAGTCATCAGAGAACTTCTGTAGATGGCAATGTGTTGTGTTGTGTGAGAAGTCCGCAGTATAAAGAGTGAACAGGAAGGGAGCCAGCACCGTTCCCTGGGGGGCCCCCGTGCTACTGATGATCGTGTCGGAAACACAGTCCCGGGTTCTCACAAACTGAGGCCGGTTCGTGAGGTAGTCCAGGATCCATGATGACAGGTGCTGGTCCACCCCTGCGCGCAGCAGCTTGTCCTTCAGGATCATCGGTTGGATGGTGTTGAAAGCACTGGAGAAGTCAAAGAACATGATCCTCACCATATTCCCGGGCTTCTCCAGGTGGGACAGAGAACGGTGAAGGAGGAAGATCACCGCATCCTCCACCCCAATGCCATGCTGGTAGGCGAACTGGAGTGGATCCATCGCTGGTTCCACCAGGGGGCGGAGATGAGCAAGGAGCAGTCTCTCCAGGGTCTTCATCAAGTGGGACGTCAAGGCCACCGGTCTGTAGCTGTTCAGGTCTTTGGGGTGGGAAGTTTTTGGTACAGGTACCACACAAGATGTTTTCCACAGCTGTGGTACCCTCCCCAGTTTCAGGCTCATGTTGAAGATATACGTCACAATCCCACACAGCTGGTCTGCACAGGACTTGAGGAGCTTTGCGCTGATGCCGTCCGGTCCCGACGCCTTCCTCGCCTTGATCTTCCTCAGCTCCGTCCTCACCTGGGTCTTGGTCAGGGTCAGGATGGGGGGCTGTGTGTTGGGAGTGGGGGGGGTGTCGGTGGAGTGGGGAGTGGGCAGCAGGACTTGATTTCTTAGAGGCAGCAGTGGTTGTTGTGCAGACAGGGGGGAGGGCGGTTGGTCAAATCTATTGAAAAACAGATTCAGGTTGTTCGCCCACTCCCTGCCCCCCGTGGCCTGGGGGGAGGTATTCTGGAGCCCCGAGATGGTTTTGAGGTTTCTCCAGACCCCGCTGATGTCGCCCTGTTGCAGCTTGTCCTCCATCTTCTTCCTGAAGCTGTCCTTGCCTTCTCTGATCTTTCTCCTCAGCTCCCTCTGTACGGACTTCAGCATCTCCCTGTTCCCCGACCTGAAGATCCTCTTCTTCTCTCTCAGAAGTGTTTTTATCTCAGGGTTGATCCAGGGTTTGTTGTTTGAGTGACGCCGTATGGTCTTGGTGGGAACGGATTTGTCCACACAGAAGCTGAGGTAGCCCGTGAAGGTGTGAATGAGGCCATCGATGTCCTCACCATGTGGATCGCAGAGCTGCTTCCAGGCAGTGGCTTCAAAACAGTCCTTTAGAGTGTCCATTGTCTCCTCAGACCATAACTCCACAGTGTGCATGGCCGGAGGTTGTCTGTGCACTAGGGGTTTGTACACCGGTCGGAGATGAACCAAGTTGTGATCCGATCTCCCAAGTGGGGGGAGTTGTGATGAGGTGTACGCCTCCTTAGTGTTTGCGTAGAACAAATCCAGTGTTTTATTGTCTCTAGTGTGGCATGTGACATACTGGGTGAAAGTGGGCAGAATGGGAGACAGTGAAACGTGGTTGAAATCGCCTGAGATGAGGAGAAGAGCATCTGGGTGTTCTGTCTGCAGCCTGCTGGTTACTGAATGGATGACGTCACGCGCTGTCCCAGCGTTCGCCGTCGGATTTGCATAAACAACAATGCAGATCACGTGTGAGTGTTCTCTCGGGAGATATGTAGGCCTCATGCTAACAGCTAGCAACTCAATGTCTTTGCTGCAGTGTCGTTGTTTAACAGTGATATGTCCCGGTCTGCACCAGTTGTTGTTAACATACATTATCACTCCACCGCCCCTAGTTTTGCCACTCTCTGGTGTTCGGTCAGCTCGTATCATGTGAAAACCCTCCAGCTCAATGTTAGCATCTGCTGCTAGTTCAGTTAGCCACGTCTCAGTAAACAAAAGGAGAGAGCACTCCCGGTAAGTGCTATCATAACGGGAGATAGCCGCTAGCTCATCTAACTTTCCCAGTATCGACCGTACATTTCCCATGACAACAGATGGAAGGGAGGGTCTGTACCTTATATTTTTTGTCCTCCGCCTTACTCCAGCCCGGCAGCCGCGACGCTTTCGCCTCAATTCTCTCGGTATGTCGAGTTTTTCCAGTGGGACCGGGTGGCGGTTAAATGCTAGCAGCTCTTCCCTGTTGTATCGTATCCTGCTATAAACAGTGGCTCCGTCCACCGGCTCAGGAGACATTTGGGACGATCTGTGTGTCCGTGATATAAGTGGGGTGAAAAAAAAAAAGTGATCAAAAGAGAGAGGAAGGGAAAAAAAACTCGGAATCGAGCCGCTGTTGCAAAAGGCAGCCTACTGGTGTGGCGCCGAGAGGTGAAGACACTCTGGGCATGTGGGGAGATAACCAGATTTACTACTGTACATGATTATCCAAAACCTTTGCAAACACCGGAAATGACAAACCCACCTGGTTGTGATTTACCTGAGACCACTGCCAATGCAGAACCGGATAGGGAGCATAATGCAATTGAGATTGAACCTTCCTATAATTCACCTGTGGAAATGATACCGGAAGGAGACAATACTGAGAATGACAAACCTGTGGAAAATGAAACAGCAACAATACTAGAGGAACCTTCTGACAATTCAGTCGAGGGGCAAGAACGCCAATCGAATGATTTACCTGATGAAATGGACAAAAATGATCACATTGCAATTCAACCAATACGACGATCTGAAAGAATCAGACAACTCCCAAAAAGACTAGAATATCCTGAATTAGGAAATCCTCTAGTGACTGTTGTTAAGTCCCTTTTTCAAGGTTTGAATACAGCCTTCTCAGAGTTTCTAAATACTGACGATGGACAGTCTTGGTTACGCATGCAACGGGACGTGCATGATATTTAGTGGGGGACGGTGTAACCCAGCTAAGAAAATGACCCTTTTTCTCAGATTTCATTTGTATTAATGGAAGTGTGTGATTTTATTTTGAAGGGCGGTTGTTTTGGGAGGAGGAAGTGCGATCCTCGTTCTCCAACTTTTGGATTCCCGTTTCATGGTCACGTTGGGTGATCTGGGTCTTCCCATTCGTTGGGAGCGATATTAGCCCTGCCTTCCGAGTAGAGGCAGCCGGCGTGCACTCGGGTTTCGGTCTTTCACGATCCGAGAGCGGACGAGAGGGGTTGTGGGCGGTCTGGTTCACACTGATACCTCTTCTTGGTAAGTTAATTCAGAAAGATGCTATAAATGGATCTAAACACTCTCCAAACGCTAATTTGCAACCTTTATTATCCTAAGTTGACGGGAGCACGAGCTTGAGAGGCCGTGAAGCGGTGACTATTGCTGTGTTCACACTGAGACCTCATCTTGGTGAGCCAGATACATGCTAATGTTATGCTAATGTTAGCATTATGCTAATGCTAATCGCGAGTGGATTTTTCCTGTTTAAAAGCAATGGAAAAGGCTGTCTTTGTGTCTGTATGGTTTTCCTAAATGTGATTTCAGTTCCCAACAGTATGCTGAAGTACTTTTAGCTCTTATGCACTATTTCTGTCAAATGAAATGTGTAGGTTGATGCTAAAAGCACATGACGTTGGTCCCCTATGTAAAAGCATAGGTTATGCGAAACCCAGTAGCTCAGACCGGGTTTTACTGATTTTTAAAAGGGAATATTGGAAGTGATGGGACAGTATATTCCCTGGTTATGTGATAACTTAATTGTATTTCATTTCATGATTTACAGAGACAAGGTTAGAGAGGATTAATCATTATTTCATGGTTAAATGATGTAGAGATGAACAGAGGAATTCATTTAATTGATTACATGAAAAAAGGGTATTTCATGTGCTACCAGAGAGATTGTGAGAAAAAAAGAACACATGCATGCAAGATGTAAGATGTGAAATGTAAGATATTACTGTATTGCTGTATTGTAATAATAGTAATATGAGAGAAGAATTTAAACACTAAGCTATGGTGTTATATAAGAAGGGATTGGAAGACGAATTACTCTAGCTGTAAACAATAATACCATTATTGTCTTGCAGGCTAGGTTTTTTTGGTTGCCGACCAAAAACCTTCTGGATCCTGGATTCTCTCCGAATGGAGATGGCGAGCCTGACCCGAGATTGAACCGAGATCTAACCAAGATCTCAACTGAAGAGCATCCTTCCTCTCTCCAGTGCCCAACATTGGAGTGGTAACAACCCAAGTAAGATAAGATAAGATAAGATAAGCCTTTATTAGTCCCACAACGGGGAAATTCCAGGATTGCAACAGCACAGGGATAGCAACACTCAGAGCAACAATCAGAAGGCAAGAAAAAAAACAAGCAAGCAAGAGCAGCTAATAAACATATGTACGTATTACTATAAAATATATATATATACACACACACACAGACACACAGTGCAGAGCATTGTAGCTGGATGGAATAAATATATGAATATATGAACACACAGTGCAGAGCATTGTAGCTAGATGGAATAAATATGTAAATATATAAACACCCACAGTACGGAGCATTGCAGCTAGGTATATAATACACAATAATATATAATATATGTATATAAACACCCACAGTACGGAGCATTGCAGCTAGGTGGAATAAATATGCAAGTATATAAACACACACAGTGCGGAGCAATGTAGCTAGATGGAATAATATGTAGATATATAAATATATAAACACACCCAGTGCTGAGCATTGTAGCTAGATGGAATAAATATGCAAATATATAAACACACACAGTGCAGAGCATTGTTGCTAGATGGAATGAAACAGCATAACCGTCTACTTAGTTATCCTACATGGTATGATTATGTGCCCATACATATTCTCACCCTCCATAGCGACCGGTATGTTCCTAGTTGTATGCCGGAGGGGACCATTGTGTAAGTCTATTGCATCTTTTGCATTCAAAAAACTATTAGTTTGTTACGTCTTTTTGCTATCTCTGCGAGCAGCCCTGCTTAGGTTGTACAGTCTGACAGCCGTTGGTAGGAAGGACCTACGAAACCTCTCGGTTGTGCACCTGGGATGATGTAGTCTGCTGCTAAATGAGCTCCTCAGTGCATTCAGTATGTCCTGCATAGGGTGGAACTCGGACTCCAGCAGAGATGACAGTTTAGCCACCGTCCTTCTCTCTCCTATCTCCTCCATCGGATCAAGGCGCTGCCCCAGGACAGAGCTAGCTTTCTTAATCAGTTTGTTCAGTCTCTTCCTATCGGCTGCAGTAATGCCACTGCCCCAGCAGACCACTCCAAAAGTGATGGCTGATGCCACCACCGTGTCATAGAATGACTTCAGCAGCGCCCCTTGTACACCAAAAGACCTGAGTCTCCTCAGCAGGAACAGCCTGCGCTGTCCCTTCTTGTAGAGTGCATCAGTATTGTGTGACCAGTCTAGTTTATTGTTCAGATGAATACCCAGGTACTTATAGGATGTCACCATCTCGATGTCTGTTCCCTGTATATTTACTGGTACTGTGAGGGGCTGCCCATGCCTGCGGCAGTCCACCACCAGCTCCTTAGTTTTCCTCGCGTTGATCTGGAGGCAGTTCCGATGGCACCAGTCCACGAAGTCCTGGATAAGCCCTCTGTACTCAGCTTCATCTCCATTGGAGATGAGGCCAACGATCGCAGAGTCATCAGAGAACTTCTGTAGATGGCAGTGTGTTGTGTTGTGTGAGAAGTCCGCAGTATAAAGAGTGAACAGGAAGGGAGCCAGCACCGTTCCCTGGGGGGGCCCCCGTGCTACTGATGATCGTGTCGGACACACAGTCCCGGGTTCTCACAAACTGAGGCCGGTTCGTCAGGTAGTCCAGGATCCATGATGACAGGTGCTGGTCCACCCCTGCGCGCAGCAGCTTGTCCTTCAGGATCATCGGTTGGATGGTGTTGAAAGCACTGGAGAAGTCAAAGAACATGATCCTCACCATATTCCCGGGCTTCTCCAGGTGGGACAGAGAACGGTGAAGGAGGAAGATCACCGCATCCTCCACCCCAATGCCATGCTGGTAGGCGAACTGGAGTGGATCCATCGCTGGTTCCACCAGGGGGCGGAGGTGAGCAAGGAGCAGTCTCTCCAGGGTCTTCATCAAGTGGGACGTCAAGGCCACCGGTCTGCAGCTGCTCAGGTCCCCGGGGTGGGAAGTTCCCGGTACAGGTACCACACAAGATGTTTTCCACAGCTGTGGTACCCTCCCCAGCCTCAGGCTCACGTTGAAGATATACGTCACAATCCCACACAGCTGGTCTGCACAGGACCCGAGGAGCTTCGCGCTGATGCCGTCCGGTCCCGGTGCCTTCCTCGCCTTGATCTTCCTCAGCTCCGTCCTCACCTGGGTCCTGGTCAGGGTCAGGATGGGGGGCTGTGTGTTGGGAGTGGGGGGGTGTTGGTGGAGTGGGGAGTGGGCAGCAGGACTTGATTTCTTTAGAGGCAGCAGTGGTTGTTGTGCAGTCAGGGGGGAGGGCGGTTGGTCAAATCTATTGAAAAACAGATTCAGGTTGTTCGCCCACTCCCTGCCCCCTGTGGCCTGGGGGGAGGTATTCTGGAGCCCCGAGATGGTTTTGAGGTTTCTCCAGACCCCGCTGATGTCGCTCTGTTGCAGCTTGTCCTCCATCTTCTTCCTGAAGCTGTCCTTGCCTTCTCTGATCTTTCTCCTCAGCTCCCTCTGTACGGACTTCAGCATCTCCCTGCTCCCCGACCCGAAGATCCTCCCCTTCTCTCTCAGAAGTGTTTTTATCTCAGGGTTGATCCAGGGTTTGTTGTTCGAGCGACGCCGCATGGTCTTGGTGGGAACGGATTTGTCCACACAGAAGCTGAGGTAGCCCGTGAAGGTGTGAATGAGGCCATCGATGTCCTCACCATGTGGATCGCAGAGCTGCTTCCAGGCGGTGGCTTCAAAACAGCCCTTTAGGGTGTCCATTGTCTCCTCAGACCATAACTCCACAGTGTGCATGGCCGGAGGTTGTCTGTGCACTAGGGGTTTGTACACCGGCCGGAGATGAACCAAGTTGTGATCCGATCTCCCGAGTGGGGGGAGTTGTGATGAGGTGTACGCCTCCCTCGTGTTTGCGTAGAATAAATCCAGTGTTTCATTGTCTCTAGTGTGGCATGTGACACACTGGGTGAAAGTGGGTAGAATGGGAGACAGCGAAACATGGTTGAAATCGCCTGAGATGAGGAGAAGAGCATCTGGGTGTTCTGTCTGCAGCCTGCTGGTTACTGAATGGATGACGTCACGTGCTGTCCCAGCGTTCGCCGTCGGATTTGCATAAACAACAATGCAGATCACGTGTGAGTGTTCTCTCGGGAGATATGTAGGCCTCATGCTAACAGCTAGCAACTCAATGTCTTTGCTGCAGTGTCGTTGTTTAACAGTGATATGTCCCGGTCTGCACCAGTTGTTGTTAACATACATTATCACTCCACCGCCCCTAGCCTTGCCACTGTCTGGTGTTCGGTCAGCTCGTATCATGTGAAAACCCTCCAGCTCAATGTTAGCATCTGCTGCTAGTTCAGTTAGCCACGTCTCAGTAAACAAAAGGAGAGAGCACTCCCGGTATGTGCTATCATAACGGGAGATAGCCGCTAGCTCATCTAACTTTCCCAGTATCGACCGTACATTTCCCATGACAACAGATGGAAGGGAGGGTCTGTACCTTATATGTAATAAACACCCACATATGGGTATGTATAATACACCCAATACACCCATATATAATATAATATAAATATATATAAGTAGCCGCTTTAAAAGAGGAAAGGAAAGCTGAGTCTGTAGATACAAGATATCTTGACTGGTCAAACGACTAAACCAAACGGACAAACAAACACTGAGCTCAGTAGGACATTTTTGGGGTTTTATTTCGTGCCGGCCGTTGTTATATTTGTATATTTGTACATTGTTTGTATATTTTGCTCCTTCTATATAACAGACATGAATTGCTCATTTCTTGCCTCCAGCTATTTCATTCCACACTCACTCTAATTCCCTATTGTAACCCTTAAGAACCTAACAACTGGTCTACACTTAATTATTTCCCTTACCTAATTAACATAAGGCAAGGGTTACACTTATCTTATCTTATCGGCTGCACGGTGGGGCAGTGGTTGGCTGCACGGTGGGGCAGTGGTTGGCTGCACGGTGGGGCAGTGGTTAGCACTGCGGCAGCACAGTTTACCCTTGGCCAGGGGATTGTGGGGATCGTGGGATCGTGGGTTCGATCCCAGCCCCCGACCAACAGTGATCTGTGTGGAGTTTGCATGTTCTCCCCGTGTTCCGTGGGTTTACTCCGGGAATTCTCCGGTTTCCTCCCACATGCCAAAAACATGCATGTTAGGTTAATTGGCTGTTCTAAATTGTCCCTAGATATTTGTTTCCTATAGGCCCTTAGAATAGAGGGTTAGTATTAATGAAAGCGCTTTGAGTGGTCTTTGTGACTAGAAAACCCCTGTTGCCCTGACCTCTGTGGTCATGAAATCCTTGGAGAGATTGGTGCTGAGCCACCTGAAGGTCATCACAGGCCCCCTGATGGACCCACTGCAGTTTGCCTACCGGTCAAACAGGTCAGTGGATGATGCAGTGAATATGGGACTACATTACATCCTGCAACACCTCGACTCCCCAGGGACGTACGCCAGGATCCTGTTTGTCGACTTCAGCTCAGCGTTCAACACCATCATCCCAGGCATTCTTCATCAGAAACTCCTCCAGCTCAAGGTGCCCCCCTCCACCTGCCAGTGGATCTCCAGCTTTCTGACTGACAGGTGGCAACAGGTGAAGCTAGGGAGATTTACATCCAGCTCCCGAAAAATTAGTACTGGCGCCCCCCAAGGATGTGTCCTTTCCCCACTGCTCTTCTCCCTCTACTCCAATGACTGCACCTCAGAGGACCCTTCGGTGAAGCTCCTGAAGTTTGCGGACGACACCACAGTCATCGGTTTGATCCGGGATGATGATGAGTCTGCATACAGGCGGGAGGTGGAGCAGCTGATCCTCTGGTGCAGCCAGAACCATCTTGAAGTTAACCCAGCCAAAACGGTGGAGATGACTGTGGATTTCAGGCAACACCCCCCTTCATTCCGCCCACTCACCATCCTCAACAGCACAGTGTCCACTGTGGACTCCTTCAAGTTTCTGGGTACCACAATCTCCCGGAACCTGAAGTGGTCCTCCCATATTGACACTGTCCGGAAAAAGGCCCAGCAGAGGTTGTTTTTTCTGCGTCAGCTCAAGAAGTTTGATTTGCCTCAGGAGCTGCTGGTTGTCTTCTACACCGCCATCATCCAATCTGTCCTCTGCTTTTCCATCACTGTCTGGTTTGGATCTGCCACTAAACAGGACAAGACCAGACTGCAGCGGATCATTAAGTCTGCGGAGAGGATCATTGGTACCGACCTACCCTCCATTGAGAACTTATATCGGTCCATAACCAGGAAACGGGCGGGAAACATCTGTGCTGACCCATCACACCCCGGCCACAAACTGTTTGAACTTCTATCTTCTGGTCGTCGTTACAGATCACTGAAGGCCAAAACCACCCGTCACAGGAACAGTTTCTTTCCTCAAGCCATCACTCTGATGAACTCCTAACATTCACCTAGTCCTACCTGTTGCTGTACTCATGACTTTTCATCCATTATTACATTGCACATAACTCTCACACTGCTTTTTACTTCATTCACATTATATCACTGAATCTGAGTCCACATTGAAATACTGTGTGATTGTATATTTTTTCATATATTTCTGCAAAGTGTGGTTAGTCCGAGTAAATAACTGCATATATTCCTGTATATATTTGCATCCTTTTATAGAAACGTGGACAGACTGTAATTTACTGTACATCATCTGGTTGTCATTGAATCCTTATTTAAATCCTTCACCTGAACAACGAGAGCAAGTTTTTAGCCAAAGTCAAATTCCTTGTATGTGTTGTGCATACTTGGCCAATAAAGCTGATTCTGATTCTGATTCTGATTCTGATTCTGAAAAGCGCTATATAAGTGCAGGTTAGTTAGTAGTTAGTTAGTTATCTTATCTTAAAGACCCCAGCAATCAGGCGATCCCCTGTGAGCAAGCACTTGGAAACGGTGAAAAACTCCCTTTTAACAGGAAGAAACCTCCAGAAGAACCAGGCTCAGGGAGGGGCAGTCATCTGCTGCGACTGGCTGGGGGGTGAGGGGATAAAGAAGATGAAAAAAACAGACATGTAGAGAGCAAACAGCACAATGGGGACTCAGTCTATGGGAGAGAACAAACAGATGTTAATAACCAGCAAAAAAAAAAAAATTAAAAAAAATCATTGAGAGTGAAGAAAGGAGTGAAGCCCAGTGCATTGTTGGAGGTCCCCCGGCTGTCTAAAACTATTAGCAGTATAACTAAGGGAGGGTTCAGAGACACATGATCCCTCCCTAATTGTAGGCTATATCAAAAATGAAGGTTTTAGGGAGGCCAGTGGAGGGAGGCCAGAACCAGAGAGATATGATCTCTCTTTCTAGTACCTGTTAAAACTCTTGCAGCAGCATTTTGGATCAACTGAAGACTTTTTAGAGATGTTTTAGGACAACCTGATAATAAAGAGTTACAATAATCTAATCTAGAGCTAACAAAAGCGTGGATCAGTTTCTCAGCATCACTCTGAGACAAGATGCTCCTAATCTTGGCAATATTACGCAAATGATAGAAGGCAGTCTTTGAAACATATCCAATATGTGAATTGAAAAACAGATCTTGATCAAAAATAATTCAATTCAATTCAATTCAGCTTTATTTATAATGCGCCACATCACATGCGCCACAAATAACTCCAAGGTTCCTCACAGAACTATTAAGAGAAAGAGTAACGGCATCCAAACTAAAAGTTTGATTTAGAAAGGTATTTCTAAGGTTTTTGGACCAACAAGAATGACTTCAGTCTTCTCTGAATTTAATAGCAGGAGATTACAAGTCATCCAAGCTTTGATTTCCTTAAGACAGCTTCCAACTTGGCTAATTGATTACTATCATCTGGCTTCATTGACAGGTATAATTGTGTGTCATCTGCATAACAATGAAAATGTATACAGTGCTTTCTAATAATGTTGCCTAACGGAAGCATATATAAACTAAAAAGAGTAGGGCCTAGCACAGATCCCTGTGGAACTCCATGACTGAGCTTTGAGTTGAAAGAAAACTCATTACTGACATGAACAAACTGGAACCTATCAGATAAATAAGATCTAAACCACTGCAACGAAGTTCCATTAAGTCCAACATAGTGTTCTAATCTATCAAGTAGAATATTATAATCGATAGTATCAAAAGCTGCACTAAGGTCTAAAAGGACAAGTACAGAAACAAGTCCATTATCAGATGCAATCAGGAGGTCATTAGTGACCTTCACTAAGGCTGTTTCAGTACTATTGTGGCACATATGTGGGTTACATATTTCTCCACAAGTTGTGGATAGGTAACCCACATAAAGGGACTGAGCCTCTGAGAGACAACAGGAAGAGGGTGAGATTCGGCCTTTGTTGCAGGGAGACGACCGGAGGGGGGTTCCGGGCCATGGAGACTAAAGGACAATGGTGTGAGATCAAAGGGGTTACTTTGTGGCTGGGATTAAGTACCATGTGACTGTATGATTGATTAAACACCATGTGACTGCTGTTTCGTGCTCGGGGTATAAAACCCCAGGTGTAGGATGAAAACTTCCTCTTTCTTGCTTGAGATGGTTGGAGTATGTGATCTGTTAATAAAGCTGAATCTGAGGAATAAACTCAGCCTCATCCTTGACCACATTCTCCACACTGGTGACCTTATTACGTAAAATGAGCAGAAATAATTCTCCTGAGTGGGGCTCGGCAGAAGCCAGCCTGATGGCTGCCTCCACACTCCGCCTGCCCGACTTCTGGCAGCATAGTCCGCACTCCTGGTTTAGCGCGGTCGAGGCGCAGTTCAACCTCCGGAGAATCTCGACGGACGACATGAAATTCTACCATGTGGTGGCGAAGCTGGACAGCCACACAGTCCAGAGGGTAGAAGAGCTGGTCAATCACCCACTCGACAGCGACAAATACGGCGCATTGAAAGCTGCGCTTATCAGCCATTTCACCCCATCAGTGCAACAGCGAGCAGAGGGGCTTCTGGCGTTGACAGAGTCGGAGAACGACAGCCCCGTAGACCTGATGGTGAAAATGTTGAGGCTGAAAGGCTCCGAGGACTGCGAATTTATCTTCGCCCACCTTTTCCTCTGGACCCTGCCGCCAGCGGTGAGAGTTACACTGGCAGATTCACCCCGGTTGGCAAAGCGAGACTACCGTGGGCTGAGCAAGGAGGCGCAGTGACTCGTCGACGCCCACAAGCGGAGCGCAGTTTCAGCTGCAGCAGCGGAGCTAGGAGCGACGCCCGGAGACGGCATGGGGCCAGCGGTTGCAGCACCAGACTCACCGGCGACGGCAGCAGTCAACACCAAGCGACACGGAGCGGATGACGTCCTGTGCTTCTATCATCGCCACTTTGCAGAGAGGGCACGCAAGTGCCTCCCACCGTGCCACTTCAAGCGTCCGGGAAACGCCAAGACCGGGGGTCGGTAGCAGCTGCGACCCTCGGGGAGGAGAACAAGCTGCTCTACCTGACGGATGCACGTTCGGGGAGACAATTCCTCGTAGACACAGGCTCCCAGATGAGTTTCATCACGCCTTCCTACACGGACCGGCTGATGCCGTCCAAGGTTCCCTGGGTGTCAGTGTCAGCAGCGAACGGCTCAGCTATTAAGACCTTCGGTGAGAGGACTCTGCTTCTGTCCTTGCAGGGCCAGAATCAGAATCAAATTCAGATTTATTGCCATTGTTCATGTAGTACACAAACTAGGAATTTGTCTCGGTGCAATGCTGCAACATTAAACATGATAAAATAAAAGAAATAAACTATACATGCAATAAAGTGTAGAATAAGAGTGAGTAATACTGGTCAGCAGTTAAAATATATTAGCGAGCAGCAGATAATGGAGAACCATATAGTGCAGTCGGTAATGCAGGAAGAAAACAGTGATGATTGACATGAGTCTGGTTGAGCTGCTGTACATAGTGCACGAGAGTCAATAAGTCACTTAGTGTTCAGCAGTCTGATGGCAGAGGGGAAGAAGCTGTTCATGTGACGGGAGGTTTTAGTCTGGATGGACCGAAGTCTTCTACCTGAGGGGAGGGGGGCAAACAGTACGTGACCAGGGTGTGAGGGATCGGCTATGATCCGGCCAGCACGCCTCCGGGTCCTGGAGATGTACAGATCCTGGAGAGATGGGAGCTTGCAGCCGATCACCTTCTCAGCAGTGCGCACGACGCGCTGCAGCCTTAGTCTGTCCCTGGCAGTGGCTCCTGCGTACCACACGGTTATGGAGGTGGTGAGGATGGACTCGATGATGGCTGTGTAGAACTGCACTAACATCTTGGTGGGTAGCTTGAGCTTCCTCAGCTGCCGCAGGAAGAACATCCTCTGCTGGGCTTTTTTGATGAGTGAGCTGATGGTCCGCTCCCATTTGAGGTCCCTGGTGATGGTAGTGCCTAGGAAGCGGAAGGAATCAGCAGTGGTGATGGGAGAGCCTGTGAGGGTGAGGGGGGGCAGAGGGGTTGCGACTTTCCTGAAGTCCACAATCATCTCCACTGTCTTCAGAGCGTTCAGCTGCAGGTTGTTGTTGTTGCACCAGGACGCCAGCTGGGCCACCTCTCTCCTGTAGGCGGACTCGTCGCCGTTGGAGATGAGCCCGATGAGGGTGGTGTCGTCCGCAAACTTGATCAACTTGACAGACTGGTGGCTGGAGGTGCAGGAGTTGGTATAAAGGGAGAAGAGTAGGGGGGAAAGTACACAGCCCTGGGGTGATCCGGTGCTGATGCTAGCAGAGTCTGAGACAGTCTTTCCCAGCCGCACATGCTGCCTCCGGTCCGTCAGGAAGTCAGTGATCCACCTGCAGAGGGAGTCAGGCACGTTGAGCAGGGACAGCTTGTCCCGGGGCAGAGTGGGGTGGATGGTGTTGAATGCGGAGCTGAAGTCCACAAACAGGATCCTGGCGTAGGTTCCCGGGGAGTCCAGGTGCTGCAGGATGGAGTGGAGGGCCAGGTTGACTGCGTCGTCTACAGACCTGTTGGCTCGGTAGGCAAACTGCAGCGGGTCCAGGAGAGGGGTGGTGATGGACTTGAGGTGGGGCAGGACCAGGCGCTCAAAGGACTTCATGACTACAGAAGTGAGTGCAACAGGTCTGTAGTCATTAAGTCCAGTGATCCGTGACTTCTTGGGGACAGGGATGATGATGGAGGATTTGAGGCAGGACGGCACGTGGCATAGCTTAAGGGAGGTGTTAAAAATGTCTGTGAAGACAGGAGCCAGCTCTTTCGCACAGTGTCTCAGGGTGGAGGGAGACACGCCGTCCGGACCGGGGGCCTTGCGCGGGTTCAGTCTGGAGAACTGTTTGAGCACGTCCTGCTCACTGATGACAAGGGCAGGGGGGGAGGACGGGGGGGCGCCTTTGATGAAGTAGGGATCGTGGAGGCTGTGGAGCTGGAGAGAGGGGGGGAGTTGGACACAGATGACGAGGTGTCAAAACGGGCATAGTGTTGGGACAGTCTTTGACAAAGGGCTTTGTCATCCTGACCTTTAGGAGCCTGAGGCCGATAATTGGTGATTTGCCTCAGTCCTCTCCACACAGAAGCCGAGTCATTACCAGTGAACTGCTGCTGGAGTCTCTCAGAATACACAGATTTAGCTCTCCTCAGCTCTCTGTTAAACCGATATTTAACCTCCCTGTAGCAGTCCCTGTCTCCACTTTTCAACGCTGCTTCCTTCTCCTTCCTGATCTGTCTGCGCTTAGCACTGAACCAGGGCTTGTCATTAGAGTACCTCACCCTGGTGCGCGATGGAAGGATGCTCTCCTCACAAAAGTGGATATATGAGTTCACAGTGTCCATGTACTCATCCAGATCATGCGTGGCTCCTTTAAACATGCCCCAATCAGTTATTTCCATGCACGTTTCCAGCTTCTCCTCAGCTTCACTGGTCCATTTCTTCGTAGTGCTCACAACAGGTTTAGTGAGCATCAATCTCTGTCTGTATGTGGGAATGAGGTGGACCATCACGTGATCAGATAATCCGAGCGCAGCGCGGGGAACAGCGCGATATGCGTCTTTCACTGTGGTGTAACAGTGATCCAGCGTGTTTATTCCTCTGGTGGGGCATTTAATAAACTGTTTGTAGCGGGGGAGATCGTGGCTCAGATTGCTCTGATTAAAGTCGCCAACCACAATAACCAGAGAGTCTGGAAAAATCCGCTCCGTGTGTTGGATGTGATCCGCGAGCACACGCTGAGCTTCGCGCCTGTCCGCGTCAGGAGGGACGTACACAGCGGCGAGGATGAATGAGGCGAACTCCCGCGGGGAATAAAATGGCTTGCAGTTAATAAAAAGAAATTCCAGGGCGGGAGAACAGTGTTTGGAAATTACCGTTACATCAGAGCACCAGCTACTGTTGATGTAAAAGCAGACTCCGCCTCCTGAGGATTTACCGGAGAGCTCTGTGTCACGATCACCACGAAACAGCTGAAATCCCTTTGGCCGTTCATTTGAGTGGACTTTTATTGTAGCTGCAGTCAGTTTCAACATGTTAGGGGCTGATTTCTTGTGCTCACATGGTTTATTGGTTGATCTTGCTAATAGACGTCTGGTCTCTTCACTCTATTCCCTGCACAGCACGAGTGGCACCGCCAACTGCACATGCCAATGTCACAGCTGCGGGTGGTAAGTTCCACGCACTCCTCACTCAGTTTCCAGCGCTAACAGTCCCAACGTTTTCGGCAACAGTGGCCAAACATGGGGTGGAGCATTATATCACTACCACCGGCCCGCCCGTTTTTGCAAAAGCTCGGCGCCTGGATTCAGCTAAACTGACCATAGCATGCGAGGAATTTGCCAACCTGGAAAAACTGGGCATCATCAGACGTTCGAAAAGCCCCTGGGTTTCACCACTGCACATGGTCCCAAAGTCTGATGGCTCATGGCGACTTTGCGGTGATTTTCACAGGTTGAATAACGCTACTGCACACGACCGCTACCCGATCCCACACATCCAGGATTTTTCGGTTCATTTGTCGTGGGCGCGCATTTTTTCTAAAATAGATTTAGTCCGCGGCTACCATCAGGTTCCAGTGCGTGCCCAGGACATACCCAAAACAGCGGTAATAACTCCTTTCGGGCTTTTTGAGTTTTTGCGCATGCCTTTTGGACTCAAGGGGGACGCACAGACATTCCAGTACATGATGGATGCAGTGCTACGCGACCTCCCTTTCGTGTTCGTCTACTTGGATAACATTTTAGTAGCCAGCACATCCAAAGACGAACATGAAAGCCACCTCACGGCAGTTTTCCGGAGGCTGGCAGAGCATGGGTTAATAATTAACTCAGCGAAGTGTCAGTTTGGGGTAGCGCAGATTGATTTTTTTGGGGCATCGCGTTTCGCCAGAAGGAGCGGTCCCTCTGCCCGATAAAGTGCGCGCAATAACAAATTTTCCCCAACCGCAAACAGTCAAAGCGTTGCAGGAGGTTTTGGGAATGGTTAATTTTTATAACCGTTTCCTTCCAAGCGCAGCACAGCTCATGCAACCATTGTACGCTGCGCTAAAAAAACAAAAACCAATGAATAAAATCGAATGGTCTCCTGAGCGGGAGCGCGCATTCTCCCAAGTCAAAACAGCACTGGCAAACGCGGCTTTGTTGGCACATCCAGTTCCAATGGCCCGCATGGCCCTCACCACTGATGCGTCAGATTTAGCGGTAGGGGCGGTCGTTGAACAGTTTGTAGCGGGGACCTTGCAACCGCTCGCGTTTTTCAGCAAAACCTTGCGCGATAGTGAGCGAAAATACAGCGCGTTCGACAGGGAGTTGTTGGCCCTACACTTGGCCATCCGCCATTTCCAGTTCTGGCTGGAAGGGCGCCATTTCACCGCGTTCGTGGACCACAAACCGCTGACTTTTGCAATGGCCAAGATTTCGGAACCTCGGTCGGGCCGGCAGCAAAGACAGCTGGCCGCGATATCGGAGTTCACCACCGATATCCAGCATGTCGTAGGTAAACATAATGTAGTGGTAGACTGCCTCTCACATGCTGTGCCGGCGCCAGGCCTCGCGGGGGCAAACTCTGCAGCCATGGCCATGGGCCAGGGCAGCGACGCGGAAGCGCACGCGGCCCCGGTCCGCGTAGGGTTAGATTATGCAACCATGGCCGCGGAGCAGGTCAGCGATGCGGACGTGCGCGCGCTCCAATCTAGACCAACAGGGTTAAGGCTGGAACACAGAGTGCTGCAAATAGGTATGCCTCCCCTAATCTGTGATGTCTCTATGGGGCAGCCGCGTCCCGTGGTACCAGCTGCGTGGCACCGCCGTGTTTTTGACTTGATCCATTCTCTGGCGCACCCGGGGGTGCGCGCATCGATAAAAATGGTGGGGGAGAAATTTGTTTGGCCGGGGTTGCGCAGACAGGTCAAAGAATGGGCAACAGCCTGCGTAGCGTGTCAGCGAGCCAAAATACACAAACACACTAGAGCTCCTTTGGAGCCTTTTCACATTCCGGCTAAGCGCTTTGATCATGTGCATGTCGACTTGGTGGGTCCCCTTCCGTCGTCACAGGGGTGCACACACCTTTTGACGATGGTGGATCGCACCACGCGTTGGCCGGAAACGGTTCCTCTGGCATCAACCACAGCGGAGGAAGTGGCGCGCGCGTTTTTAGCGGCTTGGGTAGCGCGTTTTGGAGTCGGACATAACTTCTGACAGAGGTCCTCAATTTGTTTCCGAACTCTGGTCATCGATGGCCCGCAGTCTAGGGGTAAAGATCCACCGCACCACCGCGTACAACCCCCAGGCTAACGGTTTATGCGAGCGTTTTCATAGGTCATTGAAAACGGCCCTCAGAGCGCCGCTTACGGATACAAATTGGGTTGACAAACTACCATGGGCTTTATTGGGGTTGCGTTCTGCACCTAAGGAGGATTTACAGGCCTCCCCAGCTGAGTTAGTTTTTGCATAGCCTCTCCGTCTGCCCGGGGATTTTCTCCCCGATAATCCTGCGCCAGATTGCCCCCCCCCCCCCGCTCAGCTGTTGCAGAGCGGCACAGGATCAAACACGCTTCCTGGCCTGGTTCATCACAGTTTCCCACGCGTTTTTGTGCCAAAGGCTTTAAAAAATGCGGAGTTTGTTTTTGTGAGACATGATGCTCCTCGCCTCAACTTGCGCCCGCCTTACGATGGGCCTTTCAAGGTGCTGGAAACAGGAGAGAAGCATTTTTTGCTAGATTTGGGAGACAGACAAGAGTTGATTTGTATAAACAGACTCAAACCTGCCTTTGTTTTGGCGGATGACGAAGTGCAGTTGGCGAGAGCCCCCCGTCGCGACAGACCCCTAGAAGGCATTCTACAGAACACCCACTGAGATTGACTAACAGTTCTAATCCACAGGAGGACGCTGCAGAAACAGAAAAGCTGGCTTTCAGCAGATACGGCAGGAGACTTAGAACTAGGCAACTGGTGGATTGATATGTAGTAATGTTATTATGTCATGTGTCCCTGGTTATATTTGTCCCATTTTAGACGTTTGGGGGGGGGGGTCATGTGGCACATATGTGGGTTACATATTTCTCCACAAGTGTATTGCTGTATGTTTATTGTGTGTTACACGTCTCATGGAACAAAAGGGACTGAGCCTCTGAGAGACAACAGGAAGAGTGTGAGATTCAGCCTTTGTTTCAGGGAGACGACCGGAGGGGGCTTCCGGGCCATGGAGACTAAAGGGCAATGGTGTGAGATCAAAGGGGTTACTTTGTGGCTGGGATTAAGTACCATGTGACTGTATGTTTGATTAAACGCCATGTGACTGCTGTTTCGTGCTTGGGGTATAAAACCCCAGGTGTAGGATGAAAACTTCCTCTTTCTTGCTTGAGATGGTTGGAGTATGTGATCTGTTAATAAAGCTGAATCTGAGGAATAAACTCAGCCTCATCCTTGACCACATTCTCCACACTATAATGGATTCTAAACCCAGAATGAAACTCTTCAAATAAACCATTTCCCTGCAAGTGGTCAAATAATTGCGTAGCAACAACTCTAAGATTTTTGAAATGAAAGGGAGATTAGAGATTTGTCTATAGTTAGTTAAAACTCCTGGATCCAGCGTTGGCTTGTTGAGTAAGGGTTTAATTACAGCCGTTTTAAAAGCCTGTGGTACATGGCCGAAAGTTAATGAAGAATTGATTATTTGAAGAATAGAGCTACAAATAAATGGGAAGACTTCTTTAAATAATGTGGTCGGAATAGGGTCTTAAAGACAAGTTGAAGGCTTGGATGAGGAAACTATTTTGTCTAACTCTAAAAGGTCAATTGGAGTAAACTGATCCAAACAGATATCAATTGAAGGAGTTGTTGTAGTTACTGTATTTAAGTTAACGGTGGGAAGAATCTGACTGATTTTATCTCTGATTGATGAAATTTTATTATTGAAAAAGTTCATAAAGTCCTGACTAGTAAGCTCTAAGGGAATGCTAGGATTGACAGAGTCCTGACTCTTTGTCAGCCTTGCTAAAGTGCTGAAAAGAAACCTGGGATTATTCTTGTTCTCTTCTATTAATGCAGAATAATAACTCGTTCTAGCTTTTCTCAGAGAATTTTTATAAATTAAAAGATGGTTTCTCCAAGCTAAATAGATTTCATCTAAATTAGTGGATTGCCATTTTCTTTCTAATTGACGAGTCTTCTGTTTTAAGCTACGAGTTTCTGTGTTGAACCAAGGAGTTAGGAATCTCTGATTAGACTTTTTCTTTTTTAAAGGGGCCACCATGTCTCGAGTCTGATGCAGAGAAGCTGTAACACCATAGTCTACCATGCTATCAGTTACAGAAAGAGCAAGCTGTCTATAGCTTATTCCCATTGTGTTGACACATGGCATAGAGGAAACAATCTGCATAAATTTGGTAACAACATCATCTGAGAGGCATCTCATTATCATCATCATCATCATAGCAGTCTGTCGTGGGCGACAATGACTGTTTCATTTAGGTCTGATCAGATTCCTCCACACAGCTCTGTCCTTAGCCTCCTGCTGCCAGGAACTCCTGTCTGTATCCAACTTCTTCAAGTTTCTTTTTACAGTGTCTTTAAATCTGAGCCTTGGTCTACCCTGATTGCGTTTGCCCTCCCATAACTGTGAGTAGAGTAACTGACAAGGGAGACGCTGGTGGTCCATCCTCTCAACATGTCCAAGCCATCTCAAGTTTGTCTATATTAGCATGTCCTCCATTGATGGCAGACCAGCTTGTTTCAACACTTCTATGTTGGTTATCTTGTCTTTCCATGAGATTTTCATTATGGCTCGAAGGTGTCTCATCATGTATGTGTGGAGTTTGTTTACCTCCACTCTGTAGACAGTCCCAAGTTTCAGCACCGTATAATAGAGTAGCCAGTACTGTTGCTCTGTACACTTTACATTTCACATGGATAGACACATGTCGATTGTTCCACAGTCTCTCCCTCAAGCTTCCAAAGACAGCGCTCGCTCTTCCCATTCTGAGAGATAGTTCATCCTCCAGCCTAGCATTCTCTGAAACAGTTCTCCCTAGATACTTGAAAGTCTTGCACTTGACTAGTGGCTCTGTACCACTGCTGATCTCTTCTGGTAGTGATGCTGATAATTGGAACTTTGGTGGTTGATAAAGGCACTCTGTCTTCTTGATGTTGATTTGGAGGCTGAATTGGCTAGCTGCTCTTGCAAATTTCTCCACTAAAGATTGCATATTTTCCACATTGTGTGCAACTAGAGCACTGTTGTCAGCAAAGAGCATTTCTCTTACTACCTTTATCGATGTCTTACTCTTGGCTTTAAACTGTGCCACATTGAACAAGTCTGCTTCTTTCCTTGTTTGAATGTATACTCCTTCTGAAGTGTCTTTAAAGGCCACCTCAAGCATTGCTGCCAGATATAGCGAGAAGAGTGTAGGCGCCAGCACACACCCTTGTTTCACCCCGTTACTGAAAAGTCTTTAGATACTGAACCACTCATTGCCACATTTGCTTGTATACCTGTATGGAGTGCCTCGATCAGGCTGACAAACTTCTCTGTACAGCCATATTTCTTGAGTACCTGCCAAAGTCCTTGTCGCGAAACAGTATCGATGGCTTTACTGAAGTCTATGAAGACTACATAAAGCGGCATGTTCTGTTTGATACACTTTTCTTGAACCTGTTTCAAGCAGAAAATCATGTCCATTGTGTTTCTCCCACTTCTAAAGCCACACTGGGTTTCTTGTAGTACATTCTGCGAAATGTGTTCGTTGAGTCTGTTCAGTAGTACACGTGAGAGAATCTTACCAACAGTGGCTAGCAGTGATGCACCTCGGTAATTTCCACAATCTTTCTTGTCACCTTTCTTGAACAAAGGCACAATACTTGCATCCTTCCAGTTTTGAGATACTTTCTGGGCATCCCATATCTTTTGGATGAGCTTGTGCAGGCAGTTGGTCAGCTGAACACCACCAAATATCCACACTTCTGCTGGAATTCCATCCCTTCTTGGAGCTTTACCATCCTGTGTTGTCCTGATAGCTGCCATTAGTTCATCAAAATTTGGTGATTCATCCAGACTTGATACAGCTGGTCACCGCACTAGAGCTTCTTTAGCCTCTTCAGTGAGATCTCCAGGGTTGTGTAGTAGTTGGTCAAAGTGGTCTGCAAATCTGTCCAGAATCTTGTCTTTCTCCTGCAAAACCGTTTCACCATCCATAGCCTTTAGTTGGATCAATCCTCTTGGTTTAGGGCTGTAGATTTCTCTCAAGCTTGTGAAGAATGTTTTCATGTCCTTCCTGTCTGCTGCAGTTTGAGGTTCCTCCGCTTTTTCATCCCACCAGTTGGACTTCATCTCTCTGGTGTACTTCTGTAGCTCACTCTGAGCCTTTGTGTATTTCTTCTTCTTCGACCTTGTGTTACACTGTAGGTTTTCCTGGCTAGCTGTATTCCTCGCTTCTAGTAGTTTCTTCAGGTGTTCATCATGCTCATCAAACCAATCTTGATGTTTCCTCTCAGGGTGGCCTAATACATCACTCGCAGTCTGATACACCGTATCCTTCAGTATTGCCCATTTCTCTTCTATGTCATTCTCTGAGTTGTTGCTGTCCCAGTCTTTCAAGTTTTCATCCATTTCCTGTGCAAGTTCTTCCTGCTTCTTTTGGCCTTTCAGTGCACTAGTGTTTAGCTTCCGTGGTGGCTTTGCACCCATCCCGCAGTGCTATTTTTGTCTCCAAATCCTTAATCTAGATCTCAGCATAACATGATCAGTACCACAGTCCATGCCTCTCATTGCTCTTGTGTCCAATACATCCCTTATGTCTCTCTGCCTGACTATGATGTAGTCTAGCAAGTGCCAGCGCTTGGATCTTGGGTGCATCCATGTCTTCTTGTGTGTGTCCTGAGTGTTGGTTATCACAAGGTTGTACTCTGAACATAGTGCAAGTAGAAGTTCTCCATTAGCATTGCACTTGCCTACTCCATGACTGCCTAGCACCCCTTTCCATTTCTCAGTGTCTGAACCAACTCTGGCATTAAAATCTCCAACAAGTATCAGCCTGTCATCAGTCGGTACACGCCTGATAGTCTCTCGTAAATCACTGTAGAACTCTTCCTTCACCTCCTCTGTGTTGGTCATTGTTGGGGCATATACACTGATGAGTGTGGCATACATCTTCCGCTGTAGTGGGAGTCTCATAGTCATTATCCTGTCATTGATTGGCACAGGTTCCTCATCAAGCATTGCTGCTATCTCCTTTCTAACTGCAAAGCACACTCCTGCTTCTCTCCTTTCTTGAGTTGATCTCCCACTCCAAAAGAAGATGTACCCATGGTCTTCCAAGCTGTCATATCCAGGCAGTCTTGTTTCATTCAGTGCAGCTATGTCTACATTATACCTGTTCATTTCCATGGCCACAAGTGCGGTCTGTCTTTCTGGGCGCTTTGATGTTGTTCTGTCCAACAGAGTGTGTACATTCCATTCTGCTACACACAAGGCTGCTGTTTTCCTCTTCTTTTGTCTTCCTGCTCCTAGCTTTCTTTTCGCTGCCTGTCGGAGTGATCTACTGTAGTAATATTTTTCTTTAGGAGCCAAATAGTCAGAAATAGTAAAATCAAAGGTTAATAGACAATGGTCTGACAGTACAGGGTTATGAGGAGACACTACCAGATTTTCTATTTCTATGCCATATGTCAGAACAAGGTTCAACGTATGGTGGAGATAATGGGTAGAATTTCCTACTTTCTGAGAAAACCCCATCAAGTCTAATATTGAATTAAATGCCAAATTAAGGCAATCACTATCTACATCTACATGTATATTAAAGATATGATGAAGATCTGATTTCAGCACTAAATCAGCTAAGAATTTGGCAAATTTGGATAAAAACTCTGAGTAGGCTGAGGGAGGATGATAAACTATGGCAAATAAAATTGGATTTAACCTAAAATTGCTAAAATGCCCAATACTGAGGACCAGGCCCTCAAAGGAATTATAACTTTTTTTTTGCTTTACATTAACTAGTAATTTGGAATGGTAAATTGTTGCTACTCCTCCTCCACGACCAGAACTTCTGGGATTTTGACAGTTTAAATAACCAGAGGGAGTTGATTCATTTAAACCAACATAATCCTCTTGTCCTAACCAAGTCTCTGTAAGGGAAATTAAATCATTCTGATGATCAATTAACAGATCATGGACTAACAGAGACTTGGGAGTTAGAGACTTGATATTTAACAAACCACATTTAATTTTTAAATTATGAGGAGGAACAGAGGCCAAATCATTCAATTTAGAGGCTTCATGTTTAATTTGAGTTTTACCAACTTTTTGTTTCATCACTTTGGGATGCTTATACATCATATTTTTATTTATTTTGGAGGAAGCAGACAATGATTCTCTGATGGGGAAGACAGGGGCTAAGTTGAGGGGTGGCGAATGAAGAGGAGCTGCAGGGAGGCGTGTAAAACTGTGACTCTGCTTCCTGGTCCCAACTCTGAGTTGTCAAGGTTTTGGAAATTTGGATAAAAATGATGAGATTGTTAGATAAATGAGACGCACCATCCAAAGCGGGATGGACGCCGTCTCTTCTAATAAGACCAGGTTTTCCCCAAAATGAGCTCCAATTGTCTATGTAGCCCACATTGTTTGCAGGACACCACACAGACAGACAGCGGTTGAAGGATGACAAGCGGCTAAACATGTCATCACTGATCAGATTGGGGAGGGGCCCAGAGAATACTACAGTGGCAGACATTGTTTTGGCAAAGTCACACACACACCGATTCCATGTTAAGTTTTGAGACTTCCAACTTCCGACTGCTGGAGTTGGACGTCGTTAATGCCAGTGTGGATAACAATTGTGGAGTATTTACAGCTACTTTTAGCCAGCATTTTCAAATTTGACTCGATGTCGCCTGCTCTGGCCCCAGGAATGCATTTGACTATGGCCACTGGAGTCTCTAAGTTCACATTTCTGACTACAGAGTCGCCAATGATCAGAGATTTTTCCTCAGCGGGTGTGGCGCTGAGCGGGGAAAAACAATTAGAAACGTGAACATGTTGGTGGTTAACCGGGGCTTTGCTGCTAGTCTTCCTTCTCACCGTCACCCACCCAGTCTCCTCACTGCTGAGGAGGACCGGAGGACCGGAGGACCACTAGCAGGCCGCCCTATGCTAGGGAACTCCGCTGCAACTACGAGGCATCCGTCATTATTGACTGACGCAGATAGTTTTTCAATGCAACGGAGTTGGGTTTCCAAATCAGACAACCTCGCCTTGAGTGCCTCAAAAAGACAACAATTATTACATTTACCGTTATCACTAAAAGAGGCAGAGGTGTAGCTAAACATCTGACAGAGAGAGCACACCAGAGGAGGAGGGGAAGAGAGCTAGTAGCCATAGCTAGTGGCTAACCTGAAGCTAACAAAAACACTGATGAAAGGTGAACAGAAGGCTAAAGAGGGTGATTAGGTGACACTGACCGCACACACAGGTGCAAGAGGCTTGATAAACAGAAGTGAGAACTAACGGTAGATGGAAAAAAGAGATTAAAATACAATTAAAGGCAAAAATCCTCAGGAGAATGAGGAGAGCAAACCACAGAGACAGACAAACCAGACAAGTTTGTCTGACAAACCTTCAGACAAACTAAATGTGCCAACATTTGATTTCAAAATAAGGGCGGTTTTTCCTGCTGTCTGGGTGGTGAGGAGATTTCTAAAAAACTATAAATGTATTGTATGATATATAATATGGGTTTCTTCCTGTTAAAAGGGAGTTTTTCCTCTCCACCGTCGCCAAGCGCTTGCTCATAGGGGATCGCCTGATTGCTGGGGTCTTTCTGCAATTGTGGGGGTTCCCCCCTACAGTTGATAGTGCTATGAGATGACTGTTGTTGTGAAATGGCGCTATATAAATAAAGTTGAATTGAATATAGAAACATAACAGAAATAACTGTATCTTTGGTAATTTAATTTATTTTTTTAAATATAATTGTATTAATAATTTTTTCTTTGAGATCAGATTTAAATTATTGTTCTGTTCTGGCTCTGCAAAATTATTGTCCAAAGTGTAAATTGTATAAAGGAAAAAAAGTCAAAATTTTACCACAATCTTTCAAATTTATCAAAAAAAGAAAAACCAACAAAAAAACGGTAATTTTATTTTCAAAAATAGACAAAAATTAGCCATAAAATAATCTACAAACATATAATAAAGTCTCAAATGTACAAGTCAATTTTACAAGAGAAAATTACAAATTTGAGGAAAATGGTTCAAATTTAGATAAATTTACAGAGAAAAGTAGAAAACTATAAGAAAATTGTTATAAATTTTGAAGAAAAACCTCAAACCTTCAAGACTGAAGTCATGACAAGTTTTTAAGTGGCTGCTCTGCATCATTATGGCTGTGTGTCCACCAAATGCTTTTTTTCCGCTGTGGGCAACTATTTTCTATTCATTTTCTATGTAGTCCAGCGTCTACAGCACTGAGCGCCCTCGGCGCTGAAACGCTCTTGGCGGTGGCTGCTTTTTGTTGCGGCGCTCAGAGTTGAAAAAAGTTCAACTTTTCCAACTGCAGCTGAGCTTGTCAATGTCAGACCTTTCTAAGCAGCCAATCAGAATAAGGAAGGGCGGGACATAGGATGCTGGTACAGTCTGTACTAAGACTCCTGCTTTCCAAGTCATTATATTTTACGTCCAGAGCTGCTACCAATGCTAGAATACGCTTCCTGTCCATTGTTATTTAGAGCCTGCTATTAAAAAATAAGTAGAAGGTCTGACCATAGGAAAAGTGGAAATGCTGAGCTGTGAGTGACAAGCTGTTGCTGGGATACAGGGCAAAGACTTTTTTTTTCCCTCAGAGTGCAGCACATAAGTGCTGGAAAAAGACGTTAAGGGCAGTCAGGTGACAAAAAAAGTGTTTGGATACGCGGCCTAACTCTGCTAGAAATTTTTGGTTGACTGATGTGTGTAATGGAATGTGTAGTTATAAAAAGAGGCTCCTACTCACATGTCGTGATTTAAAACAAAACAAACCACAATAGTGGATGTGCAATGTTTGTTATTGTTATCAGTCTTTTCTTGGGGGGTTTGTGCACTGAAGTGTTTGACGTTCATTTTTATTCAGCTAAATGCACTTTGTGATGTGCCAAGGTCAGTTATAACCAGGATGTAGTAGATTTTGTTTCAAAAGGGAAACACATGTTAATATACATGATCAAGACATCAGTTTAGTTACAGAATTCATATACCTTGGCATTGTACTAGATCCTCAATTCAAATTTAATCTTCATATAAAGAAGATTTCTAAAACAGTAAAAAAAAATCTGAACTGCTTTAAATTAATTCGACATTACATACCACACCAAGCAGCTGTACTGTATATGCATTCTATGGTTTTTTCACATATATCATACTGTTTGACAGTCTGGGCTCAAGCAGCTCCTTCTACAATAAAACATATAGGTTCATTATATAATCAAACCCTAAAAATCTTGGATAAAAAGCCCATTAGGTGGCATCACTGTTATAGTTAAAAAAAAAATACAATCTATTGAGTTTTGAGAGTTTCATTGACCTCTGTTTTCTGAAATTAATTTTCAAATGTTTCCATAAATCAGCACCTGAGCCACTTGCTGGTTTCATCCAAAGACAGGACAGCAGCAGAGCCACCAGGAGTTCTGTTAACAATAACTGTAAAATATTCCACCGCAGAACCACATTTGGACAAACAGCTTTCTCTATAAAGGGCAGTCACATCTGGAACACAATGCCAAATGAAATTAAAATAATAACGGACTTTAAAACATTCACTAAAAAGGTTAAAAACTGGCTGAAAAATAAACAAGAATGTATCCATGTATGAAATGATTGTCTGCAGGGTGAGAGTGAATGAAGGGAAGGAATGAATGTGTTTGTTTATAGTGAGTGACGAAGGGAGGGAGGCCTGAAATAGGCAAATGTGAACCAGGTTTTTATATTGTGTTGTGGAGAATGTGGTCAAGGATGAGGCTGAGTTTATTCCTCAGATTCAGCTTTGTTAACAGATCACATACTCCAACCATCTCAAGCAAGAAAGAGGAAGTTTTCATCCTACACCTGGGGTTTTATACCCCAAGCACGAAACAGCAGTCACATGGTGTTTAATCAAACATACAGTCACATGGTACTTAATCCCAGCCACAAAGTAACCCCTTTGATCTCACACCATTGTCCTTTAGTCTCCATGGCCCGGAACCCCCCTCCAGTCGTCTCCCTGAAACAAAGGCCGAATCTCACCCTCTTCCTGTTGTCTCTCAGAGGCTCAGTCCCTTTTGTTCCATGAGACGTGTAACACACAATAAACATACAGCAATACACTTGTGGAGAAATATGTAACCCACATATGTGCAACATGACCCCCCCCCCCAAATGTCTAAAATGGGACAAATATAACCAGGGACACATGACATAATAACATTACTACATATCAATCCACCAGTTGCCTAGTTCTAAGTCTCCTGCCGTATCTGCTGAAAGCCGGCTTTTCTGTTTCTGCAGCGTCCCCCTGAGAATTAGAACTGTTAGTCAATCTCAGTGGGTGTTCTGTAGAATGCCTTCTAGGGGGTCTGCCACGACGGGGGGCTCTCGCCAACTGCACTTCTTCATCCGCCAAAACAAAGGCAGGTTTGAGTCTGTTTATACAAATCAACTCTTGTCTGTCTCCCAAATCTAGCAAAAAATGCTTCTCTCCTGTTTCCAGCACCTTGAAAGGCCCATCGTAAGGTGGGCGCAAGTTGGGGCGAGAAGCATCATGTCTCACAAAAACAAACTCCGTATTTTTTAAAACCTTCGGCACAAAAACGCGTGGGAAACTGTGATGAACCGGGCCAGGAAGCGTGTTTGATCCTGTGCCGCTCTGCAACAGCTGAGCGGGGGGGCAATCTGGCACAGGATTATCAGGGAGAAAATCCCCGGGCAGACGGAGAGGCTGTGCAAAAACTAACTCAGCTGGGGAGGCTTGCAAATCCTCCTTAGGTGCAGAACGCAACCCCAATAAAACCCATGGTAGTTTGTCAACCCAATTTGTATCCGTAAGTGACGCTCTGAGGGCCGTTTTCAATGACCTATGAAAGCGCTCGCATAAACCGTTAGCCTGGGGGTTGTACGCGGTGGTGCGGTGGATCTTTACCCCTAGACTGCAGGCCATCGATGACCAGAGTTCGGAAACAAATTGAGGACCTCTGTCAGAAGTTATGTCCGACGGAACTCCAAAATGCGCTACCCAAGCCGCTAAAAACGCGCGCGCCACTTCCTCCGCTGTGGTTGATGCCAGAGGAACCGCTTCCGGCCAACGCATGGTGCGATCCACCATCGTCAAAAGGTGTGTTCACCCCTGTGACGACGGAAGGGGACCCACCAAGACGACATGCACATGATCAAAGTGCTTAGCCGGAATGTGAAAAGGCTCCAAAGGAGCTCTAGTGTGTTTGTGTATTTTGGCTCGCTGACACGCTACGCAGGCTGTTGCCCATTCTTTGACCTGTCTGCGCGACTCCGGCCAAACAAATTTCTCCCCACCATTTCTACCGATGCGCGCACCCCCGGGTGCGCCAGAGAATGGATCAAGTCAAAAACATGGCGGCGCCACGCAGCTAGTACCACAGGACGCGGCAGCCCCGTGGAGACATCGCAGATTAGGAGAGGCATACCTATTTGCAGCACTCTGTGTTCCAGCCTTAACCCTGTTGGTCCAGACTGGAGCGCGCGCACGTCCGCATCGCTGACCTGCTCCGCGGCCATGGCTGCATAATCTAACCCTACGCGGACCGGGGCCGCGTGCGCTTCCGCGTTGCTGCCCTGGCCCGCAGCCATGGCTGCAGAGTCTGCCCCCGCGAGGCCTGGCGCCGGCACAGCACGCAAGAGGTAGTCTGCCACTACATTATGTTTACCTACGACATGCTGGATATCGGTGGTGAACTCCGATATCGCGGCCAGCTGTCTTTGCTGCCGGCCCGACCAAGGTTCTTAAATCTTGGCCATCGCAAAAGTCAGCGGTTTGTGGTCCACGAATGCGGTGAAACGGCGCCCTTCCAGCCAGAACTGGAAATGGCGGATGGCCAAGTGTAGGGCCAACAACTCCCTGTCGAACGCGCTGTATTTTCGCTCGCTATCGCGCAAGGTTTTGCTGAAAAACACGAGCGGTTGCCAGGTCCCCGCTACAAACTGTTCAACAACCGCCCCTACCGCTAAATCTGACGCGTCAGTGGTAAGGGCCATGCGGGCCTTTGGAACTGGATGTGCCAACAAAGCCGTGTTTGCCAGTGCTGTTTTGACTTGAGAGAATGCGCGCAGCCATTCGCTGCTGACACTGACACCCAGGGAACCTTTGACGGCATCAGCCGGTCCGCGTAGGAAGGCGTGATGAAACTCATCTGGGAGCCTGTGTCCACGAGGAATTGTCTCCCCGAACGTGCATCCGTCAGGTAGAGCTGCTTGTTCTCCTCCCTGAGGGTCGCAGCCGCTACTGACCCTCGGTCTTGGCGTTTCCCGGACGCTTGAAGTGGCACGGTGGGAGGCACTTGCGTGCCCTCTCTGCAAAGTGGCGATGATAGAAGCACAGGACGTCATCCGCTCTGTGTCGCTTGGTGCTGACTGCTGCCGTCGCCGGTGAGTCTGGTGCTGCAACCGCTGGCCCCATGCCGTCTCCAGGCTTCCCTCCTAGCTCCGCTGCTGCAGCCGAAACTGTGCTCCGCTTGTGGGCGTCGACGAGTCGCTGCGCCTCCTTGCTCAGCCCATGGTAGTCTCGCTTTGCCAACCGGGGTGAATCTGCCAGTGTAACTCTCACCGCTGGCGGCAGGGTCCGGAGGAAAAGGTGGGTGAAGATAAATTCGCAGTTCTCGGAGTCTTTCAGCCTCAACATTTTCACCATCAGGTCTACGGGGCTGTCGTTCTCCAACTCTGTCAACGCCAGAAGCCCCTCTTCTCACTGTTGCACTGAGGGGGTGAAATGGCTGATAAGCGCAGCTTTCAATGCGCCGTATTTGTCGCTGTCCGGTGGGTGATTGACCAGCTCTTCCACCCTCTGGACTGTGTGGCTGTCCAGCTTCACCACCACATGGTAGAATTTCGTGTCGTCCTTCGAGATTCTCCGGAGGTTGAACTGCGCCTCGACCGCGCTAAACCAGGAGCGCGGACTATGCTGCCAGAAGTCGGGCAGCCGGAGTGTGGAGGCAGCCATCGGGCTGGCTTCTGCCGAGCCCTGCTCGGGAGAATTATTTCTGCTCATTTTACGTCGTAAGGTCACCAGTGTGGAGAATGTGGTCAAGGATGAGGCTGAGTTTATTCCTCAGATTCAGCTTTATTAACAGATCACATACTCCAACCATCTCAAGCAAGAAAGAGGAAGTTTTCATCCTACACCTGGGGTTTTATACCCCGAGCACGAAACAGCAGTCACATGGTATTTAATCAAACATACAGTCACATGGTACTTAATCCCAGCCACAAAGTAACCCCTTTGATCTCACACCATTGTCCTTTAGTCTCCATGGCCCGGAACCCCCCTCCGGTCGTCTCCCTGCAACAAAGGCCGAATCTCACCCTCTTCCTGTTGTCTCTCAGAGGCTCAGTCCCTTTTGCTCCATGAGACGTGTAACACACAATAAACATACAGCAATACACTTGTGGAGAAATATGTAACCCACATATGTGCCACAGTGTATTTATAATTTTGTTTGCATTGATGTATGTGGATATTGTTTATTCTGTTTTCATTTTGTTTTTGTTTTTTTTCCCTTATCTTTCTCTTTTTTTTTTACCTGTTTCTTCTTTCTAAAGCCCATCCAGGGACAAGAGTTGCAAATTAGCTAATAGCTATACACTCTTTGTCCAACACATCAGATTTTTTTTTGACTGTTTATTGCACTGTCCCTGTCAAATAAAAAAATAAAAAATAATGCTAACAGTGCACATTGAGTTTTTATGCACTTTAGTGCTATGAAATGACGCTTGTTGTGAAATGACGTTATATAAGTAAAGTTGAATTGAATTAAATTGAATAGATATGCCTGATGAGATGTGACCAAAATGGTTATTTACAGATTTTTATTTTTTTCCCATTCTACTTATTTAATTGTTGTTCAAGAGGAAAAATATTTCTACTACTTCAAGTTCTGCTCAACCCCAGCACCGTTATTGTGTTTGTATGCACGTTTGATGTGCCTTTGTCATGTGCCAAGCGCACATTTAAAACCAAGACGTTGAATAAAAAGTGCTGATTTTTCATCACATTGATCTGTGTTGGTTTGAAATTGGTCATTCAACAGATGGCTGACCATGTGCAGCCCAGTTACATGTCTTGACTTCAAATTGTGGCCCAACTCACTTTATAATTGAATAGTCCTGACGTACACCCTCACCTAACTATGGGTTTGGGGTCAAGGGGTCAAAGGTCAATGTTAACATTGCAGTTGCACAATGGTAAATGCTACATTCACTATTACTATAAAACAAGTAAAGCTAGGGCCACACAGGCTCACCTTGGGATCCTGACCTCTGACTATGGGTTTGGGGTCAAAGGTCAAGGTTAACATTCCTTATGCCTTATTACTAATATAATTAGAAAAGCACTCATAGAGCGCATACCTCTGCCAAGGCTCCTTCCGTTTCTCATGGATCACCTCCAAAATGTAATGGGCTTGTGTGTAGGCCTATCGCCACTTGTGGTGAAAATTGCATCGAAGTGTGTCCATTAGTTTTGGAGTTTTGTGGCTGACAGACTGTGAGAAGAGCCTTGGCTGAGGTATGCATTCCTAGATCATCCCCAAAATGTAATGGGTTCCTCTCTAGGCCAAGAACCACCTCTGGTGAAAATTTCATCCAAATCCATCCAGTAGTTTTTGTGTAATCCTGCTGCACAGATACAAACAAAGCCCTTGGTGGAGGTATGCACGCTCAGATCATCACCAAAATCTAATCATCTGTTCCCTGTGCCATTACGCACCTTTCCTGAAAATTTCGTCAAAATCTGTTAATAACTTTTTGAGTTATGTTGGTAACAGACAGACAGACAAACAGACAAATGGTAGTAAAAGCATGACCTCCTTGGCGGAGGTAATAAACTGAAGTGTTGCTGTTGTGTCCATCTCCTCCATCTGCAAACTCCCAGGCTGCGGGTGTTGCAATTCATCGCACAACCACGTACAACCCACAGGCCAATGGTTTATGCGAGTGTTTTCATAGATCACTGAAAGCAGCACTCAGGGCTTCACTGGCGGATGCAAATTGGGTAGACAGGTTGCCGTGGGTTTTATATTGGGGTTGCGCTCTGCAGCAAAAGAGGATTTTGAAGCTTCCCCGGCAGAGAGCTTGTTTTTGCGCAGCCCCTATGGCTGCCCGGGGAATTTCTGCCAAATAATCCCGCTCCGGACAGCTGCCCGTCTCAGCTTTTGCAGCGTAGCGCAAACACAGGCACGCTGCCAGGCCCTGCCCACCACTGTTTTCCGCGTGCTTTTGTGCCTAAAACTTTGAAGAATGTGGCGTTTGTGTTCATCAGACACGACGACCAGCGCCCTCCATTGTGCCTGCACACATGTTGAAAATGGCCCTATTGTGGAGAATGTGTGGAAGGATGAGACAGACTGAGTGTATTCCTCAGGTTCAGCTTTATTCACAATCACATCTCCAACATTCAAAAGCAGAAAAAAAGGATGAATCTTCTCACATCTGTCCTTTTATACCAGGACATCAAACATACAATCACATGGTGCTTAATCAAATATACAGTCACATGGTACTTAATCCCAGTCACAATGTAACTCCCCCGATCTTAACACCATCCACCTCCTAGTCTCCGGTGGTCAGGAAATCTCTCAAGGCCATCTCCTTGAAACAAAAGGCCAGATCTCACACCTTCCCGTTACTTCTGGAAGGCTCAGTGCCTTTGTTCCCCTGAGACGTGAATTATACAATAAGCATACAATGATACATCTGTGGAGCATCTGAAACCAACATATGTGCATATATGTGTGCCACACTATCTCACAATGTTAAAAAAGCCTTTAAGGACTTCCGGTCTGGACGCCATGGTGATAGCAGCTTAACGCTGAAGCTCCCAGACCCAATCCAAGAAAATATCTTGAAAATCGGATTTAACGGATTTTTGGAAGAGTGAAAAGCAAAAGACAAAATCATCATGTCTAAAAGAAAACAGAAGAAACCGAAATTCCCCAGGCCAGGACACGCATCGGCCAGAGAATCTGAACCGGAAGATTTCCGTTCAGAAGACGAGGAGCTGAATGTAGCTAACAAGAAGGTTAGCTTGAAAATGATATTTGAAGAACTACGATGATTTCGCCGAGAGGTTTGGGTCGAATTTCGTGAATTCAGAGACGAATTAAAAAGGACAAACAGCAGAGTGGACCAGGCCAAGAACCGAATCTTGGAAGCAGAGGAAAGAATAAAAGTGTTTGAAGATTCCGTGCTGGACCTACGCAAGAGACAGTCAACAATAGAGGCTAAGCTAACCGACCAAGAAGGAAGACAAAGAAGAGACAACATAAGAATTCACGGTCTGAAAGAAGGAGCCGAAGATGGTTTCAACTCAATGGCAGACTGCGTGGAATCTTTACTAAGAGAGAAATTGGATATTCCCCAATCCACCAACTTGAAGATAGAAAAGGCCCATCGTACGTTAGCCACTAGGCCAGCGGCGGAAGCGCCCCCACGTTCGGTGTTGGTGAGATTTTCCAATTTCAAAATAAAACAACAGGTTGTAAGATTGGCTTGGCAGAAAAAAGGATTTATGCACCAAGAGAGAAAAGTCTTCGTGGAACACGATTACGCCCCGGAGGTCCTTAAAAAGCGCCGGGAATACAATGATGCGAAAAAGGTGCTAAGAGAGAAGAAACTGCGCTTTCAGATGCCATTTCCTGCGAAGTTAAGGGTCTTCTACGGTGAGGAGACATGTCTCTATAATTCGGCGGAAGAAGCAACAGCTGACATGGCGAGAAGAGGGCTCCCGGTAACGGTGTTTAAACCCGCAGCAGACCCGAGCGATAGGATCAAGGCTCAAACGTGGTCCACACAGAGACCTTCAAAATCCACGGGCCAGCAGCGGGAATCCCACCGCCAGAGCATCACGGATAAACTGGCCGTTTTCAGGTTGGAATAGCGACCTTTTTTTTTTTTTTTAGTCAATCTGCACATCCAACCCCCCTCATACAAGGTAACAAGCATTAAAGGAGATGCATATCCAGCATGTGGTAAAACATTTCATGGAACAGTCATAATATTAGAAACAAATAAGTCTTTTTAATAATAAAAAAAAAATGGTTAAAATAGAAATGTGACAATGATCCACATGTTCTCCCCACACTAACAAATACTGTTTTAGCGTGAATGTTTGCTGTGATGGGGGTGGGAGGGTGCACACAATTTCATAGGGTATAGGCATAAAAAAAAAAAATCATTACAAGTTCGGATTGGGATCTGAAATTCACGTTAAAAACATGGGACAACTTACAGGGGTAAGAGAGGGCCCTCAACACGTAACAGAGTTTGAGGAATTTCCCTCAGAGCCCACACTCCATCAAGGCTCTTCCAGGGTCTCTAAAAAGACCTCAGCTCAGGAAGTTCTTTTGTCAGTTTTTTGTTTTAAAGTTTTATACACTATGTTCTTAATGTTTTTTATGTTCTTAATGTTCTTTCAGTTTCTGAGTAGCAAAAAAGAGGGCCACCACACTGTTATACTAAATAAGACAATACAATGGAGAAACAGGGTGTAACCAAAATAATTTCATATAATGTAAAAGGGATCCTGAATCCAGTTAAAAGATCCAAGATTCTAGGCAAAATGAAAAAAGACAAAGCAGGAATAATATTTTTACAAGAAACCCACCTAACAGACGTGGAACACACTAAACTCAATAGACAAGGGTTTAAAATGATCTCTTCATCTTCATATAAGTCAGGGAGGAGGAGGGGAGTAGCGACATTGATCTCAACCAAAATTACATTTGAAAAAAATCAGAACACAAAGATAAAGAAGGGAGATACAGTTTGGTAATTGGGCGGCTAGAGGGAGAAGATATCACCCTGCTGAATGTATATGCACCGCCAGGGGCTAACTGGAAATTTTATAAAAATGTATTCGACCTAATGATAACTAAAGCCCAAGGTTTAGTGATATGTGGTGGAGACTTCAATCTAAGACTGAATCCATACTGGGATGCAACAGGTAATTCTCCACATCAAAATAACACTCAAAGCAGGAAAACTCAGATGCTACTAAAAGAAATGGGAATCTGTGACGTGTGGAGGGAATTCAACCCCAATGTAAAAGATTATACATTTTACTCAGCGCCACATTCATCTTACTCAAGGATTGACTATTTTTTATGTTTAATAGAGACATTGGAAGAGTAAAAACATGTAAAATAGGACTGATGGATCTCTCTGACCACAGTCCGATCTATATGGACTTAAGGATCCAAAAATACACAAATAATACATTTTCTTGGAGGTTGAATTCAAATGTCCTGAAAGGACCACTGAAAGATGAATTGGAATCAGATATTCTCAGATATTTGGAAGAAAACGATAATGGAGAAGTATCCCCTTTAATACTGTGGGATGCATGCAAAGCTGTAATAAGAGGAAAGATTATTGCAAAACTGGCAACCCAAAAGAAACTGAGACAAGAAAAACTAATCACATTAGAGTCAGAACTTAAGAACCTAGAAAATGAACACAAAGACAACACTCATTCTAATGACTCGCTCAAGATTAAGGAAATTAAAAAACAAATAAATGAGATCTACACAATAGAAATCCAGAAGAAACTTACATTTCTGAAACAAAAATACTATGAAGCAGGCAGTAAATCGGCAAAATTACTAGCCTATAAATTGAGGAAACAACAAACAGAAAGAGCAATCTACAAAATCAGAGACCCAGTATCAAAGGAATTAAAATTCAGAATTCAGGATATTCTTAAAAACTTCGAGAACTACTATAAGAACTTATACTCCCTCAAAAATCATAAAAACACATCCGAGGCATTCCTAAACACATTAAACCTTCCCCAACTTACGGAGTCACAAAATAAAACACTACTGTCAGAAATACAACCTAAAGAACTGGATAAAGCAATTATGAAACTTAAAGCTAACAAATCCCCAGGAACAGATGGTTATACAGCAGAATGGTACAAAACCTTTAAACAGCAACTATCTCCTCTCCTCCTGAAAACATTTAACTATGTCCTCCACACAGGGGAAGTCCCCCCCTCCTGGAGAGAAGGGGTCATTGCAGTTATACCTAAACCTGAAAAGGATAAACTAGAATGCTCCAACTACAGACCAATCAGTGTATTAAATCAGTACTATAAGCTTTTTACCACTATCCTTGCCAAAAGGTTAGAAAATATACTGACAGACTTAATTCACCAAACAGGTTTTATAAGACAAAGACAGACACAAGACAACATTAGACACACTTTACACATAATTCATCATATAAAAAAATATAACTTAAATGCAGTCATATTGGGATTATATGCGGAAAAAGCATTTGATTCAGTTGACTGATCTTTCCTATATAGAATCTTATCCAGTTTCAATTTTCATAACAACTTCATTAGAACTATCCAGGCATTATATAAGATAAGATAAGATAAGATAAGATAAGCCTTTATTAGTCCCACAACGGGGAAATTCCAGTATTACAACAGCACAGGGATAACAACACTCAGAGCAACAATCAGAAGGCAAGAAAAAAAAAAAGCAAGCAAGCACGAGCAGCTAATATACATTTGTATATATTACTATAAATATACATATATATACACACAGACACACAGTGTAGAGCATTGTAGCTGGATGGGATAAATATATGAGTATATAAACACCCAGTACGGATCATTGTAGCTAGATGGAATAAATATGTAAATATATAAGATATATGTAAGATATATAAAGATATATATATATGTCCGGTTCCGCCGGACCGGCGGCGCCACACGAGTAGGCTGCCCGTTGCAACAGACTTTTTTTTTTATCTTCCTTCTTCTTTCTACACCTTTCACTCTGTATATATATCACGGACGCACGGATCACCCCGGGGGTCTCCCGGGTCGGCGGACGGAGCCACGGTTTGCAGCGGGAGACGTTACAGCGGGGAGGAGCTAGTGCTAGCTAGCACTTGGCCGCCACCCAGTGCAAATGGGAAACTCGACATACCGGGAGCTGTAGCGAAAACGATGCGGGTGCTGGGCTGGAGTTTAGGCGGCGTGCAAGAAATATAAGACAGACTAATAAAGAGCGATGGCAAGAACCAAGCAGACCGCCCGTAAAATCTACTGGAGGAAGAAGCCCCCCAGGAGACAGCTAGCCACCAGGGCTGCTCGGAGAGGCGCTCTGGCCACCGGCAGAGTGAAGAGGCCTCGCCGTCACAGGCCCGTGCTCTGAGAGAGATCTGTCGCTACCAGAAATCCACGGAGCTGCTCATCCGTAAGCTGCCCGTCCAGCGCCTGGTGAGGGAGATCGCTCAGGACTTCAAGACCGTCCTACGTTTCCTGAGCTTCGCCATCATGGCTCTGCAGGAGACCAGCGAGGCCCACCTGGTGGTCTCTTCTTCGCTAAGGGGGTCACCATCATGTCCAAAGACTTCCAGCTGGCCCGCTGCATCCGCGGAGAGAGAGCTTAGACTTTCTGCTGCACATCCACCAGCCATAATGCTCTGCACTGTGTGTCTATATATATACATTTATAGTAATATGGACATATGTTTACTAGATGTTGTTTTTTCTTGCCTTCTGATTGTTGCTCTGAGTGTTGCTATCCCTATGCTGTTGCAATCCTGGAATTTCCCCATTGTGGGACTAATAAAGGCTTATCTTATCTTATCTTATCTTATCTTATCTTATAAACACACAGTGCGGAGCATTGTAGCTAGATGGAATAAATATGTAAATATATAAACACACACAGTGCAGAGCATTGTTGCTAGATGGGATGAAACAGCACAACCGTCTACTTAGTTATCCTACATGGTAAGATTATGTGCCCATACATATTCTCACCTCCATAGTGACTGGTATTTTCCTAGTTGTATGCCGGAGGGGACCATTGTGTAAGTCTATTGCATCTTTTGCATTCAAAAAACTATTAGGTTGTTACGTCTTTTTGCTATCTCTGCGAGCAGCCCTGCTTAGGTATATATATAATAAACCATCTTTTGAGCTGGAAAGAGGATGTTGTCAGGGCTGCCCCCTTGTCTCCACTGCTCTTTGCAATCTTCATAGAACCTCTGAGCCAATGGATAAGACAGAATCAAAAAATTCAAGGTATTACACTTGGTCAGAAGGAACATAAAATAGCACTCTTTGCTGATGACATTTTAATATACCTGGGGCAGCCGGACACCTCTTTTCCAGAACTAATCTCAGTTTTTTCAGAGTATGGAGATTTATCGGGGTACGAATTAAACATGCATAAAACCCAAGTTTTAACATTCAACTATGACCCAAATCATTATTTACTAAGCAAACTCAAAACTAACTGGGAGATGGAATCTATGAAATATCTGGGGGTCAATATCCCGAAACAACTCAACAAAATTAAAACACTAAACTATGATCCACTGGTGACAAAAATAAAATCTGACTTAGCAAGATGGAATATGATACCATTCTTAGGTACCGCACAAAGAATTGAAGCAGTCAAAATGAATATACTTCCACGTCTTCTATACCTTTTCCAAACAATACCGGTAGAACCTCCCAAAAAAACATGGCAGGAGCTGGACAGAAGGATCTCAAGATTCATATGGCAGGGCAAGAGACCTAGAATCAGATATAGAACCCTACAGCTAAACAAAGACAAAGGTGGGCTCGCACTGCCAAATATCAGGGACTATTTTAAAGCCGCACAAATTAAAACTTTAATGGAGATATGTAACCCAGTCTACACTGCACAATGGAAGGAGATCGAATGCCAAATAACAAGTGACATCCCCCTACAGGCGATAATAGGGAACAATGTCTTACCTAAACTTTTGAATAACACTAACCCATGGATAGAGACCCCGCTAAAAATTTGGTTTAAGATAGTCAGAGAGAATCAAACTAAAGAACCCTATTGATTACTGCAATGGATTTCCTATGATCAGGACTTTATTCCTAATAAAACAGACACTAGATTTAAAAAGTGGAAAGAGAACGGACTGATAAAATATTACGATTTTTTTAAAGGTCAATTTCTAAGAAGTTTTGAAGATTTGAAAAAACAAGGCCTAGTAAATCAAGACCTTTACAGGTTCTTTCAGCTTAGACACCACATAAACAAAATACTTAAAAAGGAGGATTTGGAAAGGGCCCAGTCAGGTGTTCTGAAGGTCTTCTTAATGGCATATAAAGGGATCCCAGGGATCAGATACATTTCTAAAATATACCAAGGTCTTCAAGACTTAAAAGGAGACAACACATCATATATAAAAGAGAGATGGGAAAAAGAGGGGAATTTCACTTTACAACTGGAAATATGGGAAAAGCTAAATAAACAGCAATGGAAAAGTACCTCATCCCTGCAGTGGAGAGAATTTGGATGGAAAAACTTGGTAAGATTTTTCAGAACACCTGCACAAAACAAATTTACCCATAAGGGATTGAACTGTTGGCGCTTGTGTGGTGAAGAGACTGCAAATCATTTTCATGTTTTGGTCATGCCCAGTTATCCGCCAATATTGGACCAATGAACAGACAATATTGGGGAAAATATTCAAAATAACAGTTCCCTTTTCTTTTGTAACTTTGTATTTGGGTTTACTACCGGATTCTCTGGAAAGACGAGGAGATAAATACGTATTCAATGTTTTAATATTGGCAAGTAAAAAAGCTCTAACTAAAAAATGGATGCTGAAGGACTGTCCTACACCTGAAGATTGGATTAACGTGATCCAAGACATTTACTCGATGGAAAAGTTGACATTCGCACTGAGACAGGACATGGATGGGTTCATGAACTTTTGGCGACCCTGGATCGCATATGTGTCTTCCATCAGATCTAATCTTTGACAAATACCATTTCAATAATGGTCCCGCTCTTTGTTCCAATGCTACTCAGAGGCTCTTTTGCTTTTAATTATTTATTTCTTATTTTTCTGTTTGTTTGTTTGTTTGTTTTGCTCTTTTGTTTTGTTTGTTTGTTTTTTATTCTCTATAATTTCACTTTTTCTTTCACTTTAAAAAAAAAGAGGGTGTTGTAAGAATTATTCTTCCAATGTTGTCAAATAGCAAAAAAAAAGGGAACGTGATGAAAATGTAAACAATGCAGTGCTGTAATGACTTGTATACCCTTCACAAAAACTTAAATAAAAAAAAAAAAAAAAAATCCTGGATCCAGACGGTGATCCGGATCATCCCCAAAATTTAATCAGTTCTTCCTTGTACCATTTCCAACAACGCCTGAAATCCGTCCAAAACTTTTTGAGTTATCTTGCTAACCAACAGACAGACAGACAGACAAACCCCGGCAAAAACATAACCTCCTGCGGCCTGCGGCCTGTGGCCTGGCGGAGGTAATGAATGAAGCTAGGGCCACCAAACCTGGTCCACAGGTTCACCCTGTGACCCTGAAGTGTGACTGTGGATTTGGGATTACAAGGTCAAAGGTCATCATCAAAATACCTTATAAAGTATATCTCAACAAAGAAAGCTGGGGTCACCAAACCTGGTACACAGGTTCACTCTGAGGCCACTACCTCTGACTACAGGCTTGAGATCCAAAGGTCAAGGTTGGCACTCCCTATGATCTCTTATTTACTGTAGAACATGTAAAGCTCTCTAGGGTCACCATACTTGCTGCATGGGTTCACCTTTGGATCCTGACCTACAACTATTGCTGTGTACTTTGTGGTATAGTCGTGGATGGTGGGCTGGTCATAATTTGGTTCTGCCACAGTAATTAGACTGAAAAGTTGAAAACTGCTCTCCGTCTAAAAAAAAAAAAAGTGCTGATTGATCAATTGATCGATTGATAAATGTACTTTTGTAGGAACCATGAAATGAAGAGACTGAATGATTTCTCAGTATTGGTTTATTTCATCTCACGTCCTACAGCTCCTCTCTCAGTCAGGGAATGAAGAAGTCGAGCAGCGGTAAACCACATACCTTTATACTCTCACATCAAACACAAATCACATTCACATCAAACACAGAATTCCATTCACATTTAATCCTCCTATTGTCCTCTCGGCTTCTCTGTCTGACCCCAGGAGGTCAGACAGTCCCTTCAGGTCCACTCTCAGATCTTCTCACTTCTTCTCCAGTCCGCAGGGGGTCCAGACTCAATGTCCGTTTGAGGCGTGATGTCAATACACACTGTGAGCTCCAAGTTCCCTCATGTCTGGGTCTCTGCCAAGGAATATGTGAGCTACATAATGTTACGCCACATCACTCCCCCCGAAACGCCCAAGAACGGACATACACCAACATTACTCTAACCGTTATACACCTTATGTCAATAATGGACAGTCATACACACTATGTCAAGAATGGACACACACACCGCCCTCATGTCCATAATGGGCAGTCATACACATTACACCCTTACATCACCCCCCCTTTGCAGGATCTACAGCACAATTTACACGGGTTGATCAAAATACACATCACTCTGCCCGTTGCTTAGGCTTCAATCTCCTCCCGAATCTGCTGAACGCAGGCTTCGCAGCCTGTGTTGTGCCGTCCTGCGGTGCGCCTGTGGAATGAGGGGGAGAAGGGTTATTTGCCCCCTGCTGGGGAACTAGGAGCTGTTCCCTGGGAGGCCTGCCACGTCGAGGCGCCCGCGCCGGCCGTACAGGTTCGTCACGTAACACAAAAGCAGGCTTTAATCTGTAAACACTGATTGTTTCTTTCCTGCCCCCCAAGTCCAGCACAAAATATTTCTCCCCGATTTCCAGCACTCGAAACGGACCGTCGTAAGGTGGGCAGAGGCTGTGACACTGGGCGTCGTGTCTGACAAAAACAAACTCTGCGTTTTGCAAAGCCTTGGGAACAAAAACCCGCGGAAAAGTGTGATGAGCGGGGCCCGGGAGCATTTCTGCCCCCGTGCCACGTAGAGGTCCCCACACCGGGGGGCGCTCGGGTGCTGCATGGGCTGGCAGGAATTCCCCTGGCAGCCTGAGAGGTTGAGTAAAAACTAATTCAGCAGGTGAGGCATCTAAATCCTCTTTGGGTGCTGAACACAACCCCAATAAAACCCATGGTAGTTTGTTTACCCAATCTGTATCCATGAGCGACGCTCTGAGGGCTGCCTTCAACGATCTGTGAAAACGCTCGCATAAACCGTTGGCCTGTGGGTGATCAGCGGTGGTGCGATGGGCTGTTGCCCCTAAGCCGCTGGCCATGGCTGACCACAGCTCTGAAACGAACTGCGGACCCCTATCGGACGTAATGTCCGATGGGACTCCGAACCGTGCTACCCAGGCTGTTAAAAAAACGCGAGTCACCTCTGCTTCAGTGGTAGACTGCAATGGGAC
This sequence comes from Pholidichthys leucotaenia, assembly GCA_020510985.1. Classification (NCBI taxonomy): domain Eukaryota; kingdom Metazoa; phylum Chordata; class Actinopteri; order Cichliformes; family Pholidichthyidae; genus Pholidichthys; species Pholidichthys leucotaenia. The sequence goes on along the minus strand of CM035845.1, from coordinate 356,368,599 downwards.
CACTTCCGGCCAACGCGTGGTCCGGTCCACCATTGTCAGGAGATGTGTGAACCCCTGCGAGGGCGGCAGGGATCCCACTAGATCTACGTGCACATGATCAAACCTCTTAGCCGGGATGTGGAAAGGTTCTAAAGGAGCTTTTGTGTGCCTGTGAACTTTGGCCCGCTGGCAGGACATGCAGGCTCTCGCCCACTCCTTCACGTGCTTGCACAGGCTCGGCCAAACAAACTTCTCTGCTACCATTTTCACCGAAGCACGTACTCCCGGGTGTGCTAGGGAGTGCACCGCGTCAAAAACGCGACGGCGCCACGTGGCTGGTACCACTGGGCGAGGTCGTCCGGTGGATACATCGCAAATAAGCGGGGGTGAACCGGGTTGTAAACTTATGTTCTCCAGCCTTAACCCTGTTGGTCCAGACAGGACACACATCTGTGTCTTCGCCCTGCTCTGCTGCCATGGCCGCGTAATCTATCCCTACGTGCACCGGAGCCGCGTGCGCGTCCGCGCTGTTACCGCGCTCCGCGTCTGCGGCATTACAGCCCCCATTCACACGGACAGGCACTGTTACCGCTCGCGAGAGGCAGTCTGCCACCACATTAAATTTACCGGCTACGTGCTGTATATCGGTGGTGAATTCTGAAATTGCGGCCAGCTGCCTCTGCTGTCGGCCTGACCATGGTTCTGAGATTTTGGACATTGCAAAGGTTAGTGGTTTGTGGTCGACAAACGCGGTGAAACGCCGCCCATCCAACCAGAACTGAAAATGGCGAATGGCCAGGTGGAGCGCTAGCAGTTCCCTGTCAAACGTGCTATATTTTCGCTCAGCATCGCATAGGGATCTGCTAAAAAAAGCGAGTGGCTGCCAAGCCCCGGCGACTTGCTGTTCTACCACGGCTCCTATGGCCACATCTGACGCGTCTGTGGTTAGCGCTATTCGGGCTGCCGGGTCTGGGTGAGCCAGCAGTGCTGCATCTGCTAGTGCTTTCTTAACCTCAGTGAATGCGCGCTCCCGCTCCGGGGACCACTCAATCGCATTGGAGGGCTTCTGTTTTTTTAGCGCGGCGTACAACGGTTGCATGAGCTGCGCCGCGTGAGGTATGAAACGGTTGTAAAAATTTACCATACCTAAAAATTCTTGGAACGCTTTTACCGTTTGTGGCTGGGGAAACTCAGCCACTGCACGTACTTTGGAGGGCAGCGGAACTGCACCCTCTGGGGAGACGCGGTGCCCTAAAAAATCGATCTGTGCTGTGCCAAAATGGCACTTGGCTGGGTTGATTATCAACCCGTGCGCTCCCAACCTCTGAAAAACAGTTCTGAGGTGACTTTCGTGTTCCTCCTCAGAGGCGCTGGCGACTAAAATATCATCTAAGTAGACAAAAACAAAAGGGAGGTCGCGCAAAACGGCATCCATCATGCGTTGGAAGGTTTGCGCAGCGCCTTTAAGGCCAAAAGGCATGCGTAAAAATTCAAAAAGCCCGAAAGGGGTTATTACTGCTGTCTTGGGAATGTCCTCTGGTCGGACCGGGACCTGATGATAACCGCGGACCAGGTCTATTTTAGAAAAAATTTGTGCCTTGGCCAAATGCACCGAAAAATCTTGGATATGCGGAATTGGGTAGCGGTCCTGTGCTGTGGCATTGTTTAACCTGCGATAATCGCCACACGTTCTCCACGAGCCGTCCGCCTTAGGGACCATGTGGAGGGGGGAAGCCCAAGCGGACTTCGAGCAGCGAATTATGCCCAACCTTTCTAGGTTGGCGAACTCCTCACGCACAATGGAGAGCTTAACTGCATCCAAGCGCCGAGCCTTAGCAAAAACTGGTGGGCCACTTGTGGTTATAAAGAGCTCCACCCCGTGCTTCGCCACCTTAGCTGAAAACGTGGGAACTGGGAGTGCTGGGAACTGGTTTAGGAGAGTGTGGAACTTACCTCCTGCTGCGGCGGCGTTGGCCTGTACTGACGGCGGGGACACTCGCGCTGCACAGGGAATAGAACAAAAAGAGAGTGCATTAACCAAGCGTCTATTAGCCAGATCTACCAACAAGCCATGTGAGCACAAAAAGTCGGCGCCTAACATGTTGAAACTCACCGCCGCTACTATGAAGGTCCATTCATAGATGCGGCCGTGCAAGGACAGGCGCAGAGTTCTTTCGCCAAAAGTCTTGATCGACGAGCCGTTTGCGGCTGTTGCCCCATCTCCGCGGGGGCCGGCCACCCGGTCCGCGTAGGTTGCGGTGATGAAACTCCTCTGTGCTCCGGTGTCAACGAGGAATTGCCGTCCGGAGCTCGCGTCTGTCAGGTACAGCAGCTTGTTCCGTTCACCGAGGGTCGAAGCTGCTAACGACCTCCGGCTCTTGCGTTTCCCTGCTTCCTGAAGTTGCATGGTGGGACACATCTGTGTGCCTTGTGCGCGAAGCGTTGATGGTAGAAACACAGCTCGTCCTCTCCTCTGCTTCGGGACCGCGCTGCTGCTGTTGTCGCTGGGGTCGGTTCTGCTGCCACCGGTTCTCCATCGCCCTGGGCTGCTGCGCCGAGGTCTGCTGCTGCTGCTGCCGTCTCCTACTCGCCGCATGCGTCCAGGAGCCGCTCCGCTTCCAAGGCCAGCGTGCGGAAGTCCTGCTGGTCCACACACCTCATGCTGGACAGGGAGCCTCTCATGTGCGCTGGAAGAGTCCTTAAGAAGATGTGTTTAAATAAAAACGCATCGTTGTCTGCCCCGATCATCTGCAGCATGTCCTCCATGAGGATGGTCGGCCTGCGTCCTCCTCTGTTGCGCAGGTCCAGAAGTGTTCTGGCCCTCACCTCGGCTGATGGCACAAAACTCCGAATGAGGGCGGCTTTCAGGGCGTTGTATCTGCCAGCAGCGGGCGGCTGCTGCACCAGGCTCCGCACACACTGGGCTGTGCGGCTGTCGAGTCTTGCGATGACATTGTGGAACTTAATGTCATCTGCTGATACCCCGTTGAGCACGAACCGCGACTCCACATATTGGAACCATGAGTGCGGGTCCTCTTGCCAGAACTCGGGGAGTTTAATTGAGTTTACGCCTGTGCGGGCGGTCTCCGGTGAATCAGGTTCGGAGTCGGAGAGACGATCTCCAAGCCTTTCCATCTTTCTCATGTGTGGGTCACCAATGTAGGAACGATGAAATGAAGAGACTGAATGATTTCTCAGTATTGGTTTATTTCATCTCACGTCCTACAGCTCCTCTCTCAGTCGGGGAATGAAGAGATCGAGCAGCGGTAAACCACATACCTTTATACTCTCACATCAAACACAAATCACATTCACATCAAACACAGAATTACATTCACATTTAATCCTCCCATTGTCCTCTCGGCTTCTCTGTCTGACCCCAGGAGTCAGACAGTCCTTTCAGGTCCACTCCCAGATCTTCTCACTTCTTCTCCAGTCCGCAGGGGGTCCAGACTCAATGTCCGTTTGAGGCGTGATGTCAATACACACTGCGACCTCCAAGTTCCCTCATGTCTGGGTCTCTGCCAAGGAATATGTGAGCTACATAATGTTACGCCACACTTTATTGATCTCAAACTGGGAAATTACAGATTTCTATAAAAACAAATGGGTCGAAATATGAAAAAAGTTAAATGCATGTCCAGATGTGATGAAAATGAGAAGGAAAAAAAATTGTGATGCCTTACTCCATTTTGCCTCAATTCCAGTTTTATTTTGACAAGCCCAAAACCATACACACAGACTTTGTTAGAGCAAGGAGCAATTTATGTTGGTTTAAATAAATCAACTCCCTCTGGTTACTTAAACTGTCAAAATTCCAGAAGTTCTGGTTGTGGAGGAGGAGTAGCAACAATTTACCATTCCAAATTACTAGTTCATCATCATCATCATCATAGCAGTCTGTCGGGGCGATAATGATTGTTTCATTTAGGTCTGATCGGATTCCTCCACGCAGCTCTGTCCTTCGCCTTCCGCTGCCAGGAACTTCTGACCTTATTAACCTGGGCGACATCCGAGCCAGTATGAATTGCTTTCTGGCTGACTGGAAAATGAGAGCAGAGCAGAGCGGCCCACCATTCAGCTAGCTAAACAGCTGTTCATTAGCTGTTTAGTCAACGTACATCGGCCGGGATCATGGGTCCCAAGAAAGCTCAGCAGACTGAGGAGGTGGACGACATTAAAAGATGTCTCAACTTCTTGGCTGAAGAGATTTTTGCTGTTAAGCTGCAGCAAAAAAATATCCTGGGCCTGCTCGAGGAGGTGAAAGCGCTACGGATCCAGAACGCCGAGAAGGACAAGAGGCTGGCGTATCTGGAGAGCAGAGTGTCGTACCTGGAACAGTACACCCAGATGAACGACGTGATCATCACTGGGCTCCACATTAAACCCCGATCATATGCTCGGGTGGTGGCCGCGGACAGCGGAGGGAGGCTCGACGCGCTGGAAGATGAATCCACGGAGCAACAAGTGGCGGCCTTCATGCAGTCCAAAGGAATCCAGCTGGACTGTAACACCATTGAGGCCTGCCACCCTCTGCCCAGGAAAAACAGCGACAAACCAGCTGTGATCATGAGGTTTGTCAATAGAAAACACAAGACTGCACTGTTAAAACAAGATAGGAAACTGAAAGGAACGAACATCTATATAAACGAGCACCTCACAAAAGAAAACGCAGAAATAAGAATCAGAATCAGCTTTATTGGCCAAGTATGCACAACACATACAAGGAATTTGACTTTGACTAAAACTTACTCTCGTTTGTTCAGGTGTAAGATTTAAATAAGATTTCAATGACAACAGAGTATGTACAGTAATTTACAGTCTATCCACATTTCTACAAAAGGATGCAAATATATACAGAAATATGTGCAGTAATTTACTCAGACTATCCACACTTTGCAAAAATATTATGAAAAAATATACAGACATACAGTATTACAATGTGAACTCAAATTCAGTAATATAATGTGAGTGGAGTAAAACTGATGGACCGCTTCTCCCAGGCATGCAAGGACTTCGGGCTTACCATCAGCCTGAAGAAGACTAATGTCTTGGCGCAAGGCATGGAAGCACCACCAACCATCACCATCGACGACTACGAGCTGGAGGTCATGAATCAGTTCACGTACCTGGGGTCCACGATCAGCAACAACCTCTCCCTTGATACAGAGATCAACAAGAGGATTGGAAAATCAGCCTTCACACTTGCTCGCCTCACCACACGAGTGTGGGAGAATCCCAAACTCTCTGTCAAGACGTCATCAGCACACTGCTCTATGGGAGTGAGACGTAGACAACATTCGCCCAGCAGGAAAAGAGACTGAACTCCTTCCACTTGCGCTGCATTCGCCACATCCTGGACATATCCTGGCAGGACAAAGTGCCCAACACAGAAGTTCTGTCCCGCGCCGGCCTTCCCTCCATGTTCACTCTACTCAGGCAGCTCAGGCTCCGCAGGCTAGGCCACGTTCACCGTATGGAGGATGGCAGAATCCCCAAAGACGTCCTCTACGGAGAACTGGCAACTGGCAGGAGAGACGTTGGCCACCCACAGCTGCGCTTTAGAGACGTCTGCAAGAGAGACATGAAGGCCCTGGAGATCAACACAGAGCGCTGGGAGGACCTTGCAACGGACCGCTCCAAATGGAAAGGCACCCTGACCAGACAGCTGAAGGCGGGTGAAGAGAGACTGACTGCTGCAGCAGATGAAAAAAGGACCCGCAGGAAGAACCGCCACAGACCCAGCAGCACGGAGACCACCCACAAGTGCGACCTGTGTGACAGGGACTGCCATTCGCGCATCGGCCTGTTCAGCCACAGGCGGTGCTGTTCCAGCAGAGTAGACGTTTAGGATTCTCTTCCATGGTCATCATAGACCGACGGAGGCCGACGAAAGGAGTAAAAAGCAGTGTGAGAGTTACATGCAATGTAAGAATGAAAGAAAAGTCATGAGTACAGCAACAGGTAGGACTAGGTGAATGTCAAGAGTTCATCAGAGTGATGGCTTGAGGAAAGAAACTGTTCCTGTGACAGGTGGTTTTAGCCTTCAGTGATCTGTAACGTCGACCAGAAGGCAGAAGTTCAAACAGTTTGTAGCCAGGGTGTGACGGGTCAGCAGAGATGTTTCCCACCCGTCTCCTGGTTATGGACCAATATAAGTTCTCAATAGAGGGTAGGTCGGTACCAATGATCCTCTCCGCAAACTTGATAGTTCGCTGCAGTCTGTTCTTGTCCTGTTTAGTGGCAGATCCAAACCAGACAGTGATGGAAAAGCAGAGGACAGATTGGATGATGGCGGTGTAGAAGACAACCAGCAGCTCCTGAGGCAAATCACACTTCTTGAGCTGACGCAGAAAAAACAACCTCTGCTGGGCCTTTTTCCGGACAGTGTCTATGTGGGAGGACCACTTCAGGTTCCGGGAGATTGTGGTACCCAGGAACCTGAAGGAGTCCACAGTGGACACTGTACTGTTGAGAATGGTAAGTGGGAGAAATGAAGGAGGGTGTTGCCTAAAATCCACAGTCATCTCCACCGTTTTGGCTGGGTTAAGTTCAAGATGGTTCCGGCCACACCAGAGGATCAGCTGCTCCACCTCCCGCCTGTATGCAGACTCATCATCATCCCAGATCAAACCGATGACTGTGGTGTCGTCTGCAAACTTCGGGAGCTTCACCGAAAGGTCCTCTGAGGTGTATAAAAATAAGCTTACTAATATAATGAGGACCTGTAAGAAAGAACACTACAACACAATATTAGAGGATAATAAAAATAACTTAAGAGGAATATGGCAAGTACTCAATGGGATTATTAGTAACTGACCTAAGAATGCTAATTATCCAGAATATTTCATTGAAAATGGCAATTTGATAAATAATATGGAGGATGTGGTCAGTGGTTTCAATAAATTTTTTGTAAACGGTGGTCCTGAATTAGCAAAATCAATAGTGACACCAGAAACAAACAACAGTGGTTCTGTGAATGAAATAGAAGATAGAAATCCAAACACAATCTTTTTGGGTGCAGTTACTGAAAAGGAAATTATCCAGACTGTGAGTAAATTTAAGAACAAAAAACCAACGGACTGGAATGAAATTGACATGACAATAGTGAAAAAAGTAATTGTGTGGCACACATATTTGAGATGCTTAAGCTGCATATGTATATCACTGTTACCTCACGTCTTAGAAGGAACAATAAGTCTGGATCTCCTGGGGATGACAGGAGGGTGTGAAATGTGTCTTTAGAAATGGCTCTGAGAAGACTTCCTGACCACCAGGGTTTAGGTGGAGAAGAGAAGACCTGGGGGGTGATGTATTGTCTCTGGGGAGTGAATGGCAATGTGATTCTGTACTCTGATGTCCCGGGTATGAAAAGGGGAGATGTGGGAAGTCAGTTCTCTTTCTGTTTGAGAAGATGTTGGAGACACGTGATTGTTAATAAACCTGAATTGAGAAATAAATTCAGTCTCTTCATTTCACGCTCTCCACAATTGAAGGAATTGTTAAGCCACTCACCCACATCTGGAACCTGTCATTTCAAACTGGTAAATTTCCAAACAAAATGAAAATAGCAAAAGTAATGCCTCTATACAAAACAGGAGACAGTCATTGTTTCACAAATTACAGGCCAGTCTCTTTACTCTCACAATTCTCCAAAATACTTGAAAAAATCTTCACTAAGAGACTGGATGATTTCATTGAAAAACACAACCTCCTTACAGACAGCCAGTATGATTTTAGAGCAGATAAATCTACATCTTAATCTCATCTTTGACTGATCAAACTTACTGAAGAAATTACTAGCTGTATAGATAAAACAAAGTTTGCTGTAGGAGTATTTATAGATTTAAAGAAAGCTTTTGACACCACTGACTACAGAATTCTACTGAGGAAACTGGAAAGGTATGGGATAAGAGGGGTAGGACTGAGTTGGGTGGAAAGTTATTTAAGTAACAGACAACAATTTGTACAAATTGGTGAGCACAAATCACCCTTCATGGACATCACTTGTGGTGTGCCCCAGGGGTCAGTTTTGGGACCCAAACTCTTTATTTTGTATATAAATGACATATGCCAAGTATCAAAAATTCTGAAATTTATTTTGTTTGTGGATGACACAAATATCCTTTGCACTGGTGAGAATTTGCAGCAGGTTTTAGAGGTGGTCACAACTGAAATGAAAAAGTTAACGCAGTGGTTCAACAAAAATAAATTATCTCTAAATCTGAAAGAAACAAAGGTTATGTTGTTTGGAAATTATAAAATAAATCATGAAATAATGGTAACGATAGATGATACCAGAATAGAAACAGTACAGGAAAATAAGTTTCTGGGGGTGACGCTAGACAATAAAAAGTCTCGCTGGGCCAACAACGGCGAACTGGTCAGGGTCGCTCTCGTCGCTGATGGTAGGATCCTGAGGAAGAGGTGGGTGAAGATGAAGTGGTCGTCGTCTGAGCCTTTCAACCTCAACATCTTCTCCATCAGATTAACGGGCTTGTCATCTCCCAACTCAGTCAGCACCAGGAGTCTCTCTGCTCGCTCCTCAACGGAGGGGGTGAAGTGCTGGATGAGTGCAGCCTTCAACGCGTCGTATTTGTCGCTGTCTGGCGGCTGCTCGAGAAGGCTCTCCACATGCTGAGCCGTGTGGTTGTCCAGTTTTGCGACCACATGGTAGAACTTTGTGTCATCTACCGATATCCCCCGGAGGTTGAATTGTGCCTCAACCGCGTGGAACCAGGAGCGCGGATTGTTCTGCCAAAAGTCCGGTAGCTGGACCGTAGCGGCATTCGCTTGGCTGGGGGCTCCTGACGAGGCTGGCCCGGGGGAATTCTCCTCTCGCTGCATGCTACGTCTTGGGTCACCAGTGTGGGAATGTGAAAATGATGAGACAGATTTCTCTCAAGGCAGCTTTATTCACATTCGCCAACATCTCAAAGAAGAAAGAGGACATTACAGGGAACTCTCGTCCTTAAATACCAGGACTCTCACAGTTCACAGGTCTCATTGCATCACAGGTCACATTGCATTATAATCGCCAGTAACAATGCATCTCCTCTTTAATCCTCTAATATCACCCCACAGTCTCAAGCCCTGCATACCAAAGCTAACGTCCCCGCAGCTTCCTGTTATCTCCAAGGAAGCTCTGTCTTTGTTCTGATCTAAAATGTGAGGCCTTACATCAGTCACAAAGTAGGTCACATATGTGTGGCCACAATATGTACACAATACAGTTAGTTGTTTACTTGGGGTCTTAAATGTGGTAATTTGTATATAATTCACATGGGTGTGTTTATGGAAAAGAGGAGTTGGAATTAATAAGTGTTCACTTCTTCCTTCTCCCTTTCGAGCACTGTATACTGTTACTTTATTGCATTTGTCATTTGTTTTGTTTTTGTTTTACTTTTTTGTTCGAAATAAAGTATCTATCTATCTATCTATCTATCTATCTTGCTTGAGGATGCTCTGAAGGTTCTCAATAGGGTTGAGGTCAGGGGTGGATGGGAGCCACACCATGAGTTTCTCTCCTTTTATGCCCATAGCAGCCAATAACACAGAGGTATTCTTTGCAGCATGAGATGGTGTATTGTCCTGCATGAAGATAATTTTGCTATGGAAGACACGGTTCTTCTTTTTGTACCATGGAAGAAAGTGGTCAGTCAGAAACTCTATATACTTTGCCGAGGTCATTTTTACACCTTCAGGGACCCTACAGGGGCCTACCAGCTCTCCCCCCATGATTCCAGCCCAAAACATGACTTCACCATTTCCTTGCTGACATCACAGCTTTGTTGGGACATGGTGGCCATCCACCAACCATCCACTACACCATCTGGACCATCCAGGGTTGCACGGCACTCATCAGTAAACAAGACTGTTTGAAAATGAGTCTTCATGTATTTCTGGGCCCACTGCAACCATTTCTGCTTGTGAGCATTGGTTAGGGGTGGCCGAATAGTAGGTTTATGCACAACTGCAAGTCTCTGGAGGATCCTACACCTTGAAGTTCGTGGGACTCCAGAGGCACCAGCAGCTTCAGATACCTGTGTGCTACTTTGTAATGTCATTTTAGCAGCTGCTCTTTTAATCCGATGAATTTGTCTGGCAGAAACCTTCCTCATTATGCCTTTATCTGCATGAACCCATCTGCGCTCTGAATCAGCCACAAATTTCTTCACAGTACGATGATCACGCTTAAGTTTTCATGAAATATCTAATGTTTTCATACCTTGTCCAAGGGATTGCACTATTTGATGCTTTTTGGCAGCAGAGATCCTTTTTCTTTCCCATATTGGTGAAACCTGCGGAACATGCTTCTTCAGTAGTTTTCCTTTAATTGGGGTCACCTGGCAAACTCATAACAGGTGTCAGAGATTGATATCAGTGATCCAAAGAGCCCTGAGACACAATACCATCCATGAGGTTAATTGAAAAACAAAAAATCGGATGTTCATGGCACTAAAATCCTATTTGCATAATAATTTGGAACACAGTGTAAATCTGTTTGGCACAATAAGGGAAGCAGGCTTCTGTTCTGCTTACCTAGCTGCTTAACAGGACAAGGGGGAAAAAGGGTGAGCACTCTAATAAAAAATAACATGTGTGTGTGTGTGTGCGTGTGTGTGTTGGAGCTCATTGGGTGCTCAGCACCCGTAAAGCTCTGATCCTAGAACCACCCCTGAACTAAACAAAAAACAATCGGGATCACATCAAAATACATTTATTTTTTTTTAATTATTGCACAGAAAACTGAATTAACAACAAATATTTAAATAGAAAATATTAAAATACACAAAATTAAAATATTGTAGGAATTTATATTTATATAAGGATAAGCCATCTTTATTGTCATTCAAATCCATACAGCCAACTACTGTATGTACAGCAGAACAAAATTATGTTTCTCCTATCTACAATGTTAATCACACATATACAGAATCAGAGGGCCGCTGCCATTCAAGGCGCCGCCACAAATTTCCCTCCTCTGTTCCATTATTGCTGAGCACCAAGCTGGATGGCAGGAAGTTCCGCTTTTATATGGTCTTTGGCATGACCCGGCCGGGATTTGAACCCTGTCCTCCTGGGTGTGGGGCGGATGCTCTACCAACTGAGCCACCACTCCGGTATTTATATAGATCATATACTGTATATTTATATATACATTTATTTAATGTGAATGAAAGGAAATGTGTCTTTGTTCTGTCTCTAATATAAATTATTAAACAAAATGAATCTTCATATTGTGTTTAGAGTCATTAAACAATATAAATCAAACCCAAAATATTAACATAAAAACTAAAATAAAACATTAGATGACTAATTTGGGGTTTAAAAGGTTTTTAATCATGAAATAAAAACAGTGAATTCAGTTCAAATCACAGCATCGTTAAAATAATCATCATTCACATAAACCCCGCCCCCAAAGGCCATGTGCGCCTAATGATGCAATCTTTGTTTTTTAGGTGAAACAATTTTTTGTCCTTCAGTTTCCTGCTTCTGTGGCCCCACCCCCTTTTAAATCATACACATTATTGGCTCTCAGGAATTGGCGATTTCAGTGTGATCATTTTTTCCCCAGACTCTGCGGTGCCATTTCCTTCCTCCTCCTGAATACAGGATTTAGCAGCAGTGAGGTGGTTCGGGTGGACCGCGGTGGTTCTGGAGGGTGGCGCCAAGTGTCCGTTCTCCATTAGAGGGTGTTTGCAGCGGAACAGAATCAGGAAACAGTGGTAGAACTGGAAAAAAAAAACAATTATTATTTATGGTGAATACACCATGTTTGGTGTAGCTAGCTAGCATGAGGAGATGTAATGTTTTGGTCGCAGGTGTCAATATCAGGCCCAAAAGCCAGTTATGGAGCTTCAGTATATTCTGTCAGGCCAATTAATAAAATTTTTAACTTTTATCTGGGATGGTGATAATGATGGTGATGGTGATGATGGTGATGGTGGTGCCCTTTTTTAAAAAAAAGGGCACCTGGAGGGTGTGCTATAACTTTAGAGGGATCACACTCCTCAGCCTCCTTGGGAAGGTCTATGCCAGGGTACTGGAGAGGAGAGTCCAACCGCTGGTTGAACCTCGGATTCAGGAGAAGCAATGTGGTTTTCGTCCTGGCCGTGGCACATTGGACCAGCTCTTTACCCTCTCGAGAATCCTTGAGGGTTTGTGGGAGTTTGCCCAACCAGTTTACATGTGTGTTGCAGACTTGGAGAAGGCATTTGACTGCATCCCTAACGGTCTCTTGTGGACGGTGCTGCAGGAGTATGGGGTATTGGGCTAGTTGTTACGAGCTATCTGGACCTAATACGGCTGTTGCAAGAGTTTGGTTTGTATTGCCAACACCCAGTAAAATCCATTTCCAGTGAGAGTTGGACTCCGCCAGAGCTGTCCTTTGTCACTGATCCTGTTCATAATTTTTATGGACAGAATTTCTAGGCACAGCCAAGTATCAGAGGGTGTCATGCTCAGTGACCACACGATCTCATCTCTGCTGTTTGCAGGTGATGACATCCTGTTGGCTTGAGCAATGACCTACAGTTCTTACTGGGATGGTTTGCTGCTGAGTGTGAAGCGGCTGGAATGAGAATCGGCACCTCCAAGTCCGAGTCCATGGTCCTCAGCCGGAAAAAGGTGGATTGTCCTCTCTGGGTTGGGGACAAACTCCTGTCCCAAGTGGAGGAATTTAAGTATCTCAGGGTTTTATTCATGAGTGAGGGGAGAATGGAGCAAGAGGTTGACAGACAGATCGGAGCAGCATCTGCAGTGATGTGGACGTTGTACCGGTCTGTTGTGGTGAAGAGGGAGCTGAGTTCTTAGGCAAAGCTGTCGATTTACCAGTCAATTTACGTTCCTACCCTCACCTTGAGCCACTATTATCCTGTGGCTTCCTTTGGTAACGTATCGTCACTTGCTGTGTTGCTGGCTGTCTGTGTGGTTAGCTCTGCTCAATCTCCTGAGGATTTTGCCTTTAACTGTATTTTAATCACTTTTTTCCATCTACTGTCACCTCTCACTTCTGTTTATCAAGCCTCTTGCACCTGTGTGCGCACTCGGTGTCACCTATTAACCCCCTTTGGCCTTCTGTTCACCTTTCATCTGTGTTTTTGTTAGCTTCGGGTTAGCCACTAGCTATGGCTACTAGCTCTCTTTCCTCTCCTCCTCTGGTGTGCTCTCTCTGTCAGATGTTTAGCTACACCTCTGCCTCTTTTAGTGATAACGGTAAAAGTAATAAATGTTGTCTTTTTGAGGCGCTCGAGGCGAGGTTGTCTGATTTGGAATCCCAGCTCCGCTGCATTGAAACACCGTCTGTGCCAATTAATCATGACGGATGCCCTTTAGCTGCAGCGGAGCACCCTAGCATAGGGCGACCTGCTAGCGGTCCTCTGGTCCTCCTCAGCAGTGAGGAGACTGGGTGGGTGATGGGGAGAAGGAAGCCTAGTCGCAAAGCCCCGGTACTCCACCAACCTGTTCACGTTTCTAATCGTTTTTCCCCGCTCAGCGCCACACCCGCTGAGGAAAAAACTCTGATCATTGGCGACTCTGTAGTCAGAAACGTGAACCTAGAGACTCCAGTGGCCATAGTCAAATGCATTCCTGGGGCCAGAGCAGGCGACATCGAGTCAAATTTGAAAATGCTGGCTAAAAGTGACTGTAAATACTCCACAATTGTTATTCACGCCAGCATTAACAACGTCCGACTCCGGCAGTCGGAAGTCACAAAACTTAACGTGGAATCAGTGTGTGACTTTGCCAAAACAATGTCTGCCACTGTAGTATTCTCTGGGCCCCTCCCCAATCTGACCAGTGATGACATGTTTAGCCGCGTGTCATCCTTCAACCGCTGGCTGTCTGTGTGGTGTCCTGCAAACAATGTGGGCTACACTGACAATTGGAGCTCATTTTGGGGAAAACCTGGTCTTATTAGACGAGACGGTGTCCATCCCACTTTGGATGGTGCGTCTGTTTTATCTAACAATCTGGCATCATTTTTATCCAAATTTCCAAAACCGTGACTACTCAGAGTTGGAACCAGGAAGCAGAGTCGCAGTCTTACACGCCTCTCTGCAGCTCCTGTTCATCCACCATCCCTCAACTTAGCCCCTGTCTTCCCCATCAGAGAATCGTTGTCTGCTCCCTCCAAAGTAAATAAAAATATAATATATAAGCATCCCAAAGTGATTAAGCAAAAAGTTGGTAAAACTCAAATTAAACATAAAGCCTCTAAATTGAATGATTTGGCCTCTGTTCCTCCTCATAATTTAAAAATTAAATGTGGTTTGTTAAATTAGGTCTCTAACTCCCAAGTCTCTGTTAGTCCATGATCTGTTAATTAATCATCAGACCGATTTAATATCCCTTACAGAGACTTGGTTAGGGCAAGAGGATTATGTTGGTTTGAATGAATCAGCTCCCTCTGGTTATTTAAACTGTCAAAATCCCAGAGGTTCTGGTCGTGGAGGAGGAGTAGCAACAATTTACCATTCCAAATTACTAGTTAATGTAAAGCAAAAAACACATTATAATTCCTTTGAGGGCCTGGTCCTCAGTATTGGGCATTTTAACAATTTTAGGCTAAATCCAATTTTATTTGCCATAGTTTATCGTCCCCCATCAACCTACTCAGAGTTTTTATCCAAATTTGCTGAATTCTTAGCTGATTTAGTGCTGAAATCAGATAGAATAATTATAGTAGGGGACTTTAATATACATGTAGATGTAGATAGTGACTGCCTTTATATGGTATTTAATTCAATATTAGACTCGATGGGGTTTTCTCAGAAAGTAGGAAATTCTACCCATTATCTCCACCATACATTGGACCTTGTTCTGACATATCAATCAATCAATCAATCAATCAGTCAATCAACCTTTATTGTCATGATGCTATGCATACAACTGTAGTGCAAGCAAGATGAAATTGCGTTTCTCTAGGCATCCGTATTGTAAAAAGAACATAATTTAAAAACACACTCACACACACCCCACCCCGACAGCCATTCACACATCCCTGAGACACATTTGGATATTACAGTAATGGCATAGAAATATGCCATTGCTGTAATATGGCATAGAAATAGAAAATCTGGCATAGAAATGGAAAATCTTGTAGTGTCTCCTCATAACCCTGTACTGTCAGATCATTGTCTGTTAACCTTTGATTTTACTATTTCTGACTATTTGGCTCCTAAAGAAAAATATTAATACAGTAGATGCCTCTCAGATGATGTTGTTACCAAATTTATGCAGATTGTTTCCTCTATGCCATGTGTCAACACAACAGAAATAAGTTATAGACAGCTTGCTCCTTCTCTAATTGATAGCATGGTAGATGGTGTTACAGCTTCTCTGCATCAGACTCTAGACATGGTGGCCCCTTTAAAAAAGAAAAAGCCTAATCAGAGATTTCTAACTCCCTGGTTCAACACAGAAACTCATAGCTTAAAACAGAAGACTCGTCAATTAGAAAGAAAATGGCGCTTCACTAATTTAGATGAAATCTAAATTAGTGAAGCGCCATTAGCTTGGAGAAATCATCAGAAATTAGCTTGGAGAAATCATCTTTTAATTTATAAAAAAATCTCTTTGAAAAGCTAGAACGAGTTATTATTCTGCATTAATAGAAGAGAACAAGAATAATCCCAGGTTTCTTTTCAGCACTGTAGCCAGACTGACAAAGAGTCAGGACTCTGTCAATCCTAGCATTCCCTTAGAGCTTCCTAGTCAGGACTTTATGAACTTTTTCAATAATAAAATTTCATCTATCAGAGATAAAATCAGGCAGATTCTTCCCACCGTTAAATTAAATACAGTAACTACTACAACTCCTTTAAATGAAATCTGTTGGAATCAGTTTACTCCAATTAACCTTTTAGAGTTAGATAAAATAGTTTCCTCATCCAAGCCTTCAACTTGTCTTTTAGACCCTATTCCTACCAGGTTATTTAAAGAAGTCTTCAAATTTATTGGTAGCTTTATTCTTCAAATAATCAATTCTTCATTAACTTTAGGCCATGTAAGATAAGATAAGATAAGATAAGATAAGATAAGCCTTTATTCGTCCCACAATGGGGAAATTCCAGGATTGCAACAGCACAGTACCACAGGCTTTTAAAACGGCTGTAATTAAACCCTTACTCAAAAAGCTAACGCTGGATCCAGGAGTTTTAGCTAACTATAGACCAATCTCTAATCTCCCTTTCATTTCAAAAATCTTAAAAAGAGTTGTTGCTACGCAATTATTTGACCACCTGCAGGGAAATGGTTTACTTGAAGAGTTTCAGTCTGGGTTTAGAATCCATCATAGTACTGAAACAGCCTTGGCAAAGGTGACTAACGACCTCCTCATTGCATCTGATAATGGACTGGTTTCTGTACTTGTCCTTTTAGACCTTAGTGCAGCTTTTGATACTATCGATCATAATATTCTACTTGATAGATTAGAACACTATGTTGGACTTAATGGAACTTCGTTGCAGTGGTTTAGATCTTATTTATCTGATAGGTTCCAGTTTGTTCATGTAAATAATGAGTTTTCTTTCAACTCAAAGCTCAGTCATGGAGTTCCACAGGGATCTGTGCTAGGCCCGACTCTTTTTAGTTTATATATGCTTCCGTTAGGCAACATTATTAGAAAGCACTGTATACATTTTCATTGTTACGCAGATGACACACAATTATACCTGTCAACGAAGCCAGATGATAGTAATCAATTAGCCAAGTTAGAAGCCTGTCTTAAGGAAATCAAAGCTTGGATGACTTGTAATTTCCTGCTATTAAATTCAGATAAGACTGAAGTCATTCTTGTTGGTCCAAAAAACCTTAGAAATACCTTTCCAAATCAAGCTTTTAGTTTGGATGCGGTTACTCTTTCTCTTAATAGTTCTGTGAGGAACCTTGGAGTTATTTTTGATCAAGATCTGTTTTTCAATTCACATAATAAATTTGTTTCTTAGACTGCCTTCTATCATTTGCGTAATATTGCCAAGATTAGGAGCATCTTGTCTCAGAGTGATGCTGAGAAACTGATCCACGCTTTTTTTAGCTCTAAATTAGATTACTGTAACTCTTTATTATCAGGTTGTCCTAAAACATCTTTAAAAAGTCTTCAGTTGATCCAAAATACTGCATTAAGGGTTTTAACAGGTACTAGAAAGAGAGATCATATCTCTCCGGTTCTGGCCTCCCTTCATTGGCTTCCTATAGAATTTAGAATTAAGTTTAAAATCCTTCTCACTTTCAAAGCGCTTAGCAATCAGGCCCCTTTTTATTTAAAAGATCTGATATTACCCTATTATCCTAACAGAGCACTACGCTCCCAAAATGCTGGATTACTTGTAATACCTAGAATCTTCAAAAGTACAATGGGAGGCAGAGCCTTCAGTTATCAAGCTCCTCTCCTTTGGAATCAGCTGCCAATCTGGATTCGGGAGTCAGACTTGATCTCTGTTTTTAAGAATAGGGTTAAAACCTACCTTTTTGATATAGCCTACAATTAGGGAGGGATCATGTGTTTCTGAACCCTCCCTTAGTTATGCTGCTAATAGGTTTAGTCAGCCGGGGGACCTCCAATAATGAAATGAATAATAAAATATATATATATATTTTTTTTTTTTTGCTGGTCATTAACATCCGTTTGTTCTCTCCCTTAGTTTGAGTCCCCGTTGTGCTGTTTGCTCTCTACATGTCTGTTCTTTTCTTCTTCTCTATCCCCTTACCCCCCAACCAGTCGCAGCAGATGACTGCCGCTCCCTGAGACTGGTTCTGCTGGAGGTTTCTTCCTGTTAAAAGGGAGTTTTTCCTCTCCCCAGTCGCCAAGCGCTTGCTCACAGGGGATCGCCTGATTGCTGGGGCCTTTCTGTAATTGTGGGGGTTTCCCCTACAGTTGAAAGGGCTATGAGATGACTGTTGTTGTGAAATGGTGCTATATAAATAAAGTTGAATTGAATTGAATTGAACCTATCGTCACGAGCTTTCGGTAATGACCAAAAGAACGAGATCACAGATACAAGCGGCTGAAATGATCTTTCTCCGTAGGATTGCTGGACTCACCCTCAGAGATAGGGTGAGGAGCTCAGTCATCCGGGAGAGGCTCAGAGTAGAACCGCTGCTCCTCCACATTGAAAGGAAGTAGTTGAGGTGGTATGGGCATCTGATCAGGATGCCTTCTGGACGCCTCCCACTTGAGGTATTTTGGGCACATCCCACTGGGAGGAGACCCCGGGGCAGACCCAGGACTCGGTGGAGAGACTATGTCTCCCAGCTGGTCTGGGAACGCCTTAGTATCCTGTCTGAAGAGCTGGAGCAGGTGGCTGGAGAGAGGGGAGTCTGGGCTTCTCTGGTTGAGCTGCTGCCTCTGTGACCCGAACCTCCAAAAAAGTGGTCGAAGATGGATGGATAAATGGATGGATGGAACTTTTATCCACAACAGGAATTTTCTAAATTTTTCGCTCTGTTGTCAGTTTGAATCTTTTCCCACCCACTCATAAATTTACAGATTTTAAGATAAGATAAGATAAGCCTTTATTAGTCCCACAACGGGGAAATTCCAGGATTGCAACAGCACAGGGATAGCAACACTCAGAGCAATAATCAGAAGGCAAGAAAAAAAAAAAAAAAACAGCAAGCAAGAGCAGCTAATATACATATGTACGTATTACTATAAAAATACTTATAAAAATATAAAAATATTTTCCCACCCAGTTAAAAATTTTGTTTGGAAATTTAAGTGTAACTTGGATTTTAGCGGGTACTTAGATTTATGCTGTGTTGGAAATGTCCACCCGTTCACTACATAGTGCACTACATTTGAATGGGAGTGAATTTAACACAGTTTTGTATGTAAGCTAACAATTGCTTATGTTGTGTTGATAGTTTTGTGAACAGGTCTTTGCATAGACGTGTCCATGGCCCACCTGTCTGTTCATGAGGATGTAGATGACAGGGTTAATCACAGCGCTGCTCTTGGCGAGAAGTGACGGTATGATGCTGGCGACTGGGCTGATGAGTCCGGGATGGCCGAATGTGGCCATCATGGCGACGACACCGTACGGCAGCCAACAAATCAGGAAGCACGTCACCGCAGTAACAACCAATAACAGGATGTGGAATTCTCTACGGCGAGCTGCAGAGCGCCGAATATGACCAGCCTGACAGACAAAACCCAAGGAGAAAATATAGTTATTGTTTATTGGTTTATTTGTCAGGGACCATGTCCAGAAAAAACCTTACACACAGGGTAAAGATGCTCTGTACCAAATTACAGCGTTCTCACTGATTCCTATCTGTAGTCCCTGGGCACATATAGAAAACAATTCAGAAACTGTTGACCCTGAAACAAGCAGGGAGTAGGTTTAAAGGTAAAAAGATAAGAGAGACGGCACCCATAAAAACAATTTAAGAGCACAATTTCAAATCATATTTAAGTAGGAGAGTCGAAGGTGGCAGGCTTCATGACTTCAAATCCATTTTTTAGTCTCTGTGGAAAAGTCTGTAATTTGTTCTGGTCTTCAAAGCACTGGGGAGCTTGTTCCTGTCATAGTTTGGGCTTGAGTTTGGGATCAAGCTCACACTTTATGTTCACTGATTATTTTCTGTGTTCATGTCTTATTTTTTTGTGCATCTATTGCCCTCTTTGTTTCCCTGAGTTCCCTGTCTTTATCTTCTGGGTCATCTCTTGTCTGGTCCTGGGTCTGTGTGCATATCTGCTGACCTATTGTTCCAGCCTCATGTTTCCCATATTTGGAGCCACTACTCTTTCTGTGTTACTTGTTATATGTTTCTGTGTCACGTTCATGAGCATTCCCTGTTGGTGTCTGTGTGTACAGCCCTGCCCATCCTGTGTTCCCCACCTGTAATGACTTCCCTGCCGCCCTTGAGTGTACCCATTTGTTCTGTGTTGTGTTGATGAGTCCCCTTGTCTATTTATTCTGTGCGCTGTCTGAGTCTTTTGTGGCATCATTAATGTTGTGTGTGCGTCTCACTGCCGGTTACCTTGAATCCCAAGTTTCTGTGAGTTTTGTTCAATTCATATTCGAGTTACAGTATTTCTCCAGCCCTGGTGCTGTTATTTGTTTGTTCCTTAGTTTTCTGTTAATAAATCATGTTCCGCCTGAGTTCCGCCTGCTTTCTGAGTCCATCACCTGTGCCTGCCGGAGAGATTCATGACAGTTCCATTCCGTTTTAGCTTTGTATGAGAAGACTGATTGTCCAAAAGCAGTTTTACGTAGGGGGATGCAACAGTGCCACCTAGAGGAAGTCCTTGTTACTCTGGTATTTTGTTCAGAAGTCAGGTACACAGAAGTCTTAAGGGGTGGGGGTGCAGAACCATGCATAATTTTTAAAAACCAACCATATATTTCCATACATGATCATATATCATACGGGGGCCCCCCAGGGGGGCCCCCCAGGGAACGGTGCTGGCTCCCTTCCTGTTCACTCTTTATACTGCGGACTTCTCACACAACACAACACACTGCCATCTACAGAAGTTCTCTGATGACTCTGCGATCGTTGGCCTCATCTCCAATGGAGATGAAGCTGAGTACAGAGGGCTTATCCAGGACTTCGTGGACTGGTGCCATCGGAACTGCCTCCAGATCAACGCGAGGAAAACTAAGGAGCTGGTGGTGGACTGCCGCAGGCATGGGCAGCCCCTCACAGTACCAGTAAATATACAGGGAACAGACATCGAGATGGTGACATCCTATAAGTACCTGGGTATTCATCTGAACAATAAACTAGACTGGTCACACAATACTGATGCACTCTACAAGAAGGGACAGCGCAGGCTGTTCCTGCTGAGGAGACTCAGGTCTTTTGGTGTACAAGGGGCGCTGCTGAAGTCATTCTATGACACGGTGGTGGCATCAGCCATCACTTTTGGAGTGGTCTGCTGGGGCAGTGGCATTACTGCAGCCGATAGGAAGAGACTGAACAAACTGATTAAGAAAGCTAGCTCTGTCCTGGGGCAGCGCCTTGATCCGATGGAGGAGATAGGAGAGAGAAGGACGGTGGCTAAACTGTCATCTCTGCTGGAGTCCGAGTTCCACCCTATGCAGGACATACTGAATGCACTGAGGAGCTCATTTAGCAGCAGACTACATCATCCCAGGTGCACAACCGAGAGGTTTCGTAGGTCCTTCCTACCAACGGCTGTCAGACTGTACAACCTAAGCAGGGCTGCTCGCAGAGATAGCAAAAAGACGTAACAAACTAATGGTTTTTTGAATGCAAAAGATGCAATAGACTTACACAATGGTCCCCTCCGGCATACAACTAGGAACATACCGGTCGCTATGGAGGGTGAGAATATGTATGGGCACATAATCATACCATGTAGGATAACTAAGTAGACGGTTATGCTGTTTCATTCCATCTAGCAACAATGCTCTGCACTGTGTGTGTTTATATACTTGCATATTTATTCCACCTAGCTGCAATGCTCCGTACTGTGGGTGTTTATATATTTACATATTTATTCCATCTAGCTACAATGCTCTGCACTGTGTGTTCATATATTCATATATTTATTCCATCCAGCTACAATGCTCTGCACTGTGTGTCTGTGTGTGTGTGTATATATATATATTTTATAGTAATACGTACATATGTATATTAGCTGCTCTTGCTTGCTTGTTTTTTTTCTTACCTTCTGATTGTTGCTCTGAGTGTTGCTATCCCTGTGCTGTTGCAATCCTGGAATTTCCCCGTTGTGGGACTAATAAAGGCTTATCTTATCTTATCTTATCTTATTTTCAAGACTTAACAGCTTGTGTTTTGCAAGTATACCACAATGGTGATACTGTTGTGTCACATATCATGTTGTTCACATATTAAATTTGTTTCTAAGACTGCCTTCTATCATTTGCGTAATATACCAAGATTAGGAGCATCTTGTCTCAGAGTGATGCTGAGAAGCTGATCCACGCTTTTGTTAGCTCTAGATTAGATTATTGTAATTCTTTATTATCAGGCTGTCCTAAAACATCTTTAAAAAGTCTTCAGTTGATCCAAAATGCTGCAGCAAGAGTTTTAACAGGTACTAGAAAGAGAGATCATATTGCTCTGGTTCTGGCCTCCCTTCATTGGCTTCCCATAGAGTTTAGAATTAAGTTTAAAATCCTTCTTCTTACTTTCGAAGCTCTAAACAATCAGGCTCCTTTTTATTTAAAAGATCTGATACTACCGTATTATCCTAACAGAGCACTACGCTCCCAAAATGCAGGATTACTTGTAATACCTAGAATCTCCAAAAGTACAATGGGAGGCAGAGCCTTCAGTTATCAAGCTCCTCTCCTGTGGAACCAGCTGCCAATCTGGATTCGGGAGTCAGACTCGATCTCTGTTTTTAAGAATAGGGCTAAAACCTACCTTTTTGATATAGCCTACAATTAGGGAGGGATCATGTGTTTCTGAACCCTCCCTTAGTTATGCTGCTAATAGGTTTAGTCAGCCGGGGGACCTCCAGTAATACACTGGGCTTCACTCCTTTCTTCACTCTCAATGAAATATTTTTTTTTTGCTGGTCATTAACATCTGTTTGTTCTCTCCCATAGATTGAGTCCCCATCGTGCTGTTTGCTCTCTACATGTCTGTTCTTTTCTTCTTCTCTAGCCCCTCACCCCCCAGCCAGTCACAGCAGATGACTGCCCCTCCCTGAGCCTGGTTCTGCTGGAGGTTTCTTCCTGTTAAAAGGGAGTTTTTCCTCTCCACCGTCGCCAAGTGCTGCTCACAGGGGATCGCCTGATTGCTGGGGTCTTTCTGCAACTGTGGGGGTTCCCCCTACAGTTGATAGTGCTATGAGATGACTGCTGTTGTGAAATGGTGCTATATAAATAAAGTTGAATTGAATTGAATATAAACCAACTTCTAAACCAATGATTGTATTACAAAAGAAGGCAATAAGAATTGTACAGTATGTAGAGTAAAATATCATGATTCAACAAACCCAGTATTTATTCATTTAAATATGCTCAAATTCAATGAACTAAGAGACTAAAAAATCTTGCAAATTATGCACAAGATAAAAAAAATAGCTTACCAGCCAGTGTCCAAGATTTGTTTAATTTGAGAGAAAATAATTTCATTTTAAGAGGAATATTAATTTTTCAAAGACCAAAAATAAGAACAAATGTAAAAAAAAAACAAAAAAAACCCCAAACACATTTCACCCTGTGCCTGATAGTCCTACATTGTACAGCGAGTATGATTCATGTATCTATTCAGGTCATCATCTATTCATCTGCGATATACTGTATATAAGGTATCTTGGCAGTTTTGCTTTCCTAGGTAATTTCCTTTTCCTTTTATGCTGTGTGTGTTTCTGTTGTTTTGGTCATCTTCTGTCATGCTGCTGTTACACTGTAATTTCCCAGTTTAGGATCAATAAAGTCTATTTATCTATAAAAACACTGTTTTTCTGTTTTTGGAGTAAACATGTGGAACAGCTGTGCTGAAGATTTGAAATTATGTTCCACATTTAACAAGTTTAAACGACTGGTAAAAGATACATTGTTAAAATGTACAAAATTATCTGAATTATTGTTGTGAAAGGTTCCAAGGTTGTCATAGCCAGGAGCGGCACTGGGGTTAAGCTCCCAGTGCTCATAAGATGCTCCTTACGGCGTGCGTCTCAAAAAGCCTCTGACAACTAAGTCCAACTCCTAGCCTGCCCGTGTGGTTTAGTCTCTAAGCCCAGCGGAACTGCTTTTACTAATAGGAGAAGGGGCGAGGGCGGATCTCTGGCACCTTAAAACCAGATGCTTCGGGTAGATGGTGGCTCGTCAACCTGGGAAGGTAGCCCATCTAGGGGAAGGTAAACCCTGATTTCAAACCTCCGCTGCCTTGCGGCACACCCGGTCACGGGAAAGGCTTCGGGAGTCAACCCTGAGGAAAAATTCAATTCAATTCAATTCAATTCAATTCAACTTTATTTATATAGCGCCATTTCACAACAACAGTCATCTCATAGCACTATCAACTGTAGGGGGGAACCCCCACAGTTGCAGAAAGACCCCAGCAATCAGGCGATCCCCTGTGAGCAGCACTTGGCGACGGTGGAGAGGAAAAACTCCCTTTTAACAGGAAGAAACCTCCAGCAGAACCAGGCTCAGGGAGGGGCAGTCATCTGCTGCGACTGGCTGGGGGGTGAGAGGATAGAGAAGAAGAAAAGAACAGACATGTAGAGAGCAAACAGCACGATGGGGACTCAATCTATGGGAGAGAACAAACAAATGTTAATGACCAGCAAAAAAAATATTTCATAGAGAGTGAGGAAAGGAGTGAAGCCCAGTGTATTACTGGAGGTCCCCCGGCTGACTAAATCTATTAGCAGCATAACTAAGGGAGGGTTCAGAAACACATGATCCCTCCCTAATTGTAGGCTATATCAAAAAGGTAGGTTTTAGCCCTATTCTTAAAAACAGAGATCGAGTCTGACTCCCGAATCCAGATTGGCAGCTGTTTCCACAGGAGAGGAGCTTGATAACTGAAGGCTCTGCCTCCCATTGTACTTTTGGAGATTCTAGGTATTACAAGTAATTCTGCATTTTGGAGCGTAGTGCTCTGTTAGGATAATACGGTAGTATCAGATCTTTTAAATAAAAAGGAGCCTGATTGTTTAGAGCTTTGTAAGTAAGAAGAAGGATTTTAAACTTAATTCTAAACTCTATGGGAAGCCAATGAAGGGAGGCCAGAACCGGAGAGATATGATCTCTCTTCCTAGTACCTGTTAAAAATCTTGCTGCAGCATTTTGGATCAGCTGAAGACTTTTTAAAGATGTTTTAGGACAGCCTGATAATAAAGAATTACAATAATCTAATCTCGAGCTAACAAAAGCGTGGATCAGCTTCTCAGCATCACTCTGAGACAAGATGCTCCTAATCTTGGCAATATTACGCAAATGATAGAAGGCAGTCTTAGAAACAAATTGTGAATTGAAGGACAAATCCTGATCAAAAATAACTCCAAGGTTCCTCACAGAGCTATTAAGAGAAAGAGTAACTGCATCCAAACTGAAAGTTTGATTTGGAAAGGAATTTCTAAGGTTTTTTGGACCAACAAGAATGACTTCAGTCTTCTCTGAATTTAATAGCAGGAAATTACAAGTCATCCAAGCTTTGATTTTCTTAAGACAGGCTTCTAACTTGGCTAATTGATTACTATCATCTGGCTTCATTGACAGGTATAATTGTGTGTCATCTGCATAACAATGAAAATGTATACAGTGCTTTCTAATAATGTTGCCTAACGGGAGCATATATAAACTAAAAAGAGTCGGGCCTAGCACAGATCCCTGTGGAACTCCATGACTAAGCTTTGAGTTGAAAGAAAACTCATTATTTACATGAACAAACTGGAACCTATCAGATAAATAAGATCTAAACCATTGCAACAAAGTTCCATTAAGTCCAACATAGTGTTCTAATCTATCAAGTAGAATATTATGATCGATAGTATCAAAAGCTGCACTAAGGTCTAAAAGGACAAGTACAGAAACTAGTCCATTATCAGATGCAATGAGGAGGTCGTTAGTGACCTTTGCTAAGGCTGTTTCAGTACTATGATGGATTCTAAACCCAGATTGAAACTCTTCAAGTAAACCATTTCCCTGCAGGTGGTCAAATAATTGCGTAGCAACAACTCTTTCTAAGATTTTTGAAAGGAAAGGGAGATTAGAGATTGGTCTATAGTTAGCTAAAACTCCTGGATCTAGCGTTGGCTTTTTGAGTAAGGGTTTAATTACAGCCGTTTTAAAAGCCTGCGGTACATGGCCTAAAGTTAATGAAGAATTGATTATATGAAGAATAAAGCTACCAATAAGTGGGAAGACTTCTTTAAATAACCTGGTAGGAATAGGGTCTAAAAGACAAGTTGAAGGTTTGGATGAGGAAACTATTTTGTCTAACTCACAAAGGTCGATTGGAGTAAACTCATTAAGACAGAGATCAATAGAAGGAGTTGTAGTAGTTACAGTATTTAAGTTAACTGTGGGAAGAATCAGATTGATTTTATCTCTGATGGATGAAATTTTATTATTGAAAAAGTTCATAAAGTCCTGACTAGTAAGCTCTAAGGGAATGCTAGGATTGACACTCACTCACAACGGACAGTTGTCACTCACAACGGACAGTTCTCTCACTCCGACTCCGGAATCCGGAGTCGGAGCCCCTAAGGCAGTTCTATGTTGTGCTCAACATCGTTCTGGCAGCTCCTGCAACGGTGCTAGTGCCAAACTGTAGCAGCCCTGCTGTTCCTTTGGATTCATCAGTGACATGGACAGGGGGGACATGCTGCATGGGCAGCATCTTGTCCTCCATATCTTCCTGCCCAGGCTTGAATCCTACCAACGCCCAACACTGGAAGGTAGAACACCGGATCACTGGAGAGGACACTCCAGCTTCGCCTTTGGCGTAGATAAAACACGGGAAATGACAGTTACCGGTTATAAGCCACCGCTCAATTGGCGTAGAGCACGGCGCCAGGGGTTGTTCCCGACGGTGGGAGGGATCATCAGATCTCACTGGACAGCTACTGCCCGCCTCAAGCTGGGCAGCCCCCAGCCAATACGGTGTTGTCCCGCCACAGCTTGCTTTCCTCATTGGGTGCATGGGGATGAGGAGAAGTCTGACCAGCAGGCTGAGAACCTTCGCTTCAGGCAAGACAATAAAACAAAAGAGACAAACTCTAAAACTGGGAACTTGGAACGTCCGCACTATGATGACAGGACTCGCTGCTAACCTCAAGGACATCAACGACACCAGGAAGACTGCCATCATCAATAATGAGCTGAAGAGACTGGGAGTGGATATCGCCACTCTCCAGGAAACACGGTTGGCTGGCGCAGGCACACTGAGAGAGAAGGACTACACGTTCTACTGGCAGGGAAAGAGCAGTGACGAACACAGGGAACACAGAGTGGGCTTCGCAGTGAAGAACACCTTGCTGAAGATGGTGGAACTGGGCAGCACTGGCTCTGCACGACTCCTCACCCTCCGCCTGAACACCACTGAAGGCCCAGTCACCCTCGTCAGTGTGTATGCCCCAACATTGACAGCCACACCAGAGGCAAAAGACGAGTTCTACGAGAATCTCGCAACAACTGTCAAGATCATCCCCAACTCTGAACAACTCATTCTCCTTGGAGACTTCAATGCCAGAGTGGGTGCTGACCACGACTCCTGGCCCTCCTGTCTTGGACCTTTTGGCGTGGGCAGAATGAACGACAACGGACAGCGGCTGCTCGAGTTCTGCACATATCACGATCTGTGCATCACAAACTCGTTCTTCAAGACCAAGCCCCAACACAAGGTTTCCTGGCAACATCAGCGCTCAAAGCACTGGCACCAGCTGGACTTGATCCTGACCAGGCGCACCTCACTGAAGAACGTGCTAATCACCCGTTCGTTCCAGAGTGCAGATTGTGACACAGACCATTCATTGGTGTGTTGCAAGGTCAAGCTGCAGCTGAAGAAATTCCATCGTGCTAGACAACCTGGAAAGGCACGGATTGACACCAGCAAGATGGCCCAACCAGAACTTGTTGAGCAGTTTGCCTCCACCTTTGAGAAGGAACTTGGTGTACCAAAAGAAGGAGAATCAGCAAAGCAGAAGTGGGAAGAGCTGCGAAACACCATCCACCGCACAGCCTTGGCTACCTTTGGGAGGAAGACCTCGAAGTCACAGGACTGGTTTGATGCCAAGTTGACCGAGATGACCCCCATCATTGAAGCCAAGCGCTCAGCACTTGCTGAGTACAAGAAGTACCCAAACGAGAAGAATCTCTAGATTCTCAGGGCTGCGAGAAGCAAAGTTCAGCAGACTGCTCGGCGCTGTGCCAACGAGTACTGGACTCAGCTCAGCCAAGACATTCAAACCGCTGCCATAACAGGGAACATCCGTGGTATGTACAATGGCATCGAGAAAGCACTTGGTCCGGCTCAGAGCAAGACGGCCCCCCTCAAATCCTCCACTGGGGAGATGATCACAGAAAAGAACAAGCAGATGGAGAGATGAGTGGAACACTACTCCGACCTCTACTCTGGACAGAACACCATGACACCGTCAGCCCTTGATGCCATCGACTGCCTGCCATCCATGGACGAACTTGATGCCGAGCCAACCATCGACGAACTCAGCAAGGCCATTGATAGCTTGGCCACTGGCAAGGCACCCGGCAACGACGGCATACCCCCCGACCTGATCAAGCACTGCAAGACCGCCCTACTGCTGCCATTGCATGACGTCCTCTGCCAGTGCTGGAAGGAAGGTGCCATACCACAGGACATGAGGGATGCCAAGATCATCACCCTCTACAAAAATAAAGGGGAGAGAAGCGACTGCAACAACTACAGGGGCATCTCCCTCCTCAGCGTTGTTGGCAAAGTCTACGCACGAGTTGTTCTCGTTCGTCTACAGAAGCTTGCTGAACGTGTCTGCCCCGAGTCTCAGTGTGGCTTCCGCGCTGAGCGATCGACGGTAGACATGATATTCTCCATCCGCCAACTCCAGGAGAAATGCAGAGGACAGAACATGCCTCTGTACGTCGCCTTCATCGACCTCACCAAAGCGTTCGATCTGGTCAGCAGAGAGGGCCTTTTCAAGATCCTGCCAAAGATAGGATGCCCACCAAAGTGGCAAAGCGTCATCGAATCGTTTCACACCAACATGCAGGGGATAGTGCAGCACGATGGCAACGTCTCAGAGCCATTCAACATACGCAGCGGAGTGAAACAGGGCTGTGTACTTGCGCCAACCCTCTTTGGGATTTTCTTTGCTCTGCTCCTGAAGCATGCCTTCAGCACAGCAACAGAGGAAATCTACCTGCACACAAGATCTGATGGTAGGCTTTTCAACCTCGCCCGCCTGAGAGCCAGAACCAAAGTACGCAAGGCTCTAATCAGAGACATGCTGTTCGCAGATGACGCTGCAGTCGCAACCCACACACAGCAGGAGCTTCAGACCCTGATGGACCGCTTCTCCCAGGCATGCAAGGACTTCGGGCTTACCATCAGCCTGAAGAAGACTAATGTCTTGGCGCAAGGCACGGAAGCACCACCAACCATCACTATCGACGACTACAAGCTGGAGGTCGTGAATCAGTTCACGTACCTGGGGTCCACGATCAGCAACAACCTCTCCCTTGATACAGAGATCAACAAGAGGATTGGAAAATCAGCCTTCACACTCGCTCGCCTCACCACACGAGTGTGGGAGAATCCCAAACTCTCTGTCAAGACAAAGATGGCAGTGTACAACGCCTGCGTCATCAGCACACTGCTCTATGGGAGTGAGACGTGGACAACATACGCACGCCAGGAAAAGAGACTGAACTCCTTCCACTTGCGCTGCATTCGCCACATCCTGGACATATCCTGGCAGGACAAAGTGCCCAACACAGAAGTTCTGTCCCGCGCCGGCCTTCCCTCCCTGTTCATTCTACTCAGGCAGTGCAGGCTCCGCTGGCTAGGCCACGTTCACCGTATGGTGGATGGCAGAATCCCCAAAGACGTGCTCTACGGAGAACTTGCGACTGGCAGGAGAGACGTTGGCCGCCCACAGCTGCGCTTTAGAGACTTCTGCAAGAGAGACATGAAGGCCCTGGATATCAACACAGAGCGCTGGGAGGACCTTGCAACGGACCGCTCCAAATGGAGAGGCACCCTGACCAGACAGCTCAAGGTGGGTGAAGAGAGACTGACTGCTGCAGCAGATGAAAAAAGGACCCGCAGGAAGAACCGCCACAGACCCAGCAGCACGGAGACCACCCACAAGTGCGACCTGTGTGACAGGGACTGTCATTCGCGCATCGGCCTGTTCAGCCACAGGCGGTGCTGTTCCAGCAGAGTAGACGTTTAGGATTCTCTTCCATGGTCATCATAGACCGACGGAGGCCGACGATTGTTGTTAAAATATTTGATTTTGCTTGCTGTGAATACATTTAATTTTGATGGCCATGAAGAAGAAGCCAACTTTGTCATTCAGTCCATACAGCCAATCATGTGCATCCATCCATCCATCCATCCATCCATCCATCCATCCATCCATCCATCTTTTACCGCTTTTTCCAGAAATCCGGGCCACAGAGGCAACAGTTCAAGCAGAGAAGCCCAGGCTTCCCTCTCCCTTGCCACCTGCTCCAGCTCTTCAGAGAGGATACCAAGGCGTTCCCAGACCAGCTGGGAGACATAGTTTCTCCAGTGAGTCCTGGGTCTGCCCTAGGGTCTCCTCCCAGTGGGACGTGCACGAAACACCTCAAGTGGGAGGCGGCCAGGAGACATCCTGATCAGATGCCCAAACCACCTCAACTGGCTCCTTTTAGTGTGGAGGAGCAGCGGTTCTATTCTGAGCCTGTCCCAGATGACTGAGCTCCTCACCCTATCTCTAAGGATGAGTCCAGCAATCGTACAAAGAAAGCTCATTTCAGATGCTTGTGTCATGAATGGGCCCCTCCAGGGCAGAAAGGCAGGTCCACATGCTGGGCTGTAGTATGACGTTTTATTCAACAAAAAGACAAACAAAATCCAAACAGTGCATGATGAACAAAAACTACAAATGAAGAAAACTTACAGGCAAACACTCCGGAGCTGGCATCGCCCCACGAGTGCTGGTTGGAGAAACAGCGTAGAAAAACCAGTTAACATCCATATAAGACGGCAGAAAAGACAGAGTGACCAGGCAGTGTTTAAATACATAGCACATAATGGGCAGCAGGTGTAAGAGGTGAGCTGGCAAGTAAACTAATTGCATAACTGCTCCCAGCTGAGAGGGAAACAGACTGGGAGCAGTGAGTGGAAGAGTAATGAGAGTCCTAATACACAATCACTCACAGCTGGGAACTGGAAAACAGACTGTGAGTGAAAGGGGGTGTGTCTGGGAGCTAAGGAAGGAGGCTCTGAGTGAAAACAACCAAAATAACAGAAAACAGACAAGAAAATCATAATAAACATAAGATACTCAAAAAATACATAGAGGGTCTGAGCTCTGGGCTCAGACTCATGACAGCTTGTATCCGCAATCTCATTCTTTTGGTCATTACCCAAAGCTTGTGACCAAAGGTAAGGGTAGGAACGTAGATTGACTGGTAAATCGACAGCTTTGCCTTAGAGCTCAGCTCCCTCTTCACTGCAACGGACCAGTACAATGTCCGCATCAGTGCAGATGCTGCTCCAATCCGTCTGTCAAGCTCCTGCTCCATTCTCCCCTCAATCATGAATAAGACCCTGAGATACTTAAACTTCTCCACTTGGGGCAGGATCTTGTCCCCAACCCGGAGAGGACAATCCACCTTTTTCTGGCTGAGGACCATGGACTCGGACTTGGAGGTGCTGATTCTCACCCCAGCCACTTCACACTCAGCAGCAAATTGTCCTAGTAAGACCTGTAGGTCATTGCTGGATGGAACCAACAGGACAACATCATCTGCAAACAACAGAGATGAGATCCTGTGGTCACCAAGCATGACACCCTCTGATCCCTGGCTGCACCTAGAAATCCTGCCCATGAAAATAATGAACAGGATCAGTGACAAAGGGAGGCCCTGGTGGAGTCCAACTCTCACTGGGAATGAGTCCGACTGAGTGTTGGCAATACAAACCAAACTCTCACAACAGTTGTATAGAGACCGGATAGCTCGTAACAACAATCCTGAGACCTTGGCAGTCTGATCCCAGGCTTCCTAAACTGGCTTTTGGGACGTGGAATGTCATCACCGCTCTGGTGGGGAAGGAGCTGGTGCATGAGGTTGAGAGATACCGGCTAGATATGGTGGGCCTCACCTCATCACACAGCTCTGGCTCCAGAACAAGTCTCCTGGAGAGGAGGCTTGGCCTGCTCTGGAGTTGCCCTGGGCAAGAGGCCATGAGCAGGGGTGGGTATTCTTGTATCCCCTCACCTTGCTGCCTCTATATTGGAGTTTTCCCCGGTGGATGAAAGGGTTGTTTCACTATGCCTTCGGGTTGGGAAACGGGTCCTGACCATCATTTGTGCCTATGCACCAAATGATAGTTCAGAGTACCTCCCCACACACACTTTTGGAGTCTCTGAATGGGGTGCTGGAGAGTGCTCTTCTTGGAGACTCCATTGTCCTACTGGGGGACTTCAACGCGCACGTGGGCAACGACAGTGAAACCTGGAGGGGGCTGATCCGGAGGAACAGCCTGCCCAATCTGAACCCTGGTGGTGTTCAGTTATTGGACTTCTGTGCTAACCACAGTTTGTCCCTAACAAACACCATGTTCAAGAAAAAGGGTGTCCATATGTGCACCTGGCAACAGGACACCCTAGGTCACAGATTGATGATCGATTTTGTTTTCGTGTCATCAGACCTGCGACCATATGTCTTAGATACTCAGGTAAAGAGAGGTGCTGAGCTGTCAACTGATCGCCACCTGGTGTTGAGTTGGACACAATGGCAGGGGAGGATTCCATTCAGACCTGGTAGACCCAAACGTATATTGAAGGTGTGCTGGGAATATCTGGCTGAGGCCTCTGTCTGGGAGGTTTTCAACTCCCACCTTCGGAAGAACTTTGACCACATCCTGAGGGAGTCTGGAGACATGGAGTCTGAATGGGCCATGTTCTCCACCTCCATTGTTGAAGTGGCTGCCCAGAGCTGTGGCAGCAAGGTCGTCGATGCATCTTGTGGTGGCAACCCCCGAACCAAGTGGTGGACACCAGTGGAGAGGGGGGTCGTCAAGCTGAAGAAGGAGTCCTATCAAGCTTGGTTGGCTTGTGGGACCCCCCAAGCAGCTGAGGTGCACTGGCAGGACAAGCGGAGTGCAGCTTGGGTGGTTGCTGAAGCAAAAACTCGGGTGTGGGAGGAGTTTGGTGAGGCCATGGAACAAGACTGTGGGTCGGCCTTGAAGAGATTCTGGCAAACTGTCCAGCGGCTCAGAAGGGGGAAGCAGCTCCCTGTCCACACTGTGTATGGTGCAGATGGGACACAGCTGACTTCGACTGGGGATATCATCGGGCGATGGAAGGAATACTTTGAGGATCTCCTCAATCTCACTAACATGCCTTTCACAGAGGAAGCAGGGCTTGTGGACGAGGGGGACGACTTGCCCATCACAGGGGCTGAGGTTGCCAAGGTGGTTAAAAAACTCTTTGGTGTCTGGGCCCCGGGGGGTGGACGAGATTCACCCTGAGTACTTGAAGACCCTGGATGTTGTAGGGCTGTCATGATTGACACGCCTATGCAACATTGTGTGGCATTTGGGGCAGTGCCTTTGGCATGGCAAACCATGGTGGTGGTTCCTTTCTTCAAGAAAGGGGACCGGAGGGTGTGCTCCAACTTTTGAGGGCTCACACTACTCAGCCTCCCTGGGAAGGTCTATGCCAAGGTACTGGAGAGAAGAGTCCGGCCGTTGGTCGAACCTCGGATTCAGGAGGAGCAATGTGGTTTTCATCCTGGCCGTGGCACATTGGACCAATCATGTACAGTACAGTCTGTCTACAATGTTAATCACATCTAGAATGAGAGGGGTCACTGCCATGCAAGTCGCTGCCATAAACGTTTCCTTCCCCCATTCTATTATGCTGAGCACCAAGGTAGAAGGCAGGAAGTACCGTTTTAACATGGTCTTTGGGCTGCACGGTGGCGCAGTGGTTAGCACTGCGGCAGCACAGTTTACCCTTGGCCGGGGGATTGTGGGGATCGTGGGATCGTGGGTTCGATCCCAGCCCCCGACCAACAGTGATCTGTGTGGAGTTTGCATGTTCTCCCCGTGTTGCGTGGGTTTCCTCCGGGATTTCTCCGGTTTCCTCCCACATGCCAAAAACATGCATGTTAGGTTAATTGGCTGTTCTAAATTGTCCCTAGATATCTGTTTCCTATAGGCCCTTAGAATAGAGGGTTAGTATTAATGAAAGCGCTTTGAGTGGTCTTTGTGACTAGAAAAGCGCTATATAAGTGCAGGTTAGTTAGTTAGTTAGTTAGTCTTTGGTGTGACCCAGCCAGGACTTGAACCTCCAACCTCCTTGTTGTGGGGAGGGTGTTCTATCAACTAGCCCACCACTCCAGTGGCTACTATGAAGATATTCAAATCAAATTGGATTGACATGAAAATACATAATGTTGTTTGTTTTGTAGTGATTCTTTATGTTCATTAAGACAGTTAGACATCTACAATGAATATAAAAAGTCTACACACCCCTGTTCAAATACCAGGTTTTTGTGATGTAAAAAATGAGACCAAGATAAGATAAGATAAGATAAGCCTTTATTAGTCCCACGATGGGGAAATTCCAGGATTGCAACAGCACAGGGATAGCAACACTCAGAGCAACAATCAGAAGGCAAGTGAAAAAACAAGAGCAGCGAGTATACATATGTACATATATATATATACAGTATATATATATATATATATATATATATATATATATATATATACAGTATATATACATATATATGTAGAGACACAGTGCGGAGCATTGCAGCTAGATGGGATAGATATATAAATATATAAACACAGTGCAGAGCATTGTAGCTGGATGGAATAAATATATGAGTATATAAACACACAGTACGGAGTATTGTAGCCAGATGGAATAAATATGTAAATATATAAACACACACAGTGTGGAGCATTGTAGCTAGATGGAATAAATATATAAATATATATATAAACACACACTGCGGAGCATTGTTGCAAGATGGAATAAATATATAAATATATATATATAAACACACACAGTGTGGAGCATTGTAGCTAGATGGAATAAATATATGAATATATAAACACACAGTGTGGAGCATTGCAGCTAGATGGAATGAAACAGCACAACCATCTACTTAGTTATCCTACATGGTATGATTATGTACCCATACATATTCTCACCCTCCATAGCGACCGGTATTGTCCTAGTTGTATACCGGAGGGGACCATTGTGTAAGTCTATTGCGTCTTTTGCATTCAAAACTATTAGGTTGTTACGTCTTTTTGCTATCTCTGCGAGCAGCCCTGCTTAGGTTATACAGTCTGACAGCCGTAGGTAGGAAGGACCTGCGAAACCTCTCGGCTGTGCACCTAGGATGATGTAGTCTGCTGTTAAATGAGCTCCTCAGTGCATTCAGTATGTCCTGCATAGGGTGGGACTCGGACTCCAGCAGAGATGACAGTTTAGCCACCATCCTTCTCTCTCCCATCTCCTCCACTGGGTCAAGGCGCTGCCCCAGGACAGAGCTAGCTTTCTTGATCAGTTTGTTCAGTCTCTTCCTATCGGCTGCTGTAGTGCCGTTGCCCAAGCAGACCACTCCAAAAGTGATGGCTGATGCCACCACCGTGTCATAGAATGTCTTCAGCAGCACCCCTTGTACACCAAAGACCTGAGTCAACTCAGTAGGAACAGCCTGCGCTGTCCCTTCTTGTAGAGTGCTTCAGTATTGTGTGACCAGTCTAGTTTATTGTTCAGATGAACACCCAGGTACTTATAGGATGCCACCATCTCGATGTCTGTTCCCTGTATATTTACTGGTGCTGTGGGTTGTCCTTACCTGTGGCAGTCCACCAACAGCTCCTTAGTTTTCCTTGCGTTGATCTGGAGGCAGTTCCGATGGCACCAGTCCACGAAGTCCTGGATAAGCCCTCTGTACTCAGCTTCATCTCCGTTGGAGATGAGGCCAACGATCGCAGAGTCGTCAGAGAACTTCTGTAGATGGCAGTGTGTTGTGTTGTGTGAGAAGTCCGCAGTATAAAGGGTGAACAGGAAGGGAGCAAAAACTGTTCCCTGGGGAGCCCCCGTGCTACCAATGATCGTGTCGGACACACAGTCCAGGGTTCTCACAAACTGAGGCCGCTTTGTGAGGTAGTCCAGGATCCATGATGACAGGTGCTGGTCCACCCCTGCGCACAGCAGCTTGTCCTTCAGGATCATCGGTTGGATGGTGTTGAAAGCACTGGAGAAGTCAAACAACATGATCCTCACCGCATTCCCGGGCTTCTCCAGGTGGGACAGAGAACAGTGAAGGAGGAAGATCACTGCATCCTCCACCCCAATGCCATGCTGGTAGGCGAACTGGAGTGGATCCATCGCTGGTCCCACCAGGGGGCGGAGGTGAGCAAGGAGCAGTCTCTCCAGGGTCTTCATCATGTGGGACATCAAGACCATTGGTCTGTAGCTGTTCAGATCTTTGGGGTGGGAAGTCTTTGGTACAGGTACCACACAAGATGTTTTCCACAGCTGTGGTACCCTCCCCAGCTTCAGGCTCAGATTGAAGATGTACTCCACAATCCCACACAGCTGGTCTGCACAGGACTTCAGGAACTTTGCGCTGATGCCGTCCGGTCCCGAGGCCTTCCTCGCCTTGATCTTCCTCAGCTCCGTCCTCACCTGGGTTTTAGTGAGGGTCAGGTTGGGGGGCTGTGTTGGGAGTGGGGGGGTGTTGGTGGAGTGTGGAGTGGGCAGCAGGACTTGATGTCTTTAGAGGCAGCAGTGGTTGTTGTGCAGTCAGGGGGGAGGGCGGTTGGTCAAACCTATTGAAAAACAGATTCAGATTGTTTGCCCACTCCCTGCCCCCCCCCCCCCCCGTGGCCTGGGGGGAGGTATTTTGGAGCCCAGAGATGGTTTTGAGGTTTCTCCAGACCCCGCTGATGTCGCTCTGTTGCAGCTTGTCCTCCATCTTCTTCCTGAAGCTGTCCTTGCCTTCTCTGATCTTTCTCCTCAGCTCCCTCTGTACGGACTTCAGTATCTCCCTGTTCCCCGACCTGAAGATCCTCTTCTTCGTTCTCAGAAGTGTTTTTTATCTCAGGGTTGATCCAGGGTTTGTTGTTCGAGCAACACCGTATGGTCTTGGTGGGAACGGTGTTGTCCACACAGAAGCTGATGTAGTCCGTGATGGTGTGAGTGAGGCCATCGATGTCCTCACCATGTGGATCGCAGAGCTGCTCCCAGGCGGTGGTTTCAAAACAGTCCTTTAGAGTGTCCATTGCCTCCTCAGACCATAACTTCACTGTGCACATGGCCGGAGGTTGTCTGTGCACTAGGGGTTTGTACACCGGCCGGAGATGAACCAAGTTGTGATCCGATCTCCCAAGTGGGGGGAGTGGTGATGAGGTGTACGCCTCCTTAGTGTTTGCGTAGAATAAGTCCAATGTTTTATTGTCTCTAGTGTGGCATGTGACATACTGGGTAAGGGTGGGTAGAATGGGAGACAGTGAAACATGGTTGAAATCGCCTAAGATGAGGAGAAGAGCATCTGGGTGTTCTGTCTGCAGCCTGCCAGTTACTGAATGGATGACGTCACGCGCTGTCCCAGCGTTCGCCGTTGGATTTGAATAAATAACAATGCAGATCACGTGTGAGTATTCCCTCGGGAGATATGTAGGCCGCATGCTAACAGCTAGCAACTCGATGTCTTTGCTGCAGTGTTGCTGTTTAACGGTGATATGTCCCGGTCTGCACCAGTTGTTGTTAACATACATTATCACTCCACCGCCCCTTGCTTTGCCACTGTCTGATGTTCGGTCTGCCCGTATTGCGTGGAAACCCTCCAGTTCAATGTTAGCATCTGCTGCTAATTCAGTTAGCCAAGACTCTGTGAATAGTAACAGGCTACACTCCCGGTATATGCTATCGTAGCGGGAGATAGCCGCTAGCTCATCTACCTTTCCCAGTATCGATCGTACATTCCCCATAACAACGGATGGGAGGGTCTGTACCTTATATTTCTTGCCCTCCGTCTTACTCCAGCACGGCACCCACGGCGTTTTCGCCTCAGTTCTCCCGGTATGTTGAGTTTTTCCGTTAGCACAGGATGGTGGTTGAGTGCTAGCAGCTGTTCCCTGCTGTACTGTCTCCTGCTATAAACAGTCACTCCGTCCACCGGCTTGGGAGACATTTGGGGCGATCTGTGTGTCCGTGATATATATGGAGTGAAAGGTGTGCCGGATCAGAGAGTTGTCACCGGATCAGAAGAGAGAGGAAGAAAAAAAAGACTCAGAATTGAGCCGCTGTTGCAAAAGGCAGCCGACTCGTGTGGCACCGGAAGTAAAAAAAAAAAATATTTCAAAGATAAATCCTTTCAAAACTTTTTCCACCATACCGGTCGCTATGGAGGGTGAGAATATGTATGGGCACATAATCATACCATGTAGGATAACTAAGTATGTTCTGACATATGGCATAGAAATAGAAAATCTTGTAGTGTCTCCTCATAACCCTGTACTGTCAGACCATTGTCTGTTAACCTTTGATTTTACTATTTCTGACTATTTGGCTCCTAAAGAAAAATATTATTACAGTAGATGCCTCTCAGATGACGCTGTTACCAAATTTATGCAGATTGTTTCCTCTATGCCATGTGTCAACACAACGGAAATAAGCTATAGACAGCTTGCTCCTTCTGTAATTGATAACATGGTGGATAGTGTTTCAGCTTCTCTGCATCAGACTCTAGACTTGGTGGCCCCCTTAAAAAAGAAAAAGTCTAATCAGAGATTTCTAACTCCTTGGTTCAACACAGAAACTCGTACCTTAAAACAGAAGACTCGTCAATTAGAAAGAAAATGGCGCTCTACTAATTTAGATGAAATCTATTTAGCTTGGAGAAATCATCTTTTAATTTATAAAAAATCTCAGAATCAGAATCAGAATCAGAATCAGGTTTATTGCCATTGTTCATGTAGTACACAAACTAGGAATTTGTCTCGGTACAATGCTGCAACATTAAACATGATAAGATAAGAGAAATAAACTATACATGTAATAAAGTGTAGGATAAGATTAAGTGATACTGGTCAACAGTTAAAATATATTAGCCAGCAGCAGATACTGTGGAGAACTATATAGTGCAGTCGGTAATGCAGAAAGAAAACAGTGTAGTAGTAGTAGATTAGTTTATTTGACAGGGACAGTGCAATAAACATAGACAATTAATCAAAGACAATCAATCTGATGTGTTGCACATAGAGTGTATAGCTATTAGCTAATTTGCAACTCTTGTCCCTGGATGGGCTTTAGAAAAAAGAATCAAGATAAACAATATACACAATAACCACATACATCAATGCAGAAAAATTATAAATACACAATTATAAATATTATAAATATTATAAATACACAAATATAACAGCCTGACTCACATTTAACATAAATATTATAAATATTATAAATACACAAATATAACAGCCTGACTCACATTTAACATAAATATTATAAATATTATAAATACACAATATAACAACCTGACTCACATTTGCCTATTTCAGGCCTTCCTCCCTCCGTCACTCACTATAAACAAACACATTTATTCCTTCCCTTCATTCACTCTCACTTTGCAGACAATTAATTCATACATGAGTACATTCTTGTTTATTTTTCAGCCAGTTTTTAACATTTTTAGTGAATGTTTTAAAGTCCGTTATTATTTTAATTTCATTTGGCATTGTGTTCCAGATGTGACTGCCCTTTATAGAGAAAGCTGTTTGTCCAAATGTGGTTCTGCGGTGGAATATTTTACAGTTATTGTTAACAGAACTCCTGGTGGCTCTGCTGCTGTCCTGTCTTTGGACGAAACCAGCAAGTGGCTCGGGTGCTGATTTATGGAAACATTTGAACGTTAATTTCAGAAGACAGAGGTCAATGAAGCTCTCAAAACTCAATAGGTTGTATTTTTTTAAAACATTACAGTGATGCCACCTAATGGGCTTTTTGTCCAAGATTTTTAGGGTTTGATTATATAATGAACCTATATGTCTTATTGTGGAAGGGGCTGCTTGAGCCCAGACTGTCAAACAGTATGATATATGAGAAAAAACCATAGAATGCATATACAGTGCAGCTGCTTCGTAAGGTATGTAATATCTAATTAATTTAAAGCAGTTCAGATTTTTTTTTACTGTTTTTGAAATTTTCTTTATATGAAGATTAAATTTGAGTTGAGGATCTAGTACAATGCCAAGGTATTTGAATTCTGTAGCTAAACTGATGTCATGATCATGTATATTAACTTTAAAATGTTGCAGGTTACATTTTTTGATTGAAAAGCACATTGAGACTGTTTTCTGAAGGTTCAGCAATAGATGGTTCTTGAGGAGCCACTCTTGGACATCAACCATACTTGTAGACAGTACATCTGCAGCCTGTGCTGGAGTCTTGGCAGCTGTGTAAATAACTGCATCATCTGCATAAAGTTGGCATGTTGCAGCTGAGCAGTGTAACGGCAAGTCATTAATAAAAATGCTGAAAAGTAAAGGACCAAGAATGGACCCTTGTGGGATACCCTTGTGATGATTGACATGAGTCTGGTTGAGCTGCTGTACATGGTGCACGAGAGTCAATAAGTCACTTAGTGTTCAGCAGTCTAATGGCAGAGGGGAAGAAGCTGTTCATGTGACGGGAGGTTTTAGTCTGGATGGACCGAAGTCTTCTACCAGAGGGGAGGGGGGCAAACAGTACGTGACCAGGGTGTGAGGGATCGGCTATGATCCGGCCAGCACGCCTCCGGGTCCTGGAGATGTACAGATCCTGGAGAGATGGGAGCTTGCAGCCGATCACCTTCTCAGCAGTGCGCACGACGCGCTGCAGCCTTAGTCTGTCCCTGGCAGTGGCTCCTGCGTACCACACGGTTATGGAGGTGGTGAGGATGGACTCGATGATGGCTGTGTAGAACTGCACTAACATCTTGGTGGGTAGCTTGAGCTTCCTCAGCTGCCGCAGGAAGAACATTCTCTGCTGGGCTTTTTTGATGAGTGAGCTGATGGTCAGCTCCCATTTGAGGTCCCTGGTGATGGTAGTGCCTAGGAAGCGGAAGGAATCAGCAGTGGTGATGGGAGAGCCTGAGAGGGTGAGGGGGGGCAGAGGAGTAGTGACTTTCCTGAAGTCTACAATCATCTCCACTGTCTTCAGAGCGTTCAGCTGCAGGTTGTTATTGCTGCACCAGGACGCCAGCTGGGCCACCTCTCTCCTGTAGGCGGACTCGTCGCCGTTGGAGATGAGCCCGATGAGGGTGGTGTCGTCCGCAAACTTGATCAACTTGACAGACTGGTGGCTGGAGGTGCAGGAGTTGGTGTAAAGGGAGAAGAGTAGGGGGGAAAGTACACAGCCCTGGGGTGATCCGGTGCTGATGCTAGTATAGTCTGAGACAGTCTTTCCCAGCCGCACATGCTGCCTCCTGTCCGTCAGGAAGTCGATGATCCACCTGCAGAGGGAGTCAGGCACATTGAGCAGGGACAGCTTGTCCCGGAGCAGAGCGGGGCGGATGGTGTTGAATGCGGAGCTGAAGTCCACAAACAGGATCCTGGCGTAGGTTCCCGGGGAGTCCAGGTGCTGCAGGATGGAGTGGAGGGCCAGGTTGACTGCGTCGTCTACAGACCTGTTGGCTCGGTAGGCAAACTGCAGCGGGTCCAGGAGAGGGGTGGTGATGGACTTGAGGTGGGACAGGACCAGGCGCTCAAAGGACTTCATGACTACAGAGGTGAGCGCTACAGGTCTGTAGTCATTAAGTCCAGTGATCCGTGGCTTCTTGGGGACAGGGATGATGGTGGAGGATTTGAGGCAGGACGGCACGTGGCATAACTTAAGGGAGGTGTTAAAAATGTCTGTGAATACAGGAGCCAGCTGTTTCGCACAGAGTCTCAGGGTGGAGGGAGACACGCCGTCTGGGCCGGGGGCCTTGCGCGGGTTCAGTCTGGAGAACTGTTTGAGCACATCCTGCTCACTGATGATAAGGGGAGGGGGGGAGGAGGGGGGGTGCCTTAAATGAAGTAGGGAATGTGGAGCTGGAGGGAGGGGGGGAGTTGGACACAGATGACGAGGTGTCAAAACGGGCATAGTGTTGGGACAGTCTTTGACAAAGGGCTTTGTCATCCTGACCTTTAGGAGCCTTAGGTCGATAGTTGGTGATTTGCCTCAGTCCTCTCCACACAGAAGCCGAATCATTAGCAGTGAACTGCTGCTGGAGTCTCTCTGAGTATAGAGATTTAGCCCTCTTCAGCTCTCTGTTAAACCGGTATTTAACCTCCCTGTAGCAGCCCCTGTCTCCACTTTTCAGCGCTGCTTCCTTCTCCTTCCTGATCTGTCTGAGCTTAGCTGTGAACCAGGGTTTGTCATTAGAGTAACTCACCCTGGTGCGTGATGGAAGAATGTTCTCTTCACAAAAGTGGATATATGAGTTCACAGTGTCCGTGTACTCATCCAGATCATGCGTGGCTCCTTTAAGCATGCCCCAGTCAGATATTTCCATGCACGTTTCCAGCTTCTCCTCAGCATCACTGGTCCGTATCTTCGTAGTGCTCACAACAGGTTTAGTGAGCTTCAATCTTTTCTCTTAGAAAAGCTAGAACGAGTTATTACTCTGCATTAATAGAAGAGAACAAGAATAATCCCAGGTTTCTTTTCAGTACTGTAGCCAGGCTGACAAAGAGTCAGGACTCTGTCAATCCTAGCATTCCCTTAGAGCTTACTAGTCAGGACTTTATGAACTTTTTCAATAATAAAATTTCATCCATCAGAGATAAAATCAATCTGATTCTTCCCACAGTTAACTTAAATACTGTAACTACTACAACTCCTTCTATTGATGTCTGTCTTGATGAGTTTACTCCAATCGACCTTTGTGAGTTAGACAAAATAGTTTCCTCATCCAAACCTTCAACTTGTCTTTTAGACCCTATTCCTACCAGGTTATTTAAAGAAGTCTTCCCACTTATTGGTAGCTTTATTCTTCATATAATCAATTCTTCATTAACTTTAGGCCATGTACCGCAGGCTTTTAAAACGGCTGTAATTAAACCCTTACTCAAAAAGCCAACGCTAGATCCAGGAGCTTTAGCTAACTATAGACCAATCTCTAATCTCCCTTTTATTTCAAAAATCTTAGAAAGAGTTGTTGCTACGCAATTATTTGACCACCTGCAGGGAAATGGTTTACTTGAAGAGTTTCAGTCTGGGTTTAGAATCCATCATAGTACTGAAACAGCCTTAGCGAAGGTCACTAACGACCTCCTCATTGCATCTGATAATGAACTAGTTTCTGTACTTGTCCTTTTAGACCTTAGTGCAGCTTTTGATACTATCGATCATAATATTCTACTTGATAGATTAGAACACTATGTTGGACTTAATGGAACTTCGTTGCAGTGGTTTAGATCTTATTTATCTGATAGGTTCCAGTTTGTTCATGTAAATAATGAGTTTTCTTTTAACTCAAAGCTCAGTCATGGAGTTCCACAGGGATCTGTGCTAGGCCCTACTCTTTTTAGTTTATATATGCTTCCGTTAGGCAACATTATTAGAAAGCACTGTATACATTTTCATTGTTATGCTGATGACACACAATTATACCTGTCAATGAAGCCAGGTGATAGTAATCAATTAGCCAAGTTAGAAGCCTGTCTTAAGGAAATTAAAGCTTGGATGACTTGTAATTTCCTGCTATTAAATTCAGATAAGACTGAAGTCATTCTTGTTGGTCCAAAAAACCTTAGAAATTCCTTTCCAAATCAAACTTTCAGTTTGGATGCGGTTACTCTTTCTCTTAATAGCTCTGTGAGGAACCTTGGAGTTATTTTCGATCAGGATTTGTCCTTCAATTCACATATTAAATTTGTTTCTAAGACTGCCTTCTATCATTTGCGTAATATTGCCAAGATTAGGAGCATCTTGTCTCAGAGTGATGCTGAGAAACTGATCCACGCTTTTGTTAGCTCGAGATTAGATTATTGTAATTCTTTATTATCAGGCTGTCCTAAAACATCTTTAAAAAGTCTTCAGCTGATCCAAAATGCTGCAGCAAGAGTTTTAACAGGTACTAGAAAGAGAGATCATATCTCTCCGGTTCTGGCCTTCCTTCATTGGCTTCCCATAGAGTTTAGAATTAAGTTTAAAATCCTTCTTCTTACTTACAAAGCTCTAAACAATCAGGCTCCTTTTTATTTAAAAGATCTGATACTACCGTATTATCCTAACAGAGCACTACGCTCCCAAAATGCAGGATTACTTGTAATACCTAGAATCTCCAAAAGTACAATGGGAGTCAGAGCCTTCACTCTAAAGGACTGTTTTGAAGCCACTGCCTGGAAGCAGCTCTGCGATCCACATGGTGAGGACATCGATGGCCTCATTCACACCTTCACGGGCTACCTCAGCTTCTGTGTGGACAAATCCGTTCCCACC
The DNA here is from genome assembly GCA_020510985.1 of Pholidichthys leucotaenia. Lineage (NCBI taxonomy): Eukaryota > Metazoa > Chordata > Actinopteri > Cichliformes > Pholidichthyidae > Pholidichthys > Pholidichthys leucotaenia. The sequence goes on along the minus strand of CM035845.1, from coordinate 356,324,507 downwards.
AAGACCATACGGCGTCACTCAAACAACAAACCCTGGATCAACCCTGAGATAAAAACACTTCTGAGAGAGAAGAAGAGGATCTTCAGGTCGGGGAACAGGGAGATGCTGAAGTCCGTACAGAGGGAGCTGAGGAGAAAGATCAGAGAAGGCAAGGACAGCTTCAGGAAGAAGATGGAGGACAAGCTGCAACAGAGCGACATCAGCGGGGTCTGGAGAAACCTCAAAACCATCTCGGGGCTCCAGAATACCTCCCCCCAGGCCACGGGGGGCAGGGAGTGGGCGAACAACCTGAATCTGTTTTTCAATAGATTTGACCAACCGCCCTCCCCCCTGTCTGCACAACAACCACTGCTGCCTCTAAGAAATCAAGTCCTGCTACCCACTCCCCACTCCACCGACACCCCCCCCCCCCACTCCCAACACACAGCCCCCCATCCTGACCCTGACCAAGACCCAGGTGAGGACGGAGCTGAGGAAGATCAAGGTGAGGAAGGCGTCGGGACCGGACGGCATCAGCGCAAAGCTCCTCAAGTCCTGTGCAGACCAGCTGTGTGGGATTGTGACGTATATCTTCAACATGAGCCTGAAACTGGGGAGGGTACCACAGCTGTGGAAAACATCTTGTGTGGTACCTGTACCAAAAACTTCCCACCCCAAAGACCTGAACAGCTTCAGACCGGTGGCCTTGACGTCCCACTTGATGAAGACCCTGGAGAGACTGCTCCTTGCTCATCTCCGCCCCCTGGTGGAACCAGCGATGGATCCACTCCAGTTCGCCTACCAGCATGGCATTGGGGTGGAGGATGCGGTGATCTTCCTCCTTCACCGTTCTCTGTCCCACCTGGAGAAGCCCGGGAATATGGTGAGGATCATGTTCTTTGACTTCTCCAGTGCTTTCAACACCATCCAACCGATGATCCTGAAGGACAAGCTGCTGCGCGCAGGGGTGGACCAGCACCTGTCATCATGGATCCTGGACTACCTCACGAACCGGCCTCAGTTTGTGAGAACCCGGGACTGTGTTTCCGACACGATCATCAGTAGCACGGGGGCCCCCCAGGGAACGGTGCTGGCTCCCTTCCTGTTCACTCTTTATACTGCGGACTTCTCACACAACACAACACATTGCCATCTACAGAAGTTCTCTGATGACTCTGCGATCGTTGGTCTCATCTCCAGCGGAGATGAAGCTGAGTACAGAGGGCTTATCCAGGACTTTGTGGACTGCTGCCATCGGAACTGCCTCCAGATCAACGCGAGGAAAACTAAGGAGCTGTTGGTGGACTGCCGCAGGCATGGGCAGCCCCTCACAGCACCAGTAAATATACAGGGAACAGAGATCGAGATGGTGACATCCTACAAGTACCTGGGTATTCATCTGAACAATAAACTAGACTGGTCACACAATACTGACGCACTCTACAAGAAGGGACAGCGCAGGCTGTTCCTGCTGAGGAGACTCAGGTCTTTTGGTGTACAAGGGGCGCTGCTGAAGTCATTCTATGACACGGTGGTGGCATCAGCCATCACTTTTGGAGTGGTCTGCTGGGGCAGTGGCATTACTGCAGCCGATAGGAAGAGACTGAACAAACTGATTAAGAAAGCTAGCTCTGTCCTGGGGCAACGCCTTGATCCGATGGAGGAGATAGGAGAGAGAAGGACGGTGGCTAAACTGTCATCTCTGCTGGAGTCCGAGTTCCACCCTATGCAGGACATACTGGATGCACTGAGGAGCTCATTTAGCAGCAGACTACATCATCCCAGGTGCACAACCGAGAGGTTTCGTAGGTCCTTCCTACCAACGGCTGTCAGACTGTACAACCTAAGCAGGGCTGCTCGCAGAGATAGCAAAAAGACGTAACAAACTAATAGTTTTTTGAATGCAAAAGATGCAATAGACTTACACAATGGTCCCCTCCGGCATACAACTAGGAACATATCGGTCGCTATGGAGGGTGAGAATATGTATGGGCACATAATCATACCATGTAGGATAACTAAATAGACGGTTATGCTGTTTCATCCCACCTAGCAACAATGCTCTGCACTGTGTGTGTTTATATATTTACATATTTATTCCATCTAGCTACAATGCTCTGCACTGGGTGTGTTTATATTTATATATCTATATATTTATTCCATCTAGCTACAATGCTCCGCACTGTGTTTTTATATATCTACATATTATTCCATCTAGCTACATTGCTCCGCACTGTGTGTGTTTATATACTTGCATATTTATTCCACCTAGCTGCAATGCTCCGTACTGTGGGTGTTTATATATTTACATATTTATTCCATCTAGCTACAATGCTCTGCACTGTGTGTTCATATGTTCATATATTTATTCCATCCAGCTACAATGCTCTGCACTGTGTGTGTTTATATACTTGCATATTTATTCCACCTAGCTGCAATGCTCCGTACTGTGGGTGTTTATATATTTACATATTTATTCCATCTAGCTACAATGCTCTGCACTGTGTGTCTGTGTGTGTGTGTGTGTATATATATATTTTATAGTAATATGTACATATGTATATTAGCTGCTCTTGCTTGCTTGTTTTTTTTTCTTGCCTTCTGATTGTTGCTCTGAGTGTTGCTATCCCTGTGCTGTTGCAATCCTGGAATTTCCCCGTTGTGGGACTAATAAAGGCTTATCTTATCTTATCTTATCAAGCTCCTCTCCTGTGGAATCAGCTGCCAATCTAGATTCGGGAGTCAGACTCGATCTCTGTTTTTAAGAATAGGGCTAAAACCTACCTTTTCGATATAGCCTACTATTAGGGAGGGATCATGTGTTTCTGAACCCTCCCTTAGTTATGCTGCTAATAGGTTTAGTCAGCCGGGGGACCTCCAGTAATGCACTGGGCCTCACTCCTTTCCTCACTCTCTATGAAATATTTTTTTTGCTGGTCATTAACATTTGTTTGTTCTCTCCCATAGATTGAGTCCCCATCGTGCTGTTTGCTCTTTACATGTCTGTTCTTTTCTTCTTCTCTATCCCCTCACCCCCCAGCCAGTTGTAGCAGATGACTGCCCCTCCCTGAGCCTGGTTCTGCTGGAGGTTTCTTCCTGTTAAAAGGGAGTTTTTCCTCTCCACCGTCGCCAAGTGCTTGCTCACAGGGGATCGCCTGATTGCTGGGGTCTTTCTGCAACTGTGGGGGTTCCCCCTACAGTTGATAGTGCTATGAGATGACTGTTGTTGTGAAATGGCGCTATATAAATAAAGTTGAATTGAATTGAATTAAGTAGACGGTTGTGCTGTTTCATCCCATCTAGCTACAATGCTCCGCACTGGGTGTGTTTATGTTTATGTTTATATTTATATATCTATATATTCATTCCATCTAGCTACAATGCTCCACACTGTGTGTGTGTGTGTATATATATATATTTATAGTAATATGTACATATGTATATTAGCTGCTCTTGCTTTTTTTCTTGCCTTCTGATTGTTGCTCTGAGTGTTGCTATCCCTGTGCTGTTGCAATCCTGGAATTTCCCCGTTGTGGGACTAATAAAGGCTTATCTTATCTCATCTTATCTTATCTTAATGTGGCCTAAAACCTGTACAACCCAATTGAAAAATAAACTGAAATCTATGGCTACATAGTTCCTGTCTTACTTTAAATTTTGAAAAGATTGTGACTATGTAGTTCACAAACAGGTGTAAAGTCAGAGATCCTTCTGACATCAGTGTAAATGGGCATACTGTATGATCAAAAATGATGATGAGTTCAGATATCTGGGTGTTACCCTCAACTCAAATCTTAATTTTAAAATCATGCAACAGTGATCTGTGTGGAGTTTGCATGTTCTCCCCATGTCTGTGTGGGTTTACTCCGGGATTTCTCCGGTTTCCTCCCACATGCCAAAAAACATGCAGGTTAGGTTAATTGGCATCAAACTGGGGATTCTAAATTGTCCTTAGGTCTGACTGTGAGAGTGAATGGTTGTCTGTCTCTCTGTGTTGGCCCTGCAATGGACTGGTGATCTGTCCAGGGTGGACCCTGCCTCTCACCCAAAGATCCTGGGATAGGCTCCAGCCCCCCCGTGGCCCGAAAAGGATTAAGCGGAAGAAGATGGATGGATGGATGGATGGATGGATGTAAAAAACTGAGTAAGGCTGAAATTTTACTTTTCAAATTCCAGACACTTAAGACATGCTCTTACTGTTGAGGCGTCACACACATATTTAAATGCAATGATTCTGTCACATCCCATGTACTGTATGACCAGCTGGTCTCAGGCATGTAAAACAACTTTAAGACCTCTTGAATCGTTATATAAATATTAATGGTGTTGGACGATTAAAATTTCTAATCACGATTAATCTTTTGGAACGCTGAGTTAATCGCGTGTTTTTCCATTCACATACAGTGAACCTTAAAGTGGTAAGTTTTCAAGTTTCTCATACTGTTATAAACCTGGGAGTGGACAAATATACTTGCTTTCTTCACCTGCAGGTTTGTTAAAGCTCTCAACATACCCAAAATTACAAAAACTATCCAGTATATTCTCCAGAAATAATATTTCTGATGCGCACCGCATCATTACGAGCTACAGGCACATCCGTCGTCGGCCTCCGTCGGTCTATGATGACCATGGAAGAGAATCCTAAACATCTACTCTGCTGGAACAGCACTGCCTGTGGCTGAACAGGCCGATGCACGAATGGCAGTCCCTGTCACACAGGTCGCACTTGTGGGTGGTCTCCGTGCTGCTGGAGCTGTGGCGGTTCTTCCTGCGGGTCCTTTTTTCATCTGCTGCAGCAGTCAGTCTCTCTTCACCCGCCTTGAGCTGTCTGGTCAGGGTGCCTCTCCATTTGGAGCGGTCCGTTGCAAGGTCCTCCCAGCGTTCTGTGTTGATCTCCAGGGCCTTCATGTCTCTCTTGCAGACGTCTCTAAAGCGCAGCTGTGGGCGGCCAACGTCTCTCCTGCCAGTCGCCAGTTCTCCGTAGAGGACGTCTTTGGGGATTCTGCCATCCTCCATACGGTGAACGTGGCCTAGCCAGCGGAGCCTGCGCTGCCTGAGTAGAGTTCTGTCCCGGCGCGGGACAGAACTTCTGTGTTGGGCACTTTGTCCTGCCAGGATATGTCCAGGATGTGGCGAATGCAGCGCAAGTGGAAGGAGTTCAGTCTCTTTTCCTGCCGGGCGTATGTTGTCCACGTCTCACTCCCATAGAGCAGTGTGCTGATGACGCAGGCGTTGTACACTGCCATCTTCGTCTTGACAGAGAGTTTGGGATTCTCCCACACTCATGTGGTGAGGCGAGCGAGTGTGGAGGCTGATTTCCCAATCCTCTTGTCGATCTCTGTATCAAGGGAGAGGTTGCTGCTGATCATGGACCTCAGGTACGTGAACTGATTCATGACCTCCAGCTCGTAGTCGTCGATGGTGATGGTTGGTGGTGCTTCCGTGCCTTGCGCCAAGACGTTAGTCTTCTTCAGGCTGATGGTAAGCCCGAAGTCCTTGCATGCCTGGGAGAAGCGGTCCATCAGGGTCTGAAGCTCCTGCTGTGTGTGGGTCGCGACTGCAGCGTTGTCTGCGAACAGCATGTCTTTGATTAGAGCCTCACGTACTTTGGTTCTGGCTTTCAGGCGGGTGAGGTTGAAAAGCCTGCCGTCAGATCTTGTATGCAGGTAGATTCCCTCTGTTGCTGTGCTGAAGGCATGCCTCAGGAGCATAGCAAAGAAAATCCAAAAGAGGGATGGCGCAAGTACACAGCCCTGTTTCACTCCACTGCGTATGTTGAATGGCTCTGAGACGTTACCGTCGTGCTGCACTATCCCCTGCATGTTGATGTGAAATGATTCGATGAGGACGAGAAGTACATAAATCATAAATCATGACACTTTGTTTGCTAACAGCAAGTCTGTTAGCAGTGGCGCTAACAAATGGAGCTACTATCGCACTTGTGACGACACCCCAATGTGCTACAAAAACGGCGAGGGAGTGAATGGACATTCAGAACACAGGGTGAGAATTTTTTTTAGACTGGAACTCACCAACACTTTGACCAGTGGGGATGAAAACAGACAAATTTCTGTCCGTCTCAGCAGATGGAGACCAGCTATAACCTAGCATGTAGCTAGTAGCTACTAGCTACAAGCTAGCTAGCTTCCACAGAAGAACAACACAACATCCAGGCGAAGTTTTGGAGGAGGCTATAACAATTATCCAGGTGAGAACTCCGACAGATAACGTTGTAAACTTAAACATGACAGCACTTTGGTGATATCCATGGCTGTAATCAAGCTTGTCTGCATGGCACACACAGTGTCAGTGGCCACAATGGCCTTGGTACAGAGAGCGGCTAGGCCAAAAAGTACTGTTTGTGCTTTCTGCAGTTAACTGCCATTAACCGCAATCACAAAATTTGTCGCCATTAACGGGGGCAATGTGTTAACGGGCGATTAACGTGTTAACGCCAACACCACTAATAAATATGTATGAAAGATTCATTACAAAAAAACACATCAATATCACCATTGTCACATTTTTACCAGATATGATATACTGAATTTTGAAAATCTAATCATGTACACACAGCACGGTGGTGCAGTGGTTAGCACAGTGGCAGCACAGCAAGAAGGTCATGGGATCGATTCCACCCTTGACCATCGTGGGTTCGATCCCAACCCCAGACCATCGGTGACCCTTCTGTGTGGAGTTTGCATGTTCTCCCCGTGTCTGCGTGGGTTTACTCCAGGCACTCCGGTTTCCTCCCACATGCCAAAAACATGCAAGTTAGGTTAATTGGCATCAAAACTGGGGATTCTAAATTGTCCTTAGGTATGGATGTGAGAGTGAATGGTTGTCTGTCTCTCTGTGTTGGCCCTGTGATGGACTGGCGATCTGTCCAGGGTGGACCCTGCCTCTCGCCCAAAGATGCTGGGATAGGCCCCAGCCCCCCCGCGACCCGAAAGGATTAAGCGGTAGAAGATGGATGGATGGATGGATGGATGGATAATCATGTACACAAATGTCCGCCTACTGTTTAAAATCATTCACAAAGCAGCTGCTCCTTTCCTGAAAAAGTTTATCACACTCAGCTCAAAAAAAAATACCATGAGTCACTCAATCTGTTATCAGGGGAGAATGCAGCATCCCGAAACGTAGGACAGTATTTGGTAAATCATCTTTCTCTTCTGTTGCCTTAAATCAATGGAGCACCCTCCCAAATGAACTCATCACATGTACAGACTTTAAAACTTTTTTCTGTCAAACCAAACACTGGATACTGTCACAACAGTCATGGAAACATTTGTGAGTTTGTGTGAGTGTGATAGTGGGTCTATTTTAACTTGGGGAGCTGGATACATCAGATTTTAAGATATTGGAGAGATTTCTATGATGCTGATTGTATCTTTGCAGTTTTGCAGTATTGTGTGGTTTGACTGACTGTACTGTTTTGTATGTTTGTCTCTTTGTTTTTGACTGTACCGTCAACCTGCCCAGGGACTACGGGTGGAAAATAGCAACTTGCTAAAACCTGGTGCAATGCATCTTTCCTTGTTTTAAGCAAGGTTAGATAGATATATAGATACTTTATTTCGAACAAAAAAGTATAACAAAAACAAAACAAATGACAAATGCAATAAAGTAATAGTATACAGTGTTCGAAAGGGAGAAGGAAGAAGTGAACACTTATTAATTCCATCTCCTCTTTTCCATAAATACACCCATGTGAATTAAATACAAATTACCACATTTAAGACCCCAAGTAAATAATTTACTGTATTTTTTACATATCAACATTAACACCCATCCATCCTAGCATACATTGATGTCCATACATCAAAACCAGCCTCAGACAACACAGATATACACAGTACTGTCCCACCCACCATTCCATAGTGTCCCATAATGTCCCAGAGTGAGCATAGTGAATTGTACATATTAATACTACCCTTCTAACATATATCCTTTCAGCAAATAATGTTTATACCTCTTTCTGAATTGATTTCTGTTTGTACATAGTTTCAGTTCTGGCTCCAGACTGTTCCACAAACAGTCTGGAGCCGGAACAGGTTAATGTTCGATGTTTTATTGTACATTGTCCCTGTCTAAATAAATAAAATTACAATTATGATTACTTCAGTCTAATCTGAATTTAATAGCAGGAAATTACAAGTCATCCAAGCTTTGATTTCCTTAAGACAAGTCTCTTACTTGGCTAATTGATTACTGTTATCTGACTTCATTGACAAGTATAATTGTGTGTCATTTGCATAACAATGAAAATGTATACAGTGCTTTCTGATAATATTGCCTAACGGAAGCATATATAAACGAAAAAGAGTAGAGCCTAGCACAGATCTCTGTGGAACTCCATGACTGAGCTTTGAGTTGGAAGAAAACTCATTACTGACATGAACAAACTGGAACCTATCAGATAAATAAGATCTAAACCACTGTAACAAAGTTCCATTAAGTCCAACATAGTGTTCTAGTCTATCAAGTAGAATATTATGATCAATAGTATCAAAAGCTGCACTAAGGTCTAAAAAGACAAGTACAGAAACAAGTTTATTATCAAATGCGATCAGGAGGTCATTAGTAACATTCACTAAGGCTGTTTCAGTACTATGATGGATTCTAAACCCAGATTGAAACTCTTCAAATAAACCATTTCCCTGCAAGTGGTCAAATAATTGCGTAGCAACAACTCTAAGATTTTTGAAATGAAAGGCAGATTAGAGATTTGTCTATAGTTAGCTAAAACTCCTGGGTCCAGCGTTGGCTTTTTGAGTAAGGATTTAATTACAGCAGTTTTAAAAGCCTGTGGTACATGGCCTAAAGTTAATGAAGAATTGATTATTTGAAGAATAGAGCTACCAGTAAATGGGAAGACATCTTTAAATAACCTGGTAGGAATAGGGTCTGAATGCTAGCTTCTACAGTGATGTAGAACATCAATTATCAAACATGATGGTGTACTAACACCACCGTGATTTCCTGGCTCCTCTATAGGGATGTGAGCAACAGAGCATTAGTCCATCCTGATAGGTCGTTAGTTATGACCCATCAGCCAGAAGCAGTGCTGATGGTAGTGTTGCAGTTAAGTCCACACTGAGACCAGACTGTAGAAAGACCTAGACAAAGAGATCAAGACCAAGACCACTGTGTATGTATGTATGTTGGTCTTGGCCCCTTATAGTCATGGTCTTGTTTTGGAAGCCTGGTCTTGGTCTGATCTTGATGAGGTCTTAACTACAACACTAGCAGATGGACCATCATGGACCATTACCTGGGCAGAATATACTGCTATGGTTTACAAGAAAAAAGCTAAAAATTTGCAAGAAAGGTCAAAAATGCCAAATGTTGTTGACTTTGAAGAGAAGGGTCACAGATTTATCCAGTTACAACTCTGCTGTATTCCCCATCCTTAGCACCTCTTCCTGATTGGTCGACGGCCCCATGTGACCTACCTGTCTAACGGTGTGCAGCAGACGTCCGTAGCTGTATGCCATGACGAGGACAGGGACGCCCAGACAGAAGACAAACAGACAGACGACGTAGGACCGGGACCACGCTGTCCTCTCTGTCCACACCACAGAGCAGCTAAATCCCACCCCCTCTGGCCCATAGCGGCTCCACCCGATCAGCGGCGGGATTGTCCAGGCTACCGAGTACAGCCAGGACATGCCCACCGCCAGCAGAGGCTTCCTGTAGCCTGCCGACTGCTGGTTGGGCACCATCAGAGATGAGTAGCGGTCATAGGACAGAATTGAGAGTGAGACGAGGGAGACGATTCCTGAGGGGGGAGACAGAAGGGGTCAGAGGTCAGGGGTCATGGGAACAAAGACTGAAAGAGCACAAACACTAATAATAATAGATTAGATTTATATGGTGCTTTACATCTCAAAGTGATATCTCAAAGCACTTACAGTGAGTCCATTATTCATTCACTCCAGACAGACATTGATAGTGGTAAGCCACCTCTGTAGCCACAGCTGCGCTGGTGTAGACTGATGGAAACGTGGCTGCCAATCCACACTGACAGCCTCTCCGGCCACTACTGAACATTTATACACATTCATTCCAAGTGTCATGAACACTCGAGGCAAGGTGGGTAAAGTGTCTTGCCTAGGGACACAACAGCAGGATGTCTGGGGAGAGCGGGATTCGAACCACCAACCCTCTGGTTATTAGACGACCCGCTCTACCTCCTGAGCCACTGCCATTAACAATAATATTATAATTGTTACTTAAAGTAGCTCTGCATTTACAACAACCAAAATATCTTTGTTCTATTTTTAGGCTGTGTGCTAAACCCTCTACTGTACCCCCTGTACACCTCTGACTGTATTCCAATCCACACAACCACCATCATTGTGAAGTATGTGGATGACACCACCTTGGCTGTGACATAATGTCGGGCCCAGGGAACATGCACACAGGCTCGAGTGAGATTCAAAAGCTTTATTTAACAACAACAGGTGTTTGGGTGCATGAGTGTAACACACAAGTGGCTGGCTCGCGCCTGGAGGACAATGCCCTGGTGCGCGCTCGGTGAAGCGAGGACGGGACAGACGAGGGTGAGGCGAAGGAGAGGGTAATCCGCCACCTGGAGGATCCACCTGTGCACAGGGGAGATAACTGGAGAGCAGGTAAGGAAAAACACAGCTTACGTGCATGAGGAACAAGGGCGCAGGCCGGGAAGGAACGGTCGTGCGCTGGAGTTGGGAGCGTAGGAGAACAGACAGCTCCAGGCAGAGCAGGTTAAATAGTTGAAGGCTGATGAGGCGCAGGTGGGCGCGCAGCTGAAACAGATGACAGGCGAGAGCGAGTTGTGACAGTACTCCCCCCCCACCCCGAGCAGCACCTCCCGGCGCTGGCTTACCTGGGTGCACCCAGTGGAACTCCGTGATAAGTTGTTTATCCAGCACAAAGGAGGGGTGCAGCCAGGATCTCCACTCTGGACCATACCCCTCCCAGTCCACCAGATATTGTAACCTGCGACTCCGGCGTCGGGAGTCCAGGATGGAGGTGACCCTCCACGCCGGGTCGCCGTCGATCATCACGGGAGGGGAAGGCGCCCTAGGAGGAGGACAGAGTGGGTCAGAGATCACAGGTTTAACTTGGGAGACGTGGAATGTAGGACAGACATGGAGGGAGGGGGGGGGGGCCAAACATACAGCCACCGGGTTAATTACCTTAGTCACCAGGTAGGGACCGATAAAGCGTTGAGCCAGCTTCTTCTTCTCCACCTTCAAGTTGATGTCACAGGTCGATAACCAAACCTGCTGGCCCACCTGGTAACAAGGAGCGGCTCTCCTGTGGTGATTAGCTGTGTTGGAGTTGCGCGCCGCCGTGCGTAATAGTGCCTGGCGCGTCTTGGTCCACAGGTGCCAGCAGCGTCTGAGATGCGCCTGGATGGAGGGAAATGCCACCTCACCTTCCTCTTCGGGGAACAATGGAGGGTCGTATCCCAGAGACTCCCGGAAAGGGGACATCCCGATGGCCGATGATAAGGTGGAGTTATGGGCATACTCCACCCAGGGTAGATGGGTGCTCCAGGAAGAGGGACTTGAGGAGGTGACGCAGCGCAAAGCAGCCTCCAGCTCCTGATTGGTGCGCTCGCACTGCCCATTGGACTGTGGGTGGTGGCCGGAAGACAGACTCACCGTGGCCCCCAGGGCATTGCAAAAGCACCTCCAGACCTTGGACACGAACTGAGGCCCCCGGTCGGAGACGACGTCAGCCGGGATCTCATGTAGCCTGACCACATGCTGGACCAATAGGTCAGCCGTTTCCCGCGCCGTAGGGAGGCCGTGGAGCAGCACAAAATGGGCAGCCTTAGAAAACCGGTCCACGATGGTCAGGATGAGACCGGTGATGAAATCTAGGGCTACATGAGACCAGGGCCTACCGGGGACCAGCAGGGGATGGAGAAGCCCCGCTGGGGGGGAGTTCAAGGTCTTATTAGTTGCACACTGGGGGCAGGCACGGACGTAGTTGGTGACATCATTCCAAAGTCCAGGCCACCAGAAGGATCGTTGGAGGAGCTCCATCAGCTGGGAAATTACAGGGTGACAGGCGAGCTTCGACGCATGCGCCCAGTGGATAACGTCACCCCGGACAGATGATGGCATGAACAGCTTTCCAGCTGGGCCACTGCCAGGATCAGGTTCAGCCTCCTGAGCTCTCCGGATCTTGTCCCTGATGGACCATGAAACAGCCCCCATGACACACGAAGTTGGCAGGATGGTGTGGTCTTGCTCCTCTGGGGCTTCTGGAGCAAACTGTCTGGACAGCACATCTGGTTTGCCGTTCCTGGAATCAGGGCGATAGGTGATCGTGAATCTGAAGCGGCCGAAGAACAGAGACCAGCGCGCCTGGCAGGCATTCAGACGCTTGGCCGTCCTCAGGTACTCCAAATTTTTGTGGTCCGTCCAGACCACAAAAGGCTGCCCTGCCCCCTCCAGCCAATGACGCCACTCCTGCAGCGCGAGTTTCACTGCCAGGAGTTCCCTGTCATTGACGTCACAATTACGCTCCACTGCAGACAGGCGTCGGGGGAAGAAGGCACATGGGTGCACCACCCCATCCACCGGAGATCGCTGAGACAAAACTGCCCCCACCCCTGTGTCGGAAGCGTCCACCTCGACCAGGCACTGTAGTGTTGGGTCAACCTGGATCAGGATCCAGGAGGAAGAGAACTCCATCTTCAGCGTCTCAAAGGCTGACGCCGCTTCCTCTGTCCACCAGAACAGCACCTTGGGGGAGGTGAGGCGGGTCAGGGGAGAGGCGATAGAGCTGTACTTCGGTACAAAACGGTGGTAGAAGTTGGCGAATCCTAGGAATTGTTGCACCTGTTTCCTGGAAGAGGGAGTGGGCCACTCGACCACCGCTTTGACCTTGGCAGGGTTGGGGAGAAGCTGATTGTGGGACACGACAAAGCCCAAGGAGGAGGTCTTGTTGGTGTAAAATTCGCACTTCTCTGCCTTCACGTACAACCTGTTCTCGAGGAGCTGCTGGAGGACCCGCCTCACATGGGCCTGATGCTCCTCCCGAGATTGGGAGAAGATCAGGATGTTGTCCAGGTAGACAAATACGAAGACCCCCAGGAAATCACGAAGGACATCGTTTATGAGTCGTTGGAAGACGGCCGGAGTGTTGGTGAGTCCAAATGGCATGACCAAATACTCGAAATGGCCGCTGGGCATCCGGAACCCCGTCTTCCACTCGTCGCCCTCCTGGATCCGAACGAGGTGGTACGCGCTGCGGAGATCCAGCTTGGTAAACCAGGAGGCCCCCTGGAGGGAGTTGAAAGCGGAGTCCATGAGGGGCAGTGTGTATTTATCCTTCACCGTGATGTCGTTTAAGGACCGAAAGTCAATACACAGCCACAGGGACCCATCCTTCTTAGACACGAAGAAGAATCCAGCTCTGAGTGGGGACAAGGAGGGGTGGATGATGCCTGCACTGAGTGACTCTATGGATTCCCGCTCCGGGGCAGATAGGCTGTAAAGACGACCAGATGGCAAGGGTGCCCCCGGGCGGAGATTTATGGCACAGTCATACGGGCGGTGAGGGGGAAGAGACAGCGCTTTGGACTTACTGAAGACAAGCCCCAGGTCGTGGAACTCCGGAGGCACCAAGGAGAGGTCCGGCGGCGGTGAGTCGGAGGCGGGGAGAGGAACAGACGGGGCGCAGGCAGTGGACTGGAGACAGGTTCCCATGCAGAAGGTGCTCCAAGACAGGACGCTGCCGGACTGCCTATCGAAAACTGGGTTGTGGAGGCGCAGCCATGGGTAGCCCAGGATGACGAGGGAAGCCGAGGTGGGCAGGACGAACAAGCTTAAATCCTCCCTGTGATTGCCAGAGATGATGACGGAGATGGGTTTAGTTCGATGAATGACCCTCTCCAGAGGGGTGCGGGAGAGAGTGACAAGGTTAAGGGGGACTGGCAACGCTTGGCACGGGATGCCCAGGTGGGTTGCCAGGCTCTTGGAAATAAAGTTCTGTTCCGCCCCCGAGTCCACCAGTGCATGAGTGACATGCCCGACGGAGTTATGACAGAACCTGATAGGAAGTAGGCATTTGGAGAGGGGATTAGGCTGGGCTGCGTCCGCGAGGCCCCCTACAGCGACTTGTGGACTCCCCCTTTTGGCTTAATCGGGCAGGCCTCCACGGAGTGCTGGTTGTCTCCGCAATACATGCAGAGACCCAGCTCCCTGCGGCGCTGTTTCTCCGCCAGTAGAAGTTTGGTCCGCCCGATTGGCATAGCCTCAGATTTGTCAGCGGACTCTGGAGCGGGTAACACCAGGGGGCGAGACTGAGAGACGCGGGCGGAAGCCCCGCGCGGCCAGCTGTAGGACTTCCGCTTGGCAGCCTGCTCTCTCAGCCTGTTGTCTAAAGTGAAAGAATCAGAATCAGAATCAGCTTTATTGGCCAAGTATGCACAACACATACAAGGAATTTGACTTTGGCTAAAAACTTGCACTCGTTGTTCAGGTGTAAGATTTAAATAAGATTAAAATAAGGATTCAATGACAACAGAGTATGCACAGTAAATTACAGGTCTGTCCATGTTTCTATAAAAGGATGCAAATATATATATGAATATATGCAGTTATTTACTCAGACTATCCACACTTTGAAGAAATATACAGTATGAAAAAATATACAGTCATACAGTATTTCAATGTGAACTCAGATTCAGTGATATAATGTGAATGAAGTAAAAAGCAGTGTGAGAGTTATGTGCAATGCAAGAATGGATGAAAAGTCATGAGTACAGCAACAGGTAGGACTAGGTGAATGTTAGGAGTTCATCAGAGTGATGGCTTGAGGAAAGAAACTGTTCCTGTGACGGGTGGTTTTGACCTTCAGTGATCTGTAACGACGACCAGAAGATAGAAGTTCAAACAGTTTGTGGCCGGGGTGTGACGGGTCTTCACAGATGTTTCCCGCCCGTTTCCTGGTTATGGACTGATATAAGTTCTCAGTGGAGGGTAGGTCGGTACCAATGATCCTCTCCGCAAACTTAATGATCCGCTGCAGTCTGGTCTTGTCCTGTTTAGTGGCAGATCCAAACCAGACAGTGATGGAAAAGCAGAGGACAGATTGGATGATGGCGGTGTAGAAGACAACCAGCAGCTCCTGAGGCAAATCAAACTTCTTGAGCTGACGCAGAAAAAACAACCTCTGCTGGGCCTTTTTCCGGACAGTGTCTATATGGGAGGACCACTTCAGGTTCCGGGAGATTGTGGTACCCAGAAACTTGAAGGAGTCCACAGTGGACACTGTGCTGTTGAGGATGGTGAGTGGGGGGGATGAAGGAGGGTGTCGCCTGAAATCCACAGTCATCTCCACCGTTTTGGCTGGATTAAGTTCAAGATGGTTCCGGCCGCACCAGAGGATCAGCTGCTCCACCTCCTGCCTGTATGCAGACTCATCACCATCCCGGATCAAACCGATGACTGTGGTGTCGTCTGCAAACTTCAGGAGCTTCACCGAAGGGTCCTCTGAGGTGCAGTCATTGGAGTAGAGGGAGAAGAGCAGTGGGGAAAGGACACACCCTTGGGGGGGGGGGGGGGCGCCAGTACTAATTTTTCGGGAGCTGGATGTAATTCTCCCTAGCTTCACCTGTTGCCACCTGTCAGTCAGAAAGCTGGAGATCCACTGGCAGGTGGAGGGGGGCACCTTGAGCTGGAGGAGTTTCTGATGAAGAATGCCTGGGATGATGGTGTTGAACACCGAGCTGAAGTCGACAAACAGGATCCTGGCGTACGTCCCCGGGGAGTCGAGGCGTTGCAGGAAATGCAGTTGCATTTCATTGATAGCTAATGAAATTAACTCGGATAGCCTTTCCGGCTGATCCCGGCAGGCCAGCTCGTCCCGCAGACTAGAATTGCGGAGGAAGATGCTGCAGAGGGCAGCATCGCCCCAACCAACTTCCTCCGCTGCCACCCGGAAGTCGACAGCGAAGTCGGCTCCCAGTCAATTACCCTGGCGAAGATTAAGTAGCCGATCGGTTAGCACGCTGTCACGATCCGAGTGGTCAAAGACTTCGTTGAAGTCGTGCACGAACTGGGCATAGGTCAGATTTGCGTAGCTGGGTCTCGCCATAACGGCGTAAACCCAAGCTAACGCTCGCCCTTCCAGGAGGTTGGCAACATACCCAATCCGGCTATGGTCAGAGGGAAAGTCCCCGGGGAAGGAATGGTCATGCGCTGGAGTTGAGAGTGTAGGAGAACAGACGGCTCCAGGCCGATGCTCCAGGCAGAGCGGGTTAAATAGTTGAAGGCTGATGAGGCGCAAGTGTGCGCGCAGCTGAAACAGATGACAGGCGAGAGTGAGTTGTGACAGGTTGGGCTTATCACGATGACGATGAGAAGGCATACAGGGTGGAGGTAGAGAATCTGCTACTGTGGTGCCAAACAAACAACCTGAAAACTGAATGTCCAAAAAACCAAAGAACTCATACTGAACTTCAGGAAAAACAGACAGGACCACCCCCACCCTCTTCATAAATGGCGATCATGTGGAAAACGTCCCGGCCTTCAGGTTTCTGGGCACCCACATCTCCTCTGACCTCTCCTGGACTGTCAACACCAAGGTCCTGGTGAAGAAAGCCCAGCAGTGGCTGCATTTCCTCCATGTCCTGAGGAAGAACAACCTAGACCAGAAGCTGCTGCTGGCCTTCTATTGCTGCTCAGTGGAGAGTGTGCTCACCTACTGTCTGGGTGTGTGGTACGCCGGCTCCACGGCGGAGAACAGGAAGGCCATGCAGAGGGTCATCAACACCACCCAAAAAATCATCGGCAGCCCTCTGGTGACCATCCAACACCATGTTGGATTCTCTCCGGTGACCCTGGGAGAGAGCTCAGAAACAGCACAGAGAGAAGAGGGATCAGGGTTGCCGGCAGCGGCAGAGCCCGGCAAGGCGAGCTCAGGTGCAGTGGCCAGCCGCACCTGACTCTCCTCACCAACAGCCAGGCAAGATTGCTCTAGAACAGACAGAATAAAAACAAAAGAGAGCACTTGCCTGAGCTCAAGCTCCACCGCCGTCCAGGACTCGATCCAGGTGACGATGGTTCTTCGGGCTCAGTCATCAGGAGGTTCAACTCAGGTGTCAACTCTGCTACAGCAGCCCCCACAGCAGGCATGATGGGTTTTTTTTGTTTTGTTTTTTTGTTACTTATTTGTACCCGTAGGTAGACTTGGTTTGCAGTCTGGTGACAAGCCACCGGCTGCTGGTCGCTGCGTGCGCGAGCGCCCTAAACCTACATGTTTTTGGTATGCGGGAGGAAATCGGAGAAATCCCGGAGTAAACCCGCGCAACACGGGGAGAACATGCAAACTCCACACAGCTCACTGTTGGTCGGGGGCTGGGATCGAACCCACGATCTCATGATCCCCGCGATCCCCCGGCCGAGGGTAAAACTGTGCTGCCACAGTGCTAAACCACTGCGCCACCGTGTAGCAGTTCCTTCAGCCCAAGGCATAGTGGTCCTTGCAGGAAGCTCATCTAGCGTGGCAGCTGGGGTCCAGATCACTGTTGGGGCTGGCCTCGGCGTGGCGGGCTTGGTTTTTTTTTTTTTTTTAAATTTATTACTTATTTTGTACCCGTAGGTAGATTTGTTTTGCAGTCTGGTGATAAGCCACCAGCTGCCGGTCGCTACGTGTGCAAGCGCCCCTTAACTCCCTAACCTGCATGTTTTTGGCATGTGGAAGGAAACCGGAGAAATCCCGGAGTAAACCCACGCAAACACGGGGAGAACATGCAAACTCCACACAGATCACTGTTGGCCGGGGGCTGGGATCGAACCCACGATCTCATGATCCCCGCGATCCCCTGGCCGAGGGTAAAACTGTGCTGCCACAGTGCTAACCACTGCGCCACCGTGCAGTCGGGTTTTGTGCCTTCCCTCTGCCCACAGGGGAACTGCGGGGCTGGGATGGTGTCCTCCAGCACCGCGGGCTCCTCCATCATCTGGCGGTTGAGTTCCAGGGCCAATGGACACTCAGACACAAGAGGAGGAGATACGGAGAGGGCAGGTGAAAATTCATTATCTGCAGCAGGCAAAGAGCACTCAGGGGACTGTATAACCTGAGTCTCTTTACCAGGAGTCAGGCAAGACAATTCATCAACAATTTGAATAGAATGAGATAGAACTTGCCTGTTCTCCTGGTGTGTGGTGCTGCCTGCTGCGTCAGGTGCACAAACAGCCCTCTCTGTGTCCATGGTGGGCCTGGGCTCCTCTGTGGGTTGTGGAGGAGCCACCTCAAGAGGCACGGAGGCAGGTGGAGCTGGGGGAGTGAAAGTCCGACCCACATCAGTGGATGAATGTGCGGAGGAGGAGGACGTGGATGCAACTACGGAGGAAGTGGATGCCGGCGAGGCAGCTGGAAGGGAAAATGGCTTAGCTGCAGGATTCTCCTCCCTCTGTGAAGGAGAGGTTGCTGGCGGAGATGTGGCAATGTTCTTCTGCCGGGGTCTCCGAGATCGGCGGCAACGAGAGGGAGACAGAGGCGTTGGCCCGTTGTGGAGAGGTGGAGACTCCGAGGTTTGGGAACGCTTGATCATGGGCACGAACTCGGGTTCCCTTGGAGAAAACTCCTCCAAATCCAAGGACAGATCCGAGAGGAGCTACGCCATCACCTCCAGGAGGAGTTCTGTCTCCGCCAACAACACCGGTCTTCGCTCCTCAAGCTCCTCAGCTGATGGGGTGGACCAGGGCTCAGGAAGAGGAGGCGGAGCTGCCGCGGGAGAGGCTGAAGGCTTCTTGCAGCGCAAGCACTTCCTCTTTGTTGGAGACGGCTCAGGCGTCGGAACCTCCTCCACCAGCTCATCACATGGCAGGGAGTATATGGAAAGGAGAATTTTGGTTGCCTCCGGGCAACTCCAAAGGCTGGGACATGTCTCCATGATCCGCGCTGTGCTGACCTGAGCCTCTCGAACTTTCTCTGGAGTACAGGGTTTCTGCATCCATGAAAAGATGTCGTCCAAGATGCACAGTGCACGCAGCTCCCCATCAAAGTAGGATATGGTGCTCCAGAATCAGGTGGGTGGAAAAAACACAAAAAGGGGTGAAAAAAGAAACACACAACTCCACAGCGGGGCTCTTATTTACTGGCCGAGGAGGAAACAAAACTGGTTATTAGAATCAGCTGGGTGGTAATGACAGGTGAGGGAGGGGCGGTTGACAGCCTGGCAGGTGACGCCCCCAGCGGAGCGTAACCCCAGAAACGCAGCCAACAGCTGTCAACCCAGAGAAACACAAGACAGAACTCAAAACAGGAACATAAAAAGGCAATAATGACACTCAAAGGCAACAGATACAATAAATATACATAAATGCAGAGAAAAGTGTCACGAAGCTGAGTCTGGCAGAGACCCAGACTCAGCACATAACAGTTAGCTTATAAATTATCTGCCTTTATCTTTAAATTTTCTGGTATTATTTTGTAATTTGTTCCTTTTTTCCATTAAATTGGTCATTTTTTTTTCTCATAAATGTTTATCTTTTAAATAAACTGATTATTTTTGTTTTTTTATATAAATTGGTTGATGTCATTGTGTTTCTGCAGGTTTTTCTTGTTTTTGAAAAACTTTCTGCCATTTAAGTAAAAAAAAGTTTGTTTTTTAATATTTTTGTCATTGTTATTTATTCAAGCCTGATGACGTCCCGACTATAGATTATTGTTGGTGTTTGCCAGAAAGGAACAGTAAATATTACATCATTTTTGGACAGAATTTCATCTTTTCTCCAAAAACTTTCAGCTGAGTGGCTCTGAGGCCCCGCCCACTGGCCCCCCCACACACGGTCATGTGACCTGAGCTCTGACGTTACCAGTTCCTGCTGGGTCCAGATAAGCCAAGAGCATGACTCAGCATTTTTATCAGAACATTTCCAGAATTATTTTTATTTATTGTAAAATTTTTTATTAAATGTGGTTTTAGTATTAAAAGAAACTAAATATATGTGAACCAAAATAGATTAAAACTTCAATTTATTGGGTCTTAGTAAATTAGAATATTGTGGAAAAGTTAATGATGTTTTGTAATATAATACAATATTTAAACCTTTTTTAAGTTACTTCTGATGATTATAGTTCTAGCTCTGAAATTAAATTACAAATTATGACATCCTAATTCAGAGACGCACTATTATGCATAAATATTAATCGAGATTATTTAATTATATGATGAACAGGAAGAAATATCTGTATATGCTAATCTAATTTATTTGTAAATACATAATTTTATGAACATAAAAACTTAGATAAACTGCTGTATAAATAAATTCATAAACTAAATACTTCATTGTTATAAAATTAAAACAATAATTATAAAATACAACTGACAAAAATGATATTTATTTTTAAAATACAAATATTTAATAATGTTTTGATAAATAAGAATAAAATTATTTGTCCCACAGTGGGGAAAATATAACAACTAAATATATGACTGGAATTTATATAAATATTAATTATATTGTAGAGGGTGTAAGGGAAGGAAGTGGAGGCGAGGCACGAGTGTAGGTCGACACAGATTCTTTATTAAACCCTCTAACATAATGTACAGCCTGTGACTCCAGCGTAGTCCGCTGGGGCCAAGTTGTGTAGCAGAGAAGAGAATGCCAGCTCCCTCTGCATTCCACTGATACAGTGGGGCAAAAAAGTATTTAGTCAGCCACCAATTGTGCAAGTTCTCCCACTTAAAAGATGAGAGAGGTCTCCAATTTTCATCATAGGTATACCTCAACTATGAGAGACAAAATGAGAAAAAAAAATCCAGAAAATCACATTGAAGAATTTTTAATGAATTAATTGGTAAATTCCTCAGTAAAATAAGTATTTGGTCAATAACAAAAGTTCATCTCAATACTTTGTTAAATACCCTTTGTTGGCAATGACAGAGGTCAAACGTTTTCTGTAAGTCTTCACAAGGTTTTCACACACTGTTGCTGGTATTTTGGCCCATTCCTCCATGCAGATCTCCTCTAGAGCAGTGATGTTTGGGGGCTGTCGCTGGGCAACACGGACTTTCAACTCCCTCCAAAGATTTTCTATGGGGTTGAAGTCTGGAGACTGGCTAGGCCACTCCAGGACCTTGAAATGCTTCTTATGAAGCCACTCCTTCGTTGCCCAGGTGGTGTGTTTGGGATCATTGTCATGCTGAAAGATCCAGCCATGTTTCATCTTCAATGCCCTTGCTGATGGAAGGAGGTTTTCACTCAAAATCTCACGATTCATGGCCCCATTCATTCTTTCCTTTACACGGATCAGTCGTCCTGGTCCCTTTGCAGAAAAACAGCCCCAAAGCATGATGTTTCCACCCCCATGCTTCACAGTACGTATGGTGTTCTTTGGATGCAACTCAGTATTCTTTCTCCTCCAAACACAACAAGTTGAGTTTTTACCAAAAAGTTCTATTTTGGTTTCATCTGACCATGTGACATTCTCCCAGTCCTCTTCTGGATCATCCAAATGCTCTCTAGCAAACTTCAGACAGGCCTGGACATGTACTGGCTTAAGCAGGGGGACACATCTGGCACTGCAGGATTTGAGTCCCTGGCGGCGTAGTGTGTTACCGATGTAGCCTTTGTTACTTTGGTCCCAGCTCTCTGCAGGTCATTCACTAGGTCCCCCCGTGTGGTTCTGGGATTTTTGCTCACTGTTCTTGTGATCATTTTGACCCCACGGGGTGAGATCTTGGGTGGAGCCCCAGATCAAGGGAGATTATCAGTGGTCTTGTATGTCTTCCATTTTCTAATAATTGCTCCCACAGTTGATTTCTTCACACCAAGCTGCTTACCTATTGCAGATTCAGTCTTCCCAGCCTGGTGCAGGTCTACAGTTTTGTTTCTGGTGTCCTTTGACAGCTCTTTGGTCTTGGCCATAGTGGAGTTTGGAGTCTGACTGTTTGAGGTTGTGGACAGGTGTCTTTTATACTGATAACGAGTTCAAACAGGTGCCATTAATACAGGTAACGAGTGGAGGACAGAGGAGCCTCTTAAAGAAGAAGTTACAGGTCTGTGAGAGCCAGAAATCTTGCTTGTTTGTAGGTGACCAAATACTTATTTTCCACCATAATTTGCAAATAAATCCTTTAAAAATCAGACAATGTGATTTTCTGGATTTTTTTTCCTCATTTTGTCTCTCATAGTTGAGGTATACCTATGATGAAAATTGGAGACCTCTCTCATCTTTTAAGTGGAAGAACTTGCACAATTGGTGGCTGACTAAATACTTTTTTTGCCCCACTGTATAGCTTTAATCTCATGCATAGAGAGCGGGGGCTGGTGCATGTTACTTGGGGTTACACAAAGGCAATGTGTGGCATGATTATCATAACACGTTACCTTCCTAATATACATTTGCCTCCCTGTGCTGTAGTCTAGAACAGCAGGAGGCGAAGGTGCCTTAATGTCTGGTCTAATTAACTCTGTGGGGTGCTACCCCCCTCAGTAGATTGTTCAGCCCCTCTGTCTGCTTCTGGTGTGAGATAATGTCCATCCGCAGTGTGCTGGTGTCACCACAATATATCATATTTGTTCTGTCCACAAACGTCGTAATGAAGATGGACAAGGATGCTGTGCTCAAACTGGGACTTTATTACAAGCTGTTAATATTACACTGCACACATGACCACGCAGTTGTCACTGTCTGTAACCCTTGCGGCAACTCTCCATGAGATGGCCGACTTCTCCACATATATGATGGTGTGATGACGTCACCTGTAGGCTGTGTCATCATGCTGTATCCTGCACTAAATCCCAGCACCACATTCTTTGCACCCCTTGCCAAAATGCAGAGCACAGTTAAGATACCAAACTCCCCATTAACAACATCTACTATTACTTAAACACACATTTTTTAGCATCAATATAGATCAAAACAAGATAAGAGTCTACATGGCCTGTGTACTGAGTACTCTCCTATACGGCAGTGAAGCATGGACCCTCTACTCCTGCCAGGAACGCCGACTGAACGCCTTCCACCAGCGCTGCCTTCGCAGACTACTGCCCATCACTTGGCAGGACCGTGTCTCCAACATCGACGTCCTGGCCAGAGCAGATGTGCCCAGTATGTTTGCCATCCTGACAAAGAGACGCTTGCGATGGCTTGGCCACGTCAACCGAATGGAGGATGGCCGCATCCCCAAAGACTTACTGTATGGGGAGCTGGCTACTGGAACTAGATCAAAGGGACGCCCAACTCTCAGATTCAAGGATGTTTGCAAGCGTGACCTCAAGGCTGGAGGCTTTAACCCCTCCGACCTGGAGTCAGCCGCCTCCGTCCGCTCCAACTGGCGGACCATCACCCAGGATGTCATCCGAACAGCAGAGGAAAGAAGAGACACTCGCTGGGGGGAGAAGAGACTCCGCAGACAGAGGAGACTGTCGAGACCCCCACTACACTGTGAAGAATTTATCTGCAACGGCTGCGGCAGGACCTGCAGATCTCGTATCGGCCTCTACAGCCACGCCCGATGGTGCAGCTCCCTGAATGATGACCCAAGGCACAAAACCCCCCCATGATCTTTCGAGATCGATGGAGCCAATGGAGATCAAAACATGTAACAGTACCATTCAGGTTAACACACAATGACTTGTATTTTTTTCAAAAGAACACTTATTTATTTATTTATTTTTTACAGTCTTCCACGGGGAAAGCCGTTCTGCCTGGTGGGCTTTGTAGCAGGCCCGTGGTGGCTGCATCCTTGAGGCTGTCGGACCCCCGGGGCCAGGACCAATCTTCATGATGCTGGGGCCCGGGTCCCACACTAAAGCAGTTGACTCCCGCGAAGCCTCGCCATCTGGAGCAGCCATCTGGAAACACCATAGTTGGTTTGTGTGCCAAACTGAACCGTCTGTCAGCCAAAAGCACGCTGTTCCCAGCTTTACCACGATCCTCAGCGGCACCTGCTGCTTCACTGGCTGTGGCCCGGTCAGTCACCATCGAGGTCTCTCACCGGTGCAAACCCGAACCCAGTCCATGACATGGAGCGGCGCCTTACTTGGTTTTATGCATTGTTGTTGCGCTCCCGGTGGCTCTGTGTGCTCATTCAGCTTGGGACCGCTGTCATGCTGCGGCGGTTCCATAGTCACCGTGGTTGTTGTGGACCTTTCACCCATTGTCTCCAACATCGGTTGAGGCTCGTCATGGGTATGGAAGGTGTCTGGTGCCTCTCCGGTGTCGCTCGTTGAAGCGGATTCTTCACCTGTCACCTCGGTCGTAACCTCAGTCTGGGTCCTTCTCTCTTCCATCTGAAGAGCTCTGTTGTGCCATGTCTTGCATTGTGTTTGTGCCCGTTTGTTGATGCTGCGCTTCGGGGCTCTCTGCATGGTTGGGCTCCCTCTCCCATGGCTCCAGTTCTGGTTGAGCGAGGGACTGAGGCGAGTCCAGTTGCTCCCTCTCTGAGTGGCTCTCCTCCTGAGAGTGCGGAGTGGATACTTTGGTGTCGATGCCATCCTTAATTACATCATCCCTCACCACTGTTTATCTTCAAGGCCCGCTATGCCCCAACTGTCGCACCCGGGCCATTTGAACCCAGTGCTGTCCCTGATAGCGAAGCCCAGTCTGTAGAAAAGGTCACATCCCATAATGTTGTCGCCATGTACTGCCACCTGGCGCGTGAAGTTGTACACAATTTCGGACCTGTAGTAAGCAGTCGGTTCCACTGTTCTGACATTGCACAGTCTGTGACCACCGTATCGACGGCGTTTGGTTCTTTTTGATTTTGTGGTTGGGGAAAAACTTCTTCACTGTGGCCCAGTTTAACATCCATCGCACTGCCACCACGGTGAGCAGGAGTGGTACGGCTACTCAGTCTAATTCAACCATGCAGTATGAATAACCGTTGACGTCTGGGCTAACCGAATGAATGTTTGTTGTTGGTGGGAGGGCTGGCTTACTTGGCGGGCCCCACGGTGCTGCCGACCAGCACACTCTGGCGAAATGGTTCAGGCGCCCACACTTGTTACATCGTTGTCCTCTTGCCGGGCATAAACGTGCTTTGTCCTGGTGCATCGGGGACCCACAGCTCCCGCAGACGGGGCCTTTTGGAGCGGCTCTATGGCTAACTGCATTCGTCTTGCACTCTTCTGCCGTGTCCTCTTCTTCCTCCGTGCTCACTGTGTTAGCTAGCATCGTCTGTCCAGGTAGCTTCTGTGTATGGTGCCCATTTAGCACTGAGGCTAAATTCTCTCCTGCCTCTAGCTGGAATGCTAGCTCAACTGCGTTAGCTAGTGTAATAGGGCCAATTATACAGTTATATATAGTTACATACATTGCACAGGGTTACAAAAATATTTTTTTGTAAGTTGTCTGTGTTTTTTCAACTGATTTAAGACAATTTTGCACCGCTGAATCCGAACAGGACATCCGTTTCTCTCGATCAGGTGCTAAGTAAAAACCTGTACTTACTTAGTACTGTACATGTACTTACCTTTATATAAAGGTAAGTACATGTAAATTGAATGTTACGTCATCATTGTTCAAAGTTCAGAGAATTTCAAGACATAAAAAAGAATTTTGCATCACATAAAGTGAAAATACCCGTACATGTAAACAAAAACGTATAAAACATGTGGCCATAATTCAAAAAGTTGACCTGATTGAGCAAAACCAATGAGATTTTTGGATTCAGCACATCAAAATTGTCCTAAATCAGCTAAAAAAAAACTGAGACAATAAATTTGGTGTTGACCAGTGTTTTATAGGATGTAATAGTTTAAGAGAACTAAATGTTAATGCACAAAATGTAAGTTGTAATTACACAAAATCTGTGTCAGGGATTATACCTGACATCATTACTTGTACGGTCATTAAGTGGGACGTTTGTTTTATTTGCTGCTCCCCTACGTCCAGTTTTGGGGCCCCTATAAATCATGTTTCCCACTCTTACTTCTTCCTGTTTTGCTTCTGAGCTCCACGGGAGAAGTGACGCTATGACCAAATAAAGTTTGCATGTTATCTTTAAGTTATTGTATAATGTGCTAAAATGTGACTTAATTTGTGTAGGGGCGAACTGTCAACACTGCTGACCAGAGGATATTTTTTGTGTTGTATGCATATTTGTCAAAAATAAAAGGAGGATGTCTCCAAAGAGTACTGGGCTGTGTGGATCTCCTATTTTCACAACAATCACAACATAGAGTCCTCATCGGTTACACTAGTGTCATGTCATTTGGCACTGTTAGCATCTTAGCTTGTAGCCCAGCGTTGCATGTGTGTTCAGCTAACTGGTCCCACACCATTTCATCTTCCAATGGTCCAAAAACGCACATGCTAGCCAACTGTCTTAGGTCAGCGACGAATTGTTAGACTGACTCACCGACTCTCTATCGTCTCTGGTGAAAACAAATTTGTCGTACTATCATGCTGTCCGGTATAGCAAAACTAGCTAGCCAGTACCTTCACAACATCCGCATACGAGTCTGTCGGATCAAGCATGTGAAGAATCCTCTAACCCTCTATGCCTAGGTTGTGGACAAGCAGTGCTCGCATCTTTACTTTATCCAATTTTCCCAGATCCATTGCTGCAACATAGGTCTCAAACACATGCAGCCATTGTTGCCACAGGACGGTTGGTTCCCCTGGAAGCTCGAGGAAAGGCTGTAGTGGTGTCACGCATGCCTCCATGGTTTAATCTCTTGTCGCCAAATGTTATGTCCACAAACCTAGTAATGAAGCCGGATGAGGATGCTGTGCTCGAACTCGAACTTTATTTACAAGCTGTTAATTTTACACAGCACACGTGACCACTCAGTTGTCACTGTCTGTAACCCTCGTGCCAACTCCCCATGAGATGATCGACTTCCCCATATATATGATGGTGTGACGACGTCACCCGTAGGCTGCGTCATCACGCTGTATACTGCATTAAATTCCGACACTACAATATTATATATATAAATAGTGGTTGTCTCCTGTCCACTCTCCAGCCCAGTTGGTGATGCTAGTGCACCTGTAGACTGGTTTGCGGTCACAGGTGCTGCTTCCTGTGGCTACATGCTAATGATGGAGGCAAAGAACAGGTACTTTTAGGGCGCATTCAGATGGCCACTGTTTGGTCCAGAACAAAGGACCAAACAGTGGCTTCTGTGGATAGTTTGGTTTGTTTGGTGCTGTCTGAACACGTGTTGGAACTCTGGTGCGCTCCAAACAAGTGAAGTCTGGTCCCTCTGAAAATGGGGGTCTCGGTTCTCTTGCAAAAGAAGTCTGGTGCACTCCACTTGCAGTGTGAATCCAAAGGGAGTATCCAGCAGATCAAAAGGCAGAAGTGCCCCTCGGTGTTTGTGTAACCATAGCAACACGTACAGTGGGGTAAAAAAGTATTTAGTCAGCCACCAATTGTGCAAGTTCTCCCACTTAAAAGATGAGAGAGGTCTCCAATTTTCATCATAGGTATACCTCAACTATGAGAGACAATCACATTGAAGGATTTTTCATGAATTAATTAGTAAATTCCTCGGTAAAATAAGTATTTGGTCAATAACAAAAGTTCATCTCAATACTTTGTTAAATACCCTTTGTTGGCAATGACAGAGGTCAAACATTTTCTGTAAGTTTTCATAAGGTTTTCACACACTGTTGCTGGTATTTTGGCCCATTCCTCCATGCAGATCTCCTCTAGAGCAGTGATGTTTTGGGGCTGTCGCTGGGCAACACGGACTTTCAACTCCCTCCAAAGATTTTCTATGGGGTTAAGATCTGGAGACTGGCTAGGCCACTCCAGGACCTTGAAATACTTCTTATGAAGCCACTCCTTCGTTGCCCGGGCGGTGTGTTTGGGATCATTGTCATGCTGAAAGACCCAGCCACGTTTCATCTTCAATGCCCTTGCTGGTGGAAGGAGGTTTTCACTCAAAATCTCACGATACATGGCCCCATTCATTCTTTCCTTTACATGGATCAGTTGTCCTGGTCCCTTTGCAGAAAAACAGCTCCCAAGTATGATGTTTCCACCCCCATGCTTCACAGTAAGTATGGTGTTCTTTCTCCTCCAAACACGACAAGTTGAGTTTTTACCAAAAAGTTCTATTTTGGTTTCATCTGACCATATGACATTCTCCCAGTCCTCTTCTGGATCATCCAAATGCTCTCTAGCAAACTTCAGATGGGCCTGGACATGTACTGGCTTAAGCAGGGGGACACGTCTTGCACTGCAGGATTTGAGTCCCTGGTGGCGTAGTGTGTTTCTGATGTAGCCTTTGTTACTTTGGTCCCAGCTCTCTGCAGGTCACTCACTAGGTCCCCCCATGTGGTTCTGGGATTTTTGCTCACCATTCTCGTGATCATTTTGACCCTACAGGGTGAGATCTTGCATGGAGCCTCAGATCGAGGGAGATTATCAGTGGTCTTGTATGTCTTCCATTTTCTAATAATTGCTCCCACAGTTGATTTCTTCACACCAAGCTGCTTACCTATTGCAGATTCAGTCTTCCCAGCCTGGTGCAGGTCTACAATTTTGTTTCTGGTGTCCTTTGACAGCTCATTGGTCTTGGCCATGGTGGAGTTTGGAGTCTGACTGTTTGAGGTTGTGGACAGGTGTCTTTTATACTGATAACGAGTTCAAACAGGTGCCATTAATACAGGTAAGGAGTGGAGGACAGAGGAGCCTCTTAAAGAAGACGTTACAGGTCTGTGAGAGCCAGAAATCTTGCTTGTTTGTAGGTGACCAAATACTTATTTTACTGAGGAATTTACCAATTAATTCATTAAAAATCCTTCAATGTGATTTTCTGGATTTTTTTTTTCTCATTTTGTCTCTCAGAGTTGAGGTATACCTATGATGAAAATTGGAGACCTCTCTCATCTTTTAAGTGGGAGAACTTGCACAATTGGTGGCTGACTAAATACTTTTTTGCCCCACTGTAGTCTGAAAAGAGGAAGTGGCATTTACTGTAGTACATTTTGGGTAGAAAATAACAATAAAGACAACCGCACAATTCTGAGAAATCCTTTTACCGGAGAAACCCTAGGAGAAAAGTTAAAAAATGTCTTGTTTGTGGTGGACAAACAACCCGGATGAAGGGAATGGATTTCCGTTTTCGGTCCTGACCAATCAATGAGCCTGATTTTTCTTCTTCCCCAAGAATTTTTTCTTTCTGTTCAGTGGTGGTTTCTGCTACAGTGCCCCAAATGAGTAGTTGTTGTAACTGTGCGACGTCCAGCCAATTTGGTCTGCTGTAGTGTGAATGCAAACCAAACTGTCAGGAGCCGAGCCGGCTTGGCTTTCCCCGGCTCAGCCCTGATCTCTCTGTGGGTTTTGGTTCTACTATTTATGTGCATTGTTGTGGATTCTGGTACTTATTTCCATATCCATAGCCACTGCCTGACCAGCAGCTGTTAGTCAGCATCAGCAACTTACTTTCCCCCATGCTGCTGACAGTCTGTCGGTCCAGCCACACCCCCTCGCTCTCCCTCTGAATTCCATCAGCTGTTCCCAGCCCCTGTAATTATCTTTCCCGCGCCTCACCCAGGTGTGCCCAATTTTTAAGGCCAGCGGTGTTTGGATTTAAGCATCTCTTTGCTAGACAAACGCTGCTGGACCACTGTACGTGTTAGATGGTTAATCTCCGCCGTCTGACCATCACGTCCCAAAGGATTGTTCGTGTTTGTGCTCACTGTCTGCCTTGGATGACTCGGACCGCTCCTGCACGGTGAGTAAGAGCTTTTCCGCGTTTCTGTTTGCAGTTGTGCTGTGACGCTTGTCTGTAGCGTTTCCTCTGGCAGAAGAACTGCTACGCTTGGGCACTGCTGCCCGGCTCTTCTCCCGTGCCAGTCAAGCGTCCTGGAGAACTCCAAATTTACACGAGCACTTTGTCTTGTCATGTTAGTTTTTGTGGCCACGGTGCGCAGTGGTCTGCCCGCTGTACATTATTAGTGTCAGCCTTTATGTGCACAACTGTTCATTTCTGTAAGTGTTTACTCTTTGAACTATGTCAATAAGTGTGTGTTCTGTGAACCCTGTGCGTAAATCCTCATCTATCCTTCTCTTCCTCCGCGCGCTGTGGAAAAGCGCACGGAGAGGTTTATGACACAAACCAAACGAAGGTGTGAAAGTTCTCGGCATTCCCCACCCAGTCGAACCGAGACCCCCGGACTATCCTGGTCTAAACGCAGCCTAAGATGGAGGGCTCTCCTTCAGGGGGCTATTGGATGGCTCTTTGGACAAGGCGGGGGTTGCATGGGCATTCTGCAGGGCTTCAAGTCCCAGCCCCAGGTTAAACATAAAAGTGGCGTATTCAGTGGTAGTACACCCAAACCATATGGTGAAATATAGAACAAGTAAGATTTGTTTAGGTTCTTATTGGACTGTTGTGTTTCATCAGTATCAACTGTTATCAAATGTTTCTCAGATTAAACATTGTTAGTATTGCAGCTGTAATACAGTAGGGCTATGATATTTCTGTGATGTTCTCCACAGCCTACAGCAGCACAGTTGGTCAACAAAACATCTGCAGTTTCTTCTCCTGGAATACTGACGTATAAGTGAAGTTATTTCCAGCCATGGGGGGAAGGGGGGGCACACCAGTGTACCCTTAGTGCTGGTCCCAAGTCTCTAACGTAAAACCTTTGCAAAATCAAACATGTGGATCATGATGAATGAGACTTTCATACTGGATTGGTCAAGGCTACTAGTAGAAAGGTATGTGATGAATCCAGTGGACAGAGGAAGGAAGACGAGGACACTTGGTGGTGGAATGAGGAGGTGCAGGAAAGTATCCAAAGGAAGAGCTTAGCAAAGACGGGACAGTCAGGGAGATGACCGCACCTGCAGCCACACAACTACAAAGTCGGAACCCCCACCAACACTTTGTCACACATATGAGTTATCTTTAGTTTCATTATATATGATTTATACATGAACACAAGTAATGACATAATTTGAATTAATATTTTATTTGGCATATGTTGAAATGCATTAGTTCTATTTGTAGCATGCACATTTAGTAACTTTTGTATGTTCAGCTTTATTAAATATTTGTTATTAATTTCTTTTTCTTATCTTTCCGGTACTGGGGGAGGTCCGTGTGACGGCTGAGGTCTGCTAGCAACAGGAGCAAAAGATGTGCCACCGGACGCAGCACTGCTTTATACAGGAAGTGCTGATTGGAACAAACTGAGCACCGCTCCAACATGCGGGGATTACTCAGCTTACCATTTTAAGTACATGTTTATTTGTCTTTCATTTCTGAGTTAGGTATTCAGTTAGTTTTGAGTTTGATTCCTATTATTTTGAGGTAATCATTAAACTAACTGTTGTTTTGTTGTTAGATAATTTGTTAGTGTTCTCCCCATGTCAGACTGGTCCGACGAGTCAGTGTTTAAACCCCTGTGTCTCTTGTTTGTTAGGTCAGATTTTCTTCTGTTAAGCAGTTGGTTTTATGTTATCTTATGTTGCCATTAAGATCTGAGTTTAGTTTTGTTCTTTTGACCTCTTTTATGGGCCCAGTTTTATGAGCTAATTTTTGTATATCTTTTTGGGTAAATAAAAACTCATTATTTTCTAAAATTACTACCGTGTCCTCATGTCTAACCAGCTTGGTCCCTCACAGTCAGGGAGATGAAGAAAGTAGACAGGAGTATTTGGAATCTAGGCGCATGGCAAAGAGAGAGGTGGCAAAGGCAAAGGAAAAGGCATATAGTGAGTTGCATGAGAGGCTGGACACTAAGGAAGGAGAAAAAGACTTGTACCGATTGGTTAGACAGAGAGATGGAGCTGGAAAGGATGTGCAGCAGGATAGGTTGATTAAGGACAGAGATGGTAATGTACTAAAGGTCGTCGGCCTCCATCGGTCTATGATGACCATGGAAGAGAATCCTAAACGTCTACTCTGCTGGAATAGCACCGCCTGTGGCTGAACAGACTGATGCGCGAATGGCAGTCCCTGTCACACAGGTCGCACTTGTGGGTGGTCTCCGTGCTGCTGGGTCTGTGGCGGTTCTTCCTGCGGGTCCTTTTTTCATCTGCTGCAGCAGTCAGTCTCTCTTCACCCGCCTTGAGCTGTCTGGTCAGTGTGCCTCTCCATTTGGAGCGGTCTGTTGCAAGGTCCTCCCAGCGCTCTGTGTTGATCTCCAGGGCCTTCATGTCTCTCTTGCAGATGTCTCTAAAGCGCAGCTGTGGGCGGCCAACATCTCTCCTGCCAGTCGCCAGTTCTCCGTAGAGGACGTCCTTGGGGATTCTGCCATCCTCCATACGGTGAACGTGGCCTAGCCAGCAGAGCCTGCGCTGCCTGAGTAGAGTGAACATGGAGGGAAGGCTGGCGCGGGACAGAACTTCTGTGTTGGGCACTTTGTCCTGCCAGGATATGTCCAGGATGTGGCGAATGCAGCGCAAGTGGAAGGAGTTCAGTCTCTTTTCCTGCCGGGCATTTGTTGTCCACGTCTCACTCCCATAGAGCAGTGTGCTGATGACGCAGGCGTTGTACACTGCCATCTTCGTCTTGACAGAGAGTTTGGGATTCTCCCACACTGGTGTGGTGAGGCGAGCGAGTGTGAAGGCTGATTTTCCAATCCTCTTGTTGATCTCTCTATCAAGGGAGAGGTTGCTGCTGATCGTGGACCCCAGGTACGTGAACTGATTCACGACCTCCAGCTCGCAGTCGTCAATGGTGATGGTTGGTGGTGCTTCCGTGCCTTGCGCCAAGACGTTAGTCTTCTTCAGGCTGATGGTAAGCCCGAAGTCCTTGCATGCCTGGGAGAAGCGGTCCATCAGGGTCTGAAGCTCCTGCTGTGTGTGGGTTGCGACTGCAGCGTCATCTGCGAACAGCATGTCTCTGATTAGAGCCTCGCGTACTTTGGTTCTGGCTTTCAGGCGGGCGAGGTTGAAAAGCCTGCCATCAGATCTTGTGTGCAGGTAGATTCCCTCTGTTGCTGTGCTGAAGGCATGCCTCAGGAGCATAGCAAAGAAAATCCCAAAGAGGGTTGGCGCAAGTACACAGCCCTGTTTCACTCCGTTGCGTATGTTGAATGGCTCTGAGACGTTGCTGTCGTGCTGCACTATCCCCTGCATGTTGGTGTGAAATGATTTGATGAGGCTTTGCAACTTTGGTGGGCATCCTATCTTTGGCAGGATCTTGAAAAGGCCCTCTCTGCTGACCAGATCGAACGCTTTGGTGAGGTCGATGAAGGCGACGTACAGGGGCATGTTCTGTTCTCTGCATTTCTCCTGGAGTTGGCGGATGGAGAATATCATATCTACCGTCAATCGATCAGCGCGGAAGCCACACTGAGACTCGGGGTAGACACGTTCGGCAAGCTTCTGTAGACGAACGAGAACAACTCGTGCGTAGACTTTGCCAACAACGCTGAGGAGGGAGATGCCCCTGTAGTTGTTGCAGTCGCTTCTCTCCCCTTTGTTTTTGTAGAGGGTGATGATCTTGGCTTCCCTCATGTCCTGTGGTACGGCACCTTCCTTCCAGCACTGGCAGAGGACGTCATGCAATAGCAGCAGTAGGGCGGTCTTGCAGTGCTTGATCAGGTCGGGGGGTATGCCGTCGTTGCCGGGTGCCTTGCCAGCGGCCAAGCTATCAATGGCCTTGCTGAGTTCGTCGATGGTTGGCTTGGCGTCAAGTTCGTCCATGGATGGCAGGCAGTCGATGGCATCAAGGGCTGACGGTGTCATGGTGTTCTGTCTAGAGTAGAGGTCGGAGTAGTGTTCCACCCATCTCTCCATCTGCTTGTTCTTTTCTGCGATCATCTCCCCAGTGGAGGATTTGAGGGGGGCCGTCTTGCTCTGAGCCGGACCAAGTGCTTTCTTGATGCCATCGTACATACCATGGATGTTCCCTGTTATGGCAGCGGTTTGAATGTCTTGGCTGAGCTGAGTCCAGTACTCGTTGGCACAGCGCCGAGCAGTCTGCTGAACTTTGCTTCTCGCAGCCCTGAGAATCTGGAGATTCTTCTCATTTGGGTACTTCTTGTACTCAGCAAGTGCTGAGCGCTTGGCTTCAATGACGGGGGTCATCTCGGTCAACTTGGCATCAAACCAGTCCTGTGACTTCGAGGTCTTCCTCCCAAAGGTAGCCAAGGCTGTACGGTGGATGGTGTTTCGCAGCTCTTCCCACTTCTGCTTTGCAGATTCTCCTTCTTGTGGTACACCAAGTTCCTTCTCAAAGGTGGAGGCAAACTGCTCAACAAGTTCTGGTTGGGCCATCTTGCTGGTGTCAATCCATGCCTTTCCAGGCTGTCTAGCACGATGGAATTTCTTCAGCTGCAGCTTGATCTTGCAACACACCAGTGAATGGTCTGTGTCGCAATCTGCACTCTGGAACGAACGGGTAATTAGCACGTTCTTCAGTGAGGTGCGTCTGGTCAGGATCAAGTCCAGCTGGTGCCAGTGCTTTGAGCGCGGATGTCGCCAGGAAACCTTGTGTTGGGGCTTGGTCTTGAAGAACGAGTTTGTGATGCACAGATCGTGATATGTGCAGAACTCGAGCAGCCGCTATCCGTTATCGTTCATTCTGCCCACGCCAAATGGTCCAAGACAGGAGGGCCAGGAGTCGTGGTCAGCACCCACTCTGGCATTGAAGTCTCCAAGGAGAATGAGTTGTTCAGAGTTGGGGATGATCCTGACAGTTGTTGCGAGATTCTCGTAGAACTCGTCTTTTGCCTCTGGTGTGGCTGTCAGTGTTGGGGCATACACAATGACGAGGGTGACTGGGCCTTGAGTGGTGTTGAGGCGGAGGGTGAAGAGTCGTGCAGAGCCATTGCCGCCCGGTTCCACCATCTTCAGCAAGGTGTTCTTCACTGCGAAGCCCACTCCGTGTTCCCTGTGTTCGTCACTGCCCTTTCCCTGCCAGTAGAACGTGTAGTCCTTCTCTCTCAGTGTGCCTGCGTCAGCCAACCGTGTTTCCTGGAGAGTGGCGATATCCACTCCCAGTCTCTTCAGCTCATTATTGATGATGGCAGTCTTCCTGGTGTCGTTGATGTCCTTGAGGTTAGCAGCGAGTCCTGTCATCATAGTGCGGACGTTCCAAGTTCCCAGTTTTAGAGTTTGTCTCTTTTGTTTTTTTGTCTTGCCTGGTACGAAGGTTCTCAGCCTGCCGTTCGGACTTCTCCTCATCCCCATGCACCCAATGAAGAAAGCAAGCTGTGGCGGGACAACACCTTATTGGCTGGGGGCTGCCCAGCTTGAGGCAGGCGGTAGCTGTCCAGTGAGACCACCTTCCTAGTTCACCTATCTGTGTGCTCCCTCCTGGCTGTTCGAGCTAACTGTTCAATAAAGCCACTATTTCCAAACACAACACTGGCAACAAGGAGAAACTTGGACAACATCGAGACGGAAACGCTGCTGACACCTTTACCACCGTTCCTCGCTTTGCCCGGTGAACCGCCAATTCCTTGGTCACGTTGGCATGAGTTGTTTGAAACATTCACTTCCACCATAGACCTAGCTAAAGCTTGCAAGCTAAGGCTGTGGGCCATGCTTATCTACTGCCTCGGCAGCGAGGAACAGCGTGTCTTTAGGACGCTTAGACCTGCAGATAGCTACGAAGAGTGTTTTGCTTTGTGAGCCGGACACTTCGCCACCCCCGAGAGTGTTAGTCAGGAGGATTAGATTTTGCCAATGCCGAGAGTATGTAGGTGAATTGGTCCAGCAATATGTTGCAAACCCTCGTTGTTTGGCCAACACGTGTAGGTTTGCAGAACTGGAAGGTGAGATGGTGCGGGACCAGTTAGCGGAGCACACCACCAACCTGAAGCTGCAGGAGAAGCTGCTAATGGTGCTGGATGACCTGCCACTCTCCAGAGCGGTGGAGCTGGCATCCCAACTAGAGGCCACAGCTTGGCTAACCACCCAGCTAGGAGCTTCCAAACCATGCTCCTCACACTTCACTCCACTAGCACAAGCTGTTACCCCGGCTGCTGGGCTCGACAATCCCGCATCCTTCCAGGAGAACCCTGAAGTTAACATTGCGGGACGACAGGACAATACAGCACATTGACCGTGTGGCAACTGTGTCTGTCCCTTGCACCAGACATGTGCACCTGCCTGCCTTGCCAAAGGACACAAGTGTCAACACTGCAGCAAGCTGAACCACTTTGCTAAAGTGTGCCGCTCAGCCCTGGCAAGCCCTCCATCTAACTCGCTCAGTTGGCGCAGTCCAACCACCATACATTCAGTGGACTCCAGTAACACACCATACAAGTGGTGCACAGTGGAATTGGATGGCATCAGTCTACCACTGCTGCTGGACACTGCTGCCATGAGGTCCCTGCTGGACAAGGCAGAATAACCCACATGATCATGCGGGTTACACCAACAGTCTACTCGGTTACCCAGGTTGCTGCTACCAAGAGCAGCAACAGTGAAAGGGAAGATTTTCAAGACGGTAGTGAGATCTGCTATAATGTATGGTTTTGAGACGGTGGCGCTGACAAAAAGACAGGAGGTGGAGCTGGAGGTGGCAGAGCTGAAGATGCTGAGATTTTCATTGGGACTGACTAGAAGGGACAAGCTTAGAAATGAGTATATCAGAGAGACAGCTCAGGTTGAGCGGTTTGGAGACAAAGTAAGAGAGTCAAGGCTGAGATGGTTTGGACATGTGCAGAGGAGGGATAGTGGAGATACTGGAGAAAGGATGTTGAAGATGGAGCTGCCAGGCAGGAGGAAAAGAGAAAGACCAGTGACCAGAAGTGATGCTGTTTCAGTGTAATGTCAACTGGTCTCCGTTGAGTTTCTGTAACATCAGAGAGAAGCTATAGATCTCTGTCCTCAGTTCTGAGGTCCAACCCCTCCCTTCTCAAACATCTGGACCTGCAGGATTCAGGAATGAAGTTGCTTTCTGTGGGCCTGGATGGAGAGTTCCCACTCTGCGCTTAAAATACTGTTCTCGTACTTTCTAGTGTAAAAGGTAAAAACATCTGATCCCTGGTGGACTTAATGGAGTTTGTCTTCTATTCTAATTGTTTATTGTGCCGTTCTATTTTACATTTTGTTGCTGACTTGTTCTGTTTTACTTCTGTCTGTAGTTTGTTGTTTTGTTCTGTGTACAACATGTGGCCTATTGGAGTTTTAAAGTACTTTATTAATAAAGCTGATACGGTATGTAACCCCTCCTCCACGACAGCACACCTGGATTACATGTCCTTCACCACCCTCACATGCTTCTCTACCACTCCTGCAGTAGTACTACAGTGACAGCAGTATTACTTTAACCTACCAACGTTGATGAAGCAACATAACATTAATAGTAACAGTAGTATTACAGTAGTACTGCCATGGCAGTAATGGTAGTATTCAGTAGTACTATAGTAACAGCAGTAGTAGTATTACAATAGCACTTCAGTAACAGACGGTATTCATCCCAGCTTCCATGGTGCGTGTGGTCTCTCAGCAATATTTTCCATACAGTTTCCACAGCTCCATGTCGTCACTGACTGACCAGTACCTGTCCAGACAACACCGTCACTGACTGCCCGGTACCAGTCCAGTCCCAGTACCAGTCCCTGATTGCCTCACACCAGCGTCGTCAGCACCTACTAGCCCCTCCTATTGTCTAAATATTTCAAATCAAATCAAATCAAATCAAACTTGGGGACAGAGGGGAGGGAGACTCCAATTACCCTCTCAGCCCCCCTGACTATCCTCTGCAGGGCTTTTTTGTCTGACATACTGCAGCTGGAGTGCCATGTAGCAATGCAGTACGTCAGAACACTCTCCACCACACCTCTGTAGAAGGTCCTGAGGATGCAGATGGGGAGAGAGGCCTGTTTGAGTTTCCTCAAGAAGTGCAGTCTCTGCTGAGCCCGCTTCCTGATCTCCAAGGAATTCTTGCTCCAGGTCAGGTCCTGCGAGATCTGCACTCCGAGGAACTTGATGTTCTCCACTCTCTCCACTAAACGGCCGCCGATGCTGAGGGGGGCATGCTCAGGCTGCGACCGCCGGAAGTCGATAATCATCTCCTTTGTTTTGTCCACGTTGAGCACCAGATTGTTCTCCCTGCACCAGCCCTCCAGGTCTCTCACTTCTTCCCTGTACATTGATTCCTCATCCCTCTGAATAAGTCCCACCACCGTGGTGTCATCTGCAAACTTAATAATCTGGTTCCCCTCATGTCTGGATACACAGTCATGTGTTAGAAGTGTAAACAACAGTGGACTGAGTACACAGCCTTGAGGGGATCCGGTACTCAGCGTGACAGACTTGGAGATGTTGTTTCCAACCCGGACAGACTGAGGTCTCTCAGTCAGAAAATCCAGGATCCAGAGACATGTGGCGGTGTTCAGACCGAGAAGGAGTAATTTCTCCATCAGTCTCTGGGGAATAATGGTGTTGAATGCTGAACTGAAATCAATGTACAGGAGTCTGGCGTAGGTGTCTTTGTGGTCCAGGTGGGTGATGACAGAGTGAAGGGTGGTGACTATAGCATCCTCCGTGGAGCGGTTTGAATGATATGCAAACTGGAGCGGGTCGTGTGATGCAGGGAGGCAGGCTGTAATGTGTGGTTTGACAAGCCGCTCAAAACACTTCATCACAATTGGTGTCAGTGCAACAGGACGATAGTCATTCAAACAGGACACCACTGGTTTCTTTGCCACCGGTACAATGATAGAGGTCTTGAAGCATCTGGGAACGATGGCCTGACTCAGGGAGATGTTATAAATGTCAGTCAGGACATCCGCCAACTCGCTCGCGCAGTCTCGGAGCACACGTCCCGGAATGTTGTCTGGACCTGCAGCTTTGCGTGGGTTGACTCTGGTTAGGGTCCTCCGTGTGTCCACTGTGTTGATGGTAAAAGCTGGTCCGATCGATGGTGGGGGAGGGCCAGCCCTCCCTCTGATTGTCGAGTTTGATGCTTCAAAACGTGCAAAGAAGTCATTAAGCCTGTCTGGAAGCGAAGCGTCATCATCATCGACCCCCTGCCTAGGCTTAAAGCCCGTCAGTGTCCGAACTCCCTGCCACATCTGCTTGGTGTTCCTAGTGTCACAGAGGTGTCCCTGGATTTTCTCCGCATAGGCGCGCTTTGCCGCCTTAATTCCCTTAGAAAGCGCAGACCTGGCTGAGCGGAGGGCGATCCTGTCCTTCGCTCTGAAGGCTGCATCTCTGGCTGTAAGCAGCGAGCGCACCTCTGCAGTCATCCAGGGCTTATGATTACCCCGCATAGTGATGGTCTTCACTGTAGTGAAATCCTCTGTGCACTTCGCGATGTAGCTGGTGACCGAATCAGCATACTCCTCCACATCTGTCCTGTCTTCCTGGGAGGCTGCTAGTTTGAAGATCTTCCAGTCTGTGTGCTGAAAACAGTCTTTCAGTGCAGAGGTTGCACTCTCTGGCCAAATCCTGATTTGTTTCACTGCTGGCCTGCTGCGCTTCAATAAAGGTTTGTAGGCAGGCACCAGCATCACGGACATGTGATCAGAAAGGCCGAGATGGGGGCGGGGTATCGTTTTATATGCATCTGTGTTTGTGTACACTAAGTCCAACATATTCTAATTCCATTCCAATTGCGAGGCCCAGCCGAGGAACTACCAGACTGACGGCGGTCGGTGACGGGGCCTAGAGGGGGCCTAGAGGAGAAGCCACCCAGCCGGACGACAGCGAGCGACGGTGATCGGCCACCGATCGGCGGAGGTGATCGGTGGATTAGAGCTGCGCCGGCGGAGTGCGACATAACTGACGGGGACGGGGCCCAGCGGAGGAGCCGCCTAGCCAGACGGCGACGAGTGGCTGTGATCGGTGGATTCCGGCTGCGCCGGCGGTGCACGACATAACTGGCCAGGTAGACGGAGGCAGGCGCCGGCGATAGACGGCGGTGATCTGCGGAGCTGAGCAGCGTCACTCGGCGGAGAAGCTGCGCAGGAGCGGCGGGTCCAGTAGCGACCGAGCTAGTTGAGGCCTAGCCGGATTCTCTGCTTATTTCTATCCACAGGTCAGTAAAATGCCACCCAAAAAAGAGGAAATGGAAGAAATTAAAAAAACTCTGAACTTTGTGTTAGAAGAACTGGCCAAAGTGACTAGCCAGCAGGACAAAATATTAGACCTAATACAGGAGGTACAAGCCCTACATTCAATAATAAAAGAAAAAGACAAAAAAATTATGGACCTGGAGCAACACGGGCGTCTTTTGGAGCAACGCGTCGAGGATCTTGAACAAGGTTCTCGCATTGATGACATAGTTATAAGTGGACTAGACATCAGATATCAGTCGTACGCCCATGCCGCTACAGGACTGAGTGGTGAACATGCTTCCATAAGTGAATCAATGTCCCTAGAAAACCAAGTGCTCCAGTTCCTTAATGATAAAGACATTAAGGTAGAAGCCAATGTGATCTCAGCCTGTTATGCTTTACCGAAGAAAGATAACAAAACAAAGAAATCAATTGTGATGCGCTTTGTGAACAGGAGGGTGAAAAATGACATACTGAGGCAGGCCAAAAAACTAAAGGAAACTCAAGTTTACCTAAATGAACACCTGACAAAAAAACCCGCTGAATTAGCACGGCAGGCACGGATGCTAAAGAAACATAATAAGATACAGTCAACCTGGACAAGAAATTGTAGAATTTGGATTAAACTAAATGGAACACCTGAGCAAGCAAAAAGTATAATGATCAGAGATGCTACTGACTTAGATAAATACAGATGAACACTGACTATGAAACACAGAGTGAGGAAACTCAAACTCTAAAAATATGCCACTATGCTGAACATAAACCACAAGAGATGGAGAATGATATTGATCCTGATAACCACTTTTTCAATAATATTCATAACCACTGTGAATATTACACTGAAAAGCAATTCAAAAGTCAAGTGCAATTAGATGGTAAACTGTCAATAATACACTTCAATAGCAGAAGTCTTAACAAAAACTTCTCACAGATTCAGGACTATTTAAAACAGCTAAACAGAAAATTCACAGCTATAGCAGTCTCTGAAACCTGGCTTAATGCAGACCAGGCTCCCCTGATGGCAATAGAGGGATATCAGATGTTTAACATTAACAGATCTCAAAAAAAGGGTGGTGGTGTTGCACTGTATATTGATGACCTATATAGATGTAAGCTTGTAAATGAAATGTCCTTAGCACTACCAGGGATTCTGGAATGTGTTACTGTTGAGATTGACCTAGACAAAACAAAAAATCTAATCATAAGCTGCATATACAGAACGCCGGGAACTTGCATTGAGACATTCAGAGATAAATTAGTCAAGCTGTACAATAATATTACTAGTAAGAAAATGGTAGCAATTTGTGGAGATTTCAATATTGATCTACTTAATCCACATCAACAAAATGTAGTTACAGAGTTCATGAACTCTATGTACAGCATGAGTCTATATCCCACAATAACACATCCCAGTAGAATCACAGCTCACTCTGCTACACTTATTGACAACCTGTTTGTCAATGTTCTCGACAAGAAAATAGAAAGTGGATTATTGATAAATGATATAAGCGACCACTTGCCAATCTTTGCACTTATCCATGGCCACACGGGGCCCAACCCAGAAAAAATCTCAAAATCGTTCAGACACAAATCACCAAACACAATCAGTTCTTTTAAAGAGGACTTGCTGAAGCAAGACTGGACAGAAGTCTATGTATCAGATGTAAATGAAGCCTATGACACATTTATAAACATTGTAACCACTCTTTATGAAAAAAACTGCCCATTAGTTAAAAAAAAGCTTAAACACAAATTTACTGACAAATCATGGCTAACCAAAGGACTACAAAAGGCGTGTAAAAAGAAAAATTTATTATATAAAGCTTTCATAAAGAAAAGGACAAAAGAAGCAGAGCAGCGGTATAAAACATACAAAAATAAGTTAACATATATAATAAGATGTAGTAAAAGAGACTATTACAGTAAAGAACTGGAAAAAAACAAAGCCAATATTAAAAATACATGGACAATAATCAACAGTATCCTTGGAAATAAAAGCAGAAATACCAGCTACCCAACTAACATTCCAAAAAATAATAAATCGACTCCGAATGTGAATATAGCTTCACCTGCAGATGAATTTAATAATTTTTTTGTTAACATTGGACCTAAACTGGCCCGAGAAATACCCACTACGGTGCCAACAGGTGATTCAATATGCAATAACACTGCTGTAAAAGACTCCATCTTCATAAAGAACACAGACGAAAGAGAGGTCATTGAAATTGTTAAATCGTTCAAAAGTAAAACATCTACTGACTGCGATGGTATTGATATGCTACTAGTCAAAACTGTTATCGAATGCATAGTGAAACCACTGACGTATATCTGTAACCTGTCTCTCCAATCAGGTATATTTCCCAATGCAACGAAAATAGCTAAAGTAATTCCGATTTACAAGACAGGCGACAGAGGGGAACTCTCCAACTACAGACCAATTTCACTATTACCGCAATTTTCCAAGATACTTGAAAAAATATTCTATGAGAGAATTGACAACTTCATACTGAAGAATGATTTATTGTGTGAGCAGCAATATGGGTTCAGACACAAAAGGACAACAGCATATGCCTTAATGGAATTTACAGAAAAAATATCAACAGCCATTGAAAATAAAGAGTATTCAGTTGGAGTATTCCTGGATCTTAAAAAAGCATTTGATACAGTAGATCACAATCTATTATTAAAGAAACTACAAAATTGTGGTATTAGAGGGGTAGCACTGTCCTGGTTAAGTAGTTACTTAAAGAATAGATATCAGTTTGTATGTGTTAACAACAAAAACTCAGAGCTACTGAAGGTCACCTGTGGAGTCCCACAGGGTTCAGTTTTGGGACCATTATTATTCAATATGTATATAAATGATATATGTAAAGTTTCAGAAAAAATGGACTTAATATTGTTTGCTGATGACACTAACCTGCTATGCAGTGGAAACAATTTGGAACAACTTCTGGATACACTCGGAAAGGAATTAGGAAAGCTGAAACTGTGGTTTGATTCAAACAAATTAACGCTCAATTTAAGTAAGACAAAATTTATAGTCTTTAACAACCATCACAACTACCCAGTACCCAAACTCAGTGTAAATGGTGTAGAGATTGAAAGGGTATCCGAAACTAAATTCCTTGGAGTAATAATTGATAACAAACTGTGTTGGAAGCCACATATTAATTATATAAAAGGTAAAGTATCCAAATCAATTGCAATATTACACAGAGTGAAAAATTTGCTGAATCAACCCACACTATACACCTTGTATCATTCATTAATACTCCCATACATGACATATTGTACTGAAGTATGGGGAAATACATATAAAACAAACATATATCCACTCTTTATGCTTCAAAAGAGAGCTATTAGAATAATCAACAAAGCTGCTTACAGGGAACCAACAAACCCACTTTTTCTTAAACAAAAAACTCTCAAGTTGAAAGATCTGATTGACTTTAAAACCGCAATAATAATGTTCAAAGTGAAGAATTTATCACTGCCCTCAAATATCCAAAAGTTGTTCCAAACAAGGGAGAAACGATATCACTTCAGAGGAACATGTATATTTCAAAAGCCTACAGTGAGAACTACCACCAAGCAACACTGTGTTTCAGTGCAAGGAGTCAGATTATGGAACGATTTTGGACCTGAATTAAAATCATGTACAACGCTTGGACAATTTAAACAAAAACTAAAGGAAGAAATACTCCAAACATATTTACAAGACGACATGTAAACTCACATAAGGATTGACATTTCCAGCCTGTGTTGTGTTATAGCTTAGTTTTTCTTTTTTCTCTGTGACACTATGTCTTAGATTTGTTTTTGAATAGTAACCACTTAACTTAGACTAGCTCAGTTTTCTTTTTCTCTCAGTCACATTTTGTCTTAGCCTTGTTTTGAATTGTAATCGCTCTTGTCTTGTTTTCTCTTTTTTCTCTTTTGAATTCTTGGATGGAATATGGGTGGGCAATATAAGCTGCGGCTTCAGCCATCGCCCATTTCGGATAACTCACGTGGAATTGTATAGTAGAAGGAGTCTTTGTCTAATTTGACCTTGTTGTTATATTATACAGTTTCTTTTAACCTGTAATGTACTATCCGAAATAAATAAATTCATTCATTCATTCATTCATTCTCTCCTCTGGTCTTAAAGTCTACACATTGTTTAAACTTGGGGAGCACAGTCTTTAGGCTGGTGTGGTTAAAATCCCCCGCAACCACCACAAAACTGTCCGGGTGTGACGTTTGGATTTAACTGATTGCATTGTGCAGTCAGGTTGGGAAACGGGTCTTGACCATCATTTGTGCCTATGCACCAAATGATGTTTCAGAATACCCACCCTTTTTGGAGTCTGTGACTGGGGTGCTGGAGGGTGCTCCTCCTGGAGACTCCATTGTCCTACTGGGGGACTTCAATGCGCACGTGGGCAATGACAGTAAAACCTGGAGGGGGGTGATTGGGAGGAACGGCCTGCCCGATCTGAACCCGAGTGGTGTTCAGTTATTGGACTTCTGTGCTAACCACAGTCTGTCCTAAGGGTGTCCATATGTGCACCTGGCACCAGGACACCCTAGGTCGCAGGTCGATGATCGATTTTGTTATCGTATCATCAGACCTGCGACCGTATGTCTTGGACACCCGAGTAAAGAGAGGTGCAGAGCTGTCAACTGATCACCACCTGGTGGTGAGTTGGATCCGATGGCAGGGGAGGAAGCCATTCAGACCTGGTAGACCCAAACGTATAGTGAGGGTATGCTGGGAGCGTCTGGCTGAGGCTCCTGTCCGGGAGGTCTTCAACTCCCACCTCCGGAAGAACTTCAACCACATTCCGAGGGAGTCTGGAGACATGGAGTCTGAATGGGCCATGTTCTCCACCTCTGTTGTTGAAGCGGCGGCCCAGAGCTGCGGCCGCAAGGTGGTCGGTGCATCTCGTGGTGGCAACCCCCGAACCAAGTGGTGGACACCAGTGGTGAGGGGGGCCATTAAGCTGAAGAAGGAGTCCTATCAAGCTTAGTTGGCTTGTGGGACTCCCGAAGCAGCTGAGGTGTACCGGCAGGCCAAGCGGAGTGCAGCTCGGGTGGTTGCTGAAGCAAAAACCCGGGTATGGGA
This sequence comes from Pholidichthys leucotaenia, assembly GCA_020510985.1. Classification (NCBI taxonomy): domain Eukaryota; kingdom Metazoa; phylum Chordata; class Actinopteri; order Cichliformes; family Pholidichthyidae; genus Pholidichthys; species Pholidichthys leucotaenia. Next base: position 356,279,518 of record CM035845.1, on the reverse strand, counting down.
GGAGTTCGGTGAGGCCATGGAACAAGACTTTCGGTCGGCTTCAAAGAAATTCTGGCAAACTGTTCGGCGGCTCAGGAGGGGAAAGCAGCTCCCCGTCCACACTGTGTATGGTGCGGATGGGACACTGTTGACGTCAACTGGGGATATCGTCGGGCGGTGGAAGGAATACTTTGAGGATCTCCTCAATCCCACTGATACGCCTTCCACAGAGGAAGCAGGGTTTGGGGACGAGGGGGATGACTCGCCTATCACAGGGGCTGAGGTCGCCAAGGTGGTTAAAAATCTCCTTGGTGGCCGGGCCCCGGGGGTGGATGAGATTCGCCCTGAGTACCTCAAGGCCCTGGATGTTGTTGGGTTGTCATGGTTGACACGCCTCTGCAACATTGCGTGGAGGTCGGGGGCAGTGCCTTTGGCATGGCAAACCGGGGTGGTGGTTCCTCTCTTCAAAAAAGGGGACCGGAGGGTGTGCTCCAACTTTAGAGGGATCACACTCCTCAGCCTCCCTGGGAAGGTCTATGCCAAGGTACTGGAGAGGAGAGTCCGGCCGTTGGTTGAACCTCGGATTCAGGAGGAGCAATGTGGTTTTCGTCCTGGCCGTGGCACATCGGACCAGCTCTTTACCCTCTCGAGAATTCTTGAGGGTTCGTGGGAGTTTGCCCAACCAGTTTACATGTGTTTTGTGGACTTGGAGAAGGCATTTGACCGCGTCCCTCGTGGATTTTTGTGGGGGGTGCTTCGGGAGTATGGGGTATCGGGCTTGTTGTTACGAGCTATTCGGTCTCTGTACGACCATTGTGAGAGTTTGGTTCGTATTGCAAACACTCGGTCGGAGTCATTCCCAGTGAGAGTTGGACTCCGCCAGGGCTGCCCTTTGTCACCGATCCTGTTCATAATTTTTATGGACAGGATTTCTAGGCGCAGCCAGGGAATGGAGGGTGTCATGCTTGGTGACCACAGGATCTCATCTCTGTTGTTTGCAGATGATGTTGTCCTGTTGGCTTCATCCAGCAATGACCTACAGCTCTTGCTGGGACAGTTTGCCGCTTAGTGTGAAGCGGCTGGGATGAGAATCAGCACCTCCAAGTCCGAGTCCATCGTCCTCAGCCGGAAAAAGGTGGATTGTCCTCTCCGGGTTGGGGACAGGCTCCTGCCCCAAGTGGAGGAGTTTAAGTATCTTGGGGTTTTGTTCATGAGTGAGGGGAAAATGGAGCGAGAGATCGACAGACGGATTGGAGCAGCATCTGCAGTGATGCGGATGTTGTACCGGTCTGTTGTGGTGAAGAGGGAGCTTAGTTCTAAGGCAAAGCTGTCGATTTACCAGTCAATCTACGTTCCTACTCTCACCTATGGTCACGAGCTTTGGGTAATGACCGAAAGAACGAGATCGCGGATACAAGCTGCTGAAATGAGCTTTCTCCGTAGGATTGCTGGACTCACCCTCAGAGATAGGGTGAGGAGCTCAGTCATCTGGGAGAGGCTCAGAGTAGAACCGCTGCTCCTCCACATTGAAAGGAGTCAGTTGAGGTGGTATGGGCATCTGATTAGGATGCCTCCTGGACGCCTTCCACTTGAGGTGTTTCAGGCACGTCCCACTGGGAGGAGACCCCGGGGCAGACCCAGGACTCGGTGGAGAGACTATGTCTCCCAGCTGGTCTGGGAACGCCTTGGTATCCCCTCTAAAGAGCTGGAGCAGGTGGCTGGGGAGAGGGAAGTCTGGGCTTCTCTGCTTGAACTGCTGCCTCCGCGACCCGGACCTCCGGAAAAGTGGTAGAAGATGGATGGATGGATGGCATTGTGCAGTACCCCGAGTGCCTTCTTAGCATTAGCTTTAGCGTTAGCGCTCGGTACTATGTAAACACCGACTACAAACACGTGGCTGAATTCTCTAGGCAGATAATAAGGCCGACAATTTACAATAAGGAACTCCGCCAACGGAGAGCAGTGTTTAGACACTAACGTGGCATTAACACACTAGTTCTTGTTAACATAGATGCATAGCCCACCCCCCGGCTCTTACCGGAGCTCGCCGTTTCCCTGTCGGCCCGGAACATCGCCTTATCTTCCAGTTGAATGGCCTCATCAGGAATGTTGTCGTGGAGCCATGTCTCGGTGAAAACAAACACACAGCAGTCCCTCCACTCTCTCCGGGTTTCTCTCAGCAGACGCATTTCGTCCACCTTGCTTTCGAGGGCGCGGACGTTTGAGAGAAGAAGCGACGGTACTGCTGGTCTGGAGGGGTTAGCCTTTAGCCTAGCATGGATCCCGGCCCTTTTTCCTCGTTTTTTCCTGCGTTCCCTCCGCTTCCGCTTCCTCCTCTCACGGGTAGTTTCCAGCGGAGACTCCGCCAGAATTCCGTGCTGGTGTAGAATGTCCAAATCACAACCGATCGCCGCGATTCTTGCAGCGTGCAGTACCTTGATGTTTAATAAGGTCTCACGGTTGTAAGTTTTACAGAATGTACGTCTGGGATGATCACAACACTCAAAACTCTCACACTCACTGATGCCAAGAGGGGCCGCTGCGTCCGTGCGCGCTGCCGCCATCTTATCTAGTAGTTTTATCTATTTCACCTGGTATTTCAGAGAACCTCTCCATCATACCTGTCATAGTCAATAACAGACCTTCTTCAAGGCTTCACAGACCAGCAAGTCACAGTTTTTTACGTTTTTTGCGCCGGGTTACACTGTAAGCCAAATTAGATTTACCCGGACATCTTTACTGCTAAAATGATGATCATTAATGCCCACTCCATTGCAAACACATCCTATATTTTAAATGAATTGTTCTGCAGTGAGCAATTGGATTTTATGTTCATTTCTGAGACGTGGCAGCGTGAGAATGATGTTCGACATCTTCTCGAACTATATCCTAGTGACTGTTAATTTTCAAGATTAAAAGATTTTATTTGTCAATACTACTAAACATACAGGGCATACAGGAGAATTGAAATGGTGTTTCTGTCTCTCTTCAGTGGTGTGCACAATATAAAAAAAGAAAAAGGAATAAGGCTGGAAAAACAACAGCAGTCTATGTACAGTAATGCTACCGTAGTGCTAATGGCGACAAAAGATAGACCCAGACCTCCCATAGTGCAAATAAAGATAAACGAGAAATGATGAGACCCAGCAATCTTATATACAGAAAAGTAGAGCAGTAATACTTGTAGTTGCAAGTTCAATGCAGTCATGTAAGTGCAGACAGTGACAGACAGGACTGCACATTTTCAGTATTGCAATGACAGACAGCAGCAGATATGGCATTTGTGCAAATGGCTGCAGTAAAGTGCAGAGACATACAACAGCAGATGTATTACTGTTGGTGTGCCAGTCTTTCTGTGCCAACGCTTAAGGTAGTTATTGTGCGGGTGAGTGCGTTATGGTGTGTGTGTGTGGGGGGTGGGGTGGACAGAGTTCAGGGTCCTGATGGCCTGATGAACAAAGCTGTTTAGCAGTCTTGTTGAGAGGGCCCAGAAGCTCTGGTACCTTTTCCCCAAGGGCAGGGGGCTGCAGAGGGAGTGTGAGGGGTGGGAGGTGTCGCCTGTGATGTTGATGGTTCTGCGGGGGAAGCAGGGGAGGTAGATGTCTGAGAGGGGGTGCAGGGGGGCACTGATGATCTTGCTGGCTGCTTTCACTGTGCGTTGTAGTGTCTTTTGGCAGGAGGCGGTGCAGCTTCCATACCACACCGTGATGCAGCTGGTGAGGATGCTCTCAGTGGTGCCCCGGTAGAATGAGTACATGATGGGGGGTGGGACTCGTATTCTCCTCAGTTTGTGGAGGAAATGGAGGGGAGTTTAAGCCTTCTTGGCCAGCGATGTGGTGTTGTTGGACCAGGAGAGGTTCTCAGAGATGTACACCCCCAGGAACTTGGTGCTACTCACCCTCTCCACAGCTGCACCATCGATGATCAGAGGGGGATGCTGTGTGTGTCCTTTCCTGAAGTCGACCACAATCTCCTTGGTTTTTCTCACATTCAGGAAGAGGTTATTGTCTTTATACCACTGGACCAGTTGGCTCACCTCATTTCTGTAGTTGGCCTCCTCATTGTTGGTGATGAGGCCCACCACCGTTGTGTCTTTCGCAAACGTGGTTGGTGTTGTAGGCTGGTACACAGTCATGGGTCAGCAGGGTGAAGAGCAGCGGGCTCAGCACGCACCCTTGTGGGGCCTCCGTGCTCAGTGTGATGGTCTGGGAGGTGTTGCTGCCAACCGGCATATTCTGTGGCCTCCCTGTGAGAAAGTCCAGCACCCAGTTACAGAGAGAAGTTTTGAGACCCAAGTGTTGAGCACCTGATACAAAAGTATCAGGTGCTGGGAGATGATTGTGTTGAATGCTGAACTGAAGTCCAAGAACAGCATTCGCACGTAGGAGTTCTTTGAGTTCAGGTGGGTGAGGGCAGGATGGAGAGCAGCAGAGATGGCATCTTCTGTGGATCTGTTTGACCTGTATGCAAACTGAGATGGGTCGTGGGAGGGAGGCAGAATGGACTTCATGTTCTGCATGACCAGCTGCTTGAAGCACTTAATTATTATGGGGGTCAGTGCTACGGGCTGGTAGTCGTTGTAGCTGGATGGGACGGGCTTTTTTGGGACTGGTAGTATAGTGGCAGTTTTGAAACATGTGGGGACAACAGCTTGACTCAGGGAGATGTTGGAAGATGTCGGCCAGGACATTCTTAAGCTTCTCTGCACAGTCCTTCAGGACGCTCCTCGGTATGTTGGCTGGACCAGCTGTCTTGCGTGGGTTGATCCCGCAGAGGGTCCTCTTCACGCTTGTCGGATCCAGACTTATTTCCTGCTCGTCTGGAGGAGGAGTGGTCTTCTGTGCTGATGTGCTGTTTTGTGGCTCAAAGCAGACGAAGAAGTCATTTAAGTTGTTGAGCAGTGTGATGTCACTCGCACAGGTCTGAGGTGGAGGTTTGTAGCTGGTGAGGGTCTGTACGCCACGTGTTGCTGAAGGGGCCGGATATTTTCTTTTCAGTGCACCACAGATTTCTGGCCATGGAGGCGGAACTTCTATTGTTTTTAAAAAGTCATTCATACAGTCATGTGAAAAAATTTGGGCACCCCTTTAAATATTCAGTTCTTTATAAAGAAATGTTCACATATCTATGTCAACCTTGTTTTTGTTTTTATTTGCATTTTTTAAACTTTATTTAGCCATTTTAAGTGGGAATGAATGTGGGGGTGTCCTAATTTATTCCTCACTATTTGTTTAGAATTACATTTTACAGAAAATTTCAAAAAAGACTTTAATTCATTTTTAATTTTTTAGTTGTATTGCATGAAGCTCCCAGTATTTTTAACATTGATATTAAATATCCAAATGGCCAAATGTATATAAAAACCCACACAGGCTTATTCAGGGTGTCCTAATTTTTTCTCATGACTGTATACCAGATGATCTCTACAAGTTCCTACAACTCATTTGAGATGATTATGATCAAAATTGGCTGTGCTCAGCCCTTGTACTGTATTTTAATATCGTCCACCTGGGCCTACGATGTCCGTTCTTTCTAACTTCCAGGACTTTTATCTTCCATCACAGGCAGAATCATCGTTGTCGGGGACGTTACCATTCATAGTGATGTTTCGACCAACAGCACTGCAAAGGAGTTCTTGGGCTTAATCAACTCCTACAACCTTGTTCAGCATATATCTGACTCTGTTCACACTGCAGGACATGTTCTGGACTTGGTCTTCTCTTATGGTGTCACCCTTGACCATGTGAAAATGAGCGAGCTTGTTTTCAGTGACCATAACTCAATCTTTTATTGTTTTAACCCCGAGCCTTCCTCTCAAGTGTGTGTCAAACGTAGTCGTTCTATTGATGATTCTGCTGTTAAAGGTTTTCTTCTCTTTTGAATTTTTTAACCCCTTCTGAAGATAATGTAGACCTTCTTGTGAATTATTTTAAAGATCATTGTTGTATGATTCTCCTGTTACTTGTGAAGAAGACCCTGAGATACTTAAACTCCTCCACAGGGAGGAGACCCCGGGGCAGACCCAGGACACACTGGAGAGACTATGTCTCCCAGCTGGCCTGGGAGCGTCTTGGTATCCTCTCTGAAGAGCTGGAGCAGGTGACTGGGGAGAGGGAGTCTTCACTTCTCTGCTTGAACTGCTGCCTCCTTGACCCGGAACCCCAGAAAAGCGGTAGAAGATGGATGGATGTTGTATGATTCTCGATAAGGTGGCCCCTTACAAAATAAGACAACGCCAAATCACCTCTCATGTTCCTTGGTTAAATAATTGAACTTGTGACTGTCGATGTTCATTTCACAAAGCAGAGCGATTCTGGAAGAAAACTGGATTGGCTGTTCATCGAGAACATTTTGAAGAACTTCCTCACTTATATAATGAGGCAGTGAAGGAAGCTAGATCTCATTTTAATCAACTTATAAATGGTAATCAGAACAATTCCAGGGTTTTATTGAACACTATTAACAGCAGTTTCTCCCCCTCGTCAGCACGCTCCAGTACTCTCCAACGATGACTGCAATGAATTCCTTCATCACTTTGTAAATGAGTTCCAGGACTTGAGATCCAAAATCCCCATGGGGTCCTCTCCTAATGAAGACTGCCCTCAGTGTCCTGAGCCTTTACTTCATTCTCCCCAGTTACACTTAATGGCTTAGTTAAAATAATCAGCAAATTGAAACCGTCATCATCACCATCTGAGATTTGAGCACCTTCTGTCCTAACTGGTTCGTTAACCACCGCTGGTCCTTCATTACTGACCATCATTAACGGTTCACTGACACAACGCTGTGTTCCTTCCCATTCCAAACACGCTGAGGTAATTCTGTTACTTAAAAAACCTGTTCTCGATTCTAGCTTAGTTGTTAATTATTGACCAGTTTCTAATTTGCTGTTTATTAGTAAAATATTAGAAAAGGTTGTGGAATGTCAGCTCAAAACTTTATTATGTAATTTAAAGATCAACGATCCTTTTCAATCTGGCTTTCAGAATCTGCACTCTGCTGAGACGGCGCTTTTAAAGGTGTACAGTGATCTTTTAATGGCACCTGATCGTGGGGATTGTTCTGTTCTCATATTGCTTGATCTTAGGGCAGCATTTGATACTGTCGATCACAACATTTTAATTCATTCATTCATTCATTCATCTTCTTCCACTTAATCCTTTTCGGGTCGCGGGGGGTCTGGAGCCTATCCCAGCATCTTTGGGCGAGAGGCAGGGTCCACCCTGGACAGATTGCCAGTCCGTCACAGGACCAACACAGAGAGACAGAACCATTCACTCTCACAGTCAGACCTAAGGACAATTTAGAATCCCCAGTTTGATGCCAATTAATCTAACTTGCATGTTTTTGGCATGTGGGAGGAAACCAGAGAAATCCCGGAGTAAACCCACGCAGACACGGGGAGAACATACAAACTCCACACAGATCACTGTTGGTCGGGGGCTGGGATTGAACCCAGGATTCCCCGGCCAAGGGTGAGTTGCTGTGCTGCTGCAGTGCTAACCACTCAGCCACCGCGCCGCCCACAACATTTTAATTAACAAGCTAAAGCTTCTGGCAGGTAAATCTGGTTCTGCATTAGATTGGTTTATTCAAATCTTTCTGAGAGGACTTTTTCTGTAAGGGTGGGTGAGTTTTATTCTTCCACAGCCTCTCTGTTGTGTGGAGTTCTGCAAGGTTCAGTCCTGGGTCCATATATTATTTTCCTTTTATGTAATTCCTTTACCACGTATTATTCAATCTTTTACTGACATTTCTTATCATTTTTATGCGGATGACCTCCAGTTATACATGTCTTAAACCTCACCAGCTTGACAGGCTCTCCACCCTGGTTAACTGTCTAACCCAGATCAGTGACTGGCTCCAGCAACTACCTCATCTTAAATTCCAATAAAACTGAGACCATGACTGTAGCTTCTTTTGATCTTCATCCAATAATCAGTCAGTCACTTTCTTCTTTTTGCTCATCTAGAAAGTCCACTGTTAGTGTTACTTTTGAATCCTCCCTTGGTTGTAATTCCCATGTAAATTCTATTTCCTGTTCATGCTTTTTTCATTTAAGGAACATTTCCAGATTGAGAGCCATTGTTTCTTCAAATGAGCTTCAAAAAATAATCCATGCATTTGTGTCTTCACGACTAGATTATGGCAATGCTTTGTTTACTGGTTTAGACAAATCTTCTCTTTCTCGTCTCCAGTCTAGACAATATGCTGCAGCCAGACTACTTACATGTTCTAGAAAACAAGATCATATTACCCCCATATTATGTATGTTACACTGGCAACCAGTGAAGTTTAGGATTCTGTTTTCACGTTCTCACATTTACATATAGAGCACTACATGGACGAGCCCCATCGGATTTATCTGATCTTCTCCAACAAGCTCCTGCTCGCACTCTTGGACCTGAAACCCAAGACTTCTCAGTCGTTCCTTTAACAAGACTGAAGACCAGCAGGGACAGAGACTTTCAATCAGGAGCGCCGAGGCTCTAGAATAATCTCCCACTCCAGCTACGGTACAAAACCTTGGTTTTTTTCCAACTGTCCATCAAGTTCTTCTTCTTCTTCTTTTAGATTTGATTGGCGGTTGGCAACCAGCTTACAGGTGCATCAGCGCCTCGTACTTCACTCTATAGCATCACTCTGTCAGGAGCTCTGTCACACTGATGCATCTGTTCTATTCTAATGAACAGCACCGTGACTGTAAAAACTGCTGTATAAGCTTTACTCACTTACAGTAGTACTGCAGTAACAGCAGTAGCAGTACTACAGTAATAACAGCGCAGTACTCTGCAGTAGTACTGCAGTAACAGTACTACTGCAGTACTACAGTAACAACAGAAGCAGTACTACAGTAGTACCGCAGTAACAGCAGTAGCAGTACTACAGTAATAACAGTACAGTACTCTGCAGTAGTACTGCAGTAACAGCAGAAGCAGTACTACAGTAGTACCGCAGTAACAGCAGTACTACAGTAATAACAGTATAGTACTCTACAGTAGTACTGCAGTAACAGCAGAAGCAGTACTACAATAGTACTGCAGTAGCAGCAGTAGCAGTACTACAGTAGTACTGCAGTAACAGCAGTAGCAGTACTACTGTAGTACTGCAGTAACAGCAGAAGCAGTACTACTGTAGTACTGCAGTAACAGTAGCATTACAATAGTACTGCAGTAGCAGCAGTAGCAGTACTACAGTAGTACTGCAGTAACAACAGTAGCAGTACTACAGTAGTACTACAGTAATAACAGTACAGTACTCTAGTACTGCAGTAACAGCATTAGCAGTACTACAGTAGTACTACAGTAATAACAGTATAACTCTGACCCACCTAAGCAGGAGTTGATGAAGCCGTACCAGGAGCAGGCCCCTGGTCCGTAGACCCAGGACCCGGACAAACTTGACCTGAAGCTCAGACTGGTCCCACAGAGACAGACCAGCAGGTCTGAGACGCTGATGTTGACTAGCAGGATGTTGACCCGGGTCCTCAGAGAACGGAACCTGCAGAACAGGACCAAGACCAGCAGGTTGGTCAGGGAACCCAGGACCAGGATGGAGCCCAGGACCACAGAGACCACCAGGAGGCCACCGGGAGGAAGAGGACCAAGATCAGAGATGGGGTCGGTGGTCTGATACTCAGAAGACATGTTGGGGTCAGCAGGTCATGGCTGAGTCCACAGGAGACCTTCAGAGACCAGACCAGAACCACGGCAAGACCTGCTCTTCTGGATCCACATGAGCAGAAATCTCCAAATTTAGGAAAAATATTTCATTAAAATGAGTCAAATATATTTAGAAAAAAAGGAAATTTATGAGGAAAAACAAATGTGAGATTTTAATAAATAAGCAAACTGAAGGAGTTTTTGATTTAAGAAAAAAAAACAGGAAAAAACGTGAAACTATAGAAGAGAAACGAAGGAAGAAGATCAACATGTGAGGGAGAGAGAGAGAGAGGGGGGGGGCGGAGCTCCACCAAGCACTGTAAAAAATGACCCACAGACTGGAGAAAGACATCTACACTGTAAAAAATGACCCACGGGCTGGAGAAAGACATCTACACTGTAAAAAATGACCCACAGACTGGAGAAAGACATCTACACTGTAAAAAATGACCCACGGGCTGGAGAAAGACATCTACACTGTAAAAAATGATCGAGGCTGGAGAAAAACATCTACACTGTAAAAAATGATCGAGGCTGGAGAAAAACATCTACACTGTAAAAAATGATCGAGGCTGGAGAAAAACATCTACACTGTAAAAAATGACCCACGGGCTGGAGAAAAACATCTACACTGTAAAAAATGACCCACAGGCTGGAGAAAAACATCTACACTGTAAAAAATGACCCACAGGCTGGAGACAAACATCTACACTGTAAAAAATGACCCACGGGCTGGAGAAAGACATCTACACTGTAAAAAATGACCCACAGGCTGGAGAAAGACATCTACACTGTAAAAAATGACCCACAGGCTGGAGACAAACGCCTACACTGTAAAAAATGACCCACAGGCTGGAGACAAACATCTACACTGTAAAAAATGACCCACAGGCTGGAGAAAAACATCTACACTGTAAAAAATGATCCATGGGCTGGAAAAAGACATCTACACTGTAAAAAATGATCGAGGCTGGAGAAAAACATCTACGCTGTAAAAAATGACCCACAGGCTGGAGAAAAACATCTACACTGTAAAAAATGATCGAGGCTGGAGAAAAACATCTACGCTGTAAAAAATGACCCACAAGCTGGAGAAAGACATCTACACTGTAAAAAATGACCCACAGGCTGGAGAAAGACATCTACGCTGTAAAAAAAAATGACCCACAGGGTGGAGAAAGACATCTACACTGTAAAAAATGATCCACGGGCTGGAGAAAAACATCTACACTGTAAAAAATGACCCACAGGTGGAGAAAGACATCTACACTGTAAAAAATGACCCACGGGCTGGACACAAACGCCTACGCTGTAAAAAATGATCCACGGGCTGGAGAAAAACATCTACACTGTAAAAAAATGACCCACAGGCTGGAGAAAAACATCTACCCTGTAAAAAATGATCCATGGGCTGGAGAAAAACATCTACACTGTAAAAAATGATCCACGGGCTGGAGAAAGACATCTACACTGTAAAAATTGACCCACAGGCTGGAGACAAACATCTGCACTGTAAAAAATGACCCACGGGCTGGAGAAAAACATCTACCCTGTAAAAAATGATCCATGGGCTGGAGAAAAACATCTACACTGTAAAAAATGACCCACGGGCTGGAGAAAGACATCTACACTGTAAAAAATGACCCACGGGCTGGAGAAAAACATCTACACTGTAAAAAATGACCCACGGGCTGGAGAAAGACATCTACACTGTAAAAAATGATCGAGGCTGGAGAAAAACATCTACACTGTAAAAAATGACCCACGGGCTGGAGACAAACATCTACACTGTAAAAAATGATCGAGGTTGGAGAAAAACATCTACACTGTAAAAAATGACCCACGGGCTGGAGACAAACATCTACACTGTAAAAAATGATCGAGACTGGAGAAAAACATCTACACTGTAAAAAATGACCCACAGGCTGGAGACAAACATCTACACTGTAAAAAATGATCGAGGCTGGAGAAAAACATCTACACTGTAAAAAATGACCCACAGGCTGGAGAAAAACATCTACACTGTAAAAAAGTAAAAAATGACCCACGGGCTGGAGACAAACATCTACACTGTAAAAAAATGACCCACAGGCTGGAGACAAACATCTACACTGTAAAAAAATGATCGAGGCTGGAGAAAAACATCTACACTGTAAAAAATGACCCACAGGCTGAAGAAAAACATCTACACTGTAAAAAATGACCCACAGGCTGGAGACAAACATCTACACTGTAAAAAATGACCCACAGGCTGGAGAAAGACATCTACACTGTAAAAAATGACCCACAGGCTGGAGACAAACATCTACACTGTAAAAAAATGATTGAGGCTGGAGAAAAACATCTACACTGTAAAAAATGACCCACGGGCTGGAGAAAAACATCTACACTGTAAAAAATGATCGAGGCTGGAGAAAAACATCTACGCTGTAAAAAATGATCAAGGCTGGAGAAAAACATCTACACTGTAAAAAATGACCCACAGGCTGGAGACAAACATCTACACTGTAAAAAATGACCCACAGGCTGGAGAAAGACATCTACACTGTAAAAAATGACCCACAGGCTGGAGACAAACATCTACACTGTAAAAAAATGATTGAGGCTGGAGAAAAACATCTACACTGTAAAAAATGACCCACGGGCTGGAGAAAAACATCTACACTGTAAAAAATGATCGAGGCTGGAGAAAAACATCTACGCTGTAAAAAATGATCAAGGCTGGAGAAAAACATCTACACTGTAAAAAATGATCGAGGCTGGAGAAAAACATCTACGCTGTAAAAAATGACCCACAGGCTGGAGAAAGACATCTACACTGTAAAAAATGACCCACAGGCTGGAGACAAACGCCTACACTGTAAAAAATGACCCACAGGCTGGAGACAAACATCTACACTGTAAAAAAATGACCCACACGCTGGAGAAAAACATCTACACTGTAAAAAATGACCCACAGGCTGGAGAAAGACATCTACACTGTAAAAAATGACCCACAGGCTGGAGACAAACATCTACACTGTAAAAAATGACCCACAGGCTGGAGAAAAATATCTACACTGTAAAAAATGATCCATGGGCTGGAAAAAGACATCTACACTGTAAAAAATGACCCACAGGCTGGAGACAAACATCTACACTGTAAAAAATGACCCACAGGCTGGAGAAAGACATCTACACTGTAAAAAATGACCCACAGGCTGGAGACAAACATCTACACTGTAAAAAAATGATTGAGGCTGGAGAAAAACATCTACACTGTAAAAAATGACCCACGGGCTGGAGAAAAACATCTACACTGTAAAAAATGATCGAGGCTGGAGAAAAACATCTACGCTGTAAAAAATGATCAAGGCTGGAGAAAAACATCTACACTGTAAAAAATGATCGAGGCTGGAGAAAAACATCTACGCTGTAAAAAATGACCCACAGGCTGGAGAAAGACATCTACACTGTAAAAAATGACCCACAGGCTGGAGACAAACGCCTACACTGTAAAAAATGACCCACAGGCTGGAGACAAACATCTACACTGTAAAAAAATGACCCACAGGCTGGAGAAAAACATCTACACTGTAAAAAATGACCCACAGGCTGGAGAAAGACATCTACACTGTAAAAAATGACCCACAGGCTGGAGACAAACATCTACACTGTAAAAAATGACCCACAGGCTGGAGAAAAACATCTACACTGTAAAAAATGATCCATGGGCTGGAAAAAGACATCTACACTGTAAAAAATGATCGAGGCTGGAGAAAAACATCTACGCTGTAAAAAATGACCCACAGGCTGGAGAAAGACATCTACACTGTAAAAAATGACCCACAGGCTGAAGAAAGACATCTACACTGTAAAAAATGACCCACAGGCTGGAGAAAGACATCTACGCTGTAAAAAAAATGACCCACAGGGTGGAGAAAGACATCTACACTGTAAAAAATGATCGAGGCTGGAGAAAAACATCTACGCTGTAAAAAATGACCCACAGGCTGGAGAAAGACATCTACACTGTAAAAAATGACCCACAGGCTGAAGAAAGACATCTACACTGTAAAAAATGACCCACAGGCTGGAGAAAGACATCTACGCTGTAAAAAAAATGACCCACAGGGTGGAGAAAGACATCTACACTGTAAAAAATGATCCACGGGCTGGAGAAAGACATCTACACTGTAAAAAATGACCCACGGGCTGGAGAAAGACATCTACACTGTAAAAAATGACCCACGGGCTGGACACAAACGCCTACGCTGTAAAAAATGATCCACGGGCTGGAGAAAAACATCTACACTGTAAAAAAATGACCCACAGGCTGGAGAAAAACATCTACACTGTAAAAATTGACCCACGGGCTGGAGACAAACATCTGCACTGTAAAAAATGACCCACGGGCTGGAGAAAAACATCTACACTATAAAAAATGACCCACGGGCTGGAGAAAAACATCTACACTGTAAAAAATGACCCACGGGCTGGAGAAAGACATCTACACTGTAAAAAATGACCCACGGGCTGGAGAAAAACATCTACACTGTAAAAAATGACCCACGGGCTGGAGAAAGACATCTACACGGAAAAAAATGACCCACGGGCTGGAGAAAGACATCTACACTGTAAAAAATGACCCACGGGCTGGACACAAACGCCTACACTGTAAAAAATGATCCACGGGCTGGAGAAAGACATCTACACTGTAAAAAATGACCCACAGGCTGGAGACAAACATCTACACTGTAAAAAATGACCCACAGGCTGGAGAAAGACATCTACACTGTAAAAAATGACCCACAGGCTGGAGACAAACATCTACACTGTAAAAAATGACCCACAGGCTGGAGAAAAACATCTACACTGTAAAAAATGATCCATGGGCTGGAAAAAGACATCTACACTGTAAAAAATGATCGAGGCTGGAGAAAAACATCTACGCTGTAAAAAATGACCCACAGGCTGGAGAAAAACATCTACACTGTAAAAAATGATCGAGGCTGGAGAAAAACATCTACGCTGTAAAAAATGACCCACAGGCTGGAGAAAGACATCTACACTGTAAAAAATGACCCACAGGCTGGAGAAAGACATCTACGCTGTAAAAAAAATGACCCACAGGGTGGAGAAAGACATCTACACTGTAAAAAATGATCCACGGGCTGGAGAAAAACATCTACACTGTAAAAAATGACCCACGGGCTGAAGAAAGACATCTACACTGTAAAAAATGACCCACGGGCTGGACACAAACGCCTACGCTGTAAAAAATGATCCACGGGCTGGAGAAAAACATCTACACTGTAAAAAAATGACCCACAGGCTGGAGAAAAACATCTACCCTGTAAAAAATGATCCATGGGCTGGAGAAAGACATCTACGCTGTAAAAAATGATCCACGGGCTGGAGAAAGACATCTACACTGTAAAAATTGACCCACAGGCTGGAGACAAACATCTGCACTGTAAAAAATGACCCACGGGCTGGAGAAAAACATCTACACTATAAAAAATGACCCACGGGCTGGAGAAAAACATCTACACTGTAAAAAATGACCCACGGGCTGGAGAAAGACATCTACACTGTAAAAAATGACCCACGGGCTGGAGAAAAACATCTACACTGTAAAAAATGACCCACGGGCTGGAGAAAAACATCTACACTATAAAAAATGACCCACGGGCTGGAGAAAGACATCTACACTGTACAAATTGACCCACGGGCTGGAGAAAGACATCTGCACTGTAAAAAATGACCCACGGGCTGGAGAAAAACATCTACACTATAAAAAATGACCCACGGGCTGGAGAAAAACATCTACACTGTAAAAAATGACCCACGGGCTGGAGAAAGACATCTACACTGTAAAAAATGACCCACGGGCTGGAGAAAAACATCTACACTGTAAAAAATGACCCACGGGCTGGAGAAAGACATCTACACTGTAAAAAATGACCCACGGGCTGGAGAAAGACATCTACACTGTAAAAAATGACCCACGGGCTGGAGAAAAACATCTACACTGTAAAAAATGACCCACGGGCTGGAGAAAGACATCTACACTGTAAAAAATGACCCACGGGCTGGAGAAAGACATCTACACTGTAAAAAATGACCCACGGGCTGGAGACAAACATCTACACTGTAAAAAATGACCCATGGGCTGGAGAAAGACATCTACACTGTAAAAAATGACCCACGGGCTGGAGACAAACATCTACTTTGTAAAAAGTGACCTACAGGCTGGAGAAAAACATCTACGCTGTAAAAAATGATCGCGGCTGGAGAAAGACCTCTACACTGTAAAAAATGATCGAGGCTGGAGAAAGACGTCTACACTGTAAAAAATGATCCATGGGCTGGAGACAAACGCCTACACTGTAAAAAATGATCCACGGGCTGGAGAAAGACGTCTACACTGTAAAAAATGATCCACGGGCTGGAGACAAACGCCTACACTGTAAAAAATGATCCACGGGCTGGAGAAAGACATCTACACTGTAAAAAATGACCCACGGGCTGGAGACAAACATCTACACTGTAAAAAATGACCCACGGGCTGGAGAAAGACATCTACACTGTAAAAAATGACCCACGGGCTGGAGACAAACATCTACACTGTCAAAAATGACCCACAGGCTGGAGAAAAACATCTACGCTGTAAAAAATGATCGAGGCTGGAGAAAGACCTCTACACTGTAAAAAATGATCGCGGCTGGAGAAAGTCATCTACGCTGTAAAAAATGATCCACGGGCTGCAGAAAGACCAATGCTGTGAGCTGGATTGGATCATATCTGCATGATCGAACACAATCTGTATCAGTTAACAACTGCAGATCTGATTCTCTTAGGCTAACTTCTGGACTCCAGAAGTTAGCCTAAGAGAAGAAGTCCCCTGAGGGACTGAGGGACTCTGAGGGACTCCAGAATCTGGAGTCCCTCAGGGATCAATATTAGGATCAATATTAGGCCCCCTTTTATTTAGTCTTTATATTAATGATTTGCCCACTGTTTGTTCTGAAGCTGAATGCTTAATGTATGCAGACGACACGGTTTTTTTTGTTCATGGTCGCTCCAAAGACACTGTTGCTGCTAAACTTAGTAAAACAATGTCCTGTGTCACAACTTGGTTGCAGGAGTGCTGTCTACAGTTAAATGTTTCTAAAACTGTAGGCATGTATTTCACTAAAATAAATAGAGTGTCACCTGACCCTGACATACATGTTAATGGAGGAAAAATACAAATTGTTAGCCAATATAAATATCTTGGGTTAATAATAGATTCACAGCTTTCTTGAAAATCTTGCAAATTTTCATGCAATTCGAAATGAAATGTCAACTGAAGCCGCAAAAATATACTCGCATTCAATGATTCTGAGTCACTTCAACTATTGTCTAACTAGCTGGTCCCAGGCGGGTTTGAGTGCAAAAAAACCATTGGAAGTTTTGTACAAACAAGCAGTTAAAGTTATGGATAAAAAACCTAGGCATTATCATCATTGTGCAATTTTAAAAAAATACAGTCTTTTAAATTGGGATAGTCTTCATACATTTGCAAATTTAAATTTGATTTATAAAGTACTGCATGATTTGGCTCCAGATCCTCTGGCAGAGTTCATCAGCCAAAGAAACAGCTCTGATCGTGTCACTCGAGGCTCTGTCAGAGGTGACGGTTTCATTCCTCTGAGCAGGAGCACTTTCAGTAAGTCGGCCTGGTCAGTGAGGGGCGCTAGTGAGTGGAACTCAGTACCTGAGGAGGTTAAACTGCTCACAACATTCAAGGCCTTCACAAAAACATTGAAAATGTGGCTTATAAACACCTACAGCTGCCAACACTAAAAGATAAGTCTGCTGTGATGTTTGATGTTGTGTTTCAATGTACGGTTTGTTATGTATATGTTATTCGTTACATTAGTGCCCTCTTAAATGTCTAACCATGTTTTTTTCTTGTAGATGCATTTTACTGCTTTTTTACATCTTGGCCAGGGGACTACAGATGAAAACTAGCCTTTTGGCTAATTCTGGCTTTTTTAACCATGTGTAATCATGTGTTTTATGAAATTGCATTGTCTCTTTTCAAATAAACTAAACTAAACTAAAACCTCTACACTGTAAAAAATGATCGAGGCTGGAGACCATGGGCTGGAGAAAGATATCTATGCTGTAAAAAATGATCCATGGGCTGAAAAAAATAAAATGTATTAAAATTAGTTTTTCAAACAACGCTGCCATGACACTTTCATTGATTATTATGACTTTTCCTGTCTTGTCATTTTACTGCGCAGTACAACAGTGGTCAGCACTGTTGCCTCACAGCCAAAAGGTTCCTGGTTTGGATCCTGAGGTAAGAACACTCGTGTGGAGCCTCCATGTTCTCTATTGGGCTGCCTCTGGCTCCTCAGGTTTCCTCCCACAGTCATGTGGGGTTCATGGGCGTGTCTCAGTCTGTGGTGGGAACCAGCGGAGCCGAAGGCCGGTGTGGTTCCCAGCGGGGACCTCTGTGGTCTCTGACATCAGAACCAGTGCTACACAAGTCCAGGTCTTCAGATTAATGCTCAGGTTCAGGCTACTTTATTTGTACCGTAGGTAGATTTGTGCTCGTTAGCTCTGTTGACCTCAGTGTCAGCTGTTTGATGCTCGTTAACTTCACATGTTTATTTTTGACTCTCTGCCGCCCCCAGGAGCCATCTGAGACCACAGCTGTTGCCTTCGTCGTCGCTGCTGCCGCCGGGCTTGGCGTGGCCTCACACTGATGGAGGACAAACATCCATCAGACGAGAGGAGTGAAACTGATCAAAGAGTTCTGCAGCAGCTCTGGTTCCTGAACCATTCTAGCTCCTTTAGGTTCTCCCCTGATGACCTCCTAGAGCAGCTGTTCATCTCAGTGGAAATGAGAGCAGAACCTGAAGGCAGTCGTTCCTGAGCTGGACCCTGTGAGTCCGCCGTCTGGTCATGTGACCCGTCTCCATCTGGACCCTGCAGATGTCTCTGTCTGACCGTGAGGACATCAGACATCTGTCTCCACGGAGACGCCATGGGGACACAGCTGAGGTTCTGAGTAGAAGTGAAGATCTTCAGTTTCAGATTGGAGACCGTAGCGCTGGGACTGTGCGGGAAACACAGATGCAGCACAGAAAAGGACGAAATTCACAGTTTAAAAACTGGTCACAAATTCACAGGAAAAACTAACGTACAATTAAAACGGACGTACTGTTGGAAAACCAGGAAGTTCCTGATCAAAAATACAAATGTCGGCTGCAGCTTTTATTCTTGTAAATTTGTGACTTTTTTTCTGGGAAACTTTTTTCTCTGTTGTGACTTTTTCTCATAAATGTGGAAGTTTGCTTTAAATTTGTGACCAAAATATTATAAATCTGCTACTTAAAGAAAGCACTTTAAAACAGAATTCAATAAGCAGCAAATACAAGCAGCTGAGAAACAGAAAAGCTTTATTTAAATAAGTGGACTTACAAAGACAAAAACATCTGTCACTTTTCTGGCACCACAACGCTTTGATTTTGAAAGTCTTCCTGATTCATTTCAGGCCAGACTGTGACATCAGAGGGTTTAACTTTATTAATAAAATAACTTCAGCAGTCTTCAGTTGCTCGTCTCTGATCCATGCTTTTATCCACACGCGTGTGCAGACGTCACAAAAACCACCAGTGAGTTTTCAAGTTTCTGTTAAAGATCCACCGTCATCGCTCCTCGTTAAACCGTCTCATCGGGGGATCTGTCCGTCTGATTCAGGACTGAACAAGTTCCACTTTAAATGAAGGTGGCGCTTCTACGATTTCCCCGGACAGGAAGAGCTCCTGGAACACAGGAAACAAGGGTTAGACCTTCACAATAAGAGCTGTGGACAAAAAAGCTGCACTTACTGTAAAGCAAGGCCCTTCAAGATAAAAGCTTTGTTCAGCTTTGTTTTACTGGACATTTGATCTTTTCCTCCTGAAATCTGTGTTTTCCTTCTGGTTTTTGGGACTACACTGGTCCTGATGCAGCCGTCCAGTGGCTTCACTTCAGCCAATTTGTTTTCATCAGTCAAATATTTATTGATGTGTTTATCATCATAGCTTATGGGTTTGACTTAAATGGTAGGGAGAATTATGATGCGTTTTTAACATCGGAGCCTGTGAACCGCATCAACTCAATCTCAGGGTAAAGAGAGGCACTCATGTTCTGGAATTTCCCCACTGTGGGACTAATAAAGACAAGCTTGATAAACATCATGACGATCTAAGTCCGTTGCTGGCGAGTACGGACCACAGATGTGATCCGATTGGCTGCAGTGAACCCTGGATCACCAATGTTTAACAGGCTAGACTTTGTTTTACAGAAATCGGCCACACAGATGTGCTGCTTGAGAACGTCTTCATGTGGGTTCCACATGTTCCGTAGAAGTGAGAGATGAGTTCTGAATGAAGGAAAACTATTCTGACTCCCTGTTTCTTTAAATGTGGACGACGGCCAACGTTTCGCTGTGGGTGGAATTTACCGCCACGCTCAAATTCTGACACTGAAACTTAAACTGGAAGAACTCCTATGTAATATAAACTAAAATTCTAAATATCGTTTCATCTTAGGGGACTTTAATATTGATATTTTAAAAGACAATTATGCAATAGAAGAACTCAAATTTTCTCAACTCTTCATCTTTCCCACATTAATAAATAATAAAACAATAATTGATAATATTTCTACTAATGCTCATAATGTGAATATTGACTCAGCTGTGTAACGTCACACATTACACATCATTTTCTCGTTGCTTAAAGTCTTTTGAATCATTCTGTAACATAAATGCAGCAGTCAAGATTTGGAATGAAAACTCGGCTGAAATGAAGGGAAATGATACAGTCCAAGACTTGGCTTAACGGTAAAAATCCTGACATGGCCGACAGCATTTTTATCGATGAATTAAAGTTTCTATTCCCAACAAAATCATGAAAAACAGAATTTCAGATTCAAAACCTTGGTTGACTCGTGTCATTTTACAATCCATCAGAAAAGAAAATGTAAACACTTTATTAACAATCCTAATGAAATAAATACAGAAGAATATAAGATAAAAATAAACACATCTAATACATCAGAGCAAACAACAGTATTACACTGAGCTCATAAAAATGTCTCATGGAGACCAAAAGAAATCTTGGAAAGTTCTGAATGAAGTCCTCAGACGAGGTCAGAAAGCCACTCGACTTCCTGGGACTCAAGCTAAACCTTTCAATGCAGACCTTGCAAACAATTTTATTACTCATTTTACAACGATAAGATAAGATAAGATAAAATAAGCCTTTATTAATCCAATTCAATTCAGCTTTATTTATAATGCGCCACATCACAACAAAAGCCGTCTCGTGGCGCCACAGTGCAGAAAAAAACCACACAGTCACAGAAAGACCCAGCAATCAGACGATCCCCTATGAGCAAGCACTAAGCGACAGTGGAGAGGAAAAACTCCCATTTGGAAGGAAGAAACCTCTAGCAGAACCAGGCTCAGGGAGAGGCAGTCGTCTGCTGTGACTGGCTGGGGATGAGGGGATAGGGAGGATGGAAAGGACAGACATAAAGAACATAGCAGTAAGATGCCAAGTACAATATTGGAGGTCAACCAGCAGTATGGATCAGATTACAATAGAACAAGAGTGGGGTTAAAAGACACAAAATACCCTCCTTAAACAAAAGCTATATTAAAAAGGAAGGATTTTACCCTGTTCTTAAAGACAGAGACCGAGTCTGACTCCCGGACCCAGAGTGGTAACTGGTTCCAGAGAGAAGGAGCTTGGTAGCAGAAGGCTCTGCCTCCCACCGTACTTTTGGAGAGTCTGGGCACCACAAGTAAGCCAGCATTTTGGGAGCGTAATGCTCTGTTAGGATGGTAAGGTAATATCAGATCTTTTATATATTGGGGTGGGCAGATTGTTAAGAGCTTTGAAAGTAAGAAGAAGGATTTTAAACTTGATTCTGAATTCAATGGGAAGCCAATGGAGGGAGGACAGAACTGGGAAAATATGATCTCTTTTCCTAGAACCAGTTAAAACTCTAGCAGCAGCATTTTGAATCAATTGGAGACTTTTTAAAGATACTCTAGGACAACCAGATAATAGCAAATTACAATAATCTAATCGTGAACTGACAACGGTGTGAATCAGTTTCTCAGCATCACCCAGAGACAAGATTTTTTTTTTTGTTTGTTTTTTTTTTTTTTGTTACTTATTTGTACCCGTAGGTAGATTTGGTTTGCAGTCTGGTGACAAGCCACCAGCTGCTGGTCACTGCGTGCGCGAGCGCCCTAAACCTACATGTTTTTTTTTTGGTGCGCGGGAGGAAACCGGAGAAATCCCGGAGTAAACCCATGCAACACGGGGAGAACATGCAAACTCCACACAGCTCACTGTTGGTCGGGGGCTGGGATCGAACCCACGATCTCATGATCCCCGCGATCCCCCGGCCGAGGGTAAAACTGTGCTGCCACAGTGCTAAACCACTGCGCCACCGTGGTTTAGCCAATATTGCCAAGATGCTCCTGATCTTGGCAATATTGCGCAGATGATATAAGGCGGTCTTAGAAACAGTTTTAATATGTGAATTAAAGGACAAATCCTGGTCAAAAATCACTCCAAGGTTCCTCACACAACTGTTCAGAGTGAGAGTGGCAGCATCTAAATTAAGGGCATCATCTGAAAAGGAATTTCTAAGATGTTTTGGGCCAACAACAATGACTTCAGTCTTATCAGAGTTCAATAGTAAAAAATTACAAGTCATCCAAGCTTTGATGTCCTTAAGACAGGCATCTAGCTTGGCCAACTGATCACAATCATCGGGCTTCATTGACAGGTATAGTTGTGTGTCATCAGCGTAACAATGAAAATGTATACAGTGCTTTCTGATGATATTGCCCAGCAGGAGCATATATAGACTAAAAAGAGTAGGGCCCAACACAGATCCCTGTGGAACTCTGTGAGTGAGCTTAGAGCTGGAAGAAAATCCATCATTGACATGGACAAACTGAAATCTATCAGACAAATAAGATCTAAACCACTGCAACGGAGTTCCACTGAGTCCAACAAAGTGTTCCAATCTATCAAGTAGAATGGCGTGATCGATAGTGTCAAAGGCTGCACTGAGATCTAAAAGAACAAGAACAGAGACAAGTCCATTATCAGCTGCAGTCAGGAGGTCATTAGAGACCTTCACTAAGGCAGTTTCAGTTCTGTGATGAGCTCTGAACCCAGATTGAAACACCTCAAACAAACCAACTCCCTGCAAATGTTCAGATAATTGCACAGCAACAACTCTTTCCAGGATTTTTGAAATGAAAGGCAAATTAGAGATTGGTCGATAATTGGCCAAAACTCCAGGATCGAGCGTCAGTTTTTTAAGTAAAGGTTTAATTACAGCAGTTTTAAAAGCCAGTGGAACATGACCCAGAGTTAAAGAAGAATTAATGATAAGAAGAATACGGCTACCAATAATTGGGAAAATAATTTTAAATAACCTGGAAGGAATAGGGTCCAGAAGGCAAGATGAAGGCTTAGAAGAGGAAACTACCCTATCCAACTCCAAGAGGTCGACTGGAGTAAGCCTATCCAAGCAGATATCAATTGAGGGAGCTGCAGTAGTTAATGTACTAGAGTTTACGATAGGAAGAATCTGACTGTTTTCATCTCTAATAGATAAAATTTTAAGATTAAAATAGTTCAGAAAGTCCTGACTAGAAAGCTCAGGGGGGATGCAAGGATTGACCGAGTCATGGCTCTTTGTAAGCCTGGCAACAGTGTTGAAGAGAAACCTGGGGTTATTCTTGTTTGCTTCTATTAATGCAGAATAATAGCTTGATCTAGCTTTTCTAAGAGATTTTTTATAGATTAAGAGATGATTTCTTCACGCCAAGTAGAATTCATCTGAATTAGATGAACGCCATTTTCTTTCCAATTGACAAGCCTTCTGTTTCAAGCCACGAGTTTCTGAGTTAAACCAAGGAGTAAGAAATCTCTGGTTAGACTTTTTCTTTTTTAAAGGGGCTACCAAATCTAGAGTCCGATGCAGAGAGGCAGTAACACCATCAACCATGCTATCAATCATGAATGGAGCAGACTCTCCATCACTTATTTCAGGTGTTTCTGTTGTGTTGACCCATGGCATAGAGGAGACATCTATCCATCTACCACTTTTCCGGAGGTCTGGGTCGCGGAGGCAGCAGTTCAAGCAGAGAAGCCCAGACTTCCCTCTCCCCAGCCACCTGCTCCAGCTCTTCAGAGGGGATACCAAGGCGTTCCCAGACCAGCTGGGAGACAGTCTCTCCACCGAGTCCTGGGTCTGCCCCGGGGTCTCCTCCCAGTGGGACGTGCCCGAAACACCTCAAGTGGGAGGCGTCCAGGAGGCATCCTAATCAGATGCCCATACCACCTCAACTGACTCCTTTCAGCGTAGAGGAGCAGCGGTTCTACTCTGAGCCTCTCCCAGATGACTGAGCTTCTCACCCTATCTCTGAGGGTGAGTCCAGCAATCCTACGGAGAAAGCTCATTTCAGCCGCTTGTATCCGCGATCTCGTTCTTTCGGTCATTACCCAAAGCTCGTGACCATAGGTGAGAGTAGGAACGTAGATTGACTGGTAAATCGACAGCTTTTCCTTAGAACTAAGCTCCCTCTTCACCACAACAGACCGGTACAACGTCCGCATCACTGCAGATGCTGCTCCAATCTGTCTGTCGATCTCTCGCTCCATTTTCCCCTCACTCGTGAATAAGAACCCAAGATACTTAAACTCCTCCACTTGGGGCAGGAGCCTGTCCCCAACCCGGAGAGGACAATCCACCTTTTTCCGGCTGAGGACCATGGACTCGGACTTGGAGGTGCTGATTCTCATCCCAGCCGCTTCACACTCAGCGGCAAACCGTCCCAGCAAGAGCTGTAGGTCATTGCTGGATGAAGCCAACAGGACAACATCATCTGCAAACAACAGAGATGAGATCCTGTGGTCACCAAGCATGACACCCTCCATTCTCTGGCTGTGCCTAGAAATCCTGTCCATAAAAATTATGAACAGGATCGGTGACAAAGGGCAGCCCTGGCGGAGTCCAGCTCTCACTGGGAATGACTCCGACCGAGTGTTGGCAATACGAACCAAACTCTCACAACGGTCGTACAGAGACCGAATAGCTCGTAACAACAAGCCCGATACCCCATACTCCCGAAGCACCCCCCACAAAAATCCACGAGGGACGCGGTCAAATGCCTTCTCCAAGTCCACAAAACACATGTAAACTGGCTGGGAAAACTCCCATGAACCCTCAAGAATTCTCGAGAGGGTAAAGAGCTGGTCCGATGTGCCATGGCCAGGACGAAAACCACATTGCTCCTCCTGAATCCGAGGTTTGACCAACGGCCGGACTCTCCTCTCCAGTACCTTGGCATAGACCTTCCCAGGGAGGCTGAGGAGTGTGATCCCTCTAAAGTTGGAGCACACCCTCCGGTCCCCTTTTTTGAAGACAGGAACTACCACCCCTGTTTGCCATGCCAAAGGCACTGCCCCCGACCTCCACGCAATGTTGCAGAGGCGTGTCAACTATGACAACCCAACAACATCCAGGGCCTTGAGGTACTCAGGGCGAATCTCGTCCACCCCCGGGGCCCGGCCACAAAGGAGATTTTTAACCACCTTGGCGACCTCAGCCCCTGTGATAGGCGAGTCATCCCCCTCGTCCCCAAACCCTGCTTCCTCTGTGGAAGGCGTATCAGTGGGATTGAGGAGATCCTCGAAGTATTCCTTCCACCGCCCGACGATATCCCCAGTCGAAGTCAACAGTGTCCCATCCGCACCATACACAGTGCGGACAGGGAGCTGCTTTCCCCTCCTGACTCTCATGATAAATTGTATATCAAGGATTCAGTGTACCCCGCCCGGTATGGGGTTACCGGGGCCCCACCCTGGAGCCAGGCCTGGGGGGGGGGGGCTCCAAGGCTAGCGTCTGGTGGCCGGGTTTCCACCCGTGGGACCCGGCCAGGCTCAGCCCGAAGGAGTTACATGGGTCCGCCCTCCAGTGGGCTCACCACCTGCAGGAGGGATCATGGGGGTCCGGTGCTATGTGGATTAGGTGGTGGTCAAAGGCGGAGACCTTGGTGGACTGATAGAGGAGACAATCTGCAAAAATTTAGCAACAACGTCATCAGAAAGACATCTGCTGTAGTCGTATTTTTCTTTAGGAAATAAGTGATCAGAGATAATGAAATCAAAAATTAACAGACAATGGTCAGACAGTACAGGATTATGATTAGTTATGATTATGATTATTATTAGTCCCACAATGGAGAAATTCCAGGATTGCAACAGCACAGGGATAGCAACACTCAGAGCAATAATTAAGAAGATACGGAAAATATAAATAACAGCAGTGGATATACATACACTACCGTTCAAAAGTTTCAAAAAAATTTCCTTATTTTTGAAAGAAAAGCACTTTTTTCAATGAAGATAACTTTAAACTAATCAGAAATACACTCTATACATTGCTAATGTGGTAAATGACTATTCTAGCTGCAAATGTCTGGTTTTTGGTGCAATATCTCCATAGGTGTATAGAGGCCCATTTCCAGCAACTATCACTCCAGTGTTCTAATGGTACAATGTGTTTGCTCATTGTGTCAGAAGGCTAATGGATGATTAGAAAACCCTTGTGCAATCATGTTAGGTCTGCAATGCTGTAATTGCTGCAAATGGAGGATTCTTTGACGAAAGCAAAGTTTGAAGGAAAAAATTATTTCAAATACAAATCATTATTTCTAACCCTGTCAATGTCTTGACTATATTTTCTATTCATTTTACAACTCATGGTGGTAAATAAGTGTGGCTTTTCATGGAAAACACAAAATAATTGTCTGGGTGACCCCAAACTTTTGAACGGTAGTGTACATACACATAAATATATATACACAGTATGGAGCATTGTAGCAAGATGGAATAAACAGCATAACTGTCTACTTAGTTATCCTCCATAGTATGAATATATACCCATACATATTGTCACCCTCCGTAGCGACTGATATTGTCCTAGTTGTATACTGGAGGGGACCATTTGTGTAAGTCTGTTGCGTCTTTTGCATTCAATACTATTAGGTCGTCACGTTTTTTTGGTATCTCTGTGAGCAGCCCTGCTTAGGTTATACAGTCTGACAGCCGTAGGTAGGAAGGACCTGCAAAATGTCTTTGTTGCGCACCTAGGATGATGTAGTCTGCTGCTAAATGAGCTCCTCAGTGCGTTCAATATGTCCTGCATAGGGTGGGACTCGGACTCCAGCAGAGATGACAGTTTAGCCACCATCCTTCTCTCTCCTATCTCCTCCACTGGGTCAAGGCGCTGCCCCAGGACAGAGCTAGCTTTCTTGATCATTTTATTCAGTCTCTTCCTGTCGGCTGCTGTGATGCCACTGTCCCAGAAGATCACTCCAAAAGTGATGGCTGATGCCACCACCGAATCGTAGAATGTCTTCAGCAGCGCCCCTTGTACACCAAAAGACCTGAGTCTCCTCAGTAGGAACAGCCTGCGCTGTCCCTTCTTGTAGAGTGCATCGGTATTGTGTGACCAGTCTAGTTTATTGTTCAGATGAACACCCAGGTACTTGTAGGATGTCACCATCTCAATGTCTGTTCCCTGTATATTTACTGGTGCTGTGAGGGGTTGTCCTTGCCTGCAGCAGTCCACCACCAGCTCCTTAGTTTTCCTTGCGTTGATCTGGAGGCAGTTCCGATGGCACCAGTCCACCAAGTCCTGGATAAGTCCTCTGTACTCAGCTTCATCTCCGTTGGAGATGAGGCCAACGATCTCAGAGTCGTCGGAGAACTTTTGTAGATGGCAGTGTGTTGTGTTGTGTGAGAAGTCCGCAGTATAGAGGGTGAACAGGAAGGGAGGCAAAACCGTTCCCTGGGGGGCAAGACAACAGGCCGGACTCTTTCTGTAAATATTTAAAACCTACAGGTATTTCATTTATTCATTATCTTAAGATAAGATAAGATAAGATAAGCCTTTATTAGTCCCACAACGGGGAAATTCCAGGATTGCAACAGCACAGGGATAGCAACACTCAGAGCAACAATCAGAAGGCAAGAAAAAAAACAAGCAAGCAAGAGCAGCTAATATACATATGTACATATTACTATAAAATATATATATACACACACACACACACAGACACACAGTGCAGAGCATTGTTGCTAGGTGGGATGAAACAGCATAACCGTCTATTTAGTTATCCTACATGGTATGATTATGTGCCCATACATATTCTCACCCTCCATAGCGACCGATATGTTCCTAGTTGTATGCCGGAGAGGACCATTGTGTAAGTCTATTGCATCTTTTGCATTCAAAAAAAAAACTATTAGTTTGTTACGTTTTTTTGCTATCTCTAAAGGAAATTATGAAAAATGTATTTTTTCTAAAGCCAACTGACTAACCTGAAGTACTTAAAATTATTGAAAAAATGAAAATTTCCCATACTGCTGGAGTTGATGGAATTTGTAATAAAATTATAAAAGCCATTGCAAATGATATTGTTGATCCTCTTGTTTATTTAATCAATTTTTCAATCTTTTATGGAATGGTTCGGAATAGGTTAAAAATTGCTAAAATTGTTAGCAATTGCTAAAATTGACAGCTGTAAAGCTGTCGATTTACCAGTCAATCTACATTCCTACCCTCACCGATGGTCATAAGCTTTGGGTAATGACCAAAATAACGAGATCGTGGATAGAAGCGGCTGAAATGAGCTTTCTCTGTAGGATTGCTGGACTCACCCTCAGAGATAGGGTGAGGAGCTCAGTCATCCAGGAGAGGCTCAGAGTAGAACCGCTGCTCATCCACACTGAAAGGAGTCAGTTGAGGTGGTATGGGTATCTGATCAGGATGCCTCCTGGACGCCTCCCACTTGAGGTGTTTTGGCCATGTCCCTCTGGAAGGAAACGCCAGAGCAGACCCAGGACTCACTGGAGAGACTATGTCTCCCAGCTGGTCTGGGAACGCCTTGGTATCCTCTCTGAAGAGCTGGAGCAGGTGGCTGGGCAGAGGGAACTCTGGGCTTCTTTGCTTGAACTGCTGCCTCTGTGACCCGGACCTCCGGAAAAGCAGTAGAAGATGGATGGATGGATGGATGAAATGTAGAATTAATTAAAGTGGATATGTGGCTTAAATGCAATAAATTATCTCTAAATATAAATAAAACTAATTACATGTTGTGTAGTAGCATGATCAACTGGATTTGAATCTATAAATTTATTCTTTGCCGAGGAGAAATTGTTTCATCCCAAAGTCTGGTCATAAACCCCTCCCCTTCACCCAAAACTGGAGCTGCGAAACCCTGTGCTATCGGCCATAAAGTGGATAAGTTAATCCCTGCTCAAGACCTGGAGTCATTCCCCCTCAAATCCATTTGCCAAAAGAATGCCAAAGTGATAGGTTTATGGCCTGATGTTCCACAGACTCTTGACCAGGAAGATTCCTCATTGAAACTCAAAAGTCCAACATTATCCTCCGATGGATAACACAGGAACATTTTCCCATGAGGACTGAGTGTTTTCTCTCTGATGCTAAACTATGAATTGTGAACAATGAAATAACTTCTCCTTCTCCACAGACAACATCCTCTATTGAAGATGTGGCGGGACCCTGTGATGGATAATTATGGTTTCAAATGCTTTTACTGATGTGATTTGATATGTTTCTTTATTTTCAGGGAGAATTAATTTTGCATGCCTACTATAAAGAAATTATTACATTTACAATGTAGAAACATGGTTTGTTCCTTTATTGTTAAATGCTAAGTGCTATGAAGATTTTGTTTGATTTTACCAAGCTTAAATCAACTTTGTTCTGACCACAACACATCGGAAGAAACGGATTTGTGGTTTCTTTCTTTTTTTTTTTTTTTATTTATCAAGTTTGATTTTCTGATCGGACTCTGAACGATACAAATACCTGGAATTTGACGACCTGGCCAAATTCCTTTTTCTGTGCATGAAAAGACATTGCCCAATGTGCTGAGCATCCAGCTTCTACGGTTGTGACCCCAAGGAGTAGGCCCATACTGTGCTGAGGCAGAACCTGCCTGCTCATTTCTCTTAATAGCATCCACGAACATCGATCCTGGACCAAGGTTGGCACACAGGAGGTCTGCTACCGACAGGAAACACAATCTAACTCTGCTGTGCTGAAGGTCTGTTGTCCAAATTAATTAAATTCTTCAGAATATTCTTGGTATAAGTTCTATCAACCTAACATCTTTGAACTCCTTTCAGAACTTCAAATACATTTATCTTTTCCTTAGCCTTTTTTTTCCCAGAGTAACACAAATTTTCCTTTCTACTAAACAGTTTAATCATCATTCATAAAACTGTGTCCAATTTTCCTAATCATTCTGCTTTAAAACTATTCTATGGTTTTCATTTTCCAATACAGTGACAATTTAAGCTATGTTTTCCCTTGGTTCCACAAATGTTTGATAATACACTTTAAGCTCAGTAACTTGTTAACAGTCTAATATGCTCATGATATATGCTGAATTCACTGTCTTAAAATCATCTGAATGTGGTCATCCATCCAGAAATTTCTTATTAAACTATTAAAAAGACATATGGGAGTTATTGTTTGATTTCATGTCCATCTTCTTGATTAAAAGCAGACAAGAACTCACAGGTTTTGAGACTGATTGATTATTAGTACAAATACAGAATTATTAATAAAATTGTCCATTCTTTTGGACTGGTGCCCCACACGCTTATGTGTGTTGGTAATGAAAAGAGATCTTCATTTCTACTCACATGCATATTTACATTAATACTTGTACCAACAATAAACTACACCAATTGTTTCACCCTGTAAGAAAGAAAAATATTTCTAACTTTTCTGGTATTTTTGTAAATGGCTTGGAATTTAAAAGAGAAGAAGAAAAAAACATCTCTATTGTCATTCAGTCCGTACAGCCAATGATGTACAGTAGAATGAAGTTATGTTTCTCCTACCTACAATGTTAATCACATCTAGAATCAGAGGGGTCGCTGTCATGCAAAGGCACCACCACAAAAAACTTCTCCTTCTCACACTCCATTACACTGAGCACCAAACTAGAAGGCGGGAAGTACCATTTTTATATGGTCTTTGGTATGATCTGGCCGGGACTTGAACCCCCAACCTCCTGGCTGTGGGGTGGATGCTGTATCGACTAGGCCACCACTCTGGTAAAGAGTGTCTTCTTCTAACTTTCTGGGGGTATTTATAGATGAACATTTGAATTTCAAGAAACAATTGAGGAACTAATAAATAAGTTGTCTAAACACGTTGGTTTATTTTTTAAGTTACAACATTTCCTTCCTTTAAAGGCACTTTTAATCTTACATCAGTCATTAATTGAGCCTCACTTGAATTACAGCAATATAATATGGTGCAATACTTTTCCTTGTTTTTTGCTAAAATTGACAACATTGTGGGGGCACGGTATGGGATTCTCCACCCAGAGAGGGCAGGGGGGAAGGGGGAACAATGGACTGAAGGAGGAGGTGTCACCGGGGGGGATCAGACGGGACGGTTGGGTCTATGCGCGCCCTGGGGAGAGTGCGAGCTGCCGCCGCTGAGGGTAGAAGGGTGTAAGAGCGGCCCCGGCGTAATGTCACGTTAATGTGCCACACATTCCTTGGTTCAAACAATGTGTATGGTGGGAAGTTCCGGGTCTCGATGCATGGAAATAAAGACATGAAAGTGTAATGCACAGAGACGTGGGAGCGCTGTTTGCTGTACTTCATGTTGGAGAAAGAATAAAGTTTCTGTGTGGTCCAGCTCGTTGCCTCGCCTGCCTCTTTTCTCCACAACACTGCAAAAAAAACTGTACGTGCCATATCTTGGTCTAGGGCAAATTCACCCACAAATCCTCTTTTTCACAGATACAGATTACTAAGACTTAGACTGTCATGTTCTTCGTCACGCTTGTACAATATATAAAGTTGTTAGTAAACTTAATGACAGATTATGTGATCTCATAGCACTATATTGTTCTTTGCATACATATGAGACGAGGAACAAACATCTTATTATGGGTAAAAATTCAAACGTGTATGCACAGGTTTTAGCATTGCTGACACAGGTCCTCAAATATGGAATCACATTAATGACACTATAAAAATGTCACCTTCTCTATCCATTTTCAAAAGGAGAATAAAAACAGCATTTGTTATCAAAATATGTGATAGTTTGAATTTTGAGTCTTGGCTGAATTTTTGGAATCTATAAACTGTATTAAAATTGCATCATATTAATTTTTTGTCACGTATATATCTGTCCAATATTTGATTTTTTCTTTCTTCTAATTTCATGACTGGTGGAAGAAATATTTAGATTCAGTGTTAACTTTACTTTGAATTTACCTTACTTACTGAATTTAATTTACTTTGAATACTGGAGTGGTGGCTCAGCTGGTAGAGCATCCGCCCCACACCCGGGAGGCAGGGGTTCAAATCCCAGCCGGGTCATGCCGAAGAGCATATAAAAGTGGAACTTCCTGCCATCCAGCTTGGTGCTCAGCAATAATGGAATGGAGGAGGGAAATTTGTGGTGGCGCCTTGCATGGCAGCAGCCCTGTGATTCTGCACTTGGAGTGTGTGTGATTAACACAGTAGATAGGAGAAACACAATCTCCTTCTACTGTACATGATTGGTTGTACAGTTGAATGACAATAAAGGGTGATTTGATTTAATGTTTTAAATTTGTTATCTATCAATGGCTCTTTTAAATTTGTCTGTTCTGGCTGGGGTGGTAGTCTACGGTAGTCTAGGGGTTTCTTTTCCTCCCCTGCACTAAAGTGTTTTCTATTGTTGTAATTTCTGTATATTGTTTTAAATCTGTGCAAATAAATGAAATGGCCTTCAAAATAAAAGCCCTGTTCAGAGGAAGGGCCTTCAAACTAACAGCATCTATCTATAAATGCACCAAGTTGCCGTCCATCTGTCTGTGTGTCTCCTATCTCTTGAACCGTTGCTCAGAGTGACCTCAGCTTCTATACGTGGTTCCCGAGGTTACGAGGGCGAGCATCCCCAAGTATGGAGTCGCTCAGTCCAAATATGTAATTTTGATCAACAAAACTTTAGCCACCGCTATGTCTCTTTATGCCCTTCAGTGTGTGGGGGGGTGTCAGATTGACTCAGGGCTGACTGGGTAATATGCAATGTCACGACCAGTCAGTCACCACAGCGTTTGCTAACAAAAAAGGAAGTGAAAATTGACAAATTTGACAAGAGAGAATAGTGAAGATGAAATGCTTAAAAAATTATACTGTAATGTTGCTGTGATTGCGTACGTCTAAAGGATAATTCGGGGAATGGCAGCCCCCGCTCTGTCTCATGTCCAGGCTTCTAGAAGTGTGGGCAGGGTTTCAGATTAACCACAGGCATCAGAGACCACAGCACTCCGTGAGCAAACCAGACTAGAGAAACACAATACTGGAGATTTAACGCTCAAACAATTAGACCATAAAGTTGCTGTCACTGTGTAGGTCTAGTGGATAATTCGGCATGGAGAACACAAAATGTGGGGGTGGGGGGCGCTGGCGGGGACCTGCGGTGCCGCAAAGGACATTACTGGCACACGGGTAAAGTAGCAGCCGAGACACCCGTTAACCGGGCAGGCTGGGCTTGGCTCGCTGCGAAGGGCTGATCCACTAGTTCAGCTGCTGCTTCTCCAACACCCGGACCGGGCGCTCCACGCTCGTTAGTGGGGAGGCACAGCCAGCCTGCCCCGTCAGTGGCAGACGCCAGTCCAGACTGCTGATTCTTTGTGGAGCGGAATGGCCACATCAACTGCTCATCATATGCGGACACACATGCACGCTTTGACTAAACGACAAGATGCAAAAACGCCCAAATAAGGAAATAAATCATTTTTATCTAAATATTTACAGACAAATGGGCAACACTGATGCAACATTTGCAGCCAAACAGCTCACACAGGTGTGTATGAGTGTGTGTGTGTGAGTGAGTGAGTGAGAGAGTGTGTGAGTGAGAGAGAGAGCATGAGTGAGTGAGTGAGTGAGTGAGAGAGAGAGCGTGAGTGAGTGAGTGAGCGAGTGAGTGAGAGAGAGAGTGAGTGAGGAGCAAGTGAGGGAGAGTGAGTGAGTGAGAGAGTAAGAGAGAGCATGAGAGAGAGAGCGAGTGTGAGTGAGAGAGAGACTTTTGACTTTTAAAAAAGCTTTTATTGCATGCTTCAAAAAAAATGTAAGCACACCAACATCATTCCTCCAAGTGTGTCACATTGGAAAAAGTGCAAACTGAAATGCCCCCCCCCACACAACACAGAGCAGTCCCTGCAGTCCACCTAGTCAAAGATGCAGTTCTGTGACAGTCAATTACAGTCAATTAAACGTCATATACCAGTCTGTTCAAACAATATCCCAAAAATGTGTGAAACAGGCAGAGGAACGACCACCATTCAGTCCCCCTGTCGGGCGCGCTTGACCGGCGTTCCCCTGCTGCTTTACGCAGGGCTGTCAGGTGTTTCTTGAGGTGATAACGCTTCCTTTCATCCAGGAGGTCAAGACCAACCTGCCTTCTTAGCACATCCACAGACTTAATGTAGAACTGAACCCACCTTTTGGCGCAAAAAGTAGAATAGCAGATTAATTCCTTATTACCTATTGTATTTTTCAACACAATAGGTAAATTTTTAGGCCGTGCGATGGCCAAGCTATAAGCCGATAAATTTTTGCCTCTGGCTGGCAGTGCCAAACAAACCAGAAGTAGTGCAGACGACGCTGCGTGACGTCACGAGTGTGATCCCTAAACAAAACAACAATGGCAGATGATAGCAGTTCCAGTAGTCAAGAAAACCAGAGTTTTCAGAGTGAAGAGGCATTCAGGATCGGTGACGAGACAGAGGAGGATGCAGGAGTGTGGCAGGTGGCAGGCGTGCACAAGGGCGAGCCCAGGAGACAGAGACCTGATGCACCTGTGACAGCAGCTGGCAGACGGCGATGCAGAGGCGAGGTCTGCCGCCGGGGAATCCACCTGTGCACAGGGGAGAGACTGGAAAGGCAAAGGTAGGTATGCTTACGCTGTAGATCTTGCTGGGAGATGAGGGGGTTCCTCTGCAGCAAGAGGGCTGAAGGAATCAGACGGCTTCAGGCCGAAGCCCAGGGCAGAGTGGCTTATATCCCACGCTGCTGACGAGGCGCAAGTGTGCGCACAGCTGGCGCCGCTAATGAGCGACGAGTTGTAACACATCCAGCCTGTGTTGTGTTGTAGCTTAGTTTTCTTTTTTCTCTGTCACATTTTGTCTTAGTTTTGTTTTGAATTGTAATCGCTCTTGTCTTGTTTTCTCTTTTTTCTCTTTTGAATTCTTGGATGGAATATGGGTGGGCAATATAAGCTGCGGCTTCAGCCATCACCCATTTCGGATAACTTACGATGAATTGTATAATCAGATGAGTCATTGTTCAATTTGACCTTGTTGTTATATCATTCAGTTTCTTTCAACC
Source organism: Pholidichthys leucotaenia (assembly GCA_020510985.1). NCBI lineage: Eukaryota > Metazoa > Chordata > Actinopteri > Cichliformes > Pholidichthyidae > Pholidichthys > Pholidichthys leucotaenia. The sequence goes on along the minus strand of CM035845.1, from coordinate 356,244,369 downwards.
TGTACTGTACTATCTGAAATAAATAAATTCATTCATTCATTCAAAAAATTGGGCTATGTATTACAATACTTCTACAGACTATAGTGGCAATACACATGAACAGAACTGGCTATATATGCTTCCGTTAGGCAACATTATTAGAAAGCACTGTATACATTTTCATTGTTATGCTGATGACACACAATTATACCTGTCAATGAAGCCAGATGATACTAATCAATTAGCCAAGTTAGAAGCCTGTCTTAAGGAAATTAAAGTTTGGATGACTTGTAATTTCCTGCTATTAAATTCAGATAAGACTGAAGTCATTCTTGTTGGTCCAAAAAACCTTAGAAATTCCTTTCCAAATCAAACTTTCAGTTTGGACGCAGTTACTCTTTCTCTTAATAGCTCTGTGAGGAACCTTGGAGTTATTTTTGATCAGGATTTGTCCTTCAATTCACATATTAAATTTGTTTCTAAGACTGCCTTCTATCATTTGTGTAATATTGCCAAGATTAGGAGCATCTTGTCTCAGAGTGATGCTGAGAAACTGATCCACGCTTTTGTTAGCTCGAGATTAGATTATTGTAATTCTTTATTATCAGGCTGTCCTAAAACAGCTTTAAAAAGTCTTCAGCTGATCCAAAATCCTGCAGCAAGAGTTTTAACAGGTAGTAGAAAGAGAGATCATATCTCTCCGGTTCTGGCCTCCCTTCATTGGCTTCCCATAGAGTTTAGAATTAAGTTTAAAATCCTTCTTCTTACTTACAAAGCTCTAAACAATCAGGCTCCTTTTTATTTAAAAGATCTGATACTACCGTATTATCCTAACAGAGCACTACGCTCCCAAAATGCAGGATTACTTGTAATACCTAGAATCTCTAAAAGTACAATGGGAGGCAGAGCCTTCAGTTATCAAGCTCCTCTCCTGTGGAAGCAGCTGCCAATCTGGATTCGGGAGTCAGACTCGATCTCTGTTTTTAAGAATAGGGCTAAAACCTACCTTTTTGATATAGCCTACTATTAGGGAGGGATCATGTGTTTCTGAACCCTCCCTTAGTTATGCTGCTAATAGGTTTAGTCAGCCGGGGGACCTCCAGTAATGCACTGGGCCTCACTCCTTTCCTCACTCTCTATGAAATATTTTTTTTTGCTGGTCATTAACATTTGTTTGTTCTCTCCCATAGATTGAGTCCCCATCGTGCTGTTTGCTCTCTACATGTCTGTTCTTTTCTTCTTCTCTATCCCCTCACCCCCCAGCCAGTCGCAGCAGATGACTGCCCCTCCCTGAGCCTGGTTCTGCTGGAGGTTTCTTCCTGTTAAAAGGGAGTTTTTCCTCTCCACCGTCGCCAAGTGCTTGCTCACAGGGGATCGCCTGATTGCTGGGGTCTTTCTGCAACTGTGGGGGTTCCCCCCTACAGTTGATAGTGCTATGAGATGACTGTTGTTGTGAAATGGCGCTATATAAATAAAGTTGAATTGAATTGAATTGTAAAGCGTCTTTGAGTGTCTATGAAAAGCAATATATAAATCTGATGCATTATTATTAAATAAAAACTTAATGCTTGAAATTCTGCTTTAAACTGACGGCTGATCAAGCAGAAAAATAGAAAAAAAAAATCTTTTTCTGTTTTCACTCAAGAAAACATTTCAGAGTGAACAACAGAGCTGGGATATTTCTATTAGATCAGATAAAGAGCAACTTCCACCTTGTCATAAATGACTTTAACGATGAGCGAGCAGCTGGGACACGTGGCCACCTCCTCCCCGTTCTCCAGATCCTCCTGCAATGAGAACAGAAACAAAGTTCAGCCTCACTTTGGATTCTGGGTTTCAGCTGAGCGCTCGTCTCCACCACAGACGATACAGGAGCCGCGGTGGCGACGTCACGCCGCCACGCTGAGGGGGCGGCAGAGGAAGCTCTCCATCTGCAGCCATCACTTCATCAAGGCCAAGGCCATGTCCCAGCCCGGCCTGGGCCAGGGTCTGCAGCCTGTGGCTCTGGGCGACATGTGGCTCTTTCAGCCATAGACAGTGGCTCCCTGACGCCTCCAAAATAACAACTCATACTTCAAAGAAAAGAAGCAATTGTGGGATAACCCCCACAACAGACTGGGACAGGCACAGCGCTCGACTAGAGCAATTAACAGAACAGTGAAATGTGTGTATTAATGTCAACAGGCAGCCCAGCTTCTTCTGGCTTTTCCCTGCTCAGTACTGTGATGTTAACGTGCCATTCATGCATTGTGTTCATGCTTCCTGCCCTTACTGTGATCCAGTGACTGATAGCAATATGTAGATGTGCCTTGTAACCTCTTTTGTCAGAATCAGAATCAGGTTTATTGCCATTGTTCATGTAGTACACAAACTAGGAATTTGTCTCGGTACAATGCTGCAACATTAAACATGATAACATGATCGCCTCTGCAGCTCCGGAGCAGAGGCGAATTCCAGCCAGCAATCTCCTCATTGTTATGTGTGTCTCTCAAATGCAAATGCCCATACCTACTGCTGTGAATGCTTTGTCTGTAACTGGGTATAAAAACTGCGTATGTTCTGTAGCTCACTCTCTCTTCCACTGTTGCCTGTCTGCTGAGAGCCTGAGGACCCGCTCCAGCCTGCCTGCACCAGGGCTGCAGCCAGTTCCTATGATGGCGGTATGATTTAATAAACCGACTTAAAACCCTCAGTTCGCTGCCTTATTTTATCATCCGCCACACAATAAACTTGCAAGAAAAAAGGTTGCACATTTATGAAAAAAAATCCTATAAAGGAGAAAATCTGAAAATTTATGCAAAAACAATCTTACAAATTAAAGGAAATATTTTTTGGCAATTTTCTGAGGAAAACATACACATATGCAAGAAAAAGTCACAAAATGTCTGGAAAATAAATCACAAATTTACGGAAAAAAAGTATTTTTTTTTTAAAGGGGTAACAATCAAAAAAAGCAGATTATACAAAAATATTCAAATTTATGGAAAAAGCTTTTAATTTTATTGAGGAAAAAGTCACATTTACATGGAAAAGGTCCATTTCACTGAAAATTAACTTTGCAAAGAAAATTAGGCCAAATTTAGGAAAAAAAAGCAAAGCATATTTATGTCAAAAATATAACAAATTTTGAAAAAAACAAAACAAAAAAAAACAGTTTAATGAGGAACACAATTTTGCAAGAAAAAAAACTTTTGGCAAATAACTAAAAAACTACCAGAAAAAGCAGCAATTTAGCGAGAAAAAGGTAACAAATTTCCAATGAAAGCACCGCGGTGCTGATGCCTCAGTGCCTGTGGCATGGCAGCATGGGGCTGCAAAAACGTCGTACTGCCACTTTGTGGGCGGGAATAGTTATTACACTATTCACACTAGCTTTTATTGAAGCTGCATGATGGGAAAGGCGAGTTAAAATTGTGTTATTTTGAAAACAAAGTTAAAAGTGGAGAAAATATGGCGATAGAATGATACAAGCCTTCAGTTCAGGGAATTCTGAGCAGGTGAGCTGAAAAGCTGCTGACAGACGGACGGACGGACGGACCGATTACTGCATGTCAGGAGTCACCAACTGAAAGTGAAGCGGTCCCATCAGCCAGTCCTGCTCCCCAGCTGAGGTCTGAATCAGGTCTGGGGTCTTCAGGCACCTCAAATATAATTATGATTCAAGGTCTCTGATTACCTCCGCCAAGGAAGTTATGTGATCATCTGCGTTGGTTTGTCTGTCTGTTTGTTAGCAAGATAACTCAAAAACTTATGGACAGACTTTCATGAAATTTTCACAGATCGTCAGAAATGGGGTATCCTACAGATGATTAGATTTTGGTGGTGATCTGGATCACCGTCCAGAAGAAAACCGCCATTACGGAAAATGTCATTTTCGTGAATAACTACTGAACCTTTGAATAACTACTGAACTTTTTTTTTTCCGGTTCCGGTTCCGCCGGACCGGCGGCGCCACACGAGTCGGCTGCCTGTTGCAACAGCCTTTTTTTTTATCTTCATTCTTCTTTCTACACCTTTCACTCTGTATATATATCACGGACGCACGGATCACCCCGGGGGTCTCCCGGGTCGGCGGACGGAGCCACGGTTTGCAGCGGGAGACGTTACAGCGGGGAGGAGCTAGTGCTAGCTAGCACTTGGCCGCCGCCCGGTGCTAATGGGAAACTCGACATACCGGGAGCTGTAGCGAAAACGAAGCGGGTGCCGGGCTGGAGTTTAGGCGGTGTGAAAGAAATATAAGACAGAATAATAAAGAGCGATGGCAAGAACCAAGCAGACCGCCCGTAAAATCTACTGGAGGAAGAAGCCCCCCCAGGAGACAGCTAGCCACCAGGGCTGCTCGGAGAGGCGCTCTGGCCACCGGCAGAGTGAAGAGGCCTCGCCGTCACAGGCCCGTGGCTCTGAGAGAGATCCGTCGCTACCAGAAATCCACGGAGCTGCTCATCCGTAAGCTGCCCGTCCAGCGCCTGGTGAGGGAGATCGCTCAGGACTTCAAGACCGTCCTGCGTTTCCTGAGCTTCGCCGTCATGGCTCTGCAGGAGACCAGCGAGGCCCACCTGGTGGTCTCTTCTTCACTAAGGCGGTCACCATCATGCCCAAAGACTTCCAGCTGGCCCGCTGCATCCGCGGAGAGAGAGCTTAGACTTTCTGCCGCACATTCATCAGCCATAATGCTCTGCACTGTGTCTCTATATATATATACATTTATAGTAATATGGACATATGTTTACTAGATGTTGTTTTTTCTTGCCTTCTGATTGTTGCTCTGAGTGTTGCTATCCCTATGCTGTTGCAATCCTGGAATTTCCCCATTGTGGGACTAATAAAGGCTTATCTTATCTTATCTTATCTTAACCACTAATCCTATCATTGTCAATCCAATTGCTAGTCATATGTTTTCATGGTCAAGGAATCTGAAAACGTACACACAAACACTGTATGGGGGGAACTGTGGTGCTTGGCGGAGGTCTGCGCTTTCCAAGTGCTTTTCTAGTTTGATTCTACAACAATTCTCAGTGAATTTTTTTGTTTGATTTTCAGGATTTTTTCCTCTCAGTGTGACAGTTTGGTGGTTTTAAATCCAAGTGTTTGTAACAACCCATGAATTTATTTCCAACATCTTTGAATAAAAGAAATGGAAGAGAAATGTGACAAGTCACATGGGCAGATTTATCTGAAAATGTGTCACCTGTTCATGGACCGTGGTTCAGACGAGCACAGCTGTCTCCAGCGGGACAAGATCAGTTACTTTACACATTAGTTTATTAAGCAGATGTTTTAGCTGCTTTTAGTTCTGTAGTTTTTTTTTTTTTTTTAAATCTAACAAATTCTTTGCTCAATTTCAAATAAAACGTAATAATTTAATCATCACAATACAGGGGAACACTAAATGTGTTTTTGATTCCAAATAAATAGCTCTAAAATTCTAAAATCCACAAGTTAAATCCTAAAAATGTAAAGTTTTACAGGAGAACACAAACTAAATTACATACATTTAAAAAGATTAATCACTCTATTAAAGCAAGAAATCTCTGTCTGTGTGTCTGTCACATTTATAGGACATCATAGGACGGCCATGATAGGTCATAGGATGATAGGTCATAGGCCCTATGACCTCTGCCTGATCATCATGGAACTGGAATTACGACGCCATTCTGATCTCGGTTAATAATATTTGGTAATATTTCTTGTAGTCGTCTTGCTAAAATTTTACAGATTATCTTAAGGTCAGCATTTAATAGGCTTATTGGTCTCATATTTTCACATTTATTAGAGGGTTTACCTGGTTTTGGCAACAGTATAATTAAGGCATTATTCATGTATGATGGTAAATTACTATTTTGAAATGCTTCTAAAACCATTTCCAAAAATGGTTTTATTAATTTATTCTTAAATTTTTTATAAAGGTCAACTGGAAGACCATCTGGTCCTGCACTTTTTCCTGATTTCATATTATCAATGGCTAGCCCAACTTCTTCTTGACTAATTTTAGACTCCAGTATCTCCCTGTTTTCATTTGGAATACACGGTATAGATAATCTGTCCAAAAAACCATTTAATTTTGTTAAGTCAGATTCATTTTTTGTATCATATAATTTTTCATAGTAATCTCTAAAGGCTCTATTAATTTCTAAAGGATCTACAACTGCCTGTCCGTTACTTATAATACTGGTAATTGGTGTTTTAGATTCTAATTGTTTAATCTGCCATGCCAATAATTTTCCTGATTTTTCACCTTGTTCATAAAAAGTTTGCTTCAATCTTAGAAGACTCGAGGCAGCTCTATTCGCTGATTTTTTTTTGTCATATTCAGCTCTCAGAATCAGTAATTCGTTCTCTAACTTTGGATCACTTCCTGCATATACTTTTTCTTGAAGAATTTTTATTTTATGTTCCAATTGGACTCTCTCCTCTCGAGTCTTCTTAGATTTTGATCCTGTATAACTAATAATATGTCCCCTAATAAAAGCTTTGAAAGCCTCCCACTTTATACATGCTGATGTTTGTGTAGTATTGATGTCAAAGAACTCATCTATCTGTTTTTCTATGTACTTAACAAATTCCTCATCCTGAAGCCATTTATGCTGAAATTGCCATCTACCTGATTCCTTTGTCAATTTCTTATCTACATATATTAGACAGCAGGGTACATGATCAGAGATCACGATGTTATCATAGAAACAGTTTTGAATCTTGGACCTTAATTCTGTGGAGATCAAAAAATAGTCAATACGTGAGAATGTCTTGTAGGTACTGGAATAACAAGAATAGGCTTTAACTTGTGGTTTCATTTCTCTCCATATATCTAGCAATCTCAATTCTTTCATAAAATGATTAATGATCATCCTGCATCCATTGTGCGTACAGTCCAGTCCTGTTGATCTATCTATACTAGGATTCAATGTACAATTAAAATCCCCTGCTATTATATGTTGCCCTGTAAGTGATGATAAGATAAGAAATAAATTAGTAAAGAACTTTTGATCATCTATATTGGGACCGTATAAGTTCACCAGATTTATATTTTCTAATAACAAAGATCCTTGAATGATTAGATATCTTCCAAATTTGTCTCCAATTACATTTTTCACTTGAAATGGGACTGATTTATGTATGAGAGTCATAACTCCCCTGGCTCGGGATGAAAATGATGAGGTGAATACACTTCCCTGCCATCTACTCCTAATTCTTTTTACATCCTCCTCTATTAGATGAGATTCTTGTAAAAACACAATTTTTGAATCTATGTCTTTTATTTTATTCATAACTTGTTTAAGTTTTTTTTAAATTTTGTAGACCTCTGCAATTCCATGAAGTTAAATTAAGATTAACGCTTTGGTCTATGATCAATAGAGAGTTTGAGATTACCTCACAATGTAAACATGCTCAAACAGAGAAGCAAAAACATGAGTGGTTGAACATTCATCCTACAAACTACACACAAACAAATTCCCCCTTCCCACATTCGTGGTAATCCCCCCAAAATAATAAAAAAAAATTCCGTCTCCCGCTATAGCCATCGACCGCTCCACACCCACGAGGACCAGCCAAAGCCACTCCTTCATCCTCCCAATCACCCTGACTCTACTGCTTTTAATAACGTAACATTAACTCTCTTCTGTAGTTTTCCAACTTAACTCCAAAATTTTTAGCAACTTTGTACATCATAGGTTTTTTTTTTTTAATATATAATACAATCTATATTTTGTAAACTTGCTATATGCTTCAGATCAGTCAGATGCCTGTGCAAATGCTTAAATATTCTACCTTATATTTTGTTCATGCTTAGCTCCCACCAGCCTCTCCTTGGATCTGCTTGATGAGCTCCTGCACCTCCTGACGGGTCTTGAAGATGTGGGTTCTGCCCTTATATGTGACCAGCAGTCTTGCAGGATGAATCACTCCATGACGAATCCCAAGGTTGCGCAGCTCTTTACGGATGGGGTCAAACTGTTTCCTTAATTGTTCAATTCCTGTGGCCAAATCTAGGTAGAATCACACCTGTTGATCCTGGTATTTAATTTCTCCTTTGGCTCGCGCCGTGTTGGAGATCGTCATCCTGTCTCTGTAGCTGAGGAACTTCTTAATCAGCGTCCTCGGTGGTGCCTTATTATCTCTCAGTGGGCCAATTCGGTGGGCGCTCTCTAACACGACTGATGACTGCAGCTCCGAGTTGTTCAGCACTTCTGGAATCCACTTTTCCAAAAAGGAACATGGGTCCCGACCCTCTGTTTCCTCCGGGAGACCCACCAGCCTCAGGTTGTTCCGTCTCGACCGGGACTCCAAGTCCAGGACATTATCTTCCAGACGTTTATTTTTTTAATTCCAAAGTGCGCACCTTTAATTGTAGGCTGGTGACGTCATCCTCAGCGCTAGAAATTCAGAGCTCCACCTGCGATACTCGTTCCATACAGTCACTTATTTCCTCTCTCATTCCTTCTATCGCTGCTATAATCCCATCAAATTTAGCGGAAAAGTCTGCTCTCATTGAGCTAATGGCAGCAAGCACCGCAGCTGTGCCGTCGCCAGCAGTCACCGCTCCACCGCTAGCTTGCTCCGCCATATCTGGAGATTTTTCTGCTTCGTCACGAACGTGAAAGTCCGTTAACTTGGACTGTTTCGGCGGTTCAGTTTTTCCTCCACCTGATTTCCCAGCCTTAGGCTTTACCGGCATATCCTCTTCCAAACGCTGGGATAGGTTTTGTTCCAAATGATAGAGTTATTTGCCGACTTTTTATTTTTAGGAGCAGAGTAGAGTGAAACGCGTCTTCCTACGTGGCCGCCATAACCGGAAGTCCTCTTTATCATGGTTTTAACCCGCTGTTAATGGGAGCAATAATGGAAGAGTCATTTAGCTAAGAGACATGGTTAGAATTCAAATGCAGCCGCTTCGTATGAAGGGAAAGGCGGGGGTGGGGTGGGGTGATGAACTGCTGAAGATATATTTCACCAGCCACTACAGTATTAAGTTATGAGACTGGCAATTTCCCTCTTTTCTCACACGAGCAGGCGTGCTGTTTTTATTCTCCAGAGGTAGTGACAAAAAGCAACAGCTAAAATCGCTAGCTCTAAACTGAGGTCCTTCAGCGGCTGCCTAGAGAGGTGCCTGATGAGAAAGCCTGAGAGCACAACCATAACTGCCTAAACAGATCATTCTGTACATGAACACATACTGTGATGAATTATGTCTTTAGAGTCGCTACAGTTCCCTGTTATGAACCTGGCAGGTTAAGATGACCAAAATTCACCAAGTCAATGACTTTAATCTGCTAGCAGCATTCAGACAAACTAAACATGCCAACATCTGATTTCAAAATCCATCCATCTTCTTCCGCTTAATCCTTTTCAGGTGGCAGGGGGGCTGGAGCCCATCCCAGCATCTTTGGGCGAGAGGCAGGGTCCACCCTGGACAGATCACCAGTATGATTTCAAAATAAGGGAGGTTTTTCCTGCTGTCTGGGTGGTGAGGACATTTCTAAAAAAAACAACAAACTATAAATAAAGAAATATTCTAACAGAAATAACGGCATCCTTGGTCATTTAACTTAATTTATTTCATTAGATACAATTTTATTATTTTTTCTTTGTAATCAGAGTTAAATTATTGTTCTGTTCTGACTGCAAAATTATGGTCAAAAATGTAAATTGTTATAAAGAAAAAGTAAAAAAAAAAATTACCACAGTCTGTTTCAAATTTATCTAAAAAACCCAACTAATTTTATTTTAAAAAACAGACAAAAATTAGCCATAAAATAATCCACAAATTTATAATAAAGTTTCAAATGTACAATTAAAGTCAATTTTACAAGAGGAAATTACAAATTTGAGGAACATAGTTTCAACTTTAGATTTACAGAGAAAAGTAGAAAACTAAGAAAACTGTTATAAATTTTGGAGAAAAACCTCAAACCTTCAAGACTGAAGTCATCACTCAAGTTTTTAACTGGTTGCTCTTTGTACCCATAACTCAACTAGAAATTTTTGGTTGTCTACTTTTAATTATTAATTTCAAAGCACTGCTTTTACATGAGTAGAATTTCTGGTTACTATACCCACCTGATCATATGATTTAAGTATGCATGAGTTACTATTATGAATGTTTCTTTCCCTTCCCTACTCTCTCAATGGAAAAAAAAGAAACACTAGAATAAAAATACAAAAAATACACATATTTGTGTCATTTATGTAAACCATGACAAAAAAATCCTGCAGGACAAAACATGACACTTGATATTTTCTAACCTGTTTGTATACCAGCATAGACAGAGAGAGAAGCTGAATTAGACAGAGCTCAGAGAGGGAAAGATGAGACAGAAGAGAGGAGCCAAGGAGAGGAAAGTCCACTAAAAAGTCTAAACACAGGATGTCTGGTAGGTCTTTTCCACCAAAACGGTTCCAGTCCTTAACTAGAGCCAGAGCCTGATTCGCACCAGTTCTTTGGTTTTCCACAACCTGAAGTACCAGTCCCAGGCTCTCAAAGGTGGGGCTATCATGGCCCCAACTCCTAGCTGGGTCAGCGGCAGCACCAGTTTACGCTGGTTATGTCCACAGCCATGGGCGTGGTTAACTGACCAGCTTCAAAATATTACTGACCACCATGTTGCTTTCCAAACAGCTGAGCAAGCGATGGATTCCAAAACCAAACAGATTTAGAGCGAAGAGGAGACACATTTCTTAGCTCTATGGACATGAGCAGAAGTACAAGATAAGCTGGAGGGGGCCACTCATCTGACAAACTGTTTTGGGGGATAGGCCAGCCAGATCATCGTCACTGTCGTGGATTAGTCTGTACAACAAACTGCTCAAAACACACTGGTAAGTGTACTGTCTTCAAAATGCCAAAAGTTAATGAATATATATACACATATATCTGCTTGTATTGATATGTAACAGCCAAAGTGCGGATATATACAGTATACTAAAATACTATAATATTTTCCGTTAGCTATGCTAACAAGCTAACAGTGGGTTTACTACGACCAAACATTTCTCCTTGCCATAAAGAAATGAACAGGCCGTCTCTGCTGACAAATGTATATCGCTTGTATTGATATCTAACGGCCAAAGTGCGGATACTTTTTTAGTCACTCTTGTGCCTAATAGTATTTTCGGTTAACTATGCTAACAAGCCAGCAGTGTTTTTACCACAAACGTCTCTCCTCGCCATAAAGAAATGCGCGTTTGAGAAACTAGAACAAAAATCTTAGCGTCTTACAGAATACTTTGTTAGATAGCCAGTGCAAAATACGCTGTTTGTTCATTATTAATACTGCTTATTGTTGTCTCAAATGACGTTAGTGGTGTCCCCATATATCTTGAAATGCTCATTTGAGAGAAAATGAGATCTTGGCGTCTTACAGAATACTTGTTTTTTTTTTTTTTTTTTATAAAGATATCCAGTGCAAAATACGTTTTTTGTGGTATCAATACTGTGTATGAATGGGTGCCTTGTGTTGTGTTATGGGAGATTTTTCTGCCAAAGACACTAGTAACGTTGTCATTTTTACTATTTTGGTAATATTTCCATAACCGGGCCATTTTTTTTTTTTTTTTAAATTTCCCTCGTGTTTAATTGTGTGTTGTGTAACCGTGTTTTATCTAATCCTTCTCCTACTTTATTGCGCCGTAGCCTGGTGGAGCTCCTACAATGTCATTGTACTGTACAACTGTACAATGACAGTGAAGCCTGTTCTATTCCCATCCTTCTATTCCATAATCAGACCTGTAAGCTTTGCTAACATTGATACTGAATAAAACTGCCTTCTATGTCTGCACATTTAATGGAAGCCTTAAGTTGTTCACTGCACAAACTAAAACACTTTTTTGTATTTACAGATGTATCACAGCTGGATGATGATGGAGGAGCAGCCAGACCTGTGGTGTCCAGCTCACCTTCACCAGCACCAAGCTTGTCCTCCTCCTGCTCTTCCTCCTCTCATCAGACCAGATTAGGTCATATAAGTTCACATCATGACCCAGTCACACAAAGGAGGGAGTGAATTAAACCAATGATACACTTGAACTGAATGTTGTGATGCCACTAACCGCAAATGGATGCTGAATAGACACATTCAGTCTTGGATTGACGATTCTGTTCTGCAGGTTATGAGTTCTTCTTAAGACCCTAAGTGTCTTATTCCTCTCTTTAATGGCTTTAGTGCACTCGTCTGCCCACCAAGGGGCTGCTTTCTTTAACATTTTACCTTTACTTTTAAAGATGGATTGATTAGCTGCTTCAAGAAAACTAGTTTTAATTTTATTCTCCACACTCTCAATGTCTTCATTAACATCTATTTGGGGTAAGTCTCTCTCACACATAAATTTAAATAGTTTCCAATTAGCAGTGCTAAAACCCATCTCCCATTTTTTATGTCCACTTACCGTATTCATTGAAATGAAACTACTACAGCACGCTGGGAAATGGTCACTTCTCACTGAGGACTGCTCTAAAACCTCCCACTCACAACTGCAATATTACTCGTCACCAAAGTTAAGTCCAGAAGTGAACCACGCCCCATGTGTACATCAATTCTAGTTGCTCCTCCACCATTTAAACATACTAGATTCTTCTCTTCCAAAAGTTCTTCAACTGTCTCACCATTTATGTCTGTATGATTTGCTCCCCATAACACATTATGGGCATTAAAGGGCTGATGACATGATTTTGACATTTTTTAGCATGTTGTGTAAACTCAAAAGTCATTGTTGATGATCAATATAATATTTACAACTGCACCTGCATAAACTAGTTATCAAAAAACAGCAGCCGCTGACTGGACTGTGGTGCCGCCCACCAAATTAAGGGCGGCACCACCATGACGTAAGCGGGAGAACGGCCTCCGGTGTTTTTTTTTTTTTGTTACTTATTTGTACCCGTAGGTAGATTTGGTTTGCAGTCTGGTGACAAGCCATCGGCTGCCGGTCGCTGCGTGTGCGAGCGCCCTAAACCTACATGTTTTTGGTATGCGAGAGGAAACCGGAGAAATCCCGGAGTAAACCCACGCAACACGGGGAGAACATGCAAACTCCACACAGCTCACTGTGGGTCGGGGGCTGGGATCGTACCCACGATCTCATGATCCCCGCAATCCCCCGGCGGGGGATCGCGGGGATCATGAGATCGTGGGTTCACTGATCGCGGGGATCGGTGTTGTTAACTAGAATGGTGGCAGCTTTGTAGCTCACAGTTTCTCTTGTTTCTTGTTTTAATTTTACGGCTATACCTTCGCGTTGTGTCACAGGCTTAGATAAACAGCAGGCATGAAAGACCACATCACACGCTGCAGCTACAACTGTCATAAGCCTCCCCGTGCGCTTTCATGCAGGAGGAGCGCATGAGGAGGGGAAGGATTACTGGATTTATGCGCAGCTTTGACCTACTTTCTGTGATCGCATGCTGACATCTTGCCGGTCCGGCCACATCCCCTATCTCATTATCACCAGCTGATTCAAACTCCCGCTGATCATGTTTCCCGGTCCTCGCCCAGGTGCTTCTCGTCACACCATCACCAGCAGTGCGTGCACTTAGCGGCCGTTTGCCAGTCATGCACTGCTAGTCCATAGTATTGTCATCTGTGCTGTTAGTCTGCCAGTCTTTTCAGCACTCTCACGACGTGTTAGTCACTCCATGTTTGCCATGGTTCTTGTGCATCCTTGAAGCGATGTCCTCTGGGGCGCACCTGTGGCAAACACGTCTCCTCTCATTCGTTCGCTGGGCGATGCTGGCCCCCGAACACCATCAGTAAGTGTGTCTGTTTTTTGTACGTCTTCACCTTTTTGGGAATTGTCTGTCTTTCTGTCTTAAATGTGCTGTGGTGAACCCTGCACGTAAATCCTCGTTATTTCATCCTCCCTCTCCGTGCCCTGCGTAGGAGCACACAGAGGGTCATGATGAATGGATTTACGTGCAGAATTCACCACAGCACATGTATTGAACATAAGAATGATGACAACAGTTCCCAAAAAGGTGAAGACCCACAAAAATAAACAGAAACACTCACAGTTGGCGTTCGGGGCCGACATCGCCCAGCGAACATGGAGAGCAGACGTGTTAATCACAGTTGCGCCCCAGGGCGCAGTGGTTTAGCACTGTGGCAGCACAGTTTTACCCTCGGCCGGGGGATCATGGGGATCATGAGATCGTGGGTTCGATCCCAGCCCCCGACCAACAGTGAGCTGTGTGGAGTTTGCATGTTCTCCCCGTGTTGCGCGGGTTTACTCCGGGATTTCTCCGGTTTCCTCCCGCACACCAAAAACATGTAGGTTTAGGGTGCTCGCGCACGCAGCGACCAGCAGCCGGTGGCTTGTCACCAGACTGCAAACCAAGTCTACCTACGGGTACAAATAAGTAACAAAAAAAAAAAAAAAAAGGGGCGCAACAGAACCATGGCTGTGTGGAGTGACTAACACGTTGTGATAGTGTTGGCAATATTGGCTGGCTGACAACACGGCAGATGATGCACACAAACCATGAACAGCTGACTGTCAAAGAGAGAGGGCGCGTGGTCGGACCGGCGAATCTTCGACAGTGCCCACCTGAAAGTGGCTCAAAATGCACCTTAAACACATGTACAAAACAACAAGAACTCAAAATATAATCCATAATAAACCCGATGCCTGAGCCACAGAGAATACACTGCTATGATTTTATTGAAAAAATGGGGTTTAAATAAATCATATTTATGAATAAATAATTTGTTGCAATATCTGTAACAAAAGCATACCACTCGGTGTTCCCCTGCTGTGTGTTTGTCGCTGCTGCTGCGGCGGCCATGTGTGCCTCTCCACCGTCACTCTCTGAGTCTGACTCGCTAGGCACGATGCCCGCTTGGCACGGCTCAAACCTATACGGTCTGATGCCCCCAGATTCTTCATTATCATCCCATTCTTTGGAGCTATAATCGTCTGAAGATTGGACAACACAAACCAATTTCAGACTACATGTGCTGGAACCATCGTCGATGTTTTCTACCACTTCCATCCTGTGTGGACAATGAGCAGCCAAGCGCTGTGTTCTGTCGATGATGTTACAACGTCGCTGGGAGGTTTTCCAGCCACTGACATAATTGGTGACGTGGCGCTCATGAAAATGTTGGACATTCGCGTGAAAAAAAGCCTGTTTGATTTAGAACTGCACAGACCAACCTGTTTTGTCATGTTGTATTATGTGTTGAAAAATTAGAGGAAGTCAAAAAGGTGTCATCAGACCTTTAAAGTCCCCACACATTACCACCCTGCTTCCATCAATCCCCTCCATCTGAGATTATTGATTCCTTACAAGGATTATAAAAATTTACAATTACTAATTCCCCTCTTTTGTCCAAATTCCAACCACCACATAGTCCAGCTCAGCACCTTTACTTCTCTCTGAACTGAATTCCCTCCCTCACAAATGTTGCACAGCCACCTCCCATTCCCTCCCTCCCATCATTCCCAGTTGAGACATTCATTCATTCATCTTCTTCCACTTAATCCTTTTCGGGTCGCGGGGGGGCTGGAGCCTATCCCAGCGTCTTTGGTCAGAGGCCGGGTCCACCCTGGACAGATCACCAGTCCATCACAGGACCAACACAGAGAGACACACAACCATTCACTCTCACAGTCATACCTAAGGACAATTCAGAATCCCCAGTTTGATGCCAGTTAACCTAACCTGCATGTTTTTGGCATGTGGGAGGAAACTGGAGAAATCCCGGAGTAAACCCACGCAGACACGGGGAGAACATGCAAACTCCACACACATCACTGTTGGTCGGGGGCTGGGATGGAACCCAGGATCCCCCGGCCAAGGGTGAGTTGCTGTGCTGCCGCGGTGCTGACCACTCCTCCACCCCAGCTGAGACACATCCCACTACTTTAAAATCCAGAGTGGGTTTCAGCCACGTCTCCTGGACACAGATAACCTCTGGTTTGTCTGAAAGCTCCTCAATATACCTTCTAATTTCCTGTCCGTTTCGAAGCTTCTCACATTCCACTGAACCAAGATGACCATGACTGCATCTCCTATCCAAGCCCTGCTGCTCCTGACCACTGACATCAGTCCTGTCCTCCTCCCAAGTTAATCCACTGAAACCAAGATGATGAGCTGCTGCCTTCACTGCTACTCAATTCTCTCACTTTCAGACTTGACTTCCACTGTGGCATTCACAACTGCTGCTGTCAAAATAACCAGTTCCTTCACATCCACCTGGATTCCTTCGCAGTTCTCTTTCCCTGACGAGCAGCCTCCCCCCAGCCCCTCCTCTCTGCTTCATCCTTTCCACTGCCTCCATTTCTGACCTGCTCAATCGCCCTTTCTTTCATCATCCTCTCACAGCCTCCGTAGGCCACACTATGGCTGCCGCCACAGTTACACCTTGGCGTCTCTTGGCTAAACTTTCCATGCTGATGGTCGCCCCACATCTTTCACGCCTTCATCTCCAGCTCCATGTTTTAGCTGTGGGGCCAAATCTCGGGAGCGTACAGCTTCCGTACCCAGCATTCATTTAAGGCCAACACAAACCATAATAATCAATAAACATGAGCCGATCTCCACCGAACCTCTAACCGATTACAGATTCAATACTTCCGGTCATCTAAAACCCGCTCAGACACGTTTGAACGTTTATAAACTAAAATTTCAGGATTCTTTAATAGAGTCCGGAGCCGTTAGCTACCGTTAGCTCACCTTAGTTATGGCGAATCTGTCTCCGCAGGGACACGGGAAGAAGAACGTCTCCAAGTCTTCGTCATACTCAAAGTCTTCGATCTCCACCTCATCATGAAACACCGACATGTCCACGGAACCACGGAGAAACGGACACTAAAGCCGCTGAAGTCCGGGGATGTCCGCACAGGCTGGAGGACCGAGTGGCGAGGGATGATGACGTAGGCGAGGGCGAATGACGTTCGAAGTGGTTTAACAGTGGTTGTTTGGTGTAACAGCGCCACCTTCTGGTCTTACATGAACTTACATGAACTAGATAGATAAGATAGATGTACTTTATTGATCCCAAACTGAGAAATTTCAGTGTAACAGCAGCATGACAGTAGAGAACCAAACAACAGAAACACACACATGACAGACAAAGAGATGAGGATCTTAGACATGACGTCACAACGTTGGTTCTGGAAATAGAATTGGCTTTATTGTCATTGTACAGTAGAACAGTACAACCAGATTGCAGGTGCTCCACCAGGCTACAGTGTTATGTCATAACTTGTAGACAAGGATGACGCCAGGAGTGGAGCTGAACGTCTTTATTTTGATGCTGAATCTCAGTGCACCTGACCATCCATGCAGCCGCGTGCACAGGTAAGGCGGAGGGACCACCCCCTACCTGCAGCCCCTCTGATCATCATGGGGTGGCGAAACCGGAAGGTGGAGCCACCACCCCATGCTACACAAATAAGAGCTCCAACAATAAACGCTATGAGCATTAAAAAAACTACATCTTTTGCCCCCCCCCCCCCGTAGAAAAACTCAAAACACACATACAATCAGCCCACCCCAATTTAGAACCCGAATCATCCGCTAAACACAATTAAAACAAAATCACCAAAAAGGGCCTGTAACATTCCCACCAGAAGAACTAAAATTAGGGGGACCAGTAGACTACCGTCCTACCCCCACACGGCGATGACGGTCATTCTGCCGCCTATGCTATATAACAGTCCAGTAAAAAAACAAAACAAAACTACTGCCATGTCTTCCTATGTAAAATAAAACAGTCCCAGAACTATTCATTCATCCATCCATCTTCTACAGCTTTTCCAGAGGTCCAGGTTGCAGAGGCAGCAGTTCAAGCAGAGAAGCCCAAACTTCACTCTCCCCAGCCACCTGCTCCAGCTCTTCAGAAAGGATACCAAGACGTTCCCAGACCAGCTGGTAAACATAGTCTCTCCACTGAGTCTTGGGTCTACCCTGGGGTCTCCTCCCAGTGGAACGTGCCCGAAACACCTCAAATGGGAGGCGTCCAGGAGGCATCCTGATTAGATGCCCATACTGTTATGTCCTTAACAAGGAACCAGTAATGAGGTTGGAGGTATAATGTAACATAACTTTATTATTGCACTCACTGTACAACATAGACGCTCCCGTAAGGCAGAGGGGAGGTCAAAGAGACTGTCCCTCTTCCACACAGCCCTCTTATACTCCGGGTGGCAGTGGAACCGGAAAGGTGAAGCCACAACTCATTTCACACAATAATATGCCATACAAATAATATGAACAACATTACACATACCACCTCAACTGGCTCCTTTCAATGTGGAGGAGCAGCGGTTCTACCCTGAGCCTCTCCCGGATGACTGAGCTCCTCACCCTATCTCTGAGGGTGAGTCCAGCAATCCTACAAAGGAAGTTCATTTCAGCCGCTTGTGTCCGCGATCTCATTCTTTCGGTCATTACCCAAAGCTCATGATCATAGGTGAGGGTAGGAACAGAGATTCACCAGTAAATCAAAAGCTTTGCCTTAGAGCATAGCTCCCTCTTCACCACAACATACCAGGTCAATGTCCACATCACTGCAGATGCTGCTCCAATCCGTCTGTCAATCTCACACTCCATTCTCCCCTCATTTGTGACTAAGACCCCGAGATACTTTAACTCCTCCAATTGGGACAGGAGCTTGTCCCCAACCCAGACAGGAGAATCCACCTTTTTCAGACTGAGGACCATGGACTCGGACTTGGAGGTGCTGATTCTCATCCCAGCTGCTTCACACTAAGCGGCAAACCGTCCCAGTAAGACCTGTATGTCATTGATGAATGAAGCCAGCAGGACAACATCATCTGCAAACAACAGAGATGAGATCCTGTGGTCACCAAGCATGACACCCTCCATTCCCTGGCTGCGCCTAGAAATCCTGTCCATAAAAATACTGAACAGGATCGGTGACAAAGGGCAGCCCTGGTGGAGTCCAACTCTCACTGGGAATGAGTCCGACCGAGTGTTTGCAATACGAACCAAACTCTCACAATGGTCGTACAGAGACTGAATAGCTCGTAATAACAGGCCTGATACCCCATACTTCCGAAGCACCCCCCACAAAAAACCATGAGGGAAATGCCGGGTCATGCTGAAGACCATATAAAAGAGGAACTTCCTGCCGTCCAGCTTGGTGCTCATTAATAATGGAATGGAGGAGGGAAATTTGTGGCGGAGCCTTGCATGGCAGCAGCCCTTTGATTCTACACTTGGGGTGTGTGTGATTGACACAGTAGATAGTTAAAGCACAATCTCGTTCTACTGTACATGATTGTTTGTACAGTTGAATGACAATAAAGGGTGATTTAATTTAATTTAATTTAATTTACACACAGTTTACCCTTGGCTGGAGGATTGTGGGTATCATGGGATCGTGGGTTCGATTCCAGCCCCCGACCAACAGTGATCTGTGTGGAGTTTGCATGTTCTCCCCGTGTTGCGTGGGTTTACTCCGGGATTTCTCCGGTTTCCTCCCACATGCCAAAGACATGCATGTTAGGTTAATTGGCTGTTCTAAATTGTCCCTAGATATCTGTTTCCTTTAGGCCCTTAGAATAGAGGGTTAGTATTAATGAAAGCGCTTTGAGTGGTCTTTGTGACTAGAAAAGCGCTATATAAGTGCAGGTTAGTTAGTTAGTTAGTTAGTAATTTAAACTGGTTGGGCAAACTCCCACGAACTCTCAAGAATTCTCGAGAGGGTAAAGAGTTGTTCTGATGTGCCACAGCCAGGACGAAAACCACATTGCTCCTCCTGAAACCGATGTTCAACCAACGGCCGGACTCTTCTCTCCAGTACCTTGGTATAGACCTGCCCAGGGAGGCTGAGGAGTGTGATCCCTCTAAAGTTGGAACACACCCTCCGGTCCCCCTTTTTGAAGAGGGTTACCACCACCCTGGTTTGCCATGCCAAAGGCACTGTCCCCGACCTCCACGCAATGTTGCAGAGGCATGTCAACCATGACAGCCCTACAACATCCACGGCCTTGAGGTCCTCAGGGCAAATCTCATCCACCCCCGGGGCCCAGCCACCAAAGAGATATTTAACCACCTTGGTGACCTCAGCCACCATGATGGGCGAGTTGTCCCCCTCATCCACAAGCCCTGCTTCCTCTGTGGAAGGCGTGTCAGTGGGATTGAGGAGATGCTCAATGTACTCCTTCCACCGCCTGACGATATCCACAGTGGAAGTCAGCAGTGCCCCATCCGCACCATACACAATGTGGACAGGGAGCTGCTTCCCCCTCCTGAGCTGCCGGACAGTTTGCCGGAATCTCTTTGATGCCAACCAAAAGTCTTGTTCCATGGTGTCACCAAACTCCTCCCACACCCGAATTTTTACTTCAGCAACCACCCGAGCCACACTCCGCTTGGCCTGCTGGTACACCTCAGCTGCTTCGGGAGTCCCACAAGCCAACCAAGCTCAACAGGACTTCTTCTTCAGCTTAATGCCCCCACCACCACCACCACCACTGGTGTCCACCACCTGGTTTGGGGGTTGCCACCACGAGATGCACCAACGACCTTGCGGCTGCAACTGTGGGCAGCTGCTTCAAAAACGGAGGTGGACAACATGGCCCATTCAGACTCCATGTCTCCAGACTCCCTCATAATGTGGTTGAAGTTCTTCTGGAGGTGGGAGTTGAAAACCTCCTAGACAGGGGCCTCAGCCAGACGTTCCCAGCACACCCTCACTATACATTTAGGTCTACCAGGTCTGAATGGCATCCTCCTCTGCCATCAGATCCAACTCACCACCAGGTGGTGATCAGTTGACAGCTCTGCACCTCTCTTTACCCAAGTGTCCAAGACATATGGTCGCAGGTCTGATAACACAATAACAAAATTGATTATGACCTGCGACCTAGGATGTCCTGGTGCCAGGTGCACATATGTACACCCTAAAGCTTGAACATGGTTTTTGTTATGGACAAACTGTGGTTAGCACAGAAGTCCAATAACTGAACATCACTCGGGTTTAGATCGGGCAGGCCGTTCCTCCCAATCAACTCCCTCCAGGTTTCACTGTCTTTGCCCACATGTGCATTGAAGTCCCCCAGTAGGACAATGGAGTCTCCAAGAGGAGCACCCTCCAGCACCCCAGTCAGAGACTCCAAAAAGGGTGGGTACTCTGAACCATTTTTTGATGCATAGGCACAAATGATGGTCAGGACCCGTCTCCCAACCCGAAGGCGCAGGGAAACAACCCTTTCGTCCACCGGGGAAAACTCCAATATATAGCCGTGGACAAAATTGTTGGTACCCCTCTGTTAATGAAAGAAAAACCCACAATAGTTACAGAAATAACTTGAATCTGACAAAAGTGGTAATAAATAAAAATTCTATGAAAATTAACCAACAAAAATCAGACAATGCTTTTGAATTGTGGTTCAACAGAATTATTTTAAAAAACAAACTCATGAAACAGGCCTGGACAAAAATGATGGTACCCCTAGAAAATATTGAAAATAATGTGACCATAGGGACATGTTCAACCAAGATGTGTCCTCTAATTAACATCACAGGTGTCTACAAACTTGTAATCAGTCAGTTGGCCTATTTAAAGGCTGACAAGTAGTCATTGTGCTGTTTGGTGACATGGTGTGTACCACACTAAACATGGACCAGAGGAAGCAAAGGAGAGAGTTGTCTCAGGAGATTAGAAAGAAAATTATAGACAAGCATGTTAAAGGTAAAGGCTATAAGACCATCTCCAAGCAGCTTGATGTTCCTGTGACTACAGTTGCACATATTATTCAGAAATTTAAGATCCACGGGACTGTAGCCAACCTCCCTGGACATGGCTGCAGGAGGAGACGGATAAAACGAATGGTAACAAAAGAGCCCAGAACAACCTCTAAACACATTCATGGTGAACTCCAAGGTCAAGGTACATCAGTGTCAGATCGCACCATCCATCATTGTTTGCGCCAAAGTGGACTTCATGGGAGACAACCAAGGAAGACATCACTGTTGAAAACAAATCATAAAAAGCCAGACTGGAATTTGCCAAACTGCATGTTGACAAGCCACAAAGCTTCTGGGAGAATGTCCTATGGACAGACGAGACAAAACTGGAACTTTTTGGCAAGGCACATCAGCTCTATGTTCACAGACGCAAAAATGAAGCATAGCAAGAAAAGAACACTGTCCCTACTGTGAAACATGGAGGAGGTTCTCTTATGTTCTGGGGCTGCTTTGCTGCATCTGGCACAGGGTGCCTTGAATCTGTGCAGGGTACAATGAAATCTCAAGACTATCAAGGTATTCTAGAGAGAAATGTGCTGCCCAGTGTCAGACAGCTTGGTCTCAGTGGCAGGTCATGGGTCTTGCAACAGGATAATGACCCAAAACGCACAGTTAAAAACACCCAAGAATGGCTAAGAGCGAAACATTGGACTATTCTAAAGTGGCCTTCTATGAGCCCTGATCTAAATCCTATTGAACATCTGTGGAAGGAGCTGAAACATGCCGTCTGGAGAAGGCACCCTTCAAACCTGAGACAACTGGAGCAGTTTGCTGATGAGGAGTGGGCCAAAATACCTGCTGAGAGGTGCAGAAGTCTCATTGATGTCACGACTCGCTGCTCATCAGCGGCGCCAGCGGCGCGCACACCTGCGCCTCATCAGCGGCAAGGTATTTAACTCACTCAGCCCTGGGCTTCGGCCTGAAGCCGTCTGCTCTCATCGGCATCTCTTGCTGCAAGGAACCCCCTTCTCCAAGCAAGGAAATCTGAGTAAGCATCCCTTACCTCTTTTTCTCCCAGTCTTCTCCCCTGTGCACAGGTGGATTCCCCGGCGGTGGACCTCGTCTCCTCGCCGCTGCCTCCTCGCTGCTGCTACAGGCGCTCCAGGTTGCTGTCTCCCGGGCTACGCCCTTGTTAACGCCAGCCACCAGCCCAAACCAAGTAAGCCAGCAAACTGTCTTAGTCTTCTGTATTGGTGTGGTGCCCGTTACCCTTCTCCCTCTGCTTCCTCCCTTAGGGTTGTCCGGCTGAACGGCTTCCTGCCCCCTTGCCTGACGCAGACGCCCACCACCAGTACATTCTTATCCCACAGACACGCAGCCACGCACTCTTGTTGTTCAATAAAGCTATTAAATCCATCCTGAGCCTGCGTGTGTGTCTCCTGAGCCGTGCGTTATGTCAGTACGGCTTCAGCAGAGCGGCTTGGCAGACAGCGGGCTCGCATGCCGTCTTTCCACCCTCGAGGCTCAGGTGGATCTAATAGCCCACCAACAACAAGTGATCCTTAATCAATTAACAACAATTATTAACCGATTAGACCGCCTGGACCCCCAACAACCGTTCCCCCCAGTTTGTCTGGGTGGCGCAGCTTCCGCTGCTCCAGCGGCCGTCCAGCCTGCTCCGGGTGCGCCGGCACGACTCACACCCATTCCCACCCCCGCCCGCTTTAGCGGCAAGCTCGGTGGAGCGCGGGGGTTTATCATGCAGTGTGAGTCCGTGTTCCACCACGTCCCCGGAGACTTCCCTTCAGACCACAGCTGGATTGGCTATATAGGTAACCTCTTGGAGGGTCGAGCGCTTACCTGGGCTTACGCCGTAATGGCGAAGCCCAGCTACGCCACCCTCACCTATGGCCAGTTCGTGCGACAATTTCTGGAAGTGTTCGATCACTCGCGTATGGAGAGTGTCCAGGTCGATCACCTTCTCAGCCTCCAGCAGGGGAGCCGATCGGCGGCCGATTACGCGATCGACTTCCGGGTTACCGCGGAGGAAGTCGGCTGGGAGGAGCGTTCGCTCTGCGGCATCTTCCTTCGCAGTCTTAACTCTGGTCTGAGGGATGAGCTGGCTGGCCGGGATATCCCGGAGACGCTAGCGGAGCTGACTTCCTTTGCTATTAGCTTGGATAACAGGCTGCGCGAGTGCGCCTCGGAGCGGAAGCCCTCTTCTCGCTCGCGGGGTGCCTCGGCGCGCCTGCCCCAAGCTTGGCCCCTGGTGTTACCGCCGCCGGAGTCCTCCGAGGAGTCGGAGCCAATGGTGACGGGCCAGACAAAGCTCCCCCTAGTGGAGAAACAACGTCGCCGTGAGTTGGGCCTCTGCATGTATTGCGGGGGCAGCCAGCACACGGTGGAGCATTGTCCGGAGAAACCAAACGGGGAGGTCCGCGAGTAACTGTAGGGGGCCTCGCGGACGCTAATCGGTTAACTCCCCTCACACATTTGGCGCTGCCCATCCGCTTCTGCCACAACCCCACAGGGCATCTCACTCAAGCACTGGTGGATTCAGGCGCGGAGGGTAGCTTCATATCACAAAGCCTGGCAACCCGATTGGGCATCCGTTGCCACCCTCTCGATTCTCCCCTCACCCTAGTCAATCTCTCCCGTGCCTCCCTGGGAAAAGTGACTCACCGGACGTCCCCCGTCCCGGTTATCATCTCGGGGAACCACCGGGAGGACATCACCTTCTACGTCCTGCCTTCCTCTATTACACCTGTCATCCTTGGATACCCATGGCCGCGCCTCCACAATCCCATCCTGGACTGGAAGACCGGTAGGGTGTCTGCCTGGAGCTCCTTTTGCATGGGCACCTGTCTCCAATCCACTGCCTGCGCCCCATCCTCTCCTCCCACTGCCAAGGACGCCGCGCCTCTGGATCTCACCCTGGTGCCCTCGGAGTTCCACGACCTGGGCGTGGTCTTCAGCAAGTCCAAGGCGATGTCTCTTCCTCCACACCGGCCCTATGACTGTGCCATTAACATCCGCCAGGGGGCACCTCTACCCTCGGGACGCCTCTACAGTCTGTCAGCGCCAGAGAAGGAGGCGATGAACACGTATTTGAAGGAGTCGCTCAGTGCTGGGATTATCCGCCCATCATCATCACCATTAGGCGCAGGGTTCTTCTTCGTGGGCAAAAAGGATGGCTCCCTTCGTCCTTGTATTGATTACCGTGCCCTCAATGACATCATGGAGAAGGACCGCTACACCCTGCCCCTGATGGACACCACCTTCCACTCCCTCCAGGGGGCGACCTGGTTTACCAAGCTGGATCTCCGCAGCGCGTACCACCTCGTCCAGATCCGGGAGGGAGATGAATGGAAGACTGCCTTCCGTACCCCTAACGGCCACTTTGAATACCTAGTCATGCCGTTCGGGCTGACCAACGCTCCAGCCGTCTTTCAGCGCCTCATAAATGACATCCTCTGGGATTTCATCGGCCTGTTCGTGTTCGTCTACCTGGACGATATCCTCATCTTCTCCAGATCCAGGGACGAGCACCGGATCCACGTGAGGCGGGTCCTTCAGAGGCTACTGGAGAACCGACTATATGTGAAAGCGGAGAAATGTGAGTTCTACGCCAAGACAACTTCCTTCCTGGGGTTCGTCATCTCCCATGACCAGGTGCTCCCGGACCCAGCGAAGGTCAAAGCGGTGGTAGATTGGCCCACGCCTGCCTTGAGGAAACAGGTGCAACAGTTCATCGGGTTTGCCAATTTCTACTGCCGCTTCGTCCCTAATTTTGGAGCCATCGTCGGCCCTCTGACCCGCCTCACCTCCCCTAAGGTCCCGTTCCGGTGGACTGAAGAGGCCGCAGCGGCCTTCCAGGCGCTGAAGACGGAGTTTTCCTCCTCCCGGGTCCTCAGCCAGGTTGATCCCGCGCTGCAGTGCATCGTGGAGGTGGACGCTTCGGATATGGGGGTGGGGGCGGTGCTGTCCCAGCGGTCACCTGCCAACGGAGCCAAACGGCCCTGCGCCTTCTTCTCTCGGCGCTTGTCCCTGGCGGAATGTAATTACGATGTGGGGGACAGAGAACTATTGGCCATCAAACTCGCGCTTCAGGAGTGGCACCACTGGCTGGAGGGGGCCGCCTTGCCGTCCGTGGTACTCACCGACCATAAGAACTTGGAGTATTTGAGAACTGCCAAGCGTCTGAATGCCCGCCAGGTGCATTGGTCCCTGTTCTTTGCAAGGCTTAGGTTTAACATCACCTACAAGCCCGGCTCCAAGAACGGCCTGCCCGACGCCCTCTCCAGGCAATTCGCCCCTGAGGCGTCAGAAGATGCTGTCCACACCATCCTGCCCAGGTCGTGCGTCGTGGGGGGCGTCTCCTGGGACATTGAGAGCAAGATTCGGAGGGCGCAGGAGTCGGAACCGGACCCTGGCGGCAGACCGGAGGGGAGGCTCTTCGTGCCATCTGCTGTCCGGGGGAAGGTTATTCACTGGCTCCATACCTCGAAGCTCACCTGCCACCCTGGGTCCTCCCGGATGATCGACCTCCTCCAACGGTCCTTTTGGTGGCTGGGACTGTGGAAGGACGCCGCCCGCTACGCCCGGGCCTGCCCCGTCTGCGCCACCAGCAAGTCAGGTAACGCTCCCCCCGCGGGCCTGCTCCAGCCCCTGCCCGTCCCTGGTAGGCCCTGGTTGCACGTTGCCCTAGACTTCGTCACCGGTCTCCCTGTCTCCAACAACTTCGACACAGTCCTGACCATCGTTGACCGTTTCTCCAAGGCCGCCCACTTTGTGCCTCTACGGGGGCTCCCCTCTGCCTTGGAGACGGCAGACCTCCTCATCCAGCACGTGATCAGACTGCACGGGATACCGGTTGACGTGGTCTCCAATTGGGGTCCCCAGTTCGCTTCGGACGTCTGGAGGTCTTTCTGCAACGCCCTGGGAGCCAAAGTAAGCCTCTCCTCCGGCCATCACCCCCAATCCAACGGGCAGTGAGAGCGGACCAATCAGGAGCTGGAGGCTGCGCTCCGCTGCGTCACTGCATCTAAGCCCGCGTCCTGGAGCACACATCTCGCCTGGGTTGAGTACGCCCACAACACCTCCCGCTCTTATGCCACCGGGATGTCCCCCTTTAAGGCATCCCTGGGCTATGATCCACCTCTATTCCCCGCACAGGAGGGCGAGTTGGCTGTCCCCTCTGTCCAGGCGCACCTCAGGCGGTGCCGCTCCCTTTGGTCCACGGCACACAATGTGCTTTTACGCACGGCGGAGCGCAACAAATCCACGGTGGACCGGCACAGGAGACCTGCCCCTGCCTACCAGGTGGGCCAACAAGTCTGGGTGTCCACACAGGACATGAATTTAAAGGGTGAGAGGAGAAAGCTGGCACAACGATTCATCGGCCCATTTCCCATTACCCAGATCATCAACCCGGTGGCTGTGCGTGTGGCTATTCCCCCCTCCCTCCGCATCCATCCCACCTTCCATGTCTCCAAGGTTAAACCGGTGGTCTCTGACCCCCTCTGCCCTCCACCTGCAGCGCAGCCCGCGGCCCGGATGATAGGTGGCCATCCAGCCTGGACAGTCTCCGCCATCCTGAACTCCCGGCGCCGGGGTCGCGGGTTGCAGTATTTGGTGGACTGGGAGGGCTATGGACCTGAATGGAGACAATGGGTGCGCTCCTCGTTTGTGTTGGACCCGTCCCTCATCGCTGAGTTCCACCGAGCGCACCCGGAGAAACCATCGCCAGGAGGCGCTGCTAGAGGGGGGAGTACTGTCACGACTCGCCGCTCATCAGCGGCGCCAGCTGCGCGCACACCTGCGCCTCGTCAGCGGCGAGGTATTTAACTCACTCTGCCCTGGGCTTCGGCCTGAAGCCGTCTGCTCTCATCGGCATCTCTTGCTGCAAGGAACCCCCTTCTCTAAGCAAGGAAATCTGAGTAAGCATCCCTTACCTCTTTTTCTCCCAGTCTTCTCCCCTGTGCACAGGTGGATTCCCCGGCGGTGGACCTCGTCTCCTCGCCGCTGCCTCCTCGCTGCTGCTACAGGCGCTCCAGGTTGCTGTCTCCCGGGCTGCGCCCTTGTTAATGCCAGCCACCAGCCCAAACCAAGTAAGCCAGCAAACTGACTTAGTCTTCTGTATTGGTGTGGTGCCCGTTACCCTTCTCCCTCTGCTTCCTCCCTTAGGGTTGTCCGGCTGAACGGCTTCCTGCCCCCGTGCCTGACGCAGACGCCCACCACCAATACATTGTTATCCCACAGACACGCAGCCACGCACTCTTGTTGTTCAATAAAGCTATTAAATCCATCCTGAGCCATGCGTTATGTCAATTGACAGTTACAGAAATCGTTTGATTGCAGTAATTGCCTCAAAAGGTTGTGCAACAAAATATTAAGTTAAGGGTACCATCATTTTTGTCCAGGCCTGTTTCATGAGTTTGTTTTTTAAAATAATTCTGTTGAACCACAATTCAAAAGCATTGTCTGATTTTCATTGGTTAATTTTCATAGAATTTTTATTTATTACCACTTTTGTCAGATTCAAGTTATTTCTGTGACCATTGTGGGTTTTCTTTCATTAACAGAGGGGTACCAACAATTTTGTCCACGTGTGTAGAGGCTGCAAGGTGGGGGCATGCAAACATACCCACCTCCACTTGCCGCCTCTCGCCCAGGGCAACTCCAGAGCAGGCCACGCTCCAGCCCCTCTCCAGGAGAATGGTTTTGGAACTGGAGCTGTTTGTTGAGGTGAGGCCAACTATATCTAGTCGGTATCTCTCAGCGTCATGCACCAGCTCAGGCTTCTTCCCCACCAGAGAGGTGACATTCAACTTCCCAAAAAACAGTTTTGGAAGCCTGGGATCAGACCGCCAAGTTCTCCGCCTTCGACCGCCACCTGATCCACATAGCACCGGAACCCCATGATCCCTCCTGCAGATGGTGAGCCCACTTGAGGGCGGACCCATGTAACTCCTTTGGGCTGAGGCCGGCTGGGTCCCATGGGCAGAAACCCGGCCACCAGGCGCTAGCCATTGAGCCCCTCCCCCAGGCCTGGCTCCAGGGTGGGGCCCCAGTAACCCCATACCGGATGGGGTACACTGAATCCTTGTTTTAGCATTCATCATGAGAGTGTGTCGGATCGTTCTTAGTCTGGCCCTTCACCCAGGACCAGTTTATCTTTGGTGACCCTATCAGAGGCAAATTGCCCGGGACAGCATAGCTCCTGGGATCACAAGGGTACGCAAACCCCCCCACCACGATAAGGTGACGATCCATGAGGGGGGAATCCAGGAAATATAAATACATATTGATTGATTGATTTTATTTGAACATTCTGACAGAAGAAAAAAAGAATTTAAAACAAAAATCAAGCCAAAAATAAAATGTTCAAAAGGAGTGGGAAGAAGCCAACGCTTATATAGTCCCCCCCCCCTTTTCCATACCCAGTAAATTACAACATCACTCTTAGTCATCATTCATCCCACAACCACAGTCACCATAATACACCCCATAGTCAAATTATGCAACAGAAATGACACGACAACGACAGTCCATACTGACAACAATACCAGCATCCAACAATAATTGTAACAATAATAAATAAATACTTCTGCTATGTTCAACACAAACACAGACAACACCATCCCCATCACAATCACCATAACACAATAACACACACAATAACAAATATTAATAGTAATATTTAGTAATATTAATATTAATAAACATATTAAACATAAACATATTAATAGTAACCACCAACAAGAACACAAAGAACAGTTAACAACACGCCCCTGACTCTGTGAGGATGACCCGTGCGCCTGCCCCCAGACCCTTCACCATTAGTCCACCCCTGGAGGCAGTCTGCTTCCCAGACCACAGCTTGTTGCCTCAATCCAGAAGCGTCTTCTCCTCCAGACCTCCCAGCACTCCAACCGTCTGGGGCCGTGCCTTTCTGCCTTCCTCAGGGCACACCGTAGCTCATTAGGATGACACCACGAGCCATCCGACAGCAGAAGATAACCATCGTGCCGCATGTCCGTCACCTGCAGCCGATCCTGGTACCACTCCATCTTCCACTTTTTCCTCACTCACCTGGACCTCGCCTCTGCCCGAGCCGGAACCCAGTCCGCGACTCCAAGAGAGGCCTTGCACGGCCTGCAGTGTTTCTGCCTAGCAGTTGCTCCTCCAGTGCCACTCGGTCCTGCCCTGACTGCTTGTAGTTCCACTGCTGACCCCGCTCCTGTGGTCCCATGTTCACCAGTCCTCCACGACCGTGCTCCGGGAAAGCCTGAGACCATCGTTTGGGCATCGCTCGCCATTACAGATCCTCCCCCATGCTGCTCGGCACCCACATTCAGGGCAGCTCAGACACTGGCACCGGGGCCCTCCCGTGGTGACCCTTAGCGCGACATGGCCTTTCCACTTTCTGGAGTGATCAGCAACTGCTCATCCCACACAGCATCATCCCTAACTCTTGGAACTGGTCAGTCCCATAGTCCACAGCCCGACCACGCTTCCCCAATGCCACTCTTGATGGAAAATCCAAGTCCATAAAACAGGTTGCAGCCCATGATGTTAGAGCCGTAGGCCGTCACAATGAACTTCACATCGGCCGTCTCCACCGATTTATACTGAGCCGTCAATGTGACAGTACCCATCGTGGCCAACTGTCCTCCTCCATAACCGCAAAGTGGCGCTGAGTCACCTCCGATCCTGTCGTGTGGAAAACATTCTCTAACCGTGGCCCAATTCAGCACAGAACTCTCCGCTCCCATGTCGACCAGCATCGGTACCGGAACTCCATCCAGAACTACTGTGCAGTGTGTGCACCCACTGGTACTCGGGGACACCCTGTGTATCACTGTCGGTGTGGGGGAAGTTGAATTCCTGCGTGGGCTCTCCTGTTCTGCTGACTGGCATACTCTCGTGAAGTGGTGTAGACGGCCACATTTTCTGCAGTGCTTCCCTCTCCAGCCTTATAGCGGTCCTTCGTGGGCCCACAACCCATACACCTGGTCTTCCCCAGGGCAGATCTCATCCATGCAGCATTGGCCTCCTCCACGTCATCCTCAACGCCCCCATCGCTGGTCCAGGTCCACTACCTGTGCGGCCATAGGGGATCTTGAATTTCCCAATGAAAGGCACTTGCTTAGCTCCCTAGTTAGCTTGTCTGTTGCTTCCAGCTGTAGCACCAACTCAACAGCCCTAGTCAGCGTCGACTCACCCAGAACTGAGAGCAATTTGGCGTGGACCATAGCACAGTTGGTGTGTTCCACCAACTGGTCGCGAACCATTTCCTCCTCCAACGGCCTGAACGGGCACTCAGCAGCCAACTGCCTTAAGTCCGACACGAACCACTGGATCGGTTCACCTACCTATTGGCGGCGCTGTCTGAACTTAATCCATCTAATGATGACGTTGTCCGGCGCCCTAAAATGGTGGGCCATTAACTTGACCACTTGTTCATAATTGTCCGCGTCTCTAAGCGTGCCCAAAATTCTCTGTCCCTCCATTCCCAGGTTGTGTGCTAACAACGCATGAGCCCTGAGCTTCTCCATTCATCCGAGGTCCAATGCCACAGTGCATGTCTGAAAAGCCTCGTACCACCAAGGCCACAGTACAGGCGGTTCCCCCAGGAACTCCATGAATGGCCGAAAAGGTGTTCCCCACATCTCCATGTGTTTACCTCTCGTTGCCAAATGTTATGTTGTAACTTGTAGACAAGGATGACGCCAGGAGTGGAGTTGGACACTTCTTTGTTATAATGCTGAATCTACGTGCACCTGACCATACATGAAGCCGCTGGCAGAGGTAAGGAAGAAGAGTCCGCCCCTCTACCTGCAGCCCCTCTTATACTCATAGGGTTGATGGAACCGAAAGGTGGAGCCACCACCCAGTGCTACACAAATAAGAGCTCCAACAATAAACACTATGAACATTAAATAAATATAACATTATGACTACATAGCATGATGAACATTATGACTACTTAACATTATGAACATTAAATAACTATATATATACTACACAACAGTATATTATATATTATATAAGAGAGAAGAATTAGATAAAACACGGTTACAGAAAACACGATTAAACATGAGTGAAATAAAAATAGCCCAGGATTCTGGAAATATACACAGGTACAGTAGTGGCTTCACTGGTGGAACTATGTACATAGGAGTGCAGAGTACAGACACACAAGTGAGTAAAATGGCCCAAGGATTGTGGGAAATATACACAGTAGTGGTTTCACAGATGGGTCAGCATACATGAAAGTGAGAAGTGCAAAGACAGGTGAGTTACTGTGATAATTTAAAAGGTCCTCAGTTCTGAGCATGTGAGTATTCAGAGGGAGGGGGGTGGGGTCTCTGACTGCAGTCCAGATGGCCCAGGGGAAGAAACTGTTTGTCAGTCTGGAGGTGTGGGACCTGATCGATCTGAACCGTCGTCCAGAGGGAAGCAGGTCAAACAGGTGGTGGGTGGGATGAATGGGATGTGAGGGGCCTCTTGTGATGGTCTTGATTCTTCTGGGACAGGAGGATCTGGAGATGTCCTCCAGGGAGGACAGAGGGCTGCCAACAATTTTTTGGGCGGTGTTGATGACCCTCTGCACAGCCTTCCTGTTCTCGGCTGTGGAGCCGGCGTACCACACACCCAGACAGTAGGTGAGCGCGCTCTCCACTGAGCAGTGATAGAAGGCCAGCAGCAGCTTCTGGTCCAGGTTGTTCTTCCTTAGGACATGGTGGAAGTGCAGCTGCTGCTGGGCTTTCTTCACCAGGACCTTGGTGTTGACAGTTCAGGAGAGGTCAGAGGAGATGTGGGTGCCCAGGAACCTGAAGTTGGGGACATTTTCCACGCAGCTGCCATTTATGGGGGGGAAGGGGGGGTCCTGTCTGTTCTTCCTGAAGTCCAGTATGAGTTCCTTGTTTTTTTGGACATTCAGTTTCAGGTTTTTTGCTTGGCACCACAGCAGCAGATTCTCTACCTCTGCCTTGCATGCCTTCTCATTGTTGTCAGTGATGAGCCCAACCAAGGTGGTGTCTGTGATGTTATGTAGAGCCCCCCCCCCAAACACACACACACATTCTTCTAAGAAATTTTTCAAGATGGTTCTTAAATGAATTAACTAACTAACCTGCACTTATATAGCGCTTTTCTAGTCACAAAGACCAGTCAAAGCGCTTCACTAGCACTAACCCTCTATTCTAAGGGCCTATAGGAGACAGATATCTAGGGACAATTTAGAACAACCAATTAACCTAACATGCATGTCTTTGGATTGTGGGAGGAAACCGGAGCCCCCAGAGTAAACCCACGCAGCACAGGGAGAACATACAAACTCCACATAGAAAGGTTCCAACCCCTGCCAGCCTGGGGATTCGAACCAGGAACCTTTTAGCTGTAAGGCAACAGTGCTAACCACTGCACCACCGTGCTGCCCGAAGGAAGGAACCATTGTTCCTTCCACTGCTACTTTAAGTAGTTGGTTCCAGTAGTTGATGACACATTGAAAAAGTGTTTCTGGATATTAAGTCTGCATTTAGACTTAAGAATTTTAAGGTGATGTCCTCTGGTTGTTGATTTGGATAAAGTGAAGAAATCTCTGTAGTTCAAGCCTTCCCATCCCTTGAAGATCTTGAAAACTTTCAATAGATCTGCCCATAGTCTCCTACCTTCTATTGCTGTTAACTTATCTACAGTGGACATAAAAAGTCTACACACCCCTGTTCAAATGCCAGGTGTGTGTGATGTAAAAAAAATGAGACCAAGATAAATCATTTCAGAACATTTTCCACCATTAATGTGACCCATTGAATGTGACCCAATTGATAAAAAACCCTGAAATCTTTTCAGGGGAAAAATAAAAAATAAAAACCTTCCAATAACCTGGTTGCATAAATATGCACACCTTTAAACTAAAACTTTGTTGCAGCACCTTTGGCTTTTATTACAGCACTCAGTCTTTTTGGGTAGGAGTCTGTCAGCGTGGCACATCTTGATGTGGCAACATTTGTCCACTCTTCTTTGCAAAAACGCTCCTGATCTGTCAGATTGTGAGGGCATCTCCTGTGCACAGCCCTCTTCAGATCACCCCACAGATGTCCAGTCAGATTCAGGTCTGAACTCTGGCTGGGCCATTCCAAAACCTGACTCTTCTTCTAGTGACACCATTCTTTTGTTGATGTGGATGTGTGCTTTGGATCATTGTTGTGCTGAAAGATGAAGTTCCTCTTCCTCTTCAGCTTTCTAGCAGAAGCCTGAAGGTTTTGTGCCAACACTGGCTGGTATTTGGAACTTTTCATAATTCCCTCCACCCTGACTAAGCCCCAGTTCCAACTGAAGAAAAACAACACCAAAGCATGATGCTGCCACCACCATGCTTCTCTGTAGGTATGGTGTTCTTTTGGTGATGAGCAGTGTTGTGTTTGCATCAAATATACCTTTTGGAATTATGGCCAAAAAGTTCATCCTTGGTTTCGTTTTCTTTGTAAGATAAGGCTTCCATCTTGCCACCCTAGACAAGAGCTTGTTGCCACATGTACTAAACAGCCAGTATTTGCCAGAAATTCCTGCAGCTCCTTCAATGTTGCTGTTGGCTTCTTGGCAGCCTCCTTGACCACTTTTCTTCTAGCCTTTTCATCAATTTTGGAGGGATGTCCAGTTCTTGGTAATGTCACTGTTGTGCCATATTTTCTCCACTTGATGATGACTGTCTTCACTGTTTTCCATGGTAGATTTCATGCCTTGGAAATTCTTTTATACCCTTCTCCTGACTGATACCTTTGAACAATGAGATCCCTCTGATGCTTTGGAAGCTCTCTGTGGACCATGGCTTGTGCTGTAAGATGTGACTAGAAAAATGTCAGGAAAAACCTACTAGAACAGCTGAACTTTATTTGGGGTTAATCAGAGGCTCTTTAAATGGTGGCAGGTGTGTGCTGACTCCCATTAACATGGGAGTCAGCACACACCTGTATGGTGTATGGTGCACGACCGAGAGGTTTAGCAGGTCCTTCCTACCTACGGCTGTCAGACTGTATAACCTAAGCAGGGCTGCTTGCAAAGATAGCAAAAAAAAAAACAAACATGTTACAACCTAATAGTATTGAATGCAAAAGACTCAACAGACTTACACAAATGGTCCCTTCCAGTATACAACTAGTGAGGCGGATGATAAAATAAAGGCAGCAAAGTGAAGGTTTAAAGTAGGTTTATTAAATCATCTCGCCATCATAGGAACTCCGCTCCAGCCTTGTGTGAGCAGACTGGAGCGGGGTCCTCAAGCTCTCCAGCAAAGAGACACAGAGTGTGTGTGTCAGCAGCAGTTGAAGGAATGAGAGCAATGAGAGAATGAACATGGATTTCTGTCGGCTTGTATACCCAGCTACAAACAATGCATGAAAGGCAGATTACATCACAGCAGTGCAGCGGAAAAAGCCAGGAGTAGCAGGCTGTCTGTAGACATTAATACACACATTGCCGTGCCTGTCTCTAGTCTGTTGTGGGGGTTATACCAAACCGCCACACTAGGACAATATCAATGGCTATGAAGGGTGACAATATGTATGGGTACATATTCATACTACGTGGGGTAACTAAATAGACTGTTATGCTGTTTAGTCCATCCAGCTACAATGCTCTGCACTGTGTATATATATATTTATATATTTATGTGTACATACGTACAGTATATATATTCACTGCTCTTATTTTCTTATCTTTTAAATTATTGCTCTGAGTGTTGCAATCCTGGAATTTCCCCATTGTGGGACTAATAAAGGCTTATCTTATCTTAACATGAATTTGAATGTGATTGGTTAATTCTGAACACAGCCACATCCCCATTTATAACAGGGTGTGAATATTTATGCAAACAGGTTATTGCAGGTTTTTTATTTTTCCCCTTAAAAGATTTTAGTTTGTTTTTCAATTGGGTTGTACAGGTTTTAGGTGACATTAATGGTGGACAAAGTTTTGAAATGATTTATCTTGGTCTCATTTTTTTACAGCTCAAAATCCTGGCATTTGAAATGGGGGGTAGACTTTTAATATCTACTGTATCTTCAATTGCTGCTCATACAATAAGTGAGATGATGAAGGGATCAACTTCAGAGTTCTTATTTGAATGTTTTCAATGAGGTCGATGTCTCATTGTAGGTTTGGTCTCCGGACTTGGCAACAGTATTCAAGGTGGGACCTGATGAGTGACTTATACTATGTTAAAATGACATCCTTTTCTTTATAAATTAAGCTTTTTTTTATCATTTCAAGTGTCCTGTTGGCTCTATTAACTGCTTGGGCTACATGATTACTAAATTTTAAAGTACTGTCCATGGTGACTCCAAGATCCTTTTCTTCAGCAACACATGGAATAACGTCATCATGCAGCAAGTAAGGGTTAGGGTTTTTGTGCCTCAGGTGAAGCACATTTGCTCCTATCAAAGAGTCTCTGCCAGTCCTGTGACCATGAAGATAATTTGCTGAGGTCATGGATAAGACTAAGCTTATGATCTCAGGTTCCAACTTAGAGTCGTTAAGAGACTCAGGAGATCACCCATGTAGGGTCTGTTGGAATGGTGTTGGTGTCAATTCCATCCTTTCTACTGGCTGCTCACACTGGATCCATAAGAGATGTAGTGGCATTCATTGCAGACTAGTTCCTGATGCCTCGTTTAGATGAAAAAGATGTCTTGGTAAAACACATTCCACTGATGGAAGACCTTTACAGTCAGTTTCGTGCAGGATCACCAGCTTGCAGTCGTGAACTCCTTTTGCTATCTTGGAGACAGCATCTCGGTGGGTGGTGGCTGTGAAACTACCACTATCACAAGAATCAGAGCTGCCTGGGGAAAGTTTAGGGAACTTCTACCCTTGCTTTGCTCCAGGAGTCTCTCTCCTCTCACACGGGGTCGTGTGTATGGCAGCTGTGTGAGAGGAGCCATGCTGTACACCTGTGAGTGTTGGCTGTTGAAGAAGTGTGACCTTTCTCGGTTGTCCAGGAATGAAAGGGCCATGCTGCACTGGATGTGTGGTGTGAAACCCCCAGACGAGACAAGCACGAGAGAGCTGTGCGAGAGGTTGCACCTCCCTGACCTTGAAACGACCATTAGGGTCAGCCGCCTCAGATGGTATGGCCATGTTGAGAGAAGCGCTGGCGCGATCAAAAGCATCTGCGTCTTTGATGTTGGCAGGCATAGGCCCAAAGGCAGGCTAGGCAAGACGTGAACAGAGGGCGTTACCAGTGATTTAAAGCAAACCAATGTCAGGCTGACACCCAGGATAGGGTCAAGTGGAAGACGGCTTTAAGAGCCATGCAGCGTCATGCCCGCAATGACAGTGGATCAGTGACGTAAATGGATCTGACCGTGTAAATGCTGGTCTGCAGGATAAATTAACCCACCTGTAATCAGTGACAGTACTGTTACTTTATATTTACTCAGTAGAAGTAAGAGAACAAAAGTATCTTCTAAAAAGTTACTCAGGGAGCAATGACTGTTTTGTTTTGATGATTTATGATAAAAAAAATCTTAAGTTATTGTAAACTTGCTGAATTTTTCCAATAAATTTGACTTTTATGATTTTATTATATTTGGGGATATTTTTCTTGTCCTTTTTCTTGGAAATTTACTGCTGTTTTCCTCTAAATTTATGACTTTTTTCAAAAACTAAAGATATTTTTCATTTAAATTTAAGACTTTAAAAAAACTTTTACTGTTAAATTTGTTAGTTTTTCATATAAATGTGAGACTTATTATTGTTATTGTATCATGATTGAAAACTATTGATAGATAAATTCATAGCAGAATAAATAATACATTCAAAAATTAATAAATAAAATAAAGCATTGCAATTAATATAAAAAGATATCAGGGACATACATGCATTGAATTATTTTTTTAAACTTCAAAATGTGTTTTTGATGATAGTAAAAAGTCAGAGAATGAATTAGAACGACTTCATTGACAGGTCGAAGATTTCTGTGATTATTATTATTACATTTATTATTACTGCAGTTACACAAATGAAAATTATTTTAAAACTTCAATATTTAAACTAAGCTGACAGAAGAATGTGTTTGAGTGTTAAGGAAAAAAACCCTGAATTCTGATCATCAATCAACTGTCCAGGTTCATTTTTAGTCTTGAACTTTGTGATTATTATCTATGACTTTCACTGCTTCATTTCAGGCCTAACTCTCATGTTTAGTCATTTCTGATGAACAAACTCCGTCTCTCTGATGTCTCTGATGTTCCTCGCTGTCCTGTCATGACTCGGCGGTAAAAGCGCTGACTCTCTTTGGTCTTTTGTTGTTTCCTGTTGGAACAAAGACCGTCTGTCACCGTCTGAGCACCATTGTTCTCTGACAGCCAATCACAGCCTGAGGAAGAGAGGACGAGATGAGGAACCAAAGACTAGAGACCAGATCAGAGACTGGGACAGACCCTCAGGGACTGTGACAGACAACCAGAGACCAGGACAGGCCCTCAGAGATTCTGATGGACCACAGGGTTCTGGAGCTGTTGGGGGTCCTGGCATCAGTGACAGCGTTTCTCTGCTGCCTAACTACCGCCCTCATGTCCTCCTGGCTGACATTGTCCACCGACCTACTGCCCACTGAGCGCTTCACCATTGGACTCTGGGAGGCCTGCGTGGTCCAGGACCAGGGCTCTCTAGAGTGTCAGCCCTACAGCAGTCTCCTGGGCTTGCCACCGGACATCAAGCTGGCCCGGGTCCTGGTTTGTGTGGCACTGGGGATCGGACTTCTGGGGCTGCTGCTTGCTGTCGCTGGTCTGACCGAAGTCGATGTGTGCCAGCCCCAGGACTGCGGTTGGAAGACGGCACTGAAGTTAGGAGGTGGGTCTCTGACCCTGGTGGCCGGCATCCTGGTCCTAGTCTCGGTGTCGTTCATTGCCCACATGACAGTGGTGCGGTTCTTCGACAAGTCGGTACCCAAAGTGGTTCCTCGCTGGGAGTTTGGTGAAGGCCTGTTCGCAGGTTGGACTGCTGGAGTCCTGCACCTGGTGGCCGCAGTCCTGCTCCTGACTTCCTGTCTGCAGATGGAATACCAAAACCGGCCCGTCCACATCCCACTGGTCCCTATGTCCCCCAGACCTAGACTGGTCAGGACCAGAACTGAGTACGTCTGAGACCTCCAACCAGCTCTCTCTATATATATATATATAAATATATATATATATAAACACACACACACACACACACACACACACACACACACACACAT
Organism: Pholidichthys leucotaenia; assembly: GCA_020510985.1. Classification (NCBI taxonomy): domain Eukaryota; kingdom Metazoa; phylum Chordata; class Actinopteri; order Cichliformes; family Pholidichthyidae; genus Pholidichthys; species Pholidichthys leucotaenia. The sequence continues at coordinate 356,205,490 of CM035845.1, read as the reverse complement.
ATATATATATATATATATATATATCAAAGAAACCTCAGACCATGACACTACCACCACCATGTTTGACTGTTGCTATGATGTTCTTTTGATGAAATGCTGTGTTAGTTTGACTCCAGATGTAATGGGCCACATGTCTTCCAGAAAGTTCAGCTTTGGTCTCATCAGTCCTCAGAATATTCTCCCAAAAGCCCTGAGGATCATCAAGGAGTTTTTGGTAAATGTGAGACGAGCCTTTGTGTTCTTTTTGGTCAGCAGTGGTTTTGGCCTTGGGATTGTCCCACGGATGCCATCTTTGCCCCCCCCCCCCCGTCTCCTTCTGATTGTTCCATCATAGACCAGTGCTCAAACTGAGGCAAGTGAGGCCTGCAGTTCTTTAGACATTCTTCTGGGTTTTTGGTTCTCATCTGCTCTTGAACTTCTTAAGATCTCAGCATGATGTGTTGCTCTTTGAGGTCTTAGCCTACTTCACTTTGTCAGATAGGTTCTATTTAAAGGATTTCTTGATTCAGCAGATCGAGCAGTAATCAGACCTGGATGTTGCTGGTGAAGCTGAACTCAGCGTTCCAAAATCACAGTTAATTCATGATGGAACAAGGGGGTGATTACTTTTTCACACAGGTCTAGGGAGGTTTGGATAGTTTTTTCCCTTAATAAAGGAAACCATCAGTTAAAAACTGCATTTTGTGTCTGCTCGGGTTATTTTTATCTAATATTAAAATTTGTTTGATCTGAAACATTTTAAGAGACAAAAGAAGAAATCTGGAAGGGGGTGAATACTTTTTCACAGCACTGTGTGCTGGTTAAATGTTTTTATTCTATGTAAGGGTTTAATTTTTTCTGACCTTCCACTATCCTCTTCATATAGCAGGTCAGCTGATCCCCCCGACTTCCTGTCCGTTTTAGATGTATTTGCAGATGCTTTTAAATGACGACACGGTGCAGCAGCAGCTCGTCCATCTGACCTGTGATGTCACTGTCAGAGGCTGTGATGTCATGATCTAGATGGGAAAGTCCAGTCAGCTTATAAGCTGTCATCTTAATGTTCATATAATAAGGATCAGGCTCAGAACCTCTGGTCCCGTTTCTCTCTGAGCCCACTGACGTCATCTGTCCAGATGTTTTAGTGTCCTTTGGTTTAGACCAGGGGTCGGCAACCTGTGGCTCTTCAGCCCCTGTGGTTTTGAAAAACTGACAAATTTACGGAAAAACTGCGGCAAATTTATGATCCTAAGTAGATTCACTAACGTATGTGAAAAATCTGCAAATTAAAGAGGAAAAACTCAAAATAGGACAGAAAAATTACAAAAAAAATTGAGAATAAGTTGCTTATTTATAAGAACAAATATGTGAATTTACAAGAAAAGTTCCAAATTAAAGAGAAAAAAAATGCAAATTTGCAGGAAGAGTTGTGAATTTAAATAATATGAGAAAAGTTACACATTTACAAGAAAAAAGCCATAGATTTATGAAAAAAGTTGCATTTTTTTTAAGAAGTCACAAATTCATGTGTGAAAATGTTACAGATTTACTGTTAAAAACGTGCAAATTAAAAAGGATAAAGTCACAAATTTGAAAGAAAAAATATGCACATTTACAAGAAAAACATTGTAAATTTCTGTGATATAAGTTGTATATCTTCAGGGAAAAGGTTGAAAATTTATGAGGAAAAAAGCAACAAATATAGAAGAAAAAGTTGCAAATTTAAGAAAAAAATGTTTTGCAATTTTAAATTAAAAAAAAAACCCTGTTGGTTCTCAGGAAATGAGTTGGAAATTTATTTCATATTTTTTTTTTTTTTTTGTTACTTATTTGTACCCATAGGTAGACTTGGTTTGCAGTCTGGTGACAAGCCACCGGCTGCTGGTCGCTGCGTGCGCGAGCGCCCTAAACCTACATGTTTTTGGTGTGCGGGAGGAAACCGGAGAAATCCCGGAGTGAACCCACGCAACACGGGGAGAACATGCAAACTCCACACAGCTCACAGTTAGTCGGGGGCTGGGATCGAACCCACGATCTCATGATCCCCGCGATCCCCCGGCCGAGGGTAAAACTGTGCTGCCACAGTGCTAAACCACTATTTGGGAGATTTATTTATTATTATTATTATTATTATTATTTATTTATTTATATTTATGTGATCAGTTGCAAACTGAAGTGAAAAATAGCAAATGTATCTTTAAATAAATAAATATTTGAGATTGAGATTCAACTTTATTGTCATTACACATTGTCATTTTGCAAATTTATTTTTTAAAAAAAAGGTGCAAACTTAAAAGCAATGTTGCCATTTTATTTGGCTCTTTAACTTCTCTTTCTAAAGCTCAAATAAGTTTTGTGGCTCCATGCGGATTTTTTTTTGTTGGGGAGCAAAACTAACTTAAAACGGCTCTTAGCAGAGGCTGCTGACCCTGGTTCAGGCTGAAGTCTAGCTGAGGCGGAGCTCCGTCAGTCTGAAGGAGTTTGAGGCCGACAGTAAAATCTCTCTCCAACATTCCCACGTTCTTCTGAAGCCTGACTCTTGGTTCATTTATTTCTGTGTTTGATGTCATGATTTTCTAAAGACGTTTGGTCAGCTCTGTTGTTGTAAATGTGACTAAAAATAAACCTGACCTGACAAGCCTCCCCTCATCCCAAAAAAATCTACACCAACAGCACACATACATCAGGCCAACATCAGCAAGTTTCACTGGAATATGATTAAGCGGAAGAAGATGGATGGATGGATGGATATCTTATAGAGGTCGTTTGTACATTGGCAAGACATTGGATAGAATGTGGAAATGACATCTATAAGATGTATTCCCAATGTAAACTTGGCCCTTCGAGCTGGATGTCTTGCCAATGACCAAACGACCCCGATAAGACGTATTCCCAATGTAAACTCGGTGTGTCAGGCAGATGTTGGTGTGATGTATGTGTGGTGCTGGGATAGAAATGGGCCTGGGCACATTTATAAAGTTAAAGAGTAATTTTACTGCAGTACATTTGGTGGTAATCTCTGAGTTACTTCTGATATCACAGACTTTAAGACATGTTATTAATGTAATAACTCAGTGAAAATGATTTATCATTTTATCAATCCATCCATCCATTTTCTACCACTTTTCTGGAGGTCCGGATCATGGAGGGAGGAGCTGAAGCAAAGAAGCCCAGACTTTCCTCTCCCCAGCCACCTGCTCCAGCTCTTCAGAGAGGATACCAAGACGTCCCAAGGCCAGCTGGGAGACGTAATCTCTCCAGCAAGTACTGGGTCTACCCCAGGGTCTCCTCCCAGTGGGACGTGCCCAAAACACCTCAAGTGGGAGGCGTCCAGGAGGTTTCCTGGTTAGATGCCCATACCACATCAACTGGATCATTTCAATGTGGAGGAGCAGCAGTTCCTCACCCTATATCTAAGGGTGGGTCCAGCAATCCTACGGAAAAAGCTAATTTCAGCTGCTTGTATCTGGGATCTCATTTTTTTGGTCATTACCCAAAGCTCATCACCATAGGTGAGGGTAGGAACGTAGGTTGACTGGTAAATCGACAGCTTTGCTTTAGAGCTCACCTCCCTCCTCACCACAATAGAACGGTACAAAGTCCACATCACTGCAGATGATGCTCCAATCTGTCTGTCAGCCTTTATCTCCATTCTCCTCTCACTCGTGAATAAGACCCTGAGTTACTTAAACTCCTCCACTTGGGGCAGGAGCTTGTCCCCAATCTGGAGGGGACAATTCACCTTTTGTCAGGCTAAGGACCATGAACTCGGACTTGGAGGTGCTGATTCTCATCCCAGCCGATTCACACTCAGTAGTAAACCGTCCCAGCAAAGTCTGTATGTCATTGGTCGATGAAGCCAACAGGACAACATCATCTACAAACAACAGAGATGAGATCCTGTTGTCACCAAGCATAACCCTCCCGTTCCCTGGCTGTGCCTAGATATCCTGTCCATAAAAATTATGAACAGGATCAATTCAATTCAGTTCAATTCAACTTTATTTATATAGTGCCATTTTACAACAACAGTCATCTCATAGCACTATCAACTGTAGGGGGAACCCCCACAGTTGCAGAAAGACCCCAGCAATCAGGCGATCCCCTGTGAGCAAGCGCTTGGCGATGGTGGAGAAGAAAAACTCCCTTTTAACAGGAAGAAACCTCCAGCAGAACCAGGCTCAGGGAGGGGCAGTCATCTGCTGCGACTGGCTGGGGGGTGAGGGGATAGAGAAGATGAAAAGAACAGACATGTAGAGAGCAAACAGCACGGTGGGGACTCAATCTATGGGAGAGAACAAACAAATGTTAATGACCAGCAAAAAAAATAAAAAAAAAATAATAAAAATATTTCATTGAGAGTGAAGAAAGGAGTGAAGCTCAGTGCAATAATTGGAGGTCCCCTAGCTTTCTAAACCTAATAGCAACATAACTAAGGGAGGGTTCAGAAACACATGATCCCTCCCTAATTGTAGGCTGTATCAAAAAGGTAGGTTTTAACCCTATTCTTAAAAACAGAGATCGAGTCTGACTCCCGAATCCAGATTAGCAGCTGTTCCACAGGAGAGGAGCTTGATAACTGAAGGCTCTGCCTCCCATTGTACTTTTGGAGATTCTAGGTATTACAAGTAATACAGCATTTTGGAAGTGTAGTGCTCTGTTAGGATAATAGGGTAATATCAGATCTTTTAAATAAAATGGGGCCTGAATGTTAAGAGATTTGAAAGTGAGAAGAAAGATTTTAAACTTAATTCTAAACTCTATGGGAAGTAAATGAAGGGAGGCCAGAACCGGAGAGATATGATCTCTCTTTCTAGTACCTGTTAAAACTCTTGCTGCAGCATTTTGGATCAACTGAAGACATTTTAGAGATGTTTTAGGACAACCTGATAATAAAGAGTCACAATAATCTAATCTCGAGCTAACAAAAGCGTGGATCAGTTTCTCAGCATCACTCTGAGACAAGATGCTCCTAATCTTGGCAATATTACACAAATGATAGAAGGCAGTCTTAGAAACAAATTTAATATGTGAATTGAAAAACGGATCTTGATCAAAAATAACTCCAAGGTTCCTCACAGAACTATCAAGAGAAAGAGTAACCACATCCAAACTAAATGTTTGATTTGGAAAGGTATTTCTAAGGTTTTTTGGACCAACAAGAATGACTTCAGTCTTATCTGAATTTAATAGCAGGAAATTACAAGTCATCCAAGCTCTGATTTCCTTAAGACAGGCTTAAGACAGGCTTGTTGTGGGTACGGGCTCTGGGAATATTAAAACAGTTCGGACCAAGACGGTGAGTGTGTTTGCTACCCGTTTTCATCGTGATTTGGAAGCTGACACTTTATCTGCATATCTTAAAGATAAGCTTGGACGAGAAGTTTTATGTCAGAAAATCCTCACTGGAAACGGCAGGGTTAGCTCGTTTAAAGTAACGGCGGAATGCTCTGAGGTGGGGGACATGTACCAGCCAGAGCTCTGGCCAGAGGGCGCATTGGTGCGGCGATATTATGAGCCCCGGGGGGCTGGGAGGGCTGGAGCTAGTGGATCGGCTGCTGTGGAGAATATGCGGGCACCCACGCATGATGCTGATCTTTCTTAACTCTTCCTCCTTTTTTGATGGGTATTAAGGTCATGTCTTACAACTGTCGTGGCCTTAAATTGGGGCAAAGTGCTGGGGAGAAAGCTCGCCGGTTAGTTATTGACAATCTATTGAACAATTGTGATATTTTGTGCCTTCAGGAGACGTTTCTTTCAAAACAAGACTTGGAACGTTTGAACTGTCTTAACCCTGATTTCCATGGTGCTGGGGAGTCTACAACTGACCTCAGCAAGGGGATTATCAGGGGGAGGATACCTGGAGGTGTGGCTATCCTCTGGAGAAAGAAGCTGGACTCCTTGATAAAAGTGGTCCGACTTGGTGTAGATTGGTGTATTGGTGTGCAGTTTAATTGTAATGATAAAGAATTCCTTATTATCAATGTATATACGCCATTTGAATGTCAACAGAATGAGGATGAATATTTAAATAAGCTTGCCTTTATCAATTCTTATATGCAAGACTATAATAATACCTGTATTTTAATTATGGGGGACTTGAATGCAGACATATCTGACACTGACTCCTTATTTGCAAAACATATGTATCATTTTTGCTATGAGAACAACTTAATCTTGTCAAGTAAGGTACTAATGCCTCCTGATAGTTATACCTATATAAGTGAGGCTTGGCACACTACGTCCTGGCTAGATCATTGCATCAGCACTGGTGATGCACATGCTTCTTTGGGTGGCATGAGTATTTATTATGGGTTAGCAATGTCTGATCATATACCGTTTGAGATGATAATTAATGTTGACTGTCTACCTGCACTTTGTCAAAATGTCAGTCAGGATGAGGTGGGAAAATTAGACTGGGACACTCTTTCTGAGGAAGAAATTGTAGAATACTGTGGTCGTACAGATAAATCCTTGAGTAAAATATGTCTTCCTAGAGATGCTGTAATGTGCAGCGATGTGAACTGTAGCATTGTTGAACATAAGGAAGACCTCTGTAGTCTGTACAATGCTATAGTTAACTCCCTGTATAAGGACAGCAAGCCTTATTATAAGAAAATACGTAAAACACATAAGGTTAGACCTGGCTGGAATGAGGCCGTAGCTGTGCCTTATTCTGAAGCTCGGGAAGCATATAAAGCATGGGTGGTGGCTGGGAGACCCAGACAAGGGCCAGAATTTGAGATGAAGAAATGTACAAATGCTAAGTTTAAGTATGCTATTCGTCATATCTCTAAAAATGAGCAGCTAATGAGAAGTAATTCCCTGGCCAAGAAATTGTTAGATAAGAATGTCACAGAATTTTGGAAGGAGCTTAGATGGATTAGTAACAGTAAAACGCCTTTGCCCTGTACTTTGGAAGGCATTTCAGGTACAGAAAATATTGTGGATCTATGGCGGCAACACTTTTACTCATTATTTAATTCAACGAAGGATGAAACTTACAAGGTAGGGAAAGTAGAAAGGGACGATTCGCTCCTGATTGACACTCATGCAGTGATCAAAGCCATTAGAGAGCTATCAGATAACAAAGCGAGTGGTTTAGACTGTATTTCTGCTGAGCATCTTAAATACGCTAGCTCAAGAATTGCTCCTCTTCTTGCAATCTGTTTCACCAGCTTCATGATTCATGGGATGTTACCAGAATCATTATTGTCTGTTGTGTTGGTACCAGTCATTAAAGATAAAGCTGGCAAGCTGTGTAGCCTGGATAATTACAGACCCATAGCTTTAGCCAATATAATATCTAAAGTACTGGAAAAAATCATGTTTGAAAAATTAAATGTATTCATCAAATCTACTGATCATCAATTTGGAGTCAAACCCCATCATGGAACAGATCTGTGCATATATGCCTTAAAAGAAATTATAAATAAGTACAGAAATCAAAATTCTTCAGTTTTTCTGTGCTTTATTGACGCCTCCAAGGCGTTTGATCGTGTTAATCACAGGATACTGTTTAGGAAAATGATTGACAGGGGGGTGCCCAAGTACTTAGTACGTATCCTGATTTACTGGTACGCACATCAGAAGATGTTGGTGAAATGGGGGAAGAGTCATTCATCCCCATCTGGTGTGAGCAGTGGTGTCAGACAGGGCAGTATATTGTCCCCTATTCTATTTAATCTTTACATGGATGAGTTGTCAAAGCAACTGAATGCCTGTAAAACTGGGTGTTTAATAGGGAATAAGTTAGTGAATCATTTTATGTATGCTGATGATCTAGTTATTCTCAGTCCAAGTAGTGCTGGTCTTCAGGAGTTATTAAGAGTGTGTAGTGCTTATGGAGAAGAAAATGACATAAAATATAATACAAATAAGAGTTGTGTGCTGATCTGCCGCACTAAAGAAGATTTGTTAATGAAATTCCCTGTCTTTGAATTGGCAGGCAGGGAATTAATTGTCAGGGATAAAATTAAATATCTGGGACATGTTATTAATGATAGAATGACTGATGATGATGATATTTTCAGACAACGCTGCAAAATCTACATGCAAGCAAATATTCTTGCACGCAGATTTGGTTTTTGTTCAGATGAGGTGAAACTGGTTCTTTTTAAAACCTATTGTACACCTTTATACACTGCTCATTTATGGATAAATTATAGGAAACTAAGTATGCAGAAATTACAGGTTGCCTACAATGATGCCTTAAGAATTTTACTTAAAAAGCCTCGATGGTGCAGTGCTTCCGAGTTATTTGTCTCATCACGTGTAAATACTCTGCATGCAGTAATAAGGAATTTTATGTATAAATTCATCTGTCGGCTTGATGTATCTAGAAATGAAATCATTCAAGTCATGTCTAGCATTAAGCTCAGTTCTATTCGCTGTCAGTCACAGTTTAGAAGGCACTGGTACAGTAGTCTTTTTAAGTCTTTTTAAAGTCTGTACTGTCTTTGTACTTCTTTAAGCAGTTATGTCTTAGTGTTTCTTGTAACTTTTTGATTGTTTCAACTGTCTTGTTTTTTACTTTACTTATTTACTTTTCTCTTGATGGACCTTGAGTCTGGAATAAAGTCTTTGATTGATTGATTGATTGATTGAAACTTGGCTAATTGATTACTATCATCTGGCTTCATTTGCAGGTATAATTGTGTCATCTGCATAACAATGAAAATATACACAGTGCTTTCTAATAATGTTGCCTAACGGAAGCATATATAAACTAAAAACAGTAGGGCCTAGCACAGATCCCTGTGGAACTCCATGACCGAGCTTTGAGTTGGAAGAAAACTCATTACTGACATGAACAAATTGGAACCGATGAGATAAATAAGATCTAAACCACTGCAATGAAGTTCCATTAAGTCCAACATGATGTTCTAATCTATGTCCAACTCTCACTGGAAACAAGTTTGACTGTGTGTTGACAATATGAACCAAACTCTTGCAATGGTCCAATAGGGACCGGATAGCTAGTAAAAATGAGCCCGATACCCCATACTTCTGCAACAACCCTCCCGCAACAGAACACGAGAGACGCAGTCAAATGCTTTCTCCAAGTCCACAAAACACATGTGGACAAGTTGGGCAAACTCCCACGAATCCTCGAGGATTCTCGAGAGGGTAAAGAGTTGGTCCTATGCGCCACGGCCAGGATGAAAACCGCATTGGTCCTCCTGGATCCAAAGTTCGACCAGTGGTCGGATTCTCCTCCCCAGTACCATGGCATAGACATTCCCAGGGAGGCTGAGAAGTGTGATTCGCCCTAAAGTTTGCATACACTCTCCGGTCCCCCTTTTTAAAAGAGGAACCACCACCCCGGTTTGCCATGCCAAAGGTACTATCCCCGACCTCCACGCAACATTGCAGAGGTGTGTCAACCATGACAGCCCTACAACATCCAGGGCCTTGAAGTACTCAGCGCAAATCTTGTCCAAGTTTTTTAACCACTTTGGCGACCTCAGCCCCTGTGATGGGTGAGTTGTCCTCCTCATCCTCAAGCCCTGCTTCCTCTGTGGAAGGCGTGCCAGTAGGATTGAGGAGATCCTCGAAGTATTCCTTCCATCATCTGATGATATCCCCAGTCAAAGTCAGCAGCACCCCATCCGCATCATACACAATGTGGGCAGGGAGATGCTTCCCCCTCCTGAGTCACAGGACAGTTTGCTAGAATTTCTTCGAGGCCGACCAAAAGTCTTGTTCCACAGCCTCACCAAACCCCTCCCATGCCGAAGTTTTTGCTTCAGCAACCACCCGAGCTGCACTCTGCTCGACCTACTGGTACACCTCAGCTGCTTCAGGAGTCCCACAAGTCAACCAAGCTCGATAGATTTCCCCAGTGGATGAAAGGGTTGTTTCCCTGCACTTTTGGGTTGGGAAACAGGTCCTGACCATCATTTGTGCCTATGCACCAAATGATGGTTCAGAGTACCCACCCTTTTTGGAATCTCTGACTGGGGTGCTGGAGAGTGCTCCTCTTGGAGACTCCATTGTCCTACTGGGGAACTTCAGTATGCTCATGGGCAATGACAGTGAAACGTGGAGGGTGGTGATTGTGAGGAACGGCCTGCCCAATTTGAACCCAAGTGGTGTTCAGTTATTGGACTTCTGTGCTAACCAGTTTGTCCATAACGAACACCAGGTTCAAGCATAAGGGTGTTCATATGTGCACTTGGCACCATCATCAGACCTGCAACCATATGTCTTGGACACTCGGGTAAAGAGAGGTGCAGAGCTGTCAACCGATCACCACCTGGTGGTGAGTTAAAAGGTATGGTAAATGGTGGTCACTTATAAAGGGCTTTTTCTCATCTCTGGATGACCAAAGCCCTTTAAAGATCCTGCCATCCATCCATTCAGGCACACATTCACATTAGCAAAGATAATGTCCTCATTAGCAAAGACCTACCTATGTATACCCGCTACCTCAGTGCCCAGTGAGAGAGTACTTTCTACAGCAGGGGATATTGTAAATGCCCAGAGGTTTCTTCTTCTCCCTTGCAATGTAGATCTTTTGATCTTTCTGAAGAGAAACTTGAACATAAGCTAAAGGATAGGTCAGTGTTTTCCAGTAGGCTTTTTGCCTGACTTAATTGTTTCAACAGGCTGTTTTTATTTGCCTAGCACATTTATGATTAATTTTACTTTACACATTGAACCTGGCTAAACTTGATCTTCGTTTGCTCTTAAAGGGAATTCCCTATTGTTGTTTACAGTTGTTCTAGTTGCTGCTTAGTATGATCCTTGCACATAAAGAATCAGTTATGTGACCAAATATTACCAAATGGTATATTGACATTCCTGACTTGAACTTGCACTTTAAAAGCACTAAGTGATCAGCATTTTATGTTGTCATGATCCATAAATATAAAAATAAATGGCCTGGTGACTGGCAAAAACAGATTTAATGACAGTTTTTGGTTATTATCATCACAAACACAATATTATGAGCTATTTTACAATACCGTGAGCCTCTCCACAATATCGCAACACATATCGTACCGTGAGATCAATATCGAAATCGTATCGTACCGTGAGATTTTGATATCGTTACATCCCTAGAAATTTGTGTGGCCGAGTCTGCGCAAACAAGTTAAAGATTGGGCAGCAGCCTGCACGGCGTGTCAGCGAGCCAAAGTACACAGGCACACGAGGGCTCCTTTGGAGCCATTTCACATTCTGGCCAAGAGGTTCGATCACGTTCATGTGGACCTCGTGGGCCCCCTCCCGCCATCACAGGGGTGCACACACCTTCTGACAATGGTGGACCGCACCACATGCTGGCCTGAAGTGGTTCCGCTGGCATCAACCACGGCCGAGGAGGTGGCACGTGCATTTTTAACAGCTTGGGTGGCGCGTTTCGGAGTTCCATCGGACATTACGTCTGACAGAGGCCCTCAATTTGTGTCCGAACTTTGGTCGACGATGGCCCACAACCTGGGTGTCATGATTCACCGCACAACCGCGTACAATCCGCAGGCTAATGGGTTATGCAAACGTTTTCATAGGTCATTGAAAGCGGCTCTCAGAGCGTCACTGACGGATGCAAATTGGGTAGACAAGTTACCATGGACTTTATTGGGGTTTGCGTTCTGCGCCTAAAGAGGACTTAGAAGCCTCCCCAGTGGAGCTCGTGTTTGTGCAACCACTTCGGCTGCCTGGGGAGTTTCTCCCAGATAACCCCGCGCCAGACACCTCCCCGTCTCAGCTGTTGCGGAGTAACATAGAATCAAGCACGCTGCCCGGCCCCGTGCACCAGTTTTCCACGCATTTTTGTGCCTAAAGCTTTGAAGAACGCAGAGTTTGTTTTTGTCAGACACGATGCGCATCGACCCCCACTGCGACCACCTTATGACGGACCGTTCAGAGTGTTGGAAACAGGGGACAAGCAGTTTTTGCTAGATTTGGGGAGTAGGAAAGAGAAAGTAGGCATAAACAGACTCAAACCCGCTTTTGTGGTGGCGGATGAGCAAGTGCTGTTGGCAAGGGCCCCGCGGCGAGGTAGACCACCATGGGGGGCTTCACAGAGTAATGTTTCCCCAGAACACCCGCAGGGACTGACAAAAGGTTTTCACCCCCAGACGGCAACCCCCCAGCGTGACAGCGCCGCGGAGGCGTTGAATCCGGGCTACAGCAGATACGGCAGGAGGCTGAAGCCTAGACAGCATGTGGGACTGATGTGTATTGATTCTATCACGGCATGCATACTGTATTCTCTGGTTCGTTCTAAAATGTTTGGGGGGGGGGGGCTGGTGCGGCCACACATATGTGACCTACTTTGTGACTGATGTAAGGCCTCACATTTTAGATAGGAACAAAGACAGAGCTTCCTTGGAGATAACAGGAAGCTGTGAAGGTGTTAGCTTTGGTATGCAGGGCCTGAGACTGTGGGTGAGTTTAGAGGATTAAAGAGGAGATGCATTGTTACTGGGATGATAATGCAATGTGACTTGTGATGCAATGTGACTTGTGATGCAATGTGACTTGTGAACTGTGAGAGTCCTGGTATTTAAGGACGAGAGTTTCCTGTAATGTCCTCTTTCTTCTTTGAGATGTTGGCGAGTGTGAATAAAGTTGACTTGAGAGAAACCTGTCTCATCACTTGCTCATTCCCACAGTATCAGATCTTTTAAATAAAAAGGAGCCTGATTGTTTAGAGCTTTGTAAGTAAGAAGAAGGATTTTAAACTTAATTCTAAACTCTATGGGAAGTCAATGAAGGGAGGCCAGAACCGGAGAGATATGATCTCTCTTTCTAGTACCTGTTAAAACTCTTGCTGCAGCATTTTGGATCAGCTGAAGACTTTTTAAAGATGTTTTAGGACAGCCTGATAATAAAGAATTACAATAATCTAATCTAGAGCTAACAAAAGCGTGGATCAGTTTCTCAGCATCACTCTGAGACAAGATGCTCCTAATCTTGGCAATATTACGCAACTGATAGAAGGCAGTCTTAGAAACAAATTTAATATGTGAATTGAAAAACGGATCTTGATCAAAAATAACTCCAAGGTGAACGAGTGAGGGGAGAATGGAGCGAGAGATTGACAGACGGATTGGAGCAGCATCTGCAGTGATGCAGACGTTGTTCCGGTCTTTTGTGGTGAAGAGGGAGCTGAGTTCTAAGGCAAAGCTGTCGATTTACCAGTCAACCTACGTTCTTACCCTCACCTATGGTCACGAGCTTTGGGTAATGACTGAAAGAACGAGATCACGGATGCAAGCGGCTGAAATGAGTTTTCTCCATAGGATTGCTGGACTCATCCTCAGAGATATGATGGGGAGCTCAGTCATCCAGGAGAGGCTCAGAGTAGAACCGCTGCTCCACCACATTGAAAGGAGCCAGTTGAGGTGTTTCGGGCACGTCCCACTGGGAGGAGACCCTGGGGCAGATCCAGGACTCGGTGGAGAGACTATGTCTTCCAGCTGGTCTGGGTACGCCTTGGTATCCTCTCTGAAGAGCTGGAGCAGGTGGCTGGGGAGAGGGAAGTCTGGGCTTCTCTGCTTGAACTGCTGCCTCTGTGACCCAGACCTCCGGAAAAGCGGTAGAAGATGGATGGACAGATGGATTTGCTAACTTTTTCTTGTAATTTTGGAACTTTCTCATAAATTTGCCACTTTTTTACTGTAACCTTGCAACTTTTTCTCATGAATTTGTTACTTTTTTCCTTGTAAATCTGATATTTTCTTGTAAATTTTTGACATTTTTCTTGTAAATTTAGAACTTTCTCAAAAATTTTCAATTTTTTTTACTGTAAACTTCATAAATTTTCAGTTTATTTACTCATATGTTCTAACTTTTTCATTAGTTTGCAACTTTTGCTAAATTTATTACTTTTTCTAATTATTACCTCCGCCAAGGAGGTCATGTTTTTACTGGGGTTTGTCTGTCTGTCTGTTACCAACATAACTCAAAAAGTTATCAACGGATTTGGACAAAATTTTCAGCAAAGGTGTGTCATGGCACGGGGAACAGATGATTAGATTTTGGTGATGATCTGAGAGTGCATACCTCCAACAAGGGCTTTGTTTATATTTGTGCAGCAGGATTACACAAAAACTACTGGATGGATTTGGAAGAAATTTTCACCAGAGGTGGTTCTTGGCCTAGAGAGGAACCCATTATATTTTGGTGATGATCTGAGAATGCATACCTCAGCCAAGGCTCTTATCTTCTCACAGTATGTTAGCAACAATACTCCAAAACTGATGGCCAGACTTTGATGCCATTTTCACCACCAGTGGCTCTAGGCCGACACACAAACCCAGTACATTCTGGAGGTGACCCATGAGAAACGGAAGGAGCCTTGGCAGAGGTATGTGCTCTATGAGTGCTTTTCTAGTTTGCTATTCTTTTTCTTGTAAATTTTCACTTTTTTTCTCCTAAATTTGCTCATATTTTTCTGTAATTTTTGCCACCAGTGTTACTAAACCCTGCTCGCCCACATGAAGCCCAGGTGGGGCTCAGATGGGTTTAATGTGGGCTCACATCTACCACAGGTCAAGTCCATGTGGGCAAATCCACATGGACCCATAAGACAGCCCAGTTAACCTTTGGTGGGGCCCACATGGACATGCTGACTAGGGAATTGCAAATTTAAGAGAAAAAAATACAAAAATTATGAGTGAAAACCTACAGTTTTCTAAAATGAATAATTTCATCCCTAAAAATCTCAGTAATTTATTTTAAAAAAGTGAAATTGTTATTTTTCAATACTGGTGTCTTTGTTGTTCATGAAATCATCAATTTCTGACAAAATATCTTATATTTATGCTAATTTATGAGTATAAAGTTTTAAATGAAGAGACACAAATCTGCAAGAAAATCGCCTCCAGATTTATGAGAAAACAAGTTGAAACTTTTAACAAGTTTAAAAGTTTTACATCCATCTATAAATGCAGGAGATCTGTGTGTGTGTGTGTGTGTGTGTGTGTGTGTGTGTGTGTGTGTGTGTTCCTCAGATATCTCTCAAACCGTTTGTCAGACTGACCTCAGATTTTAAACCTGCTTTCCTGAGGTTACCAGGGTGTGCGTCCCCGAGTATGGAGTCGCTCAATCAGAATATAGACCATAAAGTTGCTGTGATTGTGTAGGTCTGATGGATCATTCAGCATGGAGAACACCAGGTGTGTGTGTGTGTGGGGGGGGGTGGTGGCGGGGACCCGTGGTGCCACAGATGACATACTGGCACACGGGTAACGCAGCAGCGGAGACTCCCGTTAACGGAGCAACACCAGTGTCCGACGGGGCGCTCCGCCATTGCTCTCGGGGAGGCACGCTCAGCCTGGCCGGTCAGTGGCAGACGGCAGACCCGACTGCTGCTTCACTGTGGAGCGGAATGACCACATCGACTGCATATTACATGCGGACACACGCGCACGCTTTGACTAAACAACAACAAGACGCAAAAACGCCTAAATAACAACATGAATCATTTTTATTTAAAAATTTATAGAGAAATGGGCAACACTGACGCAACAGTTGCAGTGTGTGTGTGTGTGTGTGTGTGTGTGTGTGTGTGGGCATTGACGCCGTACATGGACGCCCTGAATTTCCCTCTGGGGATCAGTCAAGTATCCAAGGTGCAAACACAAAATAAATAAATAAATAATGTCGGTGTTTTGTCCTTATTGCTAAACTATAAAAGGATGAACTGCAGTTCAAATGTTTGTAAACGTGTGCTGTTATAGGACTGCATGACTTTACTGACGATTATTATTATTATTATATTATTACTGACGACTGTAAACTATATAAACTAAATTCTAATGGTGACTGAACAACTGCCGTTCCCCAAAGTCCAACATACAAAATATAAGTCATAAAAGATCAGACAAATAAGTGATCTGACAAAAAAAACTAAGCAGACGGTTCTTCAGCAGTGGCTGATACTGGATGTCTCATTCATTTTCAGTTATTCTGTAATTAATATTGCCACAGTCAAATACACCTCAGTTCAGTTTCTTTCACATTTGTCTAACGTGTGATGGCCTCCATCTAGGCTCCACCTCTGGGTTCCACTTTCACACACAGCCTTGGTTCGGGCCTGGAGAACCCGACTGGGGTCCTGGGTCAGAGAGAAGACTTGGTTCTACGGACAGTGCTCTAGCTTGGAATGATGAAAAACACAACCAGGAGGAAAGAGTGTCAAACTTAGAAGAAAAACCTCAGAAACGTCAGAGAATAAAGTCATTGCTCACTACTCAAGTGACTTTCAGGGAATACTTTACTACCTTTCTGCTTGAGTAACTTTTTAATAGACTGCTCTTACTTTTACGTGAGTAATTACTGTTATGCGGTAGCGCTGCTTCTACATGAGTACCTGGATGCTCTCCCACCTCTGACCACCATCACAGACATGTTCAATCAATTAAGCTTAACGAGCCGGACTGTGGGAGGAAACCTGAGGACAACAAACACAGTAGGGCAGCAGTATAATGTGTAGTACTAGTAGTATCAGTAGTACTGCGCTACACAGGTTGATTCTGTTGTTTTGTCTCCCTCTGCTGGTTAAACCAGGAACTACAGCCTGAGTCTGGGGTTTCAGTTTCAGGAAAATCTTGGTTCCGTCCCAGAGGCAGGATGGAGGCAGAATGGAGGAGCGTTGGTCGGGTTGTCGGTTACCTGCATTACTCAGAAAGTTAAGAACGGATTTTGATGCAATTTTCAGGAAAGGTGTGTAATGTCCCACTGAACACATGGTTAGATTTTGGTGATGATCTCTAAACGCATACCTCCACCAAGGCTCTTATCCTCTGACAGGGTGTTCAAGAGTCAAGATTTTATTTGTCACTACTACTGTACATACAGGGCAGACAGGAGGACTGAAATGGCGTCTGTGTCTCTCCTCAGTGGTGTGAAAAAGGAAAAACAGCATCAGTCTGTGTGCCGTCGCGGCACCGCAGAGCAAATGGTGACAAAAGGCAGACCCAGACCTCCCAGTGGCAAATCAAGTAAATAACTACACAGAAAGCAGAGCCGTAATCCTCGTAGCTGCGGCTTGATGCGGTCGTGTGGGTGCAGACCGTGACGGCCAGCAGCAGCGACGGCGTCTGGTTGGCAGCACCACTGCAGAACTCCTGGGTGACCTGAGGATCTTCACAGAAGTGCTTCTTGGCCCAGACATGAACTCAGCACATGATGGAGGTGATCCGTGAGTGCATACCTCTGCCAAGGCCTTATCTCGCAATGTACAGATGGATGGTGATATGGACAGACAAAGGGACAGAGGGACGGGGCCTTGGCAGAGGTATGCGCTCTCTGAGTGCCCTCTAATTTTATTGAGAGATTTTTGATTTTTTTTAATTTGCTTAATGATTCTTTTTACTTTGTAATTAGTTTATTGTTTTTCTGCATCTTTATTGGCTTATTTTTTTCTTTAATGTCATTTTTTTAAATGTAGTTGATCTAGATTTCATTTTTATCTAATATTTTGTTTGATTTTGTTTTTAACATAAAATGATAGAATTTGTGATTAATGATAAAAACAGTCACAATAAACACAAAAACCACCAAAGAAACTCAGAAAAAATGAACTTGATCACTGACTTCAGTCTGAGGCAAATTTTAGAATTTGTATTTTACAGGATTCAGCTGATTTATTGGAATCACTATATTAATTCAAATTCAAACTTTATTTAGCAGCAGATCAACAACAAAACAAAGAAAAAATATGTAATTTTGCTGTTTTTACATTTCATCGTCTGCCAGATTAAAAAGACAAAAAACTTCCTTAAATGTTCTCAGAGTTCCTCATCATTCCTATCACAACTCAGATCAGCTCTGAGGGTTCCTCTGAGATCCTGGTTTGTCCCTAAAGGATCCGAGGTGCCTGAAGATCAGTTCCTGTCCTCCATGGTCCAGTTCCTGTCCTACATAGACCAGCATTTGTCCTCCATGGTCTACCTGCTGTCCTACACCATCCACTTCCTGTCCTCCATGGTCCAGTACCTCTACATTTTTGATTAAAGCGGCGCCATGTCTGTAGTGTCTTCCCAGACCAGATCCAGAACCCTGACGTGATTCCAGTGACCAGCATCATCAGGTATTTGATCATGAACACACTGAAGTCCGGCATTCTTGGGGTGAAGTTTCTGGACGGACACGGCACGCTGAAGAGCTTGCAGGTCTGGGCATGCCAGGTCATCTCCCACTGGGCCCTGAAGGTCAGCTCATAGAAGCAGCAGCCGATGACAACAGCAGAGGGAACTGTGTACAGAACACCAAGCACGCCGATCCGAACCATCAGTTTGTCCAGCTTCTCTGTCCTGGCACCACCGTCCTTCATGATGCGGCGAATGTGGAAGAAAGAAACAAAGCCAGCCAGCAGGAAGGACATGCTGAGTAAGAGGTAGACACAGAGTGGAACCAAGACGAAGAACCGCAGCATGTCCACATTGTAGATCCCTACATAGCAGACACCTGTCAGCAGGTCACCTTCTACCTGCCCCACAACAAGGACAAAGATGGTTTTCACCGCCGGCACTGTCCAGGCTGCCAGGTGGAAGTAGCTGGAATTTTCCTCAAGGGCCTCATAACTCCATTTCATGGAGGTGGACAGGAACCAGGTGACAGTCAGGATGACCCACCAGATGGAGCTTGCCATGCTGAAGAAGTAGAGGATCAGGACAAGGACTGTACAGATCTCCGATTTGGTGCCCTGGGCCACCAGCTTGTAGCCGTCCTCCTTAAATGCACCAACACACGCTACTCTGTCCTCCAGCAGGAAACCGACTCCATAGGCTGCTGCCACCATGAAGGAGCATCCAGACAGGAAGACTATGGGCCTCTCAGGATATCGGAACCGGCTTGGGTCAACCAGAAAGGTGAGTACAGTAAAGAGGGTACTGATGCCACAGAGGATGGACCAGAGACCAACCCAGATTCGGCTGAACTTTACCTCCTCCTCTGTGAAGAACATCAGTCCGTGGCGATCGGCGTGCTCGCAGGGGGCGCCACAGTCCTTCACCCCCAGGAAATGGTAGTTCAGGTAGGAGGGCACCTGAAGCTGTGGTGGACAGGAGAACACTTGGTGGGTCCAAACCTGTGGAGTCATGAGGTGGTCAAGGCTTGGTGTGGGGTCTGAGGATGGGTCATCAGTTACATTCTGACCCACACAGATCTCCCCAGCTCCGTGGACTGGGAAGTTCTCACAGCGGAGCCTCCTGGGCCACTGAAACCCAAACTTATTCATGAGCTCCTCACAGCCTCGCCTGGCCCTCTCACACAGAGACCTGCAGGGCGGGATGGCCCGGTCCAGAACTGTGCAGACGGGAGCATACACTGAACACAGGAAGAACCTGAGGTCTGCAGAGCACTGGATCTGGACCAGCGGGTAGAACTGGTGTGCCTCCAGCCCAGCGTCCTCCTGAGTGATGTGTCCCAGCAGGCTGGGCATGATGGTCTGGTTGTAGGCGATGTCAGCACAAAGGGGGATGGAGACGGGTTGGCAGAAGCCATGATCCGGGATGGAAACACTCCTGTCCTGCTGAGTAGTACTGGACTGGAAGAAGAGGACCAGAACAGACCCCAAAAAGCACTGGCAGAGTCCTCCCAGCACCATGACAGAACCGGGGACGGAACGTTCCAAAGATCCTTCAAAGAGCCCCAAAACACCAAAAAGAAGATCAAGTTTAAGATGTAGAGAGGTCTACAGTCCGAAGAATCAAGGTCTATCCAAACTCCAGAACTTTACTGGATCAGGATCCACCTGCTGTAGACGACATGGAGATCCCCAAGTCACAAGACATGTTTTAAGGTTGAAGTTAAGCCAGAACAAACCAGAAGAGACAATCTGGGTCGGTTTGACTCCTACCAGAAGAACTAACCAGACCAGACCAGACCAGCCGCTGACCCGTTAACCTCTGAGCTCAGACTGAAGATCCTGGCTTTTATCTATCAGACAGTTTCAAGGAGCCCCAATGTGAGGAGGGGTCACCTGGAAACTGTGCTCCAACATCCAATCAGATGCCTCATTTCCTGAAGCTGCTCTCTGATTGGTCCAGACTTTCCTGGAGGTTTTTTGTTCTGAAGATGTTTCTGTTCTGCTGTCAATCTGCTGCTGTCAGTGGAACGATTTATTTACATTAAAATCAATAAAACCTTCCATAAATCTGGGATTTTTCTCATATATTTGTGACTTTTTGTCAGAGAGCTCAGGCTGTTCTTTTGTAGATTTAAAAAAAATCTTATAAATGTATTTATTTTTTTCTGGTAAAACTGACAGATTTTCTGCAGCTTATTTTTGTTTCTATCAAAGTCTGAAGGATAGACCCAATAATAAAAATACTAATATTCATAATAATACAGTTCCAGTCATTTGAAACTCAAATTTACACGAACCTTTGAAGCATTACATCAGCTTTAAACAACCTGCGGCTCATGGGCCGCTTGTGGCTCTTTTGACCATAAACACAAATTTATTGTTGAGGAAAAAAATGACATTTATGAAAAAGGTTAAATTCTTATAAGAATGAAGTCACAAACTTTAACAAATAAATAAAAGGCAAAATGGTAATTTCCCAAGATAAAGTCTACAGATTTAAAAGATTAATGCAGTAAAATTCACAGTTTGATATTTTAGATTCTGCTGTATGTAAAACTGTGTGACTGATGACAGACACATTTCTGATGCCACACGGTTCTGGTTCTGGTCTTCAGACCCCGTGGTCAAGGTCTCGCCCCACAATCTGCCATTTTATAACCAGTCTGGTCTCTGACAAAATGGTCTCAGGACTTTTAATCAAGACGATTCCAGACCAGGACTTTTATTTGTCCACATAATCAGCACGACAGCACAGGAATATTCTCCTGACATGAAACAATAAAGTCATTAGCAGGTTTAACTTGATGTCGCAAGCCCCGCCTCCTTCAGTGACAAGATGAGAGGAAACAAAGAGGAAGGAGAAACCAAACTGTTGTTTCAACATGTTTCTGTTGATGGGAGAGAACATGTGCAGGTTTGAGGTCTGTGTTAATTACAGACGGAGGAGACATCAGAGTCACAGACATCTCTTGACATCAGAGTTGATCAACCGCCGTCAGTTGCTCAAATCAAGATGGTAGATTTTCAGGGGTGGACTTAGTCCATTTGGGGCCCAAGGCAAAGACAGAAATGGGGCCCTACTTTTTCTTTGTTCTCCACTTTCTTTTCAGGCCTGATTGAAATCCTCCCTGAAACTTCTTGTCCTCAGAAGTTGTCAAATGATGACATCATTCAGGCGTCAGGAATTACATCTGTAGAAAAACACAGAAGTTGAACAAATTCAATGTAGACTCTTGTGTATTATTTAAAAAAAGGAACAACAATTCACATGGAAGACCTGTTGTTTGTTCACGCTGACCAGTCCCTCCAGGATTTCGCGATATTGCAGTCACACTAAGTCCCGTGAAATCAGGCCATCACTGCATCTTATGGGAGGCCTTGCAACTTTGTCCAATCATCGCAACTTTCCTGCAATTTGGGCCAATCCTCGTCAACTTCCACTAATTTCGCTGATCAAATTTGTCCCTGAGTAGTGCTCAAACACTCAGTCTAACCAATCAAATGTGTGGCTGCATCACGCTCACTTCCATGTTTACAGTGAGTATTAATGGAACGCTTCAGCAAAAAACATTGTGTGATTAAAAAAACACTCACCCACGAGTTTTTCCATACCATCCCATCTTCCCCGGGCTGCCAGTGGACGTCTCCATCTTGACTGCGTGTATGAAGTGCCAAGTTTGTGTTGAAAAAAGTCCTCCTGCCTGATAAGCACCGTGATGCAGGAGCATGCATGAGGAGAGACGCCGTACAACCACAAACAAATGAATAAATTTAACACTACCGCTGGTGTTGGAACATTGTATCCATCTTTAGAGGTAAAATTATTACTGCATCTTGTCAATGAGCTTTAAAGCTGTGAATCTCCGATCTGGACACGGACCAACGTGCTCCCCCGGCAAACCCCCAAGGAGAGCCCCTCCTCCCGGTAAAGGAAAGCTGAGTATCTGATGAGACAGGTGTGTGTCAAGATGTGCAGCAGACAGACAGGTAGGAGTCAGGCAGTGAAAGAGAGAATATCCAGTAATTTTTCAAAAAAACACAGACTTCAATAGACAATACAGAGCAGCAGAATAAATTATTTCTTTTTCTCTGCACTCGGTACCGAGTGGTTGGGGACCACTGCAGTTAAGGAGTTTTCAAATGATGCTGCTTCCATGATTTCCAAATCTCTACTCTCTAACATGCATTCAGTGTAGTTTAGCTGTTGTAATGGATAATCATTTTCTAATCCTTTTTATTCAAGTTCTCAGCAAAAGTAGCCTCCAGTGTTGGTCATTTTTATGACAAATAAATGAGCAGCTACTTCATCCTCCCTCAACTTTGTTAAAGTCTGGATTTGCTGCTGCACTAGAGTTTTTCTGTATAGCAGAAGTTTCTGCTTAATTTACAAATCACTGTTTAATAGGAATTTTTTGACAATCCTGTGTTTTATTTGTGGTGTTATATAGAATACCATTGCAGTAAACTGGAAAAAAGCATTTGCTTTAAAATTTGGAATTCTTCCCACAACTTTCAGTGCCAAAAACCGCTCAAAACATCACAACTTTTATCGCAACTTTTTAAAAAAGCTCCTGCAAATTCATTCTTTTTGGGGAGCACCAATCATAAAAAATGCCATGAAATCCTGGAGGGACTGACTGGCCCACATGTGCCAGCAGGGTCCTGTTCCTGGTCTCCTGACTGGTCCATTTTCAGAGGATCTATAGCGCTCCCTCCTCTGGACAGCGTAGGGAGAAGATATCACCCAGAACAATATCAGGGTAAAAACAAAAACATATTAAAGCTAATTCATCCTTGGAATTTATCCCCCTTTGAATACTGTCTTTTCCTTTTTCTTTACTTGTGACTTCCTCTTCCTTTTCTCTCATCTTCAGTCTGTCCATCACTTCCTCTCCCTTGTCTTTAGTTTTCCTCACTCTTCATCCTTCTCTTCTTCTCTCTTTCTGTGCATTTGATTCTTCTTTCCCCCTTTAAAGGCTTTTGTTATCATTTAAAGATTCTTTGTTGCTCGGGTTTGTTTTACATTCTCTCACCAGTCAGCAAGCTGTAGAGGATAATGAGGAACGTTCGGAGACAGCATTGGGCCGTTGCTCCAGTGATGAAGAGGAGAACCAGACCAGTGGGTTAACTCTCTCATGGATACTCAGAATTATGGGGCTTTAACTTTTCTCCCCTATTCAGTTGTATTTCTTATGAAATTGAACTGGTTCGGGTTTTGTTATTTTAATATTGTTGTTGCTCTCTGTAAATGTGTGTGTGTTAGACCCCAGGAAGAATAGCCAGTGTTTTATACGAGTGCTAATGGGGATCTCGATCAGACAAACCAGCCATATTTAATCTCATGTGATGTCATCTGCTGAGGCTGCAGATATCCACGCCTGGGGAGCACAGCTGACCAGATCTAAATTTAACCTGGTCAGCTTTGGCCTCTGCAAAGCTTGCAATTAGAAAGAATAGTAAAAAATTTTGTTGTTTTCCTGTACTCAGCACCCAGCGTCACCGCTGCCTCCTCATTAACCACAGGTGGGTGTCATTAGCATCATGTGTGCTCCTACAAGCAGCGCTGCTCTCTACTGCTCCTCCAGAGGCTGGTCCCCTCTCAGGTTGACGTGAAAAAAGGTGGCTTTGATTAAAAAAAAAATCTGTGTACTTCCCTTTTTCTCCATTTCTCTGCACCGCTTACATAACTTTGTTTCACTCTGCCACTGTTCTACACACTGTACGTTTTGTTTACAATGTAACCAAAGATTGGCGCATGAGCACGTCTCAGAGACAACATGGAAGAGCCCAGCAGTCAGAGGAGAGGGGGGGAAGACGCTACGTTCGTGATTTGATTTGCTGTTTATGTAAATACTGGTGTTTCTTTATGTTGTTGGACATCGAGTTAAATATGCCAACCATTTAAAAAATATATATATGGGGCCCCTAGTAGATCGGGGCCTAAGGCAGTCGCCTACCTTTGCCTAATGGTAAGTCCACCTCTGTTGATTTGATCCTAGCACCTTTGGATTTACTCAGACAAGGAACTAATGTAGACAGAGTTTATGGTCTATATGGTCTTGGTCTCAGTATACAAACAGTTGCAAATTTATATGAAAAAAGATGCTAAATGACCTAATTTTTTGAGTTAAGAAGAAAAAGTCCTGTTGTCCTGCTCAAATAAAGGAAACAATGGTGTTAGCTTAGCTTTAGCTTCTGTCACATGTGTGGTGTTTGGACATAGTGACGTGCACACAGATGACATCACCTCGTGGGAAACGAGCTGTGGTGCAATACGGTGCCACCCTTCTGTATATAGTTCAGTCATGCATTTAATAAGGTAGAGTTTAGCTCAAGTCTGTTTTCAGCCCCTCATTACGGACATAACAATGACAATGAGGGTAAAAGAAACTATATCACAACCTTTGGAACCATTCCTCGCTCTACCAGGTGAGCCACCAATCCCCTGGCCCTGCTGGCATGAGTCATTCCAGACTTTTATTGAGGGTATTGGCTTAACTGAGGCTAGCAACGAAACGTTAAGGGATGTGCTAATACACAGGCTCGGTAGCAAGAGGGACCAAGGAGTGCTCCCTTCTCTTGGCCCTGTGGACATATATAAGTACTGTGTTGCTGTGATGGACAGACATTTTGCTGACGCATGTAGCATCACGGTGTGGAGGGTCACTTTTAGCCAGCACCGCCAACATGAGGATGAGACAGTCCACCAGTACGTCACCAAGCTCCATTTCCTACCTAGCATGTGCACCATTGGCGACAGAGAGGAAGAGGCGGCACATGACAAGCTAGCGGCATACGCTACGAACTCATGGCTGCGGGAACAACTGGTGCTGGTGAAGAATGGCCTGCAATTAGACAAGGCTGTGAGAATGGTGTCCCAAATGGAAACAGACATCCAGCTATCATTGCAGCTAATGCCGCCTAGCTGACAAGCTCCTCGTCTGGCTCCACGAGCGCAGGCTGTCACCACCACCACCCAGCGCTCCAACCCTGCATCTCCCCGCTACAACCAAAAGAAGAAGGGTAGGAAATGCGACAACATGGGTGAGAGCCTGCCCTGTGGTAACTGTGGTTTATCTAAGCACCAGACTCAATCACCTGCCTGCCCAGCCAGGGGGCAGAAATGCTACCGTTGTAAGACGCTCAACTACTTTGCTAGAGTTTGCCGCTCAACCTTCACAAATTCAACGGCCCGCCCACCAGGCCCAACCACCATTCACTCAGTTGGTGCCAAAAGCTGGCCGTTCAAGTGGTGCACAGTGGAGCTGGATGGCGTCAGCGTGCCACTGCTGCTCTCTTCTGAGCGAGTCTACAGTCTGGAAACTGTTCCCTTGGAAGACCATCACAGCTAATGCGGAGGACTTATTCAGCTACGGACACGTCAGGATCGGCATGGTAGGGATGGTCGCCTTTTCTGTACACTATGGCCCTAAAACCATTCCGTCGCTCACCTTCCAAGTGATGCACCAGGAGGCTGAGCTGCTGGGCATCGATCTGATTAGTGAGCTGGGTTTCTCCATCACCGACCCAATGGGCTCTACCATTCAGACAGTCTCCTCATCCTGGCAGCACCATTGGCCGGCGCACTTTGCGGGACTGGGCTGCCTCACCTCTTTCAACTACTGACTGCTCATTCAATCAATCAGTCAATCAGACTTTATTTATAAAGCACTTTTCATACAATGTGACAGCTCAAAGTGCTGTACAAAATAATAAACAACATACACCAAAAGCCAAAACATAGTCTCACATACCCACACATACATACACTCACAACACACAGACTAATTGACCGACCATATAAAACCATGTAAAAAAACCACCATAGAAAACATTAAAACTGAACTGAGGAAGTGCTACCAGTGAAGAAAAACCAGAGGCAATAAGACAGAAAAACAAGAAATAACAAGTTAAAAAAATCCATTGATTCGGATCATTGATCTGACAGTGTCCCTGAAAACTCAGCCTCTCCGCCAACTATCCCTTGCACTGGGGGATGATGTCATGGCGGAACCGCAAAAGCATTTAGACACCAGTATCATTGAGTGGGTCGATGCATCTTCCTGGATCTCCAACTTGCAAAGAAGAAATCGGGAGGCCTACGACCATGCATTGACCTCAGAATGGTTAATAAGGCGGCGATTCCTGACAAATACCCCCCACCCACGACAGAGGAACTGACGGCAGTGTTCCATGGCTCAAAAGTTTCTTCCAAACTGGACCTCCGCCAAGGCTACCTGCAGGTTCCCCTTCACCCAGACAGATGCAACCTAATGGCCTTCGTCACCCACATGGGAGTCTTCAGATACACCTGCATGCCTTTCAGCCTCAGTTACGCCCCGAGCTGTTTTCAGAAAATCATGGCCACACTGTTCTCCGGTCTCCCAGGGATGATGGTGTACTTGGATGACATCGTGGTGCACGACGTGACATCAACTTCCCCCGATGTCCACCTCACTAAGGTAATGGAGGTACTAACAAAAAATGGCCGCACACTCAACGGGGAAAAGTGCACCGTTGAGGCATCCATCATCAAGTTTGTGGGCTTCCGCCTGCTGCTGAGGGCCTGAGCCCCCTTCATTCAAATGTCGAAGCGGTACTGCACCTACCCGAATCATCGTGCCCCACACAGCTATCATCATTTCTGGGCATGGCAAACTTCTACGGGCACTTCATCCCCCGCTACTCAGAGACAATAGAGCCACTACGTGCCCTCCTGAAGCAAGATGAGCCCTGGGAGTGGACCCTAGCATGCTCCGCCGACATCTGCCGACTGAAAACACACCTCACTTCCCCACCGGTGCTCGCCCATTTTGACCCACAGAACCCCACATTTGTGACCTGTGACGCATCCAACACAGCAGTGGGAGCCGTGCTATCCCAGGTCCAAGGGGGGACCGAGTGCCCAGTGGCGTTTGCTTCGAGTCCACTTACTTCAGTTGAGCAGTACTCAGTGGTAGAGAGGGAGGCGCTAGAGTGCTTCTGGGCATGCAAGCATATACCTCTACAGGCAATGCTTCACACTGTGGATATATCATAGGCCCTCACGGCGTTGCTGGAAACATCTGGGTCAGGGCACAAACTGCTGTACATCAACAGGTGGACGGAAAGGCTACAAGCATATAACTTCACCACCCAGTTCACGCTGGGCAGAGAAAATGTAGTGGTGGACCTATTGTCCTGGGCCACACCTAACCCCACACTGAGTGTCGACCAGGACTCCTTAGAGCCTGAAGTGGTCCACATGTTTTGTGGCCCACTTCAGACTGCCGTCTTCCTGCAAGAGCTCCAGGTCGCCTCTGAGCACGATCCAGTACTAACCCAGCTCTGCATCTTCACTTGCGAGGGCTCGCCATCCAACGTACCAGATGAACTAGCACCCTTTCACAGAGTCAGAGACAATCTATCATGCTGGAATGACATCTGCATGGCAAGGGGGCTCTGCACGGTGATCCTGGAGGTGCTAAAGGGCCACATCCTGACCTGATGGTGCACAAGGATGACCTGGGCGTCGTCAGAGTCGAACAGCACTGTAGAGGTGCAGTCTGGTGGCCATGCGTCAACAAGGACATGGAGATCATGGTGAAAGACTATGCCCTGCCTAGCCAGCGGAAAATCTGGTGTGCCACCACCCCCACCCTTGCAGCCACTGCCACGGCCATCGGCCCTGTAGAAACACATCCAATTGGACGTATGCAGTGAACTGCATAGTGCTCCCTGCACCAATGCTTTCTACCAGTGGTCTGCGATCTCCACTCCAAGTGAGTCGAGGTGTTGCCAACTGGCTCAGTCACCACCGACGTAGTCACCAATTTCCTCACCTCCCTTTTCGCCCGCTGGGGTGTGCCTGATGCAAATCACAACAAACAATGGACTGCAGTTCACCTCAGCAGACTTTCACAGCCTTTGTGGGGGGATGAGGCATTAAGCACATAAGGACTGCCTTCTACCACCCTCAGGCAAATGGGGGGTGGAGAGGTTCAACCGGACCCTCAAGAACAGTCTCAGGGCACACCTAGCGGATAGGCCCCAGTTTTTGGCCGCACTACAGAGCATTCTGGTACATCACAGAGTGACGCCTCACACCACGATGGGCAGCTCCCCGGCCCTACTAACGCTTGGACGTGAGATGTGCTTTCCCCTGGACTGACTATGCCCTCCATTGGACACTACCCTGACAGAAAGGCCCTCACCTAGGGGGAGAGTGGTTGAACAACAGCAATCTATGAAGCAAAGGTTTGACAAGAAACGCCGGGTGAAGTGACCTGGGCTTGCAGTACAGGACTAGGTCTGGATCCAGCGTCCCAACTGCGCTCACAAGCTGCATTTGTTTTGGACAATGCAGATGCAGATCACAGCTCAGTTGGGGCCAGCCATCTCTCGTCTCGCTGATGGGTCACGGTGGCACGCCAGTCGCCTCAGAAAGGTGACACTGACTTCGTCCCCAGATCAGGAGACGGCTGCAGACACAATGAGATTGGGCTGGGACTTCGGCGACACAAGACCCACAATTCCCAAAGAGCATTTGCTGGAGCCTGCAGCGGCAGCATAGCCCGAACGCTGTTCAGCTCAGGTTCGGCAGAGACCCCACCACCTAAAGGACTTTGTGACTAAGTTTTGAATTTGGACTTTTATGTTGTTAAGTTAGGACGTGACCGACCAAAGTGGCAGGATAATCCCCTCGGTCACGTGGGCACATCAGTAGTCTATCCTAAGTTCTTTTGGGTTTTTCAAGGGGGGGGGGGTTAAATGTGGTGTTTGGACGTGGTGATGTGCACGCAGGTGACATCATCGCGTGGCGAACTGCCGTGGTGCCATACGGCGCCACCCTTCTGTATATAGTTCAGTGGTGTGTTTAATAAGTTAGAGTTCAGCTGACATGTGTTGTCAGCCCCTCGTTAGACAAAACACGGCCGTTCTGTTGGTGCTGAAGCTCACTTTGGTCATTTCTTCCTGAATTCTGACATCATGTCTGATTGTTTATCATTTTATTTGGTCTAAATAAGTTCTGTGTTCTCTGTGACTTTGAAAGTTGAAGAAATCAAAGTTCTGGTCTCAAACAAAGAAAACATCATCATGGTGGTGAGACTCTTCAAAGGACGGACATCAAAGACATTTACATTCATTATTGTAATTTATTAATGGTTTACAACATCAGACAGAATTCATTATGCACAAACTGTTTGATCTGAGCTGTCACTCAAACCCCGCCTGTCAGTCACAGAATCGACTCCAAAACAACAAGAACTCATTTACATACGATAAAAGTTCACCAGAACTTTGTTTGTTTCACATGAAAATGAGACAAAAACAGATGAGGATAATAAAGTTTTTGGTTTTTATTTCTATGTTTATTAATAACATTAATAATAATAAATGTGTCTGTTTCCACTAAAATAAACATAAAACATTAAACAGGATAATTTTTACTCCTAAATAGTACATTTTTACCTCTCCAAACATCACATTTGGTTTCAGATTTTATAGTAGCGTAGTATTTTCTGGTACTTTTACTTTAGTATTTTTGTTCATTTTTACTCATTTTTTCAGGCTAAAAACTGAAACCAATAGAACAAACTGACTGAAATTCACCAAAATTAATTTTAAATTTAGTTGGTCAACAAATAATCTGATCAGACATTCCTGAATATTCAGGATTAAAATCTGGATTATAATCTGGTTTCATCTATTCTTTCTGTTAACTCGTTTATAAATGAACTTGTTCCTGTGTAATCTGGTTCTGCCGTGCTCCACACCCTGAGAACCTCCGTCAGACACACTGATCATTGCTGGACGGTCCACCACCTCTGGATGGGACACATGTTTATGGATTTACATTTTCAGGTCTCAATATACTTCTAAGGATTTCAGAACAATTCCACTTTTATTGAGATAAGAACTCATTTCCTATTTAAATATTTAGCCATAAACAGGTCATGAACCACTGAGAAACTTACAGGAGGCAAACTTCCGTCACACTAGCGCTCGTCTGTGACAGCTGCAACAGAAGGTTACCATGGTTACCAGCAGGGCTCGACGCTGACTTTTTTTGCTCACCAGCCACTGCGGCTAGTGAGTTTCCAAAGTCACTAGCCACTCAGCCTTTTCACTAGCCACAATTTTGTGGTTGGAAAATTATGTTTAATATGATCAAATTTGACTATGTATGCTAAATTTTACTTGAACTAAATTTACAGCCTTTTTCAATGTAAATGACTCTTATACAGACACAAAAACAGCAGGAGAAACCCTGTCTAATTATTAACAGCAGTAAATACAGTAAAACAGTCCAGAAAAAATATTTGCTATATGACAGTGAAGTCCAGGTAGATTTGGGT
This sequence comes from Pholidichthys leucotaenia, assembly GCA_020510985.1. Lineage (NCBI taxonomy): Eukaryota > Metazoa > Chordata > Actinopteri > Cichliformes > Pholidichthyidae > Pholidichthys > Pholidichthys leucotaenia. The sequence goes on along the minus strand of CM035845.1, from coordinate 356,175,124 downwards.
CCGTCCCAGTTCTCATTTGTACCTCTTCCCCTTGCCCCCCCCCCCCAACAGTCTAATAAGTTAATATGTTAATATGTTAATAGGTTTAGTCAGCCGGGGGACCTCCAGTAATACACTGGGCCTCACTCCTTTCCTCACTCTCTATGAAATATTTTTTTTTGCTGGTCATTAACATCTGTTTGTTCTCTCCCATAGATTGAGTCCCCATCGTGCTGTTTGCTCTCTACATGTCTGTTCTTTTCTTCTTCTCTATCCCCTCACCCCCCAGCCAGTCGCAGCAGATGACTGCCCCTCCCTGAGCCTGGTTCTGCTGGAGGTTTCTTCCTGTTAAAAGGGAGTTTTTCCTCTCCACCGTCGCCAAGTGCTTGCTCACAGGGGATCACCTGATTGCTGGGGTCTTTCTGCAACAGCATATTAAATGTCCCACCAGGGACACAAATACACTCGACCACTGTTACACAGTTTTAAGAAACGCTTATCATGCCGTCCCCCGTGCAGCTCTGGGTTTTTCTGACCACTGTCTGCTCCATCTTATTCCAACACACAGACAGAAACTAAAAATTTCCAAGTCTGTTGTAAGGACTGTGAAGAAATGGACTGAAGAATCAAAGCTGGAGTTACAAGCCTGCTTTGACTGTACAGATTGGAGTGTTTTTGAAGCTGCAGCCATTAACCTAAATGAACTCACTGACACTGTGACGTCATACACCTGTTTCTGCGAGGACATGTGTGTGCAGACCAAGACCTTCTGCATATACAACAACAATAAACCCTGGTTCATTCCTAAACTGAAGCAGCTACGTCAGACCAAGGAGGAGGCCTACAGGACTGGTGACTGGACTCTGTACAAGCGGGCCAGAAACATGCTGACGAAGGAGACCAGGCTTGCTAAGAGGAGCTACAGTGTGAAGTTACAACAAAACATCTCAGCCAACAACTCTGCTTCTGTCTGGAGAGGCCTGCAGAATATCACCAACTACAGGAGACCATCCCCCCACCCTGTGGAAAACCTCCAGCTGGCTAACGACCTAAACAGCTTTTACTGCAGGTTTGAAAAGAACCTACAGTTCTCACCTCCCACCCACACAAAAGGATTATCTGCAGCCCCAGGAACTCCATCCCTCCTCCACTCTGACCTCCCACCAGCACTAATGATCTGTGAAGAGGAGGTGCGCCGGGTCTTTCAGAGACAAAAGATCAAGAAGGCTGCAGGACCTGATGGTGTGTCTCCGTCCTGCCTGAGAGTCTGCTCCAACGAGTTGGCCCCCATCTTCACCCGGATCTTTAACAGATCACTGGAGCTGCGTGAAGTGCCTTCCTGCTTCAAACGCTCCATCATCATTCCAGTTCCCAAGAAACCCTCTATTACAGGATTAAACGACTACAGACCTGTTGCCTTGACCTCTGTGGTCATGAAATCCTTGGAGAGATTGGTGCTGAACCACCTGAAAGTCGTCACAGGCCCCCTGATGGACCCACTGCAGTTTGCCTACCGGTCAGAATCAGAATCAGAATCAGAATGAGATTTATTGCCATTGTTCATGTAGTACACAAACTAGGAATTTGTCTCGGTACAATGCTGCAACATTAAACATGGAGTAGCACTAAAGATAAAAACAAAAAACTATGCATGCAATAAAATATAGAATATGAACGAGTAATACTAATCTATGCAATTTTAAATATTAACAATCAGCAGATATTGTGGAGTTCCACATAGTGCAGTCGGTAGTGCAGGAAGAAAACAGTGATGATTGACATGAGTCTGGTTGAGCTGCTGTACATGGTGCACGAGAGTCAATAAGTCACTTAGTGTTCAGCAGTCTGATGGCAGAGGGGAAGAAGCTGTTCATGTGACGGGAGGCTTTAGTCTGAATGGACCGAAGTCTTCTACCTGAGGGGAGGGGGGCAAACAGTACGTGTCCAGGGTGTGAGGGGTCGGCTATGATCCGGCCTGCACGCCTCCGGGTCCTGGAGATGTACAGGTCCTGGAGGGATGGGAGCTTGCAACCGATCACCTTCTCAGCAGCGCGCACGACGTATAGCAGATAGTGGTTATGGGAGTTGTAGTTTCATTGTCTCACACTGCGATAGGCTTATTAGTTAGATGTCACTTGAGAAAACTACACCTGCCAAAGTAGCTAGTGGGAGTGGCTGTCTTACCCACCACCGGTGAAATCCACCTGCCAGTGGCGGGTTGGCGGATGTTAATGTCAAGTCCTGGTTACCAGTACAGGAGGAACCTTTAAGTTTGTCTGATTAGATGGTTGGATCACCAGAGTTTAGCAGTGACTTTGAGTTTCCGTTTGGGATGACAAACGTCTCTGAGCTCTGACTCCAGACGAACACCAGGAACCTTAAATATGGACACGGCTAACGAGAAAGAAGAAAACAGAATTATTGTTGTCACATTTTCCGCTGCTGACAAAGACACAACCAAACATCCATGTTGTAATGTAGTAATGTGGTCTGCCACTAGGGGCGCTGTTAAGTGTTCAAGGTTCAAGGTTCAAGGTGACTTTATTAATACCCGTACGTAGATTCTTTTTACAGTTTGGAGAGGGCATCTCAAACACACAACTTTGAACATCAAAACATTAAAAACACAGGACACATACATCAGACAATTTAAAAAACAGCACAGACCAAAGACATGGACATGTACTCCAGAAACTTACTGAACACGGTTAAAAAGACTGAAAATAGATAGATAAAAAACCCAACTAAAATAAATAAAAGAACCCATAGTAAACCAGATAAAAGCATTATACCACACCAGGGACCAATAAAATAGTAGATAACATAAAACCACGTAAAAAGGCCAGATCCAAGAGTTTAAATAAAATACATTAAGGCCTGTTTAAAAGAACGATAGCAGCAGGAACAAAACTGTTCCTGTACCGTGTGGTTCTGCATCTGGGGACTTTGAACCTCCGTCCGGAGGGTAAAAGCTGGAACTCACTGGCCAAGGGATGGGAGTCATCAGCTTTGATAGAGGTGGCCAGCCGCTGTACCTGCCTGGTGTACAGGGCCTCCAGACTCAGCTGTGACCCCCCCCCCAATAAGACGACTGGACCATTTAATGATCTGGGCCAGTGAGTTTCTGTCTTTGAGGGGCAGGTTTCTAAACCATGACACTAACGAGAAAGATAAAACAGATTCAATAAAAGCACGATAAAAAAGTGTCATGATAGTCCTATCTACATAGAAATGGGACAACCTCCTCAAACAAAACAGGCGCTGGTGTCCCTTCCTGTTTATTGCCTCACAATTCAAGTTAAAATTCAAAGTATTATCAATAATTGTACCCAGACATTTATAAAATGTGACTTGTTCCACTATTTGTCCCTTAATCTTAGTCGGTTCAGGTGTGTTGGCATTTCGCCTAAAATCAATGACCATGTCCTTAGTCTTGCCTATATTCAGTTGTAGGTGCGAATCCTCACACCATTGGACAAAGTCCTCTGTGACCGGGCCATGACTGTTTTCAGTCCCTTGGAGCAGGCTCACAATCACAGAGTCATCTGCATATTTTAAAATAAGTCTATTTTTAAAAGCACTCTGGCACATATTAGTGTACAGAATAAATAACAAGGGTGAAAGCACACACCCTTGTGGTGACCCAGTGGAGGAACACACCTTGTCTGATAAAAAGCCATTAACTTTAACCCTCTGTGTCCTGTCTGTTAAAAAGTTTAAAATCCAGCCCACAAGATTGTTACTTAAATTAAAATGCTCTAAAAGTCTCCAAGTTAAAATGTGTGGCTGAATTGTATTAAAAGCAGATGAAAAGTCAATGAATAAAAGCCGTGCATGAGCCCCACTACCCTCCAAATGTTTAAAAAGCAGGTTAAGGAGAGTAAGAGTCGCGTCCTCCACTCCCCTCTTAGGCCTATAGGCAAACTGCAAAGGATCAAGTACATTCTCTGTTTTTTTAAGAATTTCTGAACGAACCAGTTTTTCCAAGATTTTCATAATTATAGAAGTCAGAGCCACTGGTCTAAAATCATTTAATGTTGTGGGTTGACTAGATTTAGGAACCGGGACCACGACAGTATCCTTCCAAATCCTGGGGACATGCTGTGTTTCCAAGGATCTGATGAATATCTTATGAAAAACTGGACTCAGTTCTTTTGCACAGGTTTTGATTAACCGACCACAAATGTTGTCAGGTCCTGGACTTTTGTTAACTTTTATGGAACGAAAGGATCTTTCAACGTCCTCCTGTGTCACAGAGAAATGCCTGCTGTCACACAATTCAAGGCTTAACGCCTGTATTTCTCTGCTAAAATCAAACATGTTAAAACGATTATAAAAGCCATTAAGAGCATTAGCAAATTCAATATAAGATAAGATAAGATAAGCCTTTATTAGTCCCACAACGGGGAAATTCCAGGATCTCTGAGCTAAAACCATCTAAAATGACGCAAGAGCTACTGGTTCTAGTGTTCTGGAGACCAGTGATCATTTTCATACTAAACCAGGCTGAACCCAAGTTATTAGAAGCCATTTTATTCTCCAGTAAGGTTTTATAGCTCTGTTTTGCCCTTAAAATCTCTATTTTCAGTTCTTTAATGGCTATATGTAAGTCCAATGTCCCCCCTCGTTGAAAAGCTTGTTTCTTTTTCTTTATGGAGGACTTAACAGACTTGTTAACCCAAGGTTTATTATTAGGGTATATTCTGACCCTCTTACTGGGTATAAGCATATCCCTGCAGAATGCTAAATATGAGCAGACGACCTCCGTCAGTTGGTCCAAGTCTTTGCATGATTCCTCAAACATTCCCCAGTCCGTGCAGTCAAAACACTCCTGCAGAGGACACACAGCATTATCTGTCCACACTTTCACCTCCTTGGTTTGGACTTTCTCCCTCTTTAAAACAGTCTTATAAGTGGGGAGAAGATGCACGCAGTTGTGATCTGCAGAGCCCGGGGGGGGGGGGGAGGGAGTGATTTAAAAGCGTCTTTAATAGACCCATAACACCGGTCAAGTGTCTTGCCACGTCTAGTTGGACAAGAGACATATTGATAAAAGTTGGTTAGGGTCTTTTCCAGTGACACATGGTTAAAATCACCCAGTACAAAGTTGGGAGCCTCTGGTGAAATAGTCTGCAGTTTCTGTATAACCTCATATATAGTACGGGAGGCAGAGGCGGCATCTGCCTTGGGGTGAATATATACAACTGTTATAAAAATCTGAGGAAACTCGCGGGGCAAATAAAACGGGCGCAGAGACACAGACAGGAGTTCAACGTCTGGCACACATATCTGTTCTCTGACAGTAACAGAGCTACAGTATCGTCTGTTCACATAGACACACACACCCCCTCCTTGTGTTTTCCCTGTCACCTCAGCATTGCGGTCCAATTGATACGGGGTCCCAAAACCATCCAGGAACAGATCCGAGTCCTGGTCTTGCTCACTAAGCCACGTTTCAGTGAACGCCAGGACACAGCATTCCTTAAGATCCTTTTGGAAACGAACGTTCCCCTGAAGCTCATCACTCTTGCTCCTGAGGGACTGGGCGTTGGCCATGATGACGGAGGGCAGAGGAGTCCTGCTGAGCCGCTGTCTCCTTAAGCGCAGTTTAACACCTCCTCGTCTCCCCCTTTTCCTTCTCTTCCTCCTCGCGCCGCTGGTGGAGAAGCCATAGTCCCTCTGGATACATGCTGGCACTCGTAGCGTAGTGTCCATCATTCGTGTGTTCATTTGCGTGTTCATTTGCAACATGTCACGAGTGTAAACATGACGTGTCCTCTGTGGGATGACAGCTCCGCTGACATCGGCCACTGACAGAAAGTGCATTAAAAATCCCAACAGGACTAGATAAAAAGGATCCATGTCAGAAAGCATCGAATGAGTACTCTCACTCACAAAATGGTCACTGGATTAACATAAAAACATTTAAGAACATTAAAAAACGACGTAAAAGACTCGGACAGAGACGCCAACTTTCCACTGCTGGTCACTACGTGCGCATGCGCCCACTGAACAAGACCATAAAGGGCCTTTTCCACTAGCATGCTTTAGCGCGACACGGGACGGCTCAGCACGCTTTGTACGCTTTTCCACAAGCCCCAACACGGTTTAACAGCCGCAATTCTCAGCCCCGCTGCAGGGCAGGGTACAGCAGTGCTGAGCTGTGCCGTGTTGTGACGTTAACAGACTGGTCGCCGCTGATTGGTCAGGTCGTAACCGGCGCTGATTGGTCAGGCTGTAACCGCCCCTCTCCTCCTCCTCATCTACCAAATCTTCACGACCTTCTCAATAAAGTTTAAAAAAAAAAAAAAAAAAAGAATCTTCATGACCGCCTTTACTCAGCACGCAACCACTGTTGGCGGTTCCTTATCAGTGTATTGCTGTGCTATTTTCATTTATTCTCTATCAAAAATGGCTTCGCGTAATAAGGGTGTTCCATGGAGCAGTAAGGAGCTGCAGTGTCTGCTCACTGCATTGTCAGATGAACGTATGCAGCGCGAGTTAGACGGAGCCGCCCGGAATGAAAAAATATACCGGGAGGTCTCGACATCGGAGTCCTTTAACGGTGAGTTTTAATTTTTTTTATTGTGCGTTTTTTCGCAAATATATTCAGTAAGACGCTCAGTTTATTTATGCAATAAAAAAGCTGTTCATTTGTGGATGGATCGCTGCTTAATTGCAGCACACTGCGGACTAAAGCTTTTATTTTAATTATTCATGTGAACAATACGCTGAAATAAGCTTATGTATTCTTGTTAAAAACTATTGTGCTGTATTTTATTGTGTGCATTTTCCTTGTAGAATCATCCCACGCGTCCGCCGCGACAGCCCGTCCGGATTATTCAACCGAGCCTTCCTGACCCACAGCTGGCAGAGACGCCTTCATTCAGCCGAGTCGTGACCCAGTTTGGGAAGCTGGTGTAGACACTCAGTGGTCGGCGTGTATAAAATGTCGATTAACCTTCATGTTGTGTTGCAAAGTTTTTTTTTTCTTTTAATATTTTGTATATAATAAAATGGAATTGTTTTGGAAAGTGTGGTTTGTCTGTTATAACACTGAATTATAAAACAGTATAATTACATAGAAATTCCTTTGCCTAATCTGATCAAAATGATACTGATCTTCCTGTCAGGGTCAACCATTGTAAAGGTAATGTAATTTTTAACTAGACCAAAAAAGAAATCTTTTTGTAAGCTTTCTGTTCTTTTTATTGAAATATCATAAAAAATTAGCCCCACATGATCCAGTTCTAAACTTTGGGTACATTTTTTATGTTAACTTATAAGAAGTTGCACAGTTGGACTTTAAAATGCAGCAGGAGAGACTGATCAAGCTTACAAGTCAATGTAAAAAAGTAAGTCTATGTAAATTGAATGTTCTATCGGCATTCCAAATTCAGAGAATTACAATACTTTAGAAGGAGTGTAGCATCATCTAAACGGAAAATAATAATACTGTTGTTCCAAACGTTGACCTGAAGGTGAAAAACATGAATTTTTTTAATTCAGTACATCCAAAATGCCCTAGGATGTAAAAAATAATAATTTGGTGTAGGCCAGTGTGCCACCGTCTCATTATTTAATACAAATAAAAACAAGTTTCAGCTCATTATTTCTAGGTCATTTGGCAGTTAATTCAAAATAAAAGTGACTTGTGTTGTTGCAGCTTAATTATGAGATAAAATTAATTGTGAGATAAATCCACAGAGCGAGCAAGGCAATAATCCTTGAATCCTTTTTGTGTAAATAAGGACTCAGTCGGGTGCGTAACGTCACGGGAGTGTGGCCCCGCCTCGCTCAGAATCTGCTGCTGCCCCGCTTCTAAAACCTCCTAAACCATCACAGCACAAGCACAACACCGTGCTAATGGAGACAGAAGCATTCCGAGCCGTACTGAAGTGAATCGAGCCGTACCGAGGTGTGCTGGGCTAGTGGAAAACAGGCTTAAGTGTTGTATGCAGATTAAGAAAGAGAGTAAAAAACGGTTGTTGTTGACGTTACTGAAGACCTCGCTGTCCTGTCTGTTTATTCCACTTGCTGTCCTTAAGAACACACTAAAATACATTACATGGTGTCAGAAGTGTCACTCATACGAAGATGGACCAACTAAAACCGCCGAACAGTCTGTCGCTGGAAGGAAACCTCACAGAAAACTGGCGTTCGTGGATCCAGAAGTTTGAGCTGTACCTGATTACTAGCAGCATAGCTGAAAAATCAGAGAAAATAAAATGTGCTACGTTTCTTCATGTGGCAGGTGACGAAGCTATTAAGGTATTTAATACCATGGACTTTGATGATGATGATGTTGATGATTTTGACATCCTAAAAGAAAGATTTAGGCAATATTGTGAGCCAAGAAAAAATATAACCTACCTGAGGCACATATTTTTCACAAGAGTACAAGGCAAGAGTGAACCTATCGATGCATATGTGACAGACCTGAAAAACAAGGCCAAAGACTGTGAGTTTGGGCTGTTAACTGATTCAGTCATAAGAGATCGTATTGTGTGTGGAGTCACCAATGACCAGGTGAGAGCAAGATTGCTTAGAGAACCAGACTTATCCCTGAGTAAAGCTGTGGATATATGCAGAGCTAATGAAGCCACACAAAGCCATATGAAAGCTTTACAAGAAGAAACAGAAGTTTCAGTAAACAAGCTAAGCAAAATAAAGCTAACTAAGAGGCCTAAAGAAAGTGACGTCCACGTAAAAAGAGAATGCAATAAATGTGGGTATAAACATGAGCCTCGCAAGTGTCCTGCGTATGGGCAAACATGTAAAGTCTGCTCACGAAAAAACCATTTTGCTCGCATGTGCCACACAAGGATGCACAAAGAAAGCAGAGAAAGTTCACACAGACTGGAGAAAAATGTGAATGAGATAGAACAAGAGGAAAAGGAAATGTTTACTGGAACCATTGAGCCAAAAAGAAGAGAAAAGAAAAAGCCAGCTCATGTTGATACGATGAATATCGAAGAAGCTGAAAAATCAAGATGGACAGAAGTTCTGACAATGAATGGTGAACAGGTCGTCTTCAGAGTAGATACGGGTGCATGTTGCAATGTGCTTCCTCTCAAAATCTTAAAGAAAGTGACCAAAGGAGATATGCTACTGTTTGAATCCAGAACAAAGTTAGTATCATATTCTCGCCACAAGATGGAACCAGTGGGCATGGCAAAGCTGAAATGTGAATACAAAACTCAAGAACAGTGTAATGTTCTCCTGGAACCTTGTAGTGTTCTCCTGGAACATGTAATGACGAGGCGCACACACCGGGTGTCAGTTAGGACTTTTTACTTGTCACTTCAACAGCAACTAACAACTAACCACACAGTGGCACATGTACATCTCCTTTTATAGTCAGGTCATGGCCGGGGTCATACTGCCCTCTAGTGGTGACTCCATATGAACTTCACATATCAATACATCTCCCTTTTTTTTCAAGTAAGAAAACTATAAACTTAAACTGTTTCTCTAATTTCAATAAACAAAATAAATTCCATTTCTATTTACATTTTTTTTTTCAACCTTGTACACTGAATCACAAGTTCAATTTTTTCTCTGTTTACAATTCAACATCAACACTTTTTTTTTTTTTTTTCAGTACTCCTTACATTTCCTCAATCAATCTTTTCGGTTTCACAATTTGCCTTTGTGATCTTCTGATTTGTGTCACCTCAGTCTGTTCGTTATTGTCTGTCTCTATGTTCTGGTTCTCAGCCATTTCTGGTTGTTCGGTTTGGCTGTAAATTAGCATGTCGCTTGTTTCACTGTCTGTGACTCTCATTTTTGTCTGAGGCACTTTCAGTAAGTGACGTCGGTTTCGCCTCATTGTTTTCCCATGCTCTGTGATGACTTCATATGATCTGGGAGTTGTTTCTTTAACCACTTTTGCCAGCGGTCCCCATTCTCCATCACATCTCACTCGCACTATGTCCTCATGTGCAAGTGGTCTCAGAGGTCGTGCCGTTCTGTTGTACAGTTCAGTTTGCCTCTCATCACGCCTCACATCTCTCTTTTCCATCACTTGAGATGCTGATGGAAGTCGCGTTCTGAGTTTTCTGTTCATGAGCATTTCTGCTGGGGACAGTCCATTCTCCAGTGGTGATGCTCGGTAATTCAGGATCGCCAGATGTGGGTCTTCTGCATTGTCTGCAGCCTTTTTCAGTATGCGCTTCACTATTTGCACCCCTTTCTCTGCTAACCCATTCGACTGTGGGTACAGAGGGCTTGAGGTCACGTGCTTGAACCCATATGTGTCTGCAAAGTCTTTGAAGCACTGACTCGTGAATTGTGGTCCGTTATCACTTACAACAGTCATTGGAATTCCATGGCGTGCGAACATTGTCTTTGTATGTGCAATCACCTTTTCTGCTGTTGTGTCACTCAACCCTGCAAACTCTGGGTAGGTGGAATGATAGTCCATGACTAACAGATAGTCCTTGCCCTTAAGCTGAAATAGATCCATGCCCACTTTTCTCCATGGCCCTTGAGGCTTCTCATGGGGCCTCATAGGCTCCTTTGGCTGTTGATACCTGTGGCGCTGGCAAATGTCACAGCGCTGCACATATGCCTCAATGTCCTTGTGCATGTTGGGCCAATACAAAACATCACGTGCACGTCTTTTGCACTTTTCAATACCCAAATGCCCCTCATGCACTAATTTAACCATTTCTGATCTCATGGAGGTAGGTATGACTATCCTTGTACCCTTTAACAGAACCCCATCTAACACAGACAGTTCACCTTTAAAGTGTTGGTAAGGCTTGTCAATCATAACCTGTCCTGGCTGATGTATCTGTTCCATTACTCTTTTTAGTTTCTCATCTTTTTGTGTTTCTTTCACTATCTTTGTCCATTTTGCATCTGACACTGGCATGTGTGCCTTAATAGAGTCTACATGTATTTGCACAGCTTCCTCTGTTGTGCTGCTGGTGTTGCTCAAGCTAGCCCTACTCAGCGCATCGGCTACAATTAGTTGCTTGCCTGGTGTAAACTCAAATTTCAAGTCATATTTCTGTAATCTTAACATTAGACGCTGGATGCGCGGTGGTGCGTCACCCAGTGGCTTCTGTGAGATCGCAATCAGTGGTTTGTGGTCTGTTTCTAGTATTACTGACCGTCCATACACATATTCATGAAACTTCTCACATCCAAACACTGCACCTAGAGTCTCTTTCTCTATTTGCGCATAATTTCTTTCTGCGCTTGTCATGGTGCGCGATGCGTATGCGACTGGATACCACTCTGTGTCATGTTTTTGCAATAGCACAGCTCCTAGGCCGGCTTTGGACGCATCTGTGGACACTTTTAGCAGTTTGTCCTGATCATAGAATTTTAACACTGGCTCCTTTATTAGACTGCTTTTGAGCCACTCCCATTCTCTGGCATGCTCTGCCATCCACTGCCACATTGTATTGGTCTCTAACAAGCTTCTAAGAGCAATTGTGTTAGCTGATAAATTTGGGATAAATTTCCCCATGTAATTGACTAGCCCTAGGGCTCTTTGCAAGTCATTTTTGTTCTGCGGTACTGGCAGCTCTGCTATGGCCCACACTTTTTCCGGATCTGGTTGCACGCCTGCCCCAGATAATTTCTCTCCCAGGTATGTAATCTCCCGTACCCCGAATTGGCACTTACTCTTATTCAGTTTCATACCTGACTTTTGCGCCTGTGTGAGAACTCTAGCCAACCTTTCGTCGTGCTCCTCTTTTGTTTTTCCCCAGACTACCACGTCATCAAGAAAAACTCCCACCCCTTCTATTCCGTCAAACAATTGCTGCACAGTTCTATGGAAAATTTCAGGGGCTGAGCTAATCCCGAACGGCATTCGTAGAAAGCAATGCCTTCCGAATGGCGTATTAAATGTGCACAATTTAGCGCTTTCCTCATCGAGCACTATTTGGTAAAACCCAGATTTGGCATCTAATTTTGTGAAGTAACTTGCTCCACTCATTGTGCTGGTTATGTCAGATTTTGTTGGCAGCCTGTAATGCTCCCGCTGTATTACTTTATTTAGATCTTTTGGATCTATGCACAATCTCAAATCTCCATTTGGCTTCTCCACTATAACTAGTGAGTTAACCCATTCAGTTGGTTCTTCTATTTTTCTGACCACTCCGTCTGCTATCAGTGAGTCTAGTGTTTCTCTCAGCCTCTTTTTAAGAGCTATTGGCACTTTTCTTGCTGCATGTATGACTGGCTCTGCATTCTCTTTCAGCCTAATTTTTTGTTTGCCTGGTAGGCGGCCTATTCCTTTGAACACCTCTTTGTATTCTTTCACCCAGTCAGTGTGTTTGTGCCTACTTGTTGTAGCCTCTGTATTTTCTCGTGTTGTCACTTTGTCTGTATCAATGACATTCACTCTTTTGATCAGACCTAGATGATCGCATGTTTTTAAACCCAAAATTGCTTGTCTATTTCCATCAACAAGTACAAACAATGCATTCACTGTTTTACCTTTGTTTGACAGTGTAACCCTGCACATTCCCTTAGTGGGTATTGGCTTATCGTCATATGTTCTCAGATTAATCTTTTTATTTCTTATTTTCGGCTTGTTTTTCAGTCTTTTAAAATCTTTCATTGGCAGGATGTTTACCTGCGCACCTGTGTCGAGCTTCAGTGACATGTCCGTGCCATTCATCTCCAGGCACACTATCCATTCGTCAGCGCTCGTCTCTCCCTCAATGGCGTCCACGTAAAACTGATCCTCTTCGCTGTCACTCTTTTTCTTCACGAGTTGCACCCTCTTCTTCGAGAAGCAGGTCTTTGCGAAGTGATTTTTTCCGCCACACTTGCGACATTCCTTCCCGAATGCTGGACACTGTTTCAGCGCATGTTGCCTTCCACACTGCTCGCAGTTCCCGCGCGCGCGCTCTGGGTTTGCCTCCCTTTTTCTTGCCTGCAACGTTCCTTTCGGCTTCGCGCGCTGCACTGCACCGACCTCAGCAGTCTCTTTTTCCTTGCTGCTAAAAGTCTTTAATTGTGCCTTTGTACTCTCAGACGCTTGGCAAATCTGTATCGCTTTCTCCAGCGTTAAGTTAGTCTCTTTCAGTAATTGCATCCGCAATTTGTTGTCTTGGACCCCAATTACAATTTGGTCCCGTATCATTGACTCACTCAATGTTCCAAAGTTGCATGACTGACATTTCAACCGTAGGTCTGTGACATACAGCTCGATGGACTCTGACTCTTTCTGAAGTCTTTTTCTGAACACATACCTCTCGTACGTTTCATTCTTTCTCGGTGTGCAATAATCGTCAAATTTCTTCATCACGGCGTCGAAGTTGCCTTTTTCTTCTTCCGTGAAGACGAATGTGTTAAACACATTTAGCGCCGCTCGCCCTGCTACTGTTAGCAGTAATGCTATTTTCCTCTCCTCGTCACGGAGACCGATAGCAAGCGAATAAAGTTCAAAACTCTGTTTCAATACTTTCCAGTTCTCGTTGACATTACCGGTCAACTTTAACTCGTCCGGCTGTCGAAGAGCGTTCATCTTCACCGTCGGTTCGTAGTTTTATATCCTGGTATCATGTAATTTACTCCTGGTACCATGTAATGTTCTCCTGGAACCTTGTAGTGTTCTCCTGGAACATGTAATGACGAGGCGCACACACCGGGTGTCAGTTAGGACTTTTTACTTGTCACTTCAACAGCAACTAACAACTAACCACACAGTGGCACATGTACATCTCCTTTTATAGTCAGGTCATGGCCGGGGTCATACTGCCCTCTAGTGGTGACTCCATATGAACTTCACATATCAATACAAACAGGAGCTTGAATTTCAAGTTATAAAAGCTGATTTGCCAGCGATCCTCGGAGGGGATTCATGTGAACAACTGGGACTGATAACCAGAGTCCATAAGGTGGATAGAAAAGAGGAAACTGACATTCTGACAGAATACAAAGATGTGTTTACAGGACTGGGGTGTGTACCGGGACTACATCACATTCAGGTTGACCCAGCTGTAACTCCAGTGATTCACCCACCCAGAAAGGTGCCTTTAGCACTGAAGGATGATATAAAAAAAGAACTAGAAAGAATGGAGACTCTGGGTGTGATTGAGAAGCAAACAGAGCCCACTGATTGGGTCAACAGCATGGTCATTGTCAAGAAAGCAAATAAAAGAATAAGAATATGCATAGATCCTCAAGATCTTAACAAAGCTATAAAAAGAGAGCACTATCCCCTACGAACAGTGGAAGAAGTCGTTGCAGAGATGCCGAATGCAAAGGTGTTTTCGGTGCTAGACGCAAACCATGGCTTCTGGCAAATACAGCTTGATGAAGAAAGCTCCAAGTTATGTACCTTTAACACACTATTTGGTAGATACCGATTTAAGAGGCTTCCCTTTGGTGTGTCATCAGCCCCAGAAGTCTTCCAAAAGTACATCGCCCAGAGACTGGAGGACCTGGAGGGAGTTGAGAATGTTATGGATGACATCCTGGTGTGGGGTGTAAATAAAGAACAACATGACAAAAGGCTGAGACAACTACTGGAAAGAGTGAAAAGCATTAATCTGAAACTGAACGAGGACAAATGTAAGATTGGCATGACTGAAATACGATATATTGGACACATTTTGAGTGCAGAAGGCCTGAAGCCAGACCAAGAAAAAGTCAGAGCAATAGTTAACATGCCTCAACCAGAAGATGTGGCTGCACTCAGAAGATTTCTCGGTATGGTGCAGTACCTTGCAAAATTCATACCAAACCTGTCAGAGGTAAGTGCACCACTCAGAAAACTTCTGGAAGGAGAAGTTGCATGGCACTGGGAGTCACAGCAACAAAAGAGCTTTGAACAGCTGAAGTCACTTGTCAGTAAAACCCCTGTGCTGAGATTTTATGACATAAATAAACCAGTTACATTGTCTGTGGATGCAAGCTCTGAAGGATTGGGAGCTGTGATATTGCAAGAGGCTCAGCCAGTGGCTTATGGTTCAAGATCGCTAACAGACACACAGAAAAGATATGCACAAATTGAAAAGGAACTTTTGGCTATTGTGTATGGCTGTGAGAAATTCAAGCAGTATCTGTATGGAAGACCAGTACAGGTTGAGTCAGACCATAAACCACTGGAAGCTGTGTTCAAAAAAGGGTTGCATAAAGCACCACCCAGACTACAACGTATGCTGATGAGTCTGCAGCCTTTCAACCTGCAGGTTACATATAAACCAGGCAAAGACTTGTACATTGCAGACACTCTGAGCAGAGCTTTTCTTAAAGAGCAGACAGAAAAACTATTGGAGGAGGAACTTGAAGTTAATCTCCTTACAGCACACCTACCTGTCTCAGAGGAAAAGCTGAAGTTATTCCAGAAAGCAACAGCAGCAGATGAGGAACTGAAAATGTTAATGAAAGCAGTTCAGTCAGGATGGCCAGCACAAGTCAGTCAAGTTCCAGCTGAGATAAGGAAGTTTTGGACATTCAGAGAGGAACTCATATGCTCAGAAGGACTAATATTCAAGAACTCCAGACTTGTGGTGCCTCAAAGTCTGAGAAAGGAAATGCTTCAGAAAATCCATGAAGCACATCTTGGCGTTGTTAAATGCAAAGAAAGAGCAAGAGATGTTTTGTTTTGGCCCAGTATGTCTAAACAAATAGAAGAAACAGTGCTAAGGTGTTCTATCTGTAACACACACAAGAGGAACAATGTCAAAGAACCACTTCAGAGTCATGACATTCCCAGCAGAGCTTGGGCAAAAGTTGGTGTTGATCTTTTCCATTTTGACCAAGGTGATTATCTACTGTGTGTAGATTATTACTCCAAATATCCTGAAATTGCCAAATTGCCACAAACAACAAGCAAACATGTCATTGTAGCTCTTAAATCTATGTTTGCCAGACATGGAATTCCAGACGAGCTCATGTCAGACAATGGACCACAGTTTTCAAGTGCAGAGTTCAGACAGTTTGCAGAAACGTGGGAGTTTAAACACACCACATCAAGCCCGGGATACCCACAATCAAATGGGCAAAGTGAATGTGCAATTCAAACAATAAAAAACCTACTGAAGAAGGCACAAGAGAGCCAAGGAGATCCTTATATTGCTCTTCCTGAATACAGAAATTCGCCCTTGGATGGAGTCAAATTGTCTCCAGCACAATTGTTGATGAATCGGAGACTGAAAACAAAATTGCCAACATCAGGTCAGCTGTAAATGCCACAGCTGAACAAGAATAAGCAAAAACAACTGAAGGAGAGACAGATGAGACAGAAACATTACTTTGACCGTGGAGCCAGAGCCTTACCTGCTCTACAAGAGGGAGAGACAGTTAGATTCAGAGCTGAGAATACATGGCAACCAGCTATTGTGGTAAAGAGCCACAACACACCAAGATCATTTGTGATTCAGACCCCTGGAGGATGTAAATTCAGGAGAAACAGGCGTCATCTACTGAAGTGCAGAGAAGAAAGTGTTCCTAAAACCACAAACACTGATCAGGAGGATTTCCCGACCCCTGCTTGTGAGCCAACAGAGACCATCTCATCGGAGCAAGCACCTCTTCATTCTCCTGTAAAGGAAACTGAGAATTCCAAAGCAGTTACTGAAGAGCCAAGGAAAACTTCACGCTTTGGCAGACTGATTAAACCCCCACAACGTTATACAATGTGAAACAACATAAAGAAATGTTTAAGTGTATCTTAAGGGATGTTAGCCCTGTAATGAAAAGAAAAGCAGTTGTTCAGGTTAAAACCATACTTTTTAACTTGTGAGTCATATTAGGATTTATTGTTTTTCTGTAACAATATAGTATGATATTCTACTTCTAAAGAAGGGAGATGTAATGTAGTAATGTGGTCTGCCACTAGGGGCGCTGTTAAGTGTTGTATGCAGATTAAGAAAGAGAGTAAAAAACGGTTGTTGTTGACGTTACTGAAGACCTCGCTGTCCTGTCTGTTTATTCCACTTGCTCTCCTTAAAAACACACTAAAATACATTACACATGTCACTGCCACATCACTTTATAAAGACATTTAAAAACATCCAAAGTGATGAAGAAAACACTCAAATGGTAAATGCTCTTCACTTATACACTGTAGTGCTTTTTTCACATCTCTGGATGACCAAAGCACTTTACAGATCCTGCTATCCACCCATTCACACACACATTCATCCACTGGCACTGGCCTGACCTACCAGGAGCAACTGGGGGTTCTATGTCTTGCTCAAGGACACTTCAACATACAGATTGCAGACAGAGCGGGAATCAAACCCCTGACCCTCCAACCAGTAGTTGGCTGCACTACACCTGCGCCACAGCTACCTCTAAAAACAACTGTAACAACAGCCGTGTCAGGCTATAAAACAGAGTATGCAAAAGCACATCTGTGTAGCGTGTTCAGGGCTGTTAGCATGTGGCGCTTTCATGGGCTGTCAATGTATAGTGTGCAATGTGTAGCCTGTTATCGTGTTTATGAGGTATTAGTGTGTAGCATGTTCATGAGCTGTTAGTATGTACGTATGTAGCTTGTTCTTACTGTCTTTGAGGTGCATGATGGGAGCAGGAAGTGTGCTGAAGTACGGGTGCTGCAGAGACTCCTGAGCTGAGATCCGATCTGTAGGGGCCACCATTAGCATCTTCTGGATCAGATCCTCCGTCTTATAGGGTAGCTGCTCCAACCTGGTCCAGACCAGAAGAAACAGACCTGATGATGGACTACAGAGACCTGATGATGGACTACAGAGACCTGATGGTGGACTACAGAGATCTGATGGTGGACTAGTCTCAGTTAGTTTGCTATTATTCTGAATCAGAGCAGTTTACCTTTTCCAAACAGTCCTCAAGTGCTTTGACTCCGACTGAGTAAAAGACTCTAAAAAAGACAAAAAGAAATGTAACGTTAGCCAAAGTTAGCATACTAACACTTAAGTTTATCACTGCAGTTCCCATGATGCTTTCTGGGATGTGAACAGGAAGTGGCTCTTGAGTTCCCTCAGGTGTTTTATTTGTTCACACCCACATTTGTGAGTCTTTTAGGTTCAGATTAACGTTAACATTAGAGCTAAAGTACTTTCATGAATATACTGCAGTACAGTACAGTAACTGACGGTTTAGAACTCAGTGATATAGTGCGAAACATTAGCAAGCTATGTAACAGGTCTGCAGCATCCAAGGTAACAGCCACCATTCTGCTGAGTCACAGTGGATGTTCAGGTAAACTCACCTGGCTGATAATTGGGCAGCAGACGGAGTCCAGGCAAGCTGTCCTCAGAGGGGATACCCAGGACCTGTAGTCAGTACTAATGTTAGTACTGTACCACCGTATAGTGCACACTGTACTACATAAGTACTACTGTTAATACTGTACCAGTGTGTGGTACAGACACCCTTAAATTGTTAAATATAATTACTGTGAACAATTTAGCAGTACACATATGCTGGCCCAGTATACAAAGTTTACATCGGGAATACATCTTATAGAGGTCATTTGCACATTGGCAAATTCCATTCCCGATGTAAACTTGCTTAGGTATGTGTGCTGTTGGGGTAAAGTAAAAGGTACACACATCCAGGATCTACAGTCGATAATATACTTTGCAACATTCTGGCTTACTTTGATATATTTTAGATGCACTACAACCTGCTAGCATCTTGGCAAGCCGGCCAGGTTCAGGCTAACCTTAACAATGTAGTACCAGTGTGTACGGTGGTATACAATACTTATGACTGTATTTAGAATCAGAATCAGAATCAGAATAGCTTTATTGTCAAGCATGTTTACATGTAAACATACGAGGAATGTGACTTGACATTGGGCGCGCTCGATAAGCGCTTCCCAATGACGCGGCAGCCATGCAAGGCGCCTGTCATACAGTGGAGGGTAAAGAGGGGAATGGGGGGGGGGGA
Organism: Pholidichthys leucotaenia; assembly: GCA_020510985.1. Taxonomy (NCBI): domain Eukaryota; kingdom Metazoa; phylum Chordata; class Actinopteri; order Cichliformes; family Pholidichthyidae; genus Pholidichthys; species Pholidichthys leucotaenia. The sequence continues at coordinate 356,156,290 of CM035845.1, read as the reverse complement.
CAGCACAATGGGCAGAGAGAAAAAACATAGTTAATCAAAATAAAGCTCGTATGAGCAAATTTGTGATTACATAGAAAAAAACCCTCTAATGCACAATTAGCAGACAATACAGATCACACAATAACAAAGGAGCAAGAGTTGAGAGAGACAGTGTAAGTGTGTGTGTGTCAGTGTATGTGTATCAGTCATGTAATGTTGTGTGCGGTGTGTGTATCAGTCAGTTACTGGTGAACAGCAAAAATCCTCCCTGAGCAACGTTTAGATGTTATGTCTTTAGTGTCCTCCAAACATAGATAGCATGTCCTCGAGAGTTCATTCTCCCAGTGCAAGTCCGATGGTAAACTCCATGCTGGTCACATAACGCTATCTTTGAGAGATCAGATTACTGCGCACCAGATGTTTATGTTAGGGAGAAGCAAGAAGTAAAAACTCTCTTCTGCCTTATCATCCTCCTCCAGGAGGAATGTAATCTTCAGGGCGCCGAATCAAGGTCTAATAGGCACAGTTCACTCAGAGCATAGAATTTTCATCTCTCATGCGATTCTGTGCTTCATAATTTCCATATACAGGCTTTAAAATCATTCCCTGGAGAGCACCAGCAACTCCAAGATGTATTCCACCTACTGAATCAGCCACCATTCAGTTCACCATTTGCCGCTATCAGTGCACTCCCCAACTCCCCAACTCTCTCTTCCGCCCTCCAAAGAGAGCAGTCGCATCTTTTCTCTGCTCCCGCTCCTTGTCTCTCCCTCCCTAACTGATGGATCCCAGCTTGCTATTGTCTGTGTCTGCGTGTCTCTCTACTGCTGATTCATCCAACGAAAATTATGGATTTGGAAGCGGCTTAAATGTGCTATTGTCACTTTTTCTCAACAAGAATCGGGCCAAGGGGGAGCCCAAGAATTGGAACCTGCGAGGAGACTCATGGACATTGGAATTCATGCTTCTGTGGAAACATTATTGGTTATGATCTCAGGACTTCTATTTTTGGCTGTGAAGTTCCCTGATGCATCAGAAATTGAAGGAAGATGAGAGAGCTGATCAAAGCGGACCCGGCAAGCTCCTTCATCAAATTCGACCAGTTGGGGAAGGCATGAGTAGCGGCAAACGGTGAACTGAATGACAGTGATTCAGTGGAGGAATACATCTGGAGCCCTGTGCTCTCCATGGAAAAACAGTTTAAGCCTGCACATTGGAGCACTGAATCCGTAAGAGAATGGAAAGTTTTTTCTCTGAAGTCAGTGCTATTCGACCTGTTTTTTTGGCACCCCTCAGCACTCAGTCCTCCTGATGATCAACAGTATAATTGTTTTTTCATAACATTGGCGGACAGTATCTGACTCTCAAGGACAGCTGTCTGGCTCAGACTATTCCATCTGCCGTGCTCAAGGACACATGCCTTTGCCTTAGACACTAGTCATAACATCTGCTGAGAGAGAGACTATTGCTGTTCTCCTAACTGATTTGCACTACTGATTGCATCCAACACACACACAACTGACCCATTATACTGACGAAGACATATTCATTCACTGCTCTTTTTGTGTCATTGTGTGGATTCTATTGTCTGCTAATTGTGCATTGAGAGTTTTTTTTTCTTGTAATCACAATATCTGTCATATATAAATGAACTTTATTTTGATAAACAATGCTTTTTTCTCTCTCCTATTGTGTCCCCCCCCCGCCTTCTATTCCCCTCCATTCCCCCCCCTTTCTTACCCCCACTATGACTGGCGCTGTAATGGCTGCCCCGGCCTTGGATGTGCGCTGACATAGAGCACGCCCAAATGCCAAGTCAAATTTCAGTTCTCCTGTATGTATGTATTACGTATGGTGGTATTGACAATAAACTTAATTGACTGATTGATTGATTGATTGATTGATTGAACTGGTCGAATTGTTGAAGGAGCTTTGCCGGGTCCGCATTTTGATCAGCTCTCCCAACTTCTTTAATTTCTGATACATCAGGAAACTCCAAAGCCAAAGTTCAATTCAATTCAATTCAATTCAACTTTATTTATATAGCGCCATTTCACAACAACAGTCATCTCATAGCACTATCAACTGTAGGGAGGACCCCCACAGTTGCAGAAAGACCCCAGCAATCGGGCGATCCCCTGTGAGCAAGCACTTGGCGACGGTGGAGAGGAAAAACTCCCTTTTAACAGGAAGAAACCTCCAGCAGAACCAGGCTCAGGGAGGGGCAGTCATCTGCTGCGACTGGCTGGGGGGTGAGGGGACAGAGAAGAAGAAAAGAACAGACATGTAGAGAGCAAACAGCACGATGGGGACTCAATCTATGGGAGAGAACAAACAAATGTTAATGACCAGCAAAAAAAAAATATTTCATAGAGAGTGAGGAAAGGAGTGAGGCCCAGTGCATTACTGGAGGTCCCCCGGCTGACTAAACCTATTAGCAGCATAACTAAGGGAGGGTTCAGAAACACATGATCCCTCCCTAATTGTAGGCTATATCAAAAAGGTAGGTTTTAGCCCTATTCTTAAAAACAGAGATCGAGTCTGACTCCCGAATCCAGATTGGCAGCTGATTCCACAGGAGAGGAGCTTGATAACTGAAGGCTCTGCCTCCCATTGTACTTTTGGAGATTCTAGGTATTACAAGTAAACCTGCATTTTGGGAGCGTAGTGCTCTGTTAGGATGATACGGTAGTATCAGATCTTTTAAATAAAAAGGAGCCTGATTGTTTAGAGCTTTGTAAGTAAGAAGAAGGATTTTAAACTTAATTCTAAACTCTATGGGAAGTAGAAATCCTGTGATCATAAGCCAAACAGATAGATGTCTTTCGCATCTCCAGTCGAATCACACAGACACATGAGTTCCCAATTGCCCATGAGTCTCCCCACTTGGGCTCCCCCTGGCCCGATCTTCTTTTAAAGTGGTGTCAATCGCATTTAAAGCCCGCTTACCAAATCCATAATTTTCCGTTTGGATTAAGATTCAGCCAGAAGAAGAGCAACACAGACAGGACACAGCAAGCTGGGATCAGTAAGGGAGTAGGAGGGAGAGGAGAGGAGGAGAAAAGCGTCTGCTCTCTCTGAAAGCCGGAAGAAGAAGAATTTACTGCAGTATTCATCCCACACAATACTGTGATAGTACTCTTTCTACTACAGTAACAGAGTAGTGTGTCAGTCCTAACCTCCCAGATCGTCTGCAGCTGCTCCAGCCAATCAGAGCCTCCCTTGAATGCAGGCGCCCCCTGCAGCATCTCTACGAAGATACAGCCAGCCCCCCTGTTCAAAGACACTGAACTTTATTTGGCACTTACATTATCACAGGTCTTCAATAAACTTTGTTGACCGATGACAACAACACTGACCACATGTCTAGAGCCGTGGAGTAGTCAGTGGAGCCCAGCAGGACATCAGGAGGGCGGTACCACAGGGTCACCACATCTGAGGAGAAGGTCTGACTGGGGATGGACCTGGACCGAGCCAAACCTGAACCAGAAGTTTAGAAAACAGTGAGGTGCATCCATTTTTGGTCGGCAAAAGCAGGACGTCTGCAAAAGCTGGACGGATTCCTGCTGTGGTAACGTATCGTCACATCCTGTGTTGCTGTCTGTCTGTGTGGCTTTCTCTGTGGTTTGCTCTCCTCAATCTCCTGAGGATTTTTGCCTTTAATTGTATTTTAATCACTTTTTTCCATCTACCGTTAGCTCTCACTTCTGTTTATCAAGCCTCCTGCACCTGTGTGTGCGGTCAGTGTCACCTAATCACCCTCTTTAGCCTTCTGTTCACCTTTCATCGGTGTTTGTGGTAGCTTCAGGTTAGCCACTAGCTACTATCTCTCCTTCCCCTTCTTCTCTGGTGTGCTCTGTCTGTCAGATGTTTAGCTACACCTCTGCCTCTTTTAGTGATAACGGTAAATGTAATAAATGTTGTCTTTTTGAGGCACTCAAGGCGAGGTTGTGTGATTTGGAATCCCGGCTCTGCTGCATTGAAACACCATCTGCGCCAGTTAAAAATGACGGACGCCCATTAGCTGCAGCGGAGCTCCCTAGCATAGGGCGGCCTGCTAGTTGTCCTCCGGTCCTCCTCAGCAGCGAGGAGACTGGGTGGGTGACGGTAAGAAGGAAGCCTAGCCATAAGCCCCTGGTACACCATCAACCTGTTCACGTTTCTAATCGTTTTTCCCCGCTCAGCGACACACCCACTGAGGAAAAAACTCTGATCATTGGCGACTCTGTGGTCAGAAACGTGAACCTAGAGACTCCGGCGGCCATAGTCAAATGCATTCCTGGGGCCAGAGCAGGCGACAGAGTCAAATTTGAAAATGCTGGCTAAAAGTAACTAAATACTCCACAATTGTTATCCACGCCGGCATTAACGACATCCAACTCTGGCAGTCGGAAGTGACAAAACTTAACGTGGAATCGGTGTGTGACTTTGCCAAAACAATGTCTGCCTCTGTAGTATTCTCTGGGCCCCTCCCCAATCTGACCAGTGATGACATGTTTAGCCGCTTGTCATCCTTCAACCGCTGGCTGTCTGTGTGGTGTTCTGCAAACAACGTGGGCTACATAGACAGTTGGAACTCATTTTGGGGAAAATCTGGTCTTATTAGACGAGACGGCGTCCATCCCACTTTGGATGATGCGTCTCTTTTATCTAACAATCTGGCATCATTTTTATCCAAATTTCCAACATTTTGACAACTCAGAGTTGGGACCAGGAAGCAGAGTCGCAGTCTTACATGCCTCTCTGCAGCTCCTCTTCATCCGCCACCCCTCAACTTAGCCCCTGTGTCACGATGCCCGAGCGGTCAAGGCACCAGAGAAAGAGCGGAGGCTTCCAAACAGTATTGCAATCAGCAAGTTTCCATTTATTACACAAGATACTTTGCAGACAACAACTCACATGAACATCCGACACCCCACACAAACCAAATGACAAACACCTGTTATATACCTAGTGAGATAATTAGACTTAATTGGAACATACCAAAATCCCAAGCAAAACAATAAACATTTTCATATTTCCACATACCCAATAACATCTAAAAAAGACATAAATAATTTCCCACCTATTTACAGAATAAATACCACAATAATACAATAAATAGTTTAAACCCTTATTTACATATTAAATTATGGGGTTACCGGGGCCCCACCCTGGAGCCAGGCCTGGGGGAGGGGCTCAAAGGCTAGCGTCTGGTGGCCGGGTTTCCACCCATGGGTCCCGGCCGGGCTCAGCCCGAAGGAGTTACATGGATCCGTGATCCAGTGGGCTCACCACCTGCAGGAGGGATCATGGGGGTCCGGAGCTATCAGGTTCAGGTTCAGGTTCAGGTTACTTTATTTGTACCCGTAGGTAGATTTGTTTTGCTATGTGCTATGTGGATTAGGTGGCGGTCAAAGGCGGAGACCTTGGCGGTCTGATCCCAAGCTTTCTAAACTGGCTTTTGGTACGTGGAATGTCACCGCTCTGGTGGGGAAGGAGCCTGAGCTAGTGTACGAGGTTGAGAGATACCGGCTAGATATAGTCAGCCTCACCTCAACACACAACTCTGGTTCTGGAACCAGTCTCCTGGAGAGGGGCTGGAGCTTGGCCTTTTCTGGAGTTGCCCCGGGCAAGAGGCGACGAGCAGGGGTGGGTATTCTTGTATCCCCCCACCTTGCTGCCTCTATATTGGAGTTTTCCCCGGTGGACGAAAGGGTTGCTTCCCTGCGCCTTCGGGTTGGAAAACGGGTCCTGACCATCATTTGTGCCTATGCACCAAATGGTGTTTCAGAGTACCCACCCTTTTTGGAGTCTGTGACTGGGGTGCTGGAGAGTGCTCCTCTTGGAGACTCCATTGTCCTACTGGGAGACTTCAATGTGCACGTGGGCAATGACAGTGAAACCTGGAGGGGGTGATTGGGAGGAACGGTCTGCCTGATCTGAACCCGAGTGGTGTTCAGTTGATATAGAATTTATCATGAGAGTCTGTTGGATCGTTCTTAGTCTGGCCCTTCACCCAGGACTAGTTTGTCTTGGGTGACCCTATCAGAGGCAAATTGCCCTGGACAACATAGCTCCTGGGATCACTGGGGCATGCAAACCCCCCCCCCCCCCCACCACCACGATAAGGTGACGATCCATGAGGGGGAATTTATATAATGTACGAGTTTTATTGTTTGAATTATTGAAATAAATCAACTTTTTGATGGTATTGTAATTTACTGAGATGCACCTGTATTGTGGTATCATAGCTACAACCCAACAGAGCTGAAGTTCCCCTCTAAAAGAATCCCTGAGAGATGGACGCAGGGCCGATTCTAGAATCAGAGCTTTAGGGGTGCTGAGCACCCGATGAGTGCACCCTCACCCCCACTCTACACACACACATACACATTATTTTGTTAGAGTTATCATCTTTCACAGATCTCCTCCCTGGCTTCTAGCTAGTGAACATGGTACATGATGATACATAAAAACAGTGACAGCTTGGATTTAATATTTTGCTCATACTAAGGCATCAACAGCTTCTTTCTCTCAAATTCAAACAGCGTACAGTGGTTGATTGACAATGCAACCACTAAAGAAAAACGTCTGCTGCTAGCTGTCTAACCAGGGCTGACTGGGACAAAAAAATCAGTCCTGGCATTTTTGGTCCAGTTTGTTAAGTAGCAACATTCAACCATCACACCGAATGGTCTAAGAGAGGTCAGAATTATTCCACTTTTGATTCCCTGTGGAGCAAGAAAGAAAGAAAGAAAGAAAGAAAGAAAGAAAGAAAGAAAGAAAGAAAGAAAGAAAAAGTTACTTCATCTATTTCATAAATATTTTGTCACAATTTTAAAGTCTCAAAAATTTCAAAAGGTGCAAAACTTTGAGAAAAAGCCACTAAATTACAAGGAAAAAACATCACAAACATGTATACAATAAAAGCTTCAAATTTACTAGAATAATGTAACAAATTTATAAAGATGACAGCTCATTTATTTCAAATACAGACTAAATTCATGAGAGAGAAAAAAATGCAAAATTACAAGAAAAACAACCTTAAATTGAAAAGAAAAAAGTTATAAATTTGTGGCAAAAGTTGCAAATTTATGAGGAAAAACTTCACATCTGTACAATTACAGTCGTTGAGAATGTAAACACAGGAAGTTATTTAAAAGACTGAATAAATTCATTAAGAAAAGTAAATTAATAAAGTGTTGAGACAAAGGTCAGAAAATTACAAGAGAAATGGAGCTTGTTTGCAATAATGAAAAAATAAACAAAAAATCAGTGGGAGATGATGGAAAATAATTGAGGCAAAAATACAAAGATGGAAGAAAAAAAAAAGAAGCCAGTTTATGATGCAAGAGTCACAAATTCTAGAAAAAAATATCAATTCATGAGCAAAAATTTTTCATGAACTTTCGAATTTCATGAAGTTTCTAAAAAGATCTATAATTAAAAAAAGAATAAAAATAATCATAAGAAAAAGTAATTTAAGAGAACACTCCCAAACATAGCCTGCCTCACAAAATCCTGTCTGGAATATCGCATCCAGAGGGATCACCACCACGCGGTCAGAAATATACAAAACTACATATTGGAGCCTGGAATGTGCGAACCCTTATGGATAACCAAGCCAGTGATCGACCTGAAAGGCAAACTGCCATCATCTCCAGAGAGCTAAGGAAGTTCCGGATCGACATCGCAGCACTCTCCAAGACCCGACTGGCTGATGAAGGTCAGCTGAAGGAGGAAAAAGGCGGGTATACTTTCTTTTGGAAGGGAAAGCCTGCAAATGAGCCACAAATCCATGGTGTGGGATTTGCTATTAAGAACTGACTCATCAACCACCTCCATGAACTCCCTGTGGGCATCAACGAGCGCCTAATGACCATTCGTCTGGTGCTTGCCTGCAGTCAAATGGCTACCATTATTAGTGCCTACACTCCAACGCTTGATGCACAGGATGAAGTAAAGGAGGCCTTCTATGCTGACCTGGACAAAATACTATCTGAAGTCCCAAAGGAGGATAAGTTAATCCTACTTGGAGACTTTAATGCCAGAGTGGGACGAAACCATCATCTATGGAGTGGCACGCTGGGGAGAGAAGAGGTTGGAAACACAAACTCCAGTGGCATACTACTGCTAACTAAATGCTCAGAGCACAACCTGGTCATCACCAACACACTTTTTCATCAGAAAACTAAGTTCAAAACATCATGGATGCATCCCTGCTCCAAATTATGGCATCTCATTGACTACATCATAATCCGCTCCAAAGACCGCCGCGATGTCCTTAACACCAGAGCAATGACCAGTGCAGATGACTGCTGGACTGACCACTGCCTCATTCGCTCCATCATGTCTATCCACTTAATGCGGAAAAGAAGGTTGCAGACAGAGCCGGCCAAAGCTTAACATCGTGTTGTTGGACGACATTATCTACCAACAACAGCTGCAGTATACTCTTAGGGCAGCTTTGCCCAAACAGTACCCAGAGGATACTGAAAAACACTGGAGCACACTTTCCACTGCCATCGTGGACTCCTGCAAAAGCATCCTGGGTCATAAAAAGCAGAGACATCAAGACTGGTTTGACAAGAATGACAGTGAGATCCAACAGCTCATTGACATCAAGCGGCAAACTTTTATCACCTGGCAAAACAACATTCACTGCAAAGTTAAAAGAGCAGCCCATGCCAAAGCGAAGGCAGCCGTACAAACACTTGTTAGGAAATTGAAGAACCAGTGGTGGACAAAGAAGGCCCTGGAGATCCAGCAGCTTGCCGACTCTGGAGACATGAGAGGATTCTTTGATGCCACAAGAGCGGTATATGACCCCAGCCAGTGCTGCCTAACCCCCCTTCACTCCAAAGATGGGCTCTTGCTTCTGAAGGACAAGGAGGCAATTGCAGACAGGTGGAAAGAGCATTATAAGGACCTCTTAAACAGGGACACCACTCCTGAGATGGAGGCCCTTGATCAACTCCCGTAACAGCCCATAGAGGAAAGCATGGGAAAACCACCTAGCTTGGATGAGGTACAGGACGCCATCAGGAAGATGAGAAACAACAAGGCTGCTGGACCTGACGGCATCCCAGCAGAAGTCCTGAAGAAAGGCGGTCCTGATCTTCTGAAGCACATCCATGCCCTGCTCCTAAAAATATGGGAAGTAGAGGAAATCCCTGCACAGCTCAGAGATGCCTTGATTGTCTCCATCTTTAAAAAGGGGGACAGGGCAGATTGTGGGAATTACCGTGGCATTTCTCTCCTGTCCACCATAGGGAAAGCCTTTGCCCGGGTCTTGGCCAATAGACTCACCCCCCTGTCAGATAGCATTCTTCCCGAGTCCTAGAGTGGTTTTCGCCCAAACAGAGACACCACAGACATGATTTTCATTGCTCACCAACTGCAAGAAAAATGCCGGGAACAAAATCTACCATTATACATGGCCTTCATAGACCTTATCAAAGCCTTCGACTCAGTAAACCGTCAGGCCCTTTGGCTGGTTCTGGCAAAGATTGGCTGCCCAGAAAAATACGGGTACTGAGACTGCTGCATGACAATATGTCTGCCACAGTACTCAGTGGCAGTGGAGACGAAACAGAACCCTTCAGGGTTGACATGGGAGTCAAACAGGGATGTGTCATCGCTCCAACACTACTATTCTCCATCTATATTGCTGCTATTCTCCATCTCACGAACCAACATCTGCCCCCGGGAGTCAAAATCATGTACAGAATCGACGGTCAACTTCTCAACATCAACCGATTTAGAGCTAAAGGTCAAACCACCACCATATCCATCATGGAGCTGCAGTATGCAGATGACAGCGCTCTCATAGCCCTCTCAGAAGAGGACCTTCAGTGCATCCTGTCTGCCTTTGCCAAAGCATACAAACAGCTCGGTCTGGCCGTCAATATAAAAAAAGACACAAATACTCCACCAGCCATCACCAAAGTGCAGTACACTTGCTATACCCCCAAACATCTCCACTGATAACATCCGACTGGAAAATGTGGACCACTTCCTATATCTTGGCAGCCTCCTCTCATCAAAAGCCGTCATCGATGATGAAATACACCACCACCTCAGCAGTGCCAGTGGGGCTTTTTCAAGGCTAAGGAGGAGAGTCTTTGAGAACCACAATCTCCAAGCGAATACCAAAATCCTGGTCTATAAAGTAGTGGTGCTCCCTACTCTCCTGTATGGATCAGAAGCCTGGACTACATACAGCAGGCACTTAAAGGCACTTGAGGCACACCATCAGAGATGCCTCCGAAAAATCTTCAGGATTAGTTGGGAGGATAGACGCACCAACACCAGCGTCTTGGAGGAGGCTAACCTCCCCACCATCACTGTCACCATTGCCCAAAACCAGCTCAGATGGATTGGCCATGTTATACAAATGCCTGACTCTCGCCTCCCAAAACAAGTCCTGTACTCCCAGCTAGCTGAAGGGAAGCGGGCTCCAGGAGGCCAGAAGAAGAGATTTAAGGACAACATAAAAACAAACCTAAAGAAGTGCCACATAGACCTAAAAGCTTGGGAAAATATGGCAACCGACAGGGCGACCTGGAGAAACATTGTCCGTGAGGGTGCCGCACAGTACAACGCTGACCTCCATCATGCTGTACAAGACAAACGCAGACTCAGGAAAGACAGAGCAACCAACAAACAGGACCAACCCAAACCCACCACCATTACATTCCCCTGCCCACATTGCAGCAGAATAATCGGGTCCAGAATTGGCCTCTATGCCTACCTGAAGACCCACAAGGACCAAGAGGGAGGACAGTCACACTCGACTACGAGTGACTGCCGATGATGATGATGGTGAGTTCCTATTTGCAAGCTGTGTTTGCAAATAGGGAGTTTGTTTGGGAGTTGTTATCTGTTCAGGAGTCTGATGGCAGTGGGAAAGAAGGAGTTTTTCAGTCTGGTTGTCCTGCATTTCACACTTCTGTACCTCCAGCCTGAGGGTAGAAGTGTGAACAGTCTGTGCTGGGGGTGGGTGGGGTCCTGGAGGATGGCATCAGCTCTCCTTTGGACTCTGCAGTGATAGATGCTCTGCAGAGAGGGGTGTGGAGTCCTGATGATCTTCTCTGCTGTCTTCACCACTCTCTACAGGTGTTTGTGGTCCAGGTCAGTGGTGCTGCTATACCACGCAGTGATGCAGTTGGTCAGGATGCTCTTGATGACGCAGCTGTAGGAATTGTTGAGGATCCTGGGGGACATGCCAAACTTCTTCAGCCTCCTCAGAAAGTACAGTCACTGTTGAGTTCTCTTAACCAGCTCTGTGGTGTTGTGTGTCCACGTAAGGTCCTCGCTGATGTGGATGCCCAGATATTTAAAGCTGCTCACCCTCTCCACCTCAAGCTCCCAGATGAACAGCAGCCGATGGGGTCTCCTCCTCCTCCTCCTAATGTCCACTATCAGCTCCTTTGTCTTGTCCGTGTTGATGGTGAGGTTGTTGTCCTCACATCATGACACCAGGTTGGCCACTTCCCTCCTGCAGGATGCTTCATCACCACCAGTGATGCATCCTATCACTGCTGTGTCATCCGCAAACTTTAGGATGATATTGTCCTTATGGGAGGCAACAGAGTAATGGCTGAAGGGGCTGTAGAGGATGGGGCTGAGAACACAATCCTGTGGGACACCTGTGTTTGTGATGATGTTGGCTGAGGTCCTGTTACCCATCCAGTCTGGGGCCTGCCAGTTAGAAAGTTCAGTAGCCAGTCGCAGAGGGTGGGGTGCAGGCCAAGTGAAGACAGTTTGTCGGTGAGTTTGTGGGGGATGACCGTGTTGAAAGCGGAGCTGTAGTCGACAAAGACCATCCTAATGTAGAGTCTTTATCTTCCAGGTTGGAGAGAGAATAATGTAGTGCTGCAGCGATGGCACCTGAGATGGACCTGTTGGGCCAGTAGGCATACTGCAGGGGGTTCAGAGTATCCAGTATGCTGTCCTGAATGAGGGGCAGCACCACTCTCTCCAAGCACATGATGATTGGAGTGAGTGCTACTGGTCTGTAATCATTTAGGCAGGTCGGCGGGCTCTTTTTGGCAAGGGGGATGATGGTTGTGGTTTTGAAGCAGGAGGGGACTATGTTCTGGTTGAGGGAGACATTGAAGATTGATGTGAGAATGTCAGTCAGCTCTGCAGCGCATGCTCTGAGGACCCACCTAGGGATGTTGTCTGGTCCTGCTGCCTTGCGGGGGTTGATATTCCTCAGTGCGTTGTTTACCTGGCCTCGTGAGACAGTGGAGGGGGAGGGTGCATGCGTGTGTGTCTTCTCTCTGCACTGTAGTTGGAGGTCTCAAAGCAGGTGTAAAAGATGTTGAGATCATCCAGCAGGCTGTCTGTGGCGCTAGTGGTGTTGCTGTTGGTCCTCTTGTAGCCTGTGATGTGTTGCAGGCTTTGCCACATGCACCCCGGGTCAGGAGTGGAGTAGAGGCTGTCCAGCTTTTCTCTGTACTGCCTCTTGGCTGTTGTTATAGCCTTCCTCAGTCCATACTTTGCAGCTTTGTACTCAACCTCATTACCTGATTTGCGAGCAGGCAGCATCTGACGTACCTGACTGTTGATCCAGGGCTTCTGGTTGGGGAACTTCTTGACCTGTATGGTGGGTGCGATGGTGTCAACACATGTGCCGATGTACCCAGTCACATGTTCAGCATAGTCCTGTATGTTTACAGAAAAGTCCTCCCAGGTGGCTGCAGCTTTAAACACATCCCAGTCTGTACAGGCAAAAGAGTCTTGCAGGGTGCTCTCAGCCTCTGGAGTCCAGCGTTTAATTTGTTTAACAACAGGGTTTGTTTGTTTCAGCTTTTGTCTCTAGGCTGGGTACATAAACAGGGAGATGTGATCTGACTGTCCGAAGTGGGGGCAGGGTGCCGCTCTGTAGGTGCCACATATGTTGGTGCAGACATGGTCCAGCGTGTTCTTATCATGGGTGGGAATGTCCACATGCTGGTTATATTTGGGAAGTACAGTCCATAAATTACACTGGTTAAAGTCACCAGCAACAATAAAAACAGCATCGGGATGGGACATCTCTAATGCACTGATGACGTCACAGAGTTTGGTTAGCGCTGCTGTGTAGTTGCTTCGTGGAAAAACAGCAGTGAATTCCCTCGGTAGATAATAGGGACGGCAATTCAGCAGTAAAAAGTCCACATCAGGTGAACAGTGCTTGTAAACAGTCTGTACATCTCCACACCACGAGTTGTTTTTAACACCCCCCCCCCCCCCCAGGCCATCTTACTCGAGGCTTCAGTTCTGTCTGCCCGGTGTGTTGAGTGAGTCTGTAGCTGAATGGCGGACTCAGGGACTCTGTCTGAGAGCCAGGTCTCACAGAAGGTTAGGGCGCAGCACTCTCTTATCTCCCGCTGGTCTTCAATCCAGCTGGGGTCTTTCTGCAACTGTGGGGGGTTCCCCCTACAGTTGATAGTGCTATGAGATGAGTGTTGTTGTGAAATGGCGCTATATAAATAAAGTTGAATTGAATTGAATTGAATTGAATCCTTACTCTTACTTCATCCAGTTTGTTTTCCAAAGACCATACGTTAGCTAGCAGGAGGCTAGGCAGTGGTGGATGGCTAGTGCGGGCTTTTAGCCTAGCATGTAGCCCTCCTCTCTTACCTTGCCTATGGTGCCACCTCCAACACGCTCTCTTGGGGTCAGCATGCTCATGCAGGCTCAGTGCTTCAGGGCCTTCCTGGGGGTGGTGACGATTGCTGTGTGGTCACACAATGCATTGTAGATCAGGTGGTATGAAGCCAGTAAATTGCGTATGAATGCTTGTCTTGGCGTTGTGCAGTAGTGTCCGTCGGTTGTATGTTAGCAGTGCATGACCTTTATGCACTGTAGAAAGAGCAGCAAACATGCAAAAAAGGAGAAAAAGTTGGCATTCGAGAACGGAACGAGCAAAGACGTTTGCCTTGGTGGGTGCCATCTGGCAAACCATTATGGCAGTTAAATTTTAAATTTACTAATTTTTCCTTGTAAATTTGAAAGATTTTTTTCCCCCATTTAACTCAACTTTTCTCATAATTTGTGTTTAGTGTTAATTTAGGTTTTTTTCTTGTACATTTGAGGCTTTACTCATAAATCTGTGAGCTTTTCCTCAAATTAACAGGAGCACTCTGAGGCCAGTGCAACGTCCCCCGCCTCTGTTTTCTCTGAAGATCCCAATACTTCCTGACACAGCAGTTTTCATGTTTTCAATATAATTACTGTGGCAGAACCAAATTATGATAAACCATCATCCAAGAATATGCAACAGACCTACCATAGTTGTAAGTCAGGATCCTGAGGTGAACCTCTGGACCAGGTTTGGTGGCCCTAGCTTTACTTGTTAGCATTTACCACAGTGCAACTGCAATGTTAACTTTGACCTGTGACCCCTTGACCCCAAACCCATAGTCAGGTGAAGGTGTAAATCCTCCAAGATGTGTCTTAGATACAACTACTGTATCGATTTGAAATCATCATTGCTTTCAGTAGTTACCGTGTTAAGGAGATTTAGGGAAAATCTGACCTGACCTTTGACCTCAAGGTCATCTGACGAGAGTGAAATTGCAATATGTGCATCATCAGAGAATTTCAAACCATGGTCCCAAGTTTCAAAACAATTGGAACAAAAGTTTAGGAGGAGTTGATTTCACAAAAGTGGGACAGACGGACGGACTGATCCATAACATGATCCCCCTCACCTTTCTGACAAAGGGGTCCAACCAGTGGGGGATCTTCTCCTTCTTTTTCTTCTTCTCTCTTTTCCTTCCTCTTCTTCTTCTTGGTGAGAGGAGTGTGAGTGGAAGAGGAAAAAAACCCTGAGTGTCTGTGCTATATTTCTCTCTTTTCTGTTCTTTTGTCACAGCTGGTGGTTCATATTAGTGTGGGTTTGTTAATCCAGTGGTGTTTGTCTGGTTTAGTTTTTTGTGTTTGGGTTTTTTTTTTGTTGGCCAGGCTCTGTGGCGCTGGCCGGCGTCTCAGATGCTATGGCCTTCTCCAGGGTGACGCGGAAGCACGGCATCAAAACTAGTGTGGGCTCACTGCACGGTGTGGAGGAAGTTGCACTTGCTGTTGGGGAGATTATCGGGCATGACGGCATTAAATCTGCAGCCCGCATGAACGGGGCTGTTGTGTTGTTTGTGGAGCAGGCGGACCAGGTTAATCCTTTGATTGAGGGTGGAATCACAGTAAATGGGATGTTTGAGTCAATCGTGCCGCTGTCACAGCTGGCTAAGAAAATAACACTGTCAAACGTTCTCCCGTTTATTAGTGATGACCTTCTTGTCAAAGAGCTGTCAAAGTTTGGAAACGTGGTGTCATCCATTAGGAAAGTTCTCCCGGGCTGCAAGTCTCCCCTGCTGAGACTCATCGTGTCCCACCACAGGCAGCGCTTTTATGATCCCCAACAACAACGTGGAGGAGTTTAACTGTGTGTTTCAGGTGCGGGTGGATGGATTTGATTATGTTCTTTTCGCAACATCCGCCATGTTAAAATGTTTTGGGTGCGATGAAGAGGGGCATCTGGTAAAGGCCTGTCCTAACCGTGCCGGTCCCACCCCGAAGGACGCGGCCAGGACTACTGCCGGTGACGGGGGGGGGGCGCTCGTGTTGAGCAGCAGGCAGCAGGCTGCCGCTGCCCGGCCCGCGTGGGAACCAGGGCTGGCCGTCACCAAGCAGCACGGCGTCTCTGTGCAGGCTGACGATGCCAGCATTACAGCTGAAGAGCTGCCGGAAGAGAGACAGAGTCTGGACGAGAACAGAACTGTGGTGAGTGAGGAGAGGGAAAAGGATGTGGCTGAAGCAGGTGAGGGGACGGGAGAAACAGGTGAGGTGGAAAATAAAGTGTGTGAGGTGGTGGACAGTGTTGTGGGGGAGAAAACAGGTGATCTGAGTGAAACAGCTGAGGCAGGTGGGGTCACGGGTGAGCTGGGCAAAGGTGGTGCTTTAAATGGTGAAGTGAGAGATGTGGGTGAAGGAACTAAAATAAGTGGAGAGCTGTGTGAAGAAGCTGAGGTGGCTGGTGAATTATGTATGACTGGTGGAGGAACAAGTGAACAGCGTGGGGCAGGTGAAGCATCAGGAGGTCTGTGTGAGGATGGTGCTGCAGCTGATGTGGAGGACATGGAGGCGTGTGAGTCCGGACAGGTTTCCCTTAAGAGCCGTAGAAGCAGAGCAACACCTGTGTGTTCAGGTGGTGCAGCTGGTGGGCTGATGGTCAGACAGAATGCTGTAAATAGTGCAGCTCTGTCTGATAACAGCGACAGTGAGGTCTGTCTGACAGCAGTGTGTTTTCTCACAACAGTACACAGCTGCCCGTTAGCCAGGAGGACATCATTTATCCTGCAAAAATGTTCAATTTGTTTTTACAGCAAACCAAGGGCGTGAAGGGGCTGATACACAGCAATATTTTCCTGATAAGCAGCTTTTTAGAACTGCCAGACAGCTTATAAAAAGCAAAGCTGAAACACACCTCACAGATCAGGAAATTTATAGATTGAAAAAACAGATGATTAAAGTAAGAAAACAAATTGGCTTTTAATGATGATGAAGAATACAGTGTTTTCTCTCTTTTTTCCACAATATTTTTTATTGAACTTTTTTTTACAAATATGGTATAAACAGTCAGACATAAACACAAAAGTTGTTTAAAAATTAAAAAGAATAATAATAAAAAATGTATAATAAAAATAATAACAGCCATTAACATAAACAGGTCAACAACAATGCTCCTCTGTTTAGTCTAGGTAATCTATTCCATAAGAATACATTGTGGTACACACATATGCAGTTTCATAGACTCCTTTTGTATATTAATGTTGCTTCACGTCTGAGGATGAACAATAGGTCTGAGTCTCCTGGGGATAACAGGAGGATGCCAAATGTGTTCTGTGTTATGCAAAGAGATGGCCTGGAGGGACTTCCTGACCACCAGCGATGTGGGGGGTGAAAGGGGCAAGACCTGGAAGAAGATGTATTGTGTCTTTGCATTAAAATGACAATGTAACTGTGTACTTTGATGTCCTGGTATAAAAAGGACAGATGTGGGAGGATGGTCCTCTTTTCTGTTTGAGAGGATGTTGGAGATACGTGATTGTTAATAAACCTGAATTGAGAAATAAACTCAGCCTCATCTTTTCACGCGCTCCACACTGGTGACCTTAAGACGTATCATGAGCAGAAGAAATTCCCCCGAGCCAGACTCGCCAGGAACCAGCCAGGCGAACGCAGTCTCAGTCAAACTACCAGAATTCTGGCAGGACAACCCGGACTCCTGGTTCCTCTTGGCCGAAGCTCAGTTCGCTCTCGGGGGAATAACCGCAGATGACACGAAATTCTACCACGTTATCGCCAAGCTCGACAACCGCACAGCTCGACATGTGCAGAGCCTGGTGCAGCGCCCACCCGCTGGCGACAAATACGGCGGGTTGAAGGCTGCGTTCATTCAGCGTTTCACTCCCTCAGCCCAGGAGAGAGCAGAGAGACTCCTGGCCCTGAACGAATTGGGAGAAAGCACGCCTGTCGGCCTGATGGAAGACATGCTGAGGCTGAGGGGCTCAGACAACGGCGATTTCCTGTTCACTCACATTTTCCTGAGAACCCTACCGTCGGAGATGAGAGCGACCCTGGCAGGTTTACAGTTTGTGGCCCAGCGGGACTTCCACGCGCTGGCCCAGGAGGCACAGCAGATTCTCAACGCCAGCAGACGGCGCACGGCCACCGCAGCAGTGACAGACCTCGGCGCGACGGCCGGGAATGGCAGGGGGCCAGAGGTGGTGGAGGCAGACCCACCGATGACGGCGGCGGTGAAGACCAAACATCGCGGAGGAGACGACCTCTGTTTTTACCATCGCCGCTTCACAGAGAGGGCACGCAAGTGTATACCACCGTGTCAGTTCAAGTGGTCGGGAAACGCCAGAGCCGGGGGTCGGTAGCAGCCGCGGCCCTCGGTGAACAGAACAAGCTGCTCTACTTGACGGACGCGCGTTCTGGGAGGCAATTCCTCGTGAACACAGGCTCCCAAGTGAGTTTCATCACGCCAACCTATGCTGACCAGCTGGCAGGCCCCGGGAGTCACGGAGCATCGGCGGTGAACGGCTCGAGCATTGAGACCTTCGGTGAGAGGACTCTGCTGCTGTCCCTGCACGTCCGTACATATGAGTGGGCTTTTATTATAGCTGCGGTGAAGTTCAACATGTTAGGTGCTGATTTTCTGTGCTCACATGGTTTGTTGGTTGATCTTCCTAATAGACGCTTGGTCAATGCACTTTCTTTTTACTCTATTCCCTGTGCAGCCCGAGTGACCCCGCCCACAGCACAAGCCAACATCACTACGGCAAGCGGTAAGTTCCACTCTCTCCTCACCCAGTTCCCAGCACTCACGGTTCCCACATTTTCAGCAACCGTGGCTAAACACGGAGTAGAGCATTTTATTACTACCACCGGTCCCCCCGTTTTTGCAAAAGCTCGGCGCTTGGATGCAGCTAAACTGACCATAGCGCGCGAGGAGTTCGCCAATCTTGAAAAGTTGGGCATCATTCGGCGTTTGAAGAGCCCATGGGCTTCCCCACTTCACATGGTCCCTAAAGCTGACGGCTTCTGGTGACCTTGCGGTGATTTCCGCAGGTTGAACAACGCTACAGCGCATGACCGTTACCCAATCCCGCATATTCAAGATTTTTCCATACATTTGGCGGGGGCGTGCATTTTTTCCAAAATAGACTTGGTTCGCGGCTACCATCAAGTCCCAGTGCGCACTGAGGACATACCCAAAACAGCGGTAATAACCCTGTTTGGCTTGTTCGAGTTTTTGCGCATGCCATTTGGGATTAAAGGCGCTGCGCAGACGTTCCAACGCATGATGGACGCGGTGTTGCGCGATCTCCCCTTCGTGTTCGTCTACCTGGAAGACATTTTGGTAGCCAGCGCGTCCTAAGACGAACACGAAAATCACCTCACGGCAGTTTTCCGGAGGTTGGGAGAGCACGGGTTAATAATCAACCCAGCGAAGTGTCAGTTCGGGGTGACACAGATTGATGTTTTGGGGCACTGCGTCTCCTCAGATGGTGCGATTCCTCTGCCTGACAAAGTGCGCGCAGTAACAAATTTTCCCCAGCCACAAACGGTCAAAGCGTTACAGGAGTTTTTGGGAATGGTGAATTTTTATAACCGTTTCCTCCCCCGTGCAGCGCAGCTCATGCAACCACTGTATGCCGTGCTTAAAAAACAAAAACCCACAATCGAATGGTCCCTGGAGCGGGAACGCACGTTCTCGGAGGTTAAAACAGCCCTGGCAAACGCTGCGTTGTTGGCACATCCAGACCCAACGGCCCGCATAGCGCTCACTACTGACGCGTCAGATGTGGCCATAGGGGCGGTAGTGGAGCAGCATGTTGCCGGGGCTTGGCAGCCGCTTGCCTTTTTCAGCAGGACTTTGCGCGAGGCCGAGCGAAAATACAGCGCGTTTGACAGGGAGTTGTTAGCGCTCCACTTGGCTATTCGCCACTTCCAGTTCTGGCTGGAAGGTCGTCGTTTCACTGCGTTCATCGACCACAAGCCGCTGACTTTCGCAATGGCCAAAATTTCAGAGCCATGGTCAGGCCGGCAGCAGAGGCAGCTGGCTGCAATCTCAGAGTTTACTACCGATATTCAACATGTAGTGGGTAAACTTAATGTAGTGGCAGACTGTCTCTCGCGCACCGTAACTGCTCCAGTCCGCGTAGGGGTAGATTATACTGCCATGGCCGCGGAGCAGGCTAGCGGCGCGGAAGTGCGCGCGGCCCCAGTCCGCGTGGGGATAGATTATGCAGCCATGGCTGCGGAACTCAAGATGGTCGCGCCGCCTGTGTTTCTGGCTGCTGGTCATCTCCGCTTGTTTGTCCTGTTTTTGATTGTGTTATTGTGTCTGGATCATGTGCAATCAGCCATTGTTTATGATCGCCAAGTGCTGCTGGATATTCGATCTTCCATGGTGGGGTTTGGCTGTCATAATCAGGAGGGAAGATTCTTCCATCGGTCTCTGCGTCTGCAACTTCCCGTTGGTACCTGGGATCCCCGCTGTGTTTATACCGGCAGAAAGCGATCCAAACCTCGTGGAAGACGTGCAGGTGCCGCGGTGAAATCCAGAAGGCTTGCTCGGCTTCGCCGTCTCGCTCGCTCCACCTCGTCTTCTCCTAATGCTGCAGCTGGCCTCTTTCCTGGATCCTGGCCCTCGGGTGTGCCCGGAGTGAGGCCATCATTTCTCCGGTCTGTTTTTCCCGTTCTACCGTGCCAACCGGCCTTCTCCCTGCTCCGAGCCAGCAAATCCCCTGCAGGTAGCAGGTGCCTACGTCAACTTTCTCCAGCCCCCATTCCTGGCGAGACTGCTGCTGTGACAGAGCCCATCCAGCTGGCGTTGCTTAACGCACGTTCCATCTCAAAAAAATCATTCTTTTTGAACGATTTATTCATTACTACAGGGCTGCACTTTTTATTTCTTGTTGAGACCTGGCAGAAAAGTGAGGAATTTACCTCCTTAATTGAACTTTGTCCACCGGATTGTACCTTCTCCTGTGCTCCGAGATTGACAGGCCGCGGCGGTGGTCTGGCCATCGTGAACCAGCGCCGCTTCGTTACACGGACGGTGAGCCATGGAACTTTTTCATCGTTTGAACTGATGATTTTAAAAATTGGCTCCTCAAACCCATTTTATTGTGTTTTAATTTACCGCCCTCCAGGAGTTTATGCCTCCTTTTTATCTGAGTTTAGTGATTTTTTTAACTTCTATTATTAAATTTGAGCGGATTTTATTACTTGGAGATTTTAATTTGCATATTAATGATCCCAATGACAGTTTTGCTGTGAATTTCTTGGGTATTATTGAATCCTTTAATTTTGTTTTGTGTCTATCTGGTCCTACGCATAGAAAAGCAAATACACTTGATCTTGTTTTTACACTCGGTCTTAATGTGAATAATGTTCAGACTAAGGAGCTTCTAGTGTCACACCATTTTTGTGTTCTTTTTAATTTATCAGTCAAATCAGTCTGTCACACTGGCAAGCGGGTAAAATGCTCTTGTGTCATTGACCAGTTTCCAGCTGTGAAATTTTCTGCTGCCTTTGACAGCAGTGTGGTTTTATCCTCTGATGACGACACTGAGAGCTTGGTCTGCTCTTTTAACTCACACTGTTCAAGCATCTTAGATGTAGTTGCTCCCTTTAAAACCAGGACTGTCCGTGTTGTTAATTCATCCCCCTGGTTCAATGATGATCTCCGTTGTTTTAGACGTAAATGTCGGAGGATGGAAAGACTGTGGAAGTCCACTAAACTTGAGGTGCATCGATTGTACCTTAAGGAGCTGTTAATTGAATTTAACAATATGATTAAAATGGCAAGAACTTCTTATTTTTCCAACATCATCTCCTCCAACAGTAACAATTCAAAGATCATCTTCAGTACAATAGACAGTTTAGTTAATCCTGTCAGTTCTGCTCCCCCTGTTTATTCATGTAATGACTGTATCAGAATCAGAATCAGAATCAGAATCAGCTTTATTGGCCAAGTATGCACAACACATACAAGGAATTTGACTTTGGCTAAAAACTTGCTCTCGTTGTTCAGGTGAAGGATTTAAATAAGGATTCAATGACAACAGAGTATGTACAGTAAATTACAGTCTGTCCACGTTTCTATAAAAGGATGCAAATATATACAGGAATATATGCAGCTATTTACTCGGACTAACCACACTTTGCAGAAATATATGAAAAAATATACAATCACACAGTATTTCAATGTGGACTCAGATTCAGTGATATAATGTGAATGAAGTAAAAAGCAGTGTGAGAGTTATGTGCAATGTAATAATGGATGAAAAGTCATGAGTACAGCAAACAGATAGGACTAGGTGAATGTTAGGAGTTCATCAGAGTGATGGCTTGAGGAAAGAAACTGTTCCTGTGACGGGTGGTTTTGACCTTCAGTGATCTGTAACGACGACCAGAAGATAGAAGTTCAAACAGTTTGTGGCCGGGGTGTGATGGGTCAGCACAGATGTTTCCCGCCCGTTTCCTGGTTATGGACCGATATAAGTTCTCAATGGAGGGTAGGTCGGTACCAATGATCCTCTCCGCAGATTTAATGATCCGCTGCAGTCTGGTCTTGTCCTGTTTAGTGGCAGATCCAAACCAGACAGTGATGGAAAAGCAGAGGACAGATTGGATGATGGCGGTGTAGAAGACAACCAGCAGCTCCTGAGGCAAATCAAACTTCTTGAGCTGACGCAGAAAAAACAACCTCTGCTGGGCCTTTTTCCGGACAGTGTCAATATGGGAGGACCACTTCAGGTTCCGGGAGATTGTGGTACCCAGAAACTTGAAGGAGTCCACAGTGGACACTGTGCTGTTGAGGATGGTGAGTGGGGGGAATGAAGGGGGGTGTCGCCTGAAATCCACAGTCATCTCCACCGTTTTGGCTGGGTTAAGTTCAAGATGGTTCTGGCTGCACCAGAGGATCAGCTGCTCCACCTCCCGCCTGTATGCAGACTCATCATCATCCCGGATCAAACCGATGACTGTGGTGTCGTCCGCAAACTTCAGGAGCTTCACCGAAGGGTCCTCTGAGGTGCAGTCGTTGGAGTAGAGGGAGAAGAGCAGTGGGGAAAGGACACATCCTTGGGGGGCGCCAGTACTAATTTTTCAGGAGCTGGATGTAAATCTCCCTAGCTTCACCTGTTGCCACCTGTCAGTCAGAAAGCTGGAGATCCACTGGCAGGTGGAGGGGGGCACCTTGAGCTGGAGGAGTTTCTGATGAAGAATGCCTGGGATGATGGTGTTGAACGCTGAGCTGAAGTCGACAAACAGGATCCTGGCGTACGTCCCTGGGGAGTCGAGGTGTTGCAGGATGTAATGTAGTCCCATATTCACTGCATCATCCACTGACCTGTTTGACCGGTAGGCAAACTGCAGTGGGTCCATCAGGGGGCCTGTGATGACCTTCAGGTGGTTCAGCACCAATCTCTCCAAGGATTTCATGACCACAGAGGTCAGGGCAACAGGTCTGTAGTCGTTTAATCCTGTAATAGAGGGTTTCTTGGGAACTGGAATGATGATGGAGCGTTTGAAGCAGGAAGGCACTTCACGCAGCTCCAGTGATCTGTTAAAGATCCGGGTGAAGATGGGGGCCAACTCGTTGGAGCAGACTCTCAGGCAGGACGGAGACACACCATCAGGTCCTGCAGCCTTCTTGATCTTTTGTCTCTGAAAGACCCGGCGCACCTCCTCTTCACAGATCATTAGTGCTGGTGGGAGGTCAGAGTGGAGGAGGGATGGAGTTCCTGGGGCTGCAGATAATCCTTTTGTGTGGGTGGGAGGTGAGAACTGTAGGTTCTTTTCAAACCTGCAGTAAAAGCTGTTTAGGTCATTAGCCAGCTGGAGGTTTTCCGCAGGGTGGGGGGATGGTCTCCTGTAGTTGGTGATATTCTGCAGGCCTCTCCAGACAGAAGCAGAGTTGTTAGCTGAGAAGTTTTTTTGTAACTTCACACTGTAGCTCCTCTTAGCAAGCCTGGTCTCCTTCGTCAGCATGTTTCTGGCCCGCTTGTACAGAGTCCAGTCACCAGTCCTGTAGGCCTCCTCCTTGGTCTGACGTAGCTGCTTCAGTTTAGGAATGAACCAGGGTTTATTGTTGTTGTATATGCAGAAGGTCTTGGTCTGCACACACATGTCCTCGCAGAAACAGGTGTATGACATCACAGTGTCAGTGAGTTCATTTAGGTTAATGGCTGCAGCTTCAAAAACACTCCAATCTTGCAGTCAAAGCAGGCTTGTAACTTCAGCTTTGATTCCTCAGTCCATTTCTTCACAGTCCTTACAACAGGCTTGGAAGTTTTTAGTTTCTGTCTGTATGTTGGAATAAGATGTAGCAAGTTTCTTTCCTTTTTTGTTGACAAGGTCACTGCTGTCAGGGCTGGTTTTACTCATTCCTTTCCCCTAATCCTTGATTGTCCTAACAGACAGGCCTTTTTAAGTGATTTTATCCCAATTTCTTTTGAGGATTTGTTAGTGTTGGTGAGTTCCATGAAATCCTCCTCCTGCGTTTTAGATATTTTGTCTTCCTCAATGTTAAAAGAGGTAATTGGCTCAGTGGGTACGTCTTTGGTTTATCAGAATCAGAATCAGAATCAGAATCAGGTTTATTGCCATTGTTCATGTAGTACACAAACTAGGAATTTGTCTCGGTACAATGCTGCAACATTAAACATGATAAGATAAGAGAAATAAACTATACATGTAATAAAGTGTAGGATAAGATTAAGTGATACTGGTCAACAGTTAAAATATATATTAGCCAGCAGCAGATACTGTGGAGAACTATATAGTGCAGTCGGTAATGCAGGAAGAAAACAGTGATGATTGACATGAGTCTGGTTGAGCTGCTGTACATGGTGCACGAGAGTCAATAAGTCACTTAGTGTTCAGCAGTCTAATGGCAGAGGGGAAGAAGCTGTTCATGTGACGGGAGGTTTTAGTCTGGATGGACCGAAGTCTTCTACCAGAGGGGAGGGGGGCAAACAGTACGTGACCAGGGTGTGAGGGATCGGCTATGATCCGGCCAGCACGCCTCCGGGTCCTGGAGATGTACAGATCCTGGAGAGATGGGAGCTTGCAGCCGATCACCTTCTCAGCAGTGCGCACGACGCGCTGCAGCCTTAGTCTGTCCCTGGCAGTGGCTCTTGCGTACCACACAGTTATGGAGGTGGTGAGGATGGACTCGATGATGGCTGTGTAGAACTGCACTAACATCTTGGTGGGTAGCTTGAGCTTCCTCAGCTGCCGCAGGAAGAACATCCTCTGCTGGGCTTTTTTGATGAGTGAGCTGATGGTCAGCTCCCATTTGAGGTCCCTGGTGATGGTAGTGCCTAGGAAGCGGAAGGAATCAGCAGTGGTGATGGGAGAGCCTGAGAGGGTGAGGGGGGGCAGAGGAGTAGTGACTTTCCTGAAGTCTACAATCATCTCCACTGTCTTCAGAGCGTTCAGCTGCAGGTTGTTATTGCTGCACCAGGACGCCAGCTGGGCCACCTCTCTCCTGTAGGCGGACTCGTCGCCGTTGGAGATGAGCCCGATGAGGGTGGTGTCGTCCGCAAACTTGATCAACTTGACATATATCATTAATATCTAATGATATAATATCATTAATATCTAATGACTATATCATTAATAGTTCACTTGAATCTGGTTATGTACCCATCCATCCATCCATCCATCTTCTACCGCTTTTCCGGAGGTCCGGGTCGCGGAGGCAGCAGTTCAAGCAGAGAAGCCCAGACTTCCCTCTCCCCAGCCACCTGCTCCAGCTCTTCAGAGGGGATACCAAGGCGTTCCCAGACTAGCTGGGAGACATAGTCTCTCCACCGAGTCCTGGGTCTGCCCCGGGGTCTCCTCCCAGTGGGACGTGCCTGAAACACCTCAAGTGGGAGGCGTCCAGGAGGCATCCTAATCAGATGCCCATACCACCTCAACTGACTCCTTTCAATGTGGAGGAGCAGCGGTTCTACTCTGAGCCTCTCCCGGATGACTGAGCTCCTCACCCTATCTCTGAGGGTGAGTCCAGCAATCCTACGGAGAAAGCTCATTTCAGCCGCTTGTATCCGCGATCTCGTTCTTTCGGTCATTACCCAAAGCTCGTGACCATAGGTGAGAGTAGGAACGTAGATTGACTGGTAAATCGACAGCTTTGCCTTAGAACTAAGCTCCCTCTTCACCACAACAGACCGGTACAACGTCCGCATCACTGCAGATGCTGCTCCAATCCGTCTGTCGATCTCTCGCTCCATTTTCCCCTCACTCGTGAACAAGACCCCAAGATACTTAAACTCCTCCACTTGGGGCAGGAGCCTGTCCCCAACCCGGAGAGGACAATCCACCTTTTTCCGGCTGAGGACCATGGACTCGGACTTGGAGGTGCTGATTCTCATCCCAGCCGCTTCACACTCAGCGGCAAACCGTCCCAGCAAGAGCTGTAGGTCATTGCTGGATGAAGCCAACAGGACAACATCATCTGCAAACAACAGAGATGAGATCCTGTGGTCACCAAGCATGACACCCTCCATTCCCTGGCTGCGCCTAGAAATCCTGTCCATAAAAATTATGAACAGGACCGGTGACAAAGGGCAGCCCTGGCGTAGTCCAACTCTCACTGGGAATGACTCTGACCGAGTGTTGGCAATGCGAACTAAACTCTCACAACGGTCGTACAGAGACCGAATAGCTCGTAACAACAAGCCCGATACCCCATACTCCCGAAGCACCCCCCACAAAAATCCACGAGGGACGCGGTCAAATGCCTTTTCCAAGTCCACAAAACACATGTAAACTGGTTGGGCAAACTCCCACGAACCCTCAAGAATTCTCGAGAGGGTAAAGAGCTGGTCCGATGTGCCACGGCCAGGACGAAAACCACATTGCTCCTCCTGAATCCGAGGTTCGACCAACGGCCGGACTCTCCTCTCCAGTACCTTGGCATAGACCTTCCCAGGGAGGCTGAGGAGTGTGATCCCTCTAAAGTTGGAGCACACCCTCCGGTCCCCTTTTTTGAAGAGAGGAACCACCACCCCGGTTTGCCATGCCAAAGGCACTGCCCCCGACCTCCACGCAATGTTGCAGAGGCGTGTCAACCATGACAACCCAACAACATCCAGGGCCTTGAGGTACTCGGGGCGAATCTCGTCCACCCCCGGGGCCCGGCCACCAAGGAGATTTTTAACCACCTTGGCGACCTCAGCCCCTGTGATAGGCGAGTCATCCCCCTCGTCCCCAAACCCTGCTTCCTCTGTGGAAGGCGTATCAGTGGGATTGAGGAGATCCTCGAAGTATTCCTTCCACCGCCCGACGATATCCCCAGTTGAAGTCAACAGTGTCCCATCCGCACCATACACAGTGTGGACGGGGAGCTGCTTTCCCCTCCTGAGCCGCCGAACAGTTTGCCAGAATCTCTTTGAAGCCGACCGAAAGTCTTGTTCCATGGCCTCACCGAACTCCTCCCATACCCGGGTTTTTGCTTCAGCAACCACCCGAGCTGCACTCCGCTTGGCCTGCCGGTACACCTCAGCTGCTTCGGGAGTCCCACAAGCCAACCAAGCTTGATAGGACTCCTTCTTCAGCTTAATGGCCCCCCTCACCACTGGTGTCCACCACTTGGTTCGGGGGTTGCCACCACGAGATGCACCGACCACCTTGCGGCCGCAGCTCTGGGCTGCCGCTTCAACAACAGAGGTGGAGAACATGGCCCATTCAGACTCCATGTCTCCAGACTCCCTCGGAATGTGGTTGAAGTTCTTCCGGAGGTGGGAGTTGAAGACCTCCCGGACAGGGGCCTCAGCCAGACGCTCCCAGCACACCCTCACTATACGTTTGGGTCTACCAGGTCTGAATGGCTTCCTCCCCTGCCATCGGATCCAACTCACCACCAGGTGGTGATCAGTTGACAGCTCTGCACCTCTCTTTACTCGGGTGTCCAAGACATACGGTCGCAGGTCTGATGATACGATAACAAAATCGATCATCGACCTGCGGCCTAGGGTGTCCTGGTGCCAGGTGCACATATGGACACCCTTATGCTTGAACATGGTGTTCGTTATAGACAGACTGTGGTTAGCACAGAAGTCCAATAACTGAACACCACTCGGGTTCAGATCGGGCAGGCCGTTCCTCCCAATCACCCCCCTCCAGGTTTCACTGTCGTTGCCCACGTGCGCATTGAAGTCCCCCAGTAGGACAATGGAGTCTCCAAGAGGAGCACCCTCCAGCACCCCAGTCACAGACTCCAAAAAGGGTGGGTACTCTGAAACATCATTTGGTGCATAGGCACAAATGATGGTCAGGACCCGTTTCCCAACCCGAAGGCGCAGGGAAGCAACCCTTTCGTCCACCGGGGAAAACTCCAATATAGAGGCAGCAAGGTGGGGCGATACAAGAATACCTACCCCTGCTCGTCGCCTCTCGCCCGGGGCAACTCCAGAAAAGGCCAAGCTCCAGCCCTTCTCCAGGAGACTGGTTCCGGAACCGGAGCTGTGTGTTGAGGTGAGGCCGACTATATCTAGCCGGTATCGCTCAATCTCGTACACCAGCTCAGGCTCCTTCCCCACCAGAGAGGTGACATTCCACGTACCAAAAGCCAGTTTAGAAAGCTTGGGATCAGTCCGCCAAGGTCTCCGCCTTTGACTGCCACCTAATCCACATAGCACCGGACTTCCATGATCCCTCCTGCAGGTGGTGAACCTACTGGAGGGCGGACCCATGTAACTCCTTCGGGCTGAGCCCGGCCGGGTCCCATGGGTGGAAACCCGGCCACCAGACGCTAGCCTTCGAGCCCCTCCCCCAGGCCTGGCTCCAGGGTGGGGCCCCGGTAACCCCATACCGGGCGGGGTACACTGAATCCTTGATATACAATTTATCATGAGAGTCTGTTGGATCGTTCTTCGTCTGGCCCTTCACCCAGGACCAGTTTGTCTTGGGAGACCCTATCAGAGGCAAATTGCCCCGGACAACATAGCTCCTGGGATCACTGGGGCACGCAAACCCCCCCACCACGATAAGGTGACGATCCATGAGGGGGGGTTATGTACCCTCATATTTTAAACATGCAGTTGTGCAGCCACTTTTAAAAAAACCTAACCTTGATCCATCTGTTTTTAAAAACTTCAGGCCAATTTCTAAGCTTCCTTTTATTTCTAAGCTTTTAGAAAAAGTTGTTGCCAAGCAGTTCACTGACTTTCTGATTGAACATAATATTTTTGACAAATTTCAGTCAGGCTTTCGTCAGAAACACTCGACAGAGACCGCTCTTCTGAGGGTGTCAAATGATATTTTAATGTCATCAGACTCTGGCAAATGCTCTGTTTTAGTGTTATTAGATCTTACTGCAGCATTTGATACTATTGATCATTTTATTTTGTTACAAAGGCTTAGAGATTGGGTAGGTATTTTTGGAAAAGCTCTGGATTGGTTTTTCTCCTACCTTTCTGGTAGGAGCTTTTCTGTGGCTGTTGGCTCTTATTCATCTGACTCTGCTCCTTTAACCTGTGGAGTGCCTCAGGGTTCTATTCTGGGTCCACTTTTATTTGCTCTATATATGCTGTCACTTGGTTCTATTATCAGCAAATTTAAAGGTGTGTCTTATCACTGCTACGCTGATGATTTACAGCTACTTTACTCTTTTAAGCCTGACCATGTTGACAATTTAAAAATTATTCATCATTGTCTGTCTGCAATCAAGGACTGGATGTCTAGTAACTTTTTGCAACTTAATGCTGATAAAACTGAAGTCCTTATTGTAGCACCTGATAATCTAATTCCTAAGCTCGTTAATAGCATTGGTTCATTAAGCTCTAACGTACGGTCTAATCTAAAAAATCTTGGTGTCATTTTCGATCAATCGATGAGTTTTGATCAGCATTTCAAATCTCTGACCCGGAGTTGTTTTTTCCACCTTAGGAATATATCCAAAATTAGGTCATTGGTTTCCTACACTCAGTTAGAAATCATTATTCATGCCTTTGTTTCTTCACGTTTGGACTATTGTAATGCTCTTTTTACATGTCTTAGCAAATCCTCTTTACACCGCCTACAGTTAGTCCAGAACGCTGCTGCAAGATTACTAACTAGGTCCAGTAGATTCTGTCATATCACTCCTGTTTTGGCCTCCTTGCATTGGCTTCCTGTAAATTATAGAATTGATTTTAACGTTCTTGTTCTTACTTACAAAGCCATTCATGAAGAGGCACCTTTTTATATTAGTGACCTGCTCTCTCTACACCAGCCCAGCAGGTCTCTCAGGTCTTCTCATCAGAATCTATTGGGAGTTCCTAGCACTAGGCTCAAAACCAAAGGGGATAGAGCCTTTGCTGCTGTTTCTCCCAGACTGTGGAACTCCTTGCCTTTTGAACTTAGATCTGCACCTTCCATTGGTGTTTTTAAGAAGCAACTAAGGACCCACCTTTTCAGCCTGGCTTTTTAACTATGTGCCGATTGTATTTTTATGTGCTTTTACTGTCTACTTTGTTTTACTGTTTTATGTGCCTGTGTTTTTATTTTGTTTTTTACCATGTTAAGCACTTTGTGACTCTGTCTGTGAAAGGTGCTCTATAAATAAACTTATTATTATTATTATTATTATCATCAGGTTAGCGATGCGGACGTGTGCGCGCTCCAGTCTGGACCAACAGGGTTAAGGCTGGAGAACAGGGTGCTGCAAGTTGGTATGCCCCCCCTAATCTGCGATGTCTCCACCGGACGACCACGCCCGGTGGTGCTGACCGCGTGGCGCCGCCGCGTTTTTGACTCGATTCATTCTCTGGCGCACCCGGGGGTGCGCGCGTCGGTCAAAATGGTAGGAGAGAAATTTGTATGGCCGAGCCTGCGCAAGCAAGTTAAGGAGTGGGCGGCAGCCTGCAATGCTTGCCAACGAGCCAAAGTACACAAACACACGAGAGCTCCTTTGGAGCCATTTCACATCCCGGCTAAGAGGTTTGATCATGTGCATGTCGACCTCGTAGGCCCCCTCCCGCCGTCACAGGGGTGCACACATCTTTTGACAACGGTGGACCGCACTACGCGTTGGCCGGAAGTAGTTCCACTGGCATCAACCACAGCTGAGGAGGTGGCGCACGCGTTTTTAACAGCATGGGTAGCACGCTTTGGAGTTCCGTCGGACATGACGTCCGACAGAGGCCCTCAATTTGCTTCCAAGCTTTGGTCAGCGATGGCCCGCAGCCTGGGGGTGAAGATCCACCGCACTACTGCATACAACCCGCAGGCTAATGGTTTATGTGAACGTTTCCATAGGTCATTGAAAGTGGCCCTCAGAGCGTCGCTCACGGATGCAAATTGGGTGGACAGGCTACCATGGGTTTTATTGGGGTTGCGATCTGCACCTAAAGAGGATTTAAAAGCCTCCCCGGCCAAATTAGTTTTTGCTCAGCCACTCCGGCTGCCCGGGGAGTTTCTCCCAGACAATCCTGCGCCAGATAGCTCCCCTGCTCAGCTGTTGCTGAGTGACACGGGAGCAAACATGCTTCCTGGCCCCGTTCATCACACTTTTCCGCGCGTTTTTGTGCCTAAGGCCTTAAAAAATGCAGAGTTTGTTTTTGTTAGACATGATGCCCATCGCTCGACCTTGCGACCACCTTATGATGGACCATATAGAGTGCTGGAAACAGGGGATAAGCACTTTTTGCTAGATTTGGGGGGCAGAAAGGAAAGAATTGGCATAGACAGACTCAAACCCGCTTTTGTGATGGCTGAGGAAACTGTGCAGTTGGCAAGGGCTCCTCGGCACGGCAGACCCCCTAGGGAGCTTTCCCCAGAGCTCCCACAGGGATTGACTAACAGTTCTAATCCACAGACAGCAGCTCCCCAGCAGGATGGCGCCACAGGAGGGTTAAAGCCCGCTTACAGCAAGTACGGAAGACGGTTGAAGCCCAAGCAGCATTTAGACTAATGTTTGTGATTTTATCAGGATATGCAGACTGTGTTTTATCGTTTCATCTTAGACGTTTGGGGGGGGGGGGTCATGTGGTACACACATATGTAGTTTCATAGACTCCTTTTGTATATTAATGTTGCTTCACGTCTGAGGATGAACAACAGGTCTGAGTCTCCTGGGGATAACAGGAGGATGCCAAATGTGTCCTGTGTTATGCAAAGAGATGGCCTGGAGGGATTTCCTGACCACCAGCGATGTGGGGGGTGAAAGGGGCAAGACCTGGAAGAAGATGTATTGTGTCTTTGCATTAAAATGACAATGTAACTGTGTACTTAAGAAAGCTAGCTCTGTCCTGGGGCAACGCCTTGATCCGATGGAGGAGATAGGAGAGAGAAGGACGGTGGCTAAACTGTCATCTCTGCTGGAGTCCGAGTTCCACCCTATGCAGGACATACTGGATGCACTGAGGAGCTCATTTAGCAGCAGACTACATCATCCCAGGTGCACAACCGAGAGGTTTCGTAGGTCCTTCCTACCAACGGCTGTCAGACTGTACAACCTAAGCAGGGCTGCTCGCAGAGATAGCAAAAAGACGTAACAAACTAATAGTTTTTTGAATGCAAAAGATGCAATAGACTTACACAATGGTCCTCTCCGGCATACAACTAGGAACATACCGGTCGCTATGGAGGGTGAGAATATGTATGGGCACATAATCATACCATGTAGGATAACTAAATAGACGGTTATGCTGTTTCATCCCACCTAGCAACAATGCTCTGCACTGTGTGTGTTTATATATTTACATATTTATTCCATCTAGCTACAATGCTCTGCACTGGGTGTGTTTATATTTATATATCTATATATTTATTCCACCTAGCTACAATGCTCCGCACTGTGTTTTTATATATCTACATATTATTCCATCTAGCTACAATGCTCTGCACTGTGTGTTCATATATTCATATATTTATTCCATCCAGCTACAATGCTCTGCACTGTGTGTCTGTGTGTGTGTGTGTGTATATATACTGTATATTTTATAGTAATATGTACATATGTATATTAGCTGCTCTTGCTTGCTTGTTTTTTTTCTTGCCTTCTGATTGTTGCTCTGAGTGTTGCTATCCCTGTGCTGTTGCAATCCTGGAATTTCCCCGTTGTGGGACTAATAAAGGCTTATCTTATCTTATCTTACTTTGATGTCCTGGTACAAAAAGGACAGATGTGGGAGGATAGTCCTCTTTTCTGTTTGAGAGGATGTTGGAGATACGTGAATGTTAATAAACCTGAATTGAGAAATAAACTCAGCCTCATCTTTTCACGCTCTCCACAACATAATATATATTGAAACAAGATATCAAACTTCTTGAATTAAAAAAATGATCTAGTTTTTTTTTTGTGTTTTTTTTTAAATCATCAGCTTGGAATTTGAAAGGTCCACACATATCATTCACCTTCTTCTTCAGAAGTTATGTTTAAATTCTTTACATAATCAATGAAAGGTCTCCATATATTCTCAAACACATTTTCCTTTAATTTCAGTATACGTATATGTTATTCTTTCTAGTGGAAGGTTTGTTAACATCTGTCTTAACCACTGAGTCACATCTGGTCTATGAGTCTTTTTCCACAGTAGTGCAATACATTTTTTGGCGTTAAGCAAACTGAGGTCTATGAATGCTCTTTCACTCTTATTAAAGTTATGCTTTTCTGGATACAGACCCAACAAAAACAGTTTAGGGTTCAATGTGATTTGTTTTGAAATTATTTTTTCAATTGTTACCCTCACCTCTTCCCAAAACATTCTGATTTTTCTACATTCCCATAAACAGTGAAATAAGGTTCCTTTACTTTCCATACATTTTGTGCACGTATCTGGTATGTTTTTGTTATATCTATTTAACTCCACTGGTGTAACATACATCCGCATTAACCATTTAAAATGTATCAGTTTAAGACGTACATTTATTGATTTGGTTTGAGCTCCTGCACAAGCCAATTCCCATTGTTCCTCTGAAATTTCAATTTGCAGGTCTTCTTTCCAATAATTCAGTCTTTTCTGTGAGTTTTCACTTGAGGATAATATCAATGAGTTATAAAACTCTGAAATAATACCCTTTGTCTTAGTATCTTTCGTCAGGATTTTTTCCAAGGATGAATAAGTAGGTCGGGTGAGAGCATTATTTTGATTTGATCGAATAAAATTTCTAAGCTGAAGATATTTTAAAAAATGTGTTCTATTAAGATTAAATTTAATCCTCAGTTCGTCAAAAGACATTATGTTATCTGAGCGTGACAAATATAAGTCTTGAATCTTTTGAATCCCTTTTAAATTCCATATTTTAAATACAGTATCCACTCTCCCTGGTGTAAAATATTAATTACCCCATATTGGGCTAAATTATGACAGTGAATGTGGTTCTTTTAAATATTTTTTTGGTTTCACACCATATTTTGATCATGTGCTTTACAATTGGATTTTTAACTTGTTTCTGTAGTTTTTTAGCCGAGTCTGAGTATATGAATAAGGGAAGAGGTAAAGGTAAATTGTATGATTCCATTTCAGTCCAGTGAGGGAGATCATTTGATGAAAAATAATATGTCATAGACCTCAGTTGTGCTGACCAATAATACAACATAAAGTTTGGACATTTCAGACCTCCACGATCAAATGGTAAATATAGTAAGGACAGACGTAATCTAGCCTTCCAATTGTTCCATATAAATTCCACTAACTTTTTTTTAAATTCTTGAGAATAGATCTGAAGGTGGTGGTAAAGGAATGTATTGGAATAAGTAAAGTATTTTTGGTAAGATATTACTTTTAAGTATATTAATTCTCCCGATCATCGACATTGGTAGTGACATCCATCTCTGAAGTAACTCATTAATATCTATCATTAACGCTCCATAGTTGGCATTGGCGACTGATTCTAGCTTAGGCATAATTTGAATTCATAAATATTTAAACTGATCTACAACATTGAATTGGTTTACCTCAGGAGCTGGGTGATTTGGTACGTGGAATGTCACCTCTCTGGTGGGGAAGGAGCCTGAGCTGGTGTACGAAGTTGAGAGATACCAGCTAGATGTAGTCGGCCTCACCTCAACACACAGCTCTGGTTCCAGAACCAGTCTCCTGGAGAGGGGCTGGAGCTTGGCCTTTTCTGGAGTTGCCCCGGGCGAGAGGGGACGAGCAGGGGTGGGTATTCTTGTATCCCCCCACCTTGCTGCCTCTATATTGGAATTTTCCCCGGTGGATGAAAGGGTTGCTTCCCTGCGCCTTCGGGTTGGGAAATGGGTCCTGACCATCATTTGTGCCTATGCACCAAATGATGTTTCAGAGTACCCACCCTTTTTGGAGTCTGTGACTGGGGTGCTGGAGGGTGATCCTCTTGGAGACTCCATTGTCCTACTGGGGGACTTCAATGTGCACGTGGGCAATGACAGTGAAACCCTGAGGGGGGTGATTGGGAGGAACAGCCTGCCCTATCTGAACCCGAGTGGTGTTCAGTTATTGGACTTCTGTGCTAATCACAGTTTGTCCATAACAAACACCATGTTCAAGCATAGGGTGTCCATATGTGCACCTGGCACCAGGACACCCTAGGTCACAGGTTGATGATCGATTTTCTTATCATGCCATCAGACCTGCAACCGTATGTCTTGGACACTTGGGTAAAGAGAGGTGCAGAGCTGTCAACTGATCACCACCTGTTGTTGAGTTGGATCCGATGGCAGGGGAGGATCCCATTCAGACCTGGAAGACCACAACGTATAGTAAGGGTGTGCTGGGAATGTCTGGCTGAGGCCTCTGTCCGGGAGGTCTTCAACTCCCTCCTCCGGAAGAACTTAAACCACATTCCGAGGGAGTCTGGAGACATGGAGTCTGAATGGGCCATGTTCTCCACCTCTGTTGTTGAAGCGGCGGCCCAGAGCTGCGGCCGCAAGGTGGTCGGTGCATCTCTTGGTGGCAACCCCCGAACCAAGTGGTGGACACCAGTGGTGAGGGGGGCCATTAAGCTGAAGAAGGAGTCCTATCAAGCTTGGTTGGCTTGTGGGACTCCCGAAGCAGCTGAGGTGTACTGGCAGGCGCTCGGGTGGTTGCTGAAGCAAAAACCCGGGTATGGGAGGAGTTCGGTGAGGCCATGGAACAAGACTTTTGGTCGGCCTCAAAGAGATTCTGGCAAACTGCCCGGCAGCTCAGGAGGGGAAAGCAGCTCCCTGTCCATACTGTGTATGGTGCGGATGGGGCACTGTTGACTTCGACTGGGGATATCGTCGGGCGGTGGAAGGAATACTTCGAGGATCTCCTCAATCCCACTGATACGCCTTCCACAGAGGAAGCAGGGTTTGTGGACGAGGGGGATGACTCGCCTATCACAGGGGCCGAGGCCACCAAGGTGGTTAAAAATCTCCTTGGTGGCTGGGCCCCAGAGGTGGACGAGATTCACCCTGAGTACCTCAAGGCCCTGGATGTTGTTGGGCTGTCATGGTTGACACGCCTCTGCAACATTGCGTGGAGGTCGGGGGCAGTGCCTTTGGCATGGCAAACCGGGGTGGTGGTTCCTCTTTTCATAAAAAGGGACCGGAGGGTGTGCTCAAACTTTAGAGGGATCACACTCCTCAGCCTCCCTGGGAAGGTCTATGCCAAGGTACTGGCGAGGAGAGTCCGGCCGTTGGTCGAACCTCGGGTTCAGGAGGAGCAATGTGGTTTTCGTCCTGGCCGTGGCACATTGGACCAGCTCTTTACCCTCTCGAGAATTCTTGAGGGTTACATGTGTTTTGTGGACTTGGAGAAGGCATTTGACCGTGTCCCTCGTGGTTTTTTGTGGGGGGTGCTTCGGGAGTATGGGGTATCGTGCTTGTTGTTATGAGCTATTCGGTCTCTGTACGACCGTTGTGAGAGTTTGGTTCGTATTGCCAACACTCGGTCGGACCCATTCCCAGTGAGAGTTGGACTCCGCCAGGGCTGCCCTCTGTCACCGATCCTGTTCATAATTTTTATGGACAGGATTTCAAGGTGCAGCCAGGGAATGGAGGGTGTCATGCTTGGTGAACACAGGATCTCATCTCTGTTGTTTGCAGATGATGTTGTCCTGTTGGCTTCATCCAGCAATGACCTACAGCTCTTGCTGGGACGGTTTGCCGCTGAGTGTGAAGCGGCTGGGATGAGAATCAGCACCTCCAAGTCCGAGTCCATTGTCCTCAGCCGGAAAAAGGTGGATTGTCCTCTCTGGGTTGGGGACAGGCTCCTGCCCCTAGTGGAGGAGTTTAAGTATCTTGGGGTCTTATTCACGAGTGAGGGAAGAATGGAGCAAGAGATTGACAGATGGATCGGAGCAGCATCTGCAGTGATGCGGACGTTGTACCGGTCTGTTGTGGGGAAGCGGGAGCTGAGTTCTAAGGCAAAGCTGTCGATTTACCAGTCAATCTACGTTCCTACTCTCACCTATGGTCACGAGCTTTGGGTAGTGACCGAAAGAACAAGATCGCAGATACAAGCGGCTAAAATGAACTTTCTCCGTAGGATTGCTGGACTCACCCTCAGAGATAGGGTGAGAAGCTCAGTCATCCGGGAGAGTCTCAGAGTAGAACCGCTGCTCCTCCACGCTGAAAGGAGTCAGTTGAGGTGGTATGGGCATCTGATTAGGATGCCTCCTGGACGCCTCCCACTTGAGGTGTTTTGGGCATGTCCCACTGGGAGGAGACCCCGGGGCAGACCCAGGACTTGGTGGAGAGACTATGTCACCCAGCTGGTCTGGGAACGCCTTGGTATCCTCTCTGAAGAGCTGGAGCAGGTGGCTGGGGAGAGGGAAGTCTGGGCTTCTCTGCTTGAACTGCTGCCTCCGTGACCCGGACCTCTGGAAAAGCGGTAGAAGATGGATGGGTGGATGGATGGTATAGATAATCCACCCAAAAACCCATTTAGTTTTGTTAAGTCAGTTTCATTTTTTGTATCATATCGTTTTTCGTAATAATCCGGTTTCGGCTCCGCCGGACCGGCGGCACCACAGGAGTTGGCTGCCTTTTGCAACAGCCTTTTTTTAATCTTCCTTCTTCTTTCTACACCTTTCACTCTATATATACCACGGAAACACAGATCGCTCCAAAGGTCTCCCGAGTCGGCGGACGGAGCCACTGTTTACAGCAGGAGACGATACAGCAGGGAAGAGCTAGCTAGCACTCAACCGCCACCCGGTGCTAACAGAGAAACTCGACATACCGAGGAACTCTAGTGAAAACGACGTGGGTGCCGGGCTGGAGTTTAGGCGGCGTGCAAGAGATATAAGACAGAATAATAAGATAAGATAAGATAAACCTTTATTAGTCCCACAACGGGGAAATTCCAGGATTGCAACAGCACAGGGATAGCAACACTCAGAGCAACAATCAGAAGGCAAGAAAAAACAAGCAAGCAAGAGCAGCTAATATACATATGTACATATTACTATAAAATATATATATACACACACACACACACACACACACACACAGTGCAGAGCATTGTAGCTGGATGGAATAAATATATGAATATATGAACACACAGTGCAGAGCATTGTAGCTAGATGGAATAAATATGTAAATATATAAACACCCACAGTATGGAGCATTGCAGCTAGGTGGAATAAATATGCAAGTATATAAACACACACAGTGCGGAGCAATGTAGCTAGATGGAATAATATGTAGATATATAAAAACACAGTGCGGAGCATTGTAGCTAGATGGAATAAATATATAGATATATAAATATAAACACACCCAGTGCAGAGCATTGTAGCTAGATGGAATAAATATGTAAATATATAAACACACACAGTGCAGAGCATTGTTGCTAGGTGGGATGAAACAGCATAACCGTCTATTTAGTTATCCTACATGGTATGATTATGTGCCCATACATATTCTCACCCTCCATAGCGACCGGTATGTTCCTAGTTGTATGCCGGAGAGGACCATAGTGTAAGTCTATTGCATCTTTTGCATTCAAAAAAAAAAAAAAAAAAAAAAAACTAAATAAAGAGCGATGGCAAGAACCAAGTAGACCGCCCGTAAATCTACTGGAGGAAAAAGCCCCCCAGGAAGCAGCTGGCCACCAAGGCTGCTCGGAAAAAGCGCTCCGGCCACCGGCGGAGTGAAGAAGCCTCACCGTTACAGGCCCGGTATCATGGCTCTGAGAGAGATCCATCGCTACCAGAAATCCACGGAGCTGCTCATCTGTAAGCTGCCCTTCCATCGCCTGGTGAGGGAGATCGCTCAGGACTTCAAGACTGACCTGCGCTTCTTGAGCTCCGCCGTCATGGCTTTGCAGGAGGCCAGCGAGGCCTACCTGTTGGGTCTCTTCATGGACACCAACCAGTGCGCCATCCACGCCAAGAGGGTCACCATCATGCCCAAAGACATCCAGCTGGCCCGCCGCATCCGCGGAGAGAGAGAGAGAGCTTAGACTTTCTGCTGCACATCCACCAACCACAATGCTCTGCACTGTGTGTCTATATAAATATATATATATATACACATATATAGTAATATGTACATATGTATACTAGCTGTTCTTGTTTTTTCTTGCCTTCTGATTGTTGGTCTGAGTGTTGTTATCCCTGTGCTGTTGCAATCCTGGAATTTCCCCATTTTAAGATAAGATAAGATAAGCCTTTATTAGTCCCACAACGGGGAAATTCCAGGATTGCAACAGCACAGGGATAGCAACACTCAGACCAACAATCAGAAGGCAAGAAAAAAAAAAAACAAGCAAGCAAGAGCAGCTAATATACATATGTACATATTACTATAAAATATATATATACACACACACAGACACACAGTGCAGAGCATTGTAGCTGGATGGAATAAATATATAGATATATAAACATAAACACACCCAGTGCGGAGCATTGCAGCTAGGTGGAATAAATACTGTATGTAAATATATAAACACACACAGTGCGGAGCATTGTTGCTAGATGGGATGAAACAGCACAACCGTCTACTTAGTTATCCTACATGGTATGATTATGTACCCATACATATTCTCACCCTCCATAGCGACCGGTATTTTCCTAGTTGTATGCCGGAGGGGACCTTTGTGTAAGTCTATTGCATCTTTTGCATTCAAAAAACTATTAGTTTGTTACGTCTTTTTGCTATCTCTGCGAGCAGCCCTGCTTAGGTTGTACAGTCTGACAGCCGTTGGTAGGAAGGACCTGCGAAACCTCTCGGTTGTGCACCTGGGATGATGTAGTCTGCTGCTAAATGAGCTCCTCAGTGCATTCAGTATGTCCTGCATAGGGTGGAACTTGGACTCCAGCAGAGATGACAGTTTAGCCACCGTCCTTCTCTCTCCTATCAACTCCACCAGATCAAGGCGCTGCCCCAGGACAGAGCTAACTTTCTTGATCAGTTTGTTCAGTCTCTTCCTATCGGCTGCAGTAATTTTGGGACTAATAAAGGCTTATCTTATCTTATCTTAATCTCTAAAGGCACTATTAATTTCTAAAGGATCTACAACTACCTGCCCATTACTTATAATACTGGTAATTGATGTTTTAGATTCTAACTGTTTAATCTGCCATGCCAGTAATTTTCCTGATTTTCACCTTGTTCATAAAAAGTTTGCTTCAATCTTAGAAGACTCGAGGCAGCTCGATTCGCAGATTTTTTGTCATATTCAGCTCTCCGAGTCAGTAATTCGTTCTCTAACTGTGAGTTACTTCCTGCATACACCTTTTCTTGAAGAATTTTTATTTTATGTTCCAATTGGACTCTCTCCTCTCAGGTCTTCTTAGATTTTGAACCTGTATAACTAATAATATGCCCCCTAATAAAAGCTTTGAAAGCCTCCCACTTCATACATACAGTACCATTGTTTGTGTAGTATTGATATCAAAGAACTCATCTATCTGTTTTTCTATGTACTTAACAAATTCCTCATCCTGAAGCCATTTATGTTGAAAATGCCACCTACCTGGATCCTTTGTCAATTTCTTATCTACATATACGTACTAGACAGCAGGGTGCATGATCAGAGATCACAGTGTTATCATAGAAACAGTTTTGAATCTTGGACCTTAATTTTGTAGAGATCAAAAAGTAGTCTATACGTGAGAATGTCTTATAGGTATTAGAATAACAAGAATAGGCTTTGACTTGTGGTTTCATTTCTCTCCATATATCTAGCAATCTCAATTCTTTCATAAAAGGGTTAATGGTCATCCTACATCCATTGTGCGTACAGTCTAGTCCTGATGATTCCGGTTCCGGTTCCGCCGGACCGGCGGCGCCACACAAGTCGGCTGCCCGTTGCAACAGCCTTTTTTTTTATCTTCCTTCTTCTTTCTACACCTTTCACTCTGTATATATATCACGGACGCACGGATCACCCCGGGGATCTCCCGGGTCGGCGAACGGAGCCACTGTTTGCAGCGGGAGACGTTGCAGCGGGGAGGAGCTGGTGTTAGCTAGCACTTGGCTGCCGCCCGGTGCTCATGGGAAACTCGACATACCGGGAGCTGTAGCGAAAACGATGCGGGTGGCGGGCTGAAATTTAGGCGGCGTGCAAGAAATATAAGACAGAATAATAAAGAGCGATGGCAAGAACCAAGCAGACCGCCCGTAAAATCTACTGGAGGAAGAAGCCCCCCAGGAGGCAGCTAGCCACCAGGGCTGCTCGGAGAGGCGCTCCGGCCACCGGCGGAGTGAAGAGGCCTCGCCGTTACAGGCCCGTGGCTCTGAGAGAGATCCGTCACTACCAGAAATCCACGGAGCTGCTCATCCGTAAGCTGCCCATCCAGCGCCTGGTGAGGGAGATCGCTCAGGACTTCAAGACCCACCTGCGCTTCCTGAGCTTCGCCGTCATGGCTCTGCAGGAGACCAGAGAGGCCTACCTGGTGGGTCTGTTCTTCGCCAAGAGGGTCACCATCATGCCCAAAGACTTCCAGCTGGCCAGCCGCGTCCGCGGAGAGAGAGCTTAGACTTTCTGCTGCACATTCACCAACCAACCATAATGCTCCGCACTGTGTGTCTATATATATATATTTATAGTAATATGTTTACTAGATGTTCTTGTTTTTTTTCTTGCCTTCTGATTGTTGCTCTGAGTGTTGCTATCCCTGTCCTGTTGCAATCCTGGAATTTCCCCATTGTGGGACTAATAAAGGCTTATCTTATCTTATCTTATCTTATGATCTACCTATACTGGGATTCAATGTACAATTAAAATCTCCTTTTATTATATGTTGCTCTGTAAGTGATGATAAAGTGAGAAATAAATTAACAAAGCAGTTATGATCATCAATATTGGGGCCGTATAAGTTCACCAGATTTATATTTTCTAATAGCAAAGATCCTTGAATGATTAAATATCTTCCAAATGTCCCTTCTACAAGAAGGGACAGTGCAGGCTGTTCCTGCTGAGGAGACTCAGGTCTTTTGGTGTACAAGGGGTGCTGCTGAAGACATTCTATGACACGGTGGTGGCATCAGCCATCACTTTTGGAGTGGGGAACAGATCGTCACTTCCTTGTGGTAACGTATCGTCACTTCCTGTTTTGCTGTCTGCCTGTGTGGTTTGCTCTCCAGCTCTCGAGCCACTAGCTATGGCTACTAGCTCTCTTTCCTCTCCTCCTCTGGTGTGCTCTCTCTGTCAGATGTTTAGCTACACCTCTGCCTCTTTTAGTGATAACGGTAAATGTAATAAATGTTGTCTTTTTGAGGCGCTCGAGGCGAGGTTGTCTGATTTGGAATCCCGGCTCCGCTGCATTGAAACACCGTCTGCGCCAGTTAATCTCGACGGACGCCCCTTAGCTGCAGCGGAGCTAGCTAGCTTAGGTCCCACTGTCAGCGGTCCCTCGGCTCTCCTCAGCAGCGAGGAGACTGGGTGGGTGACGGTGAGAAGGAAGCCTAGTCGCAAAGCCCCGGTTCACCACCAACCTGTTCACGTTTCTAATCGTTTTTCCCCGCTCAGCGACACACCCGCTGAGGAAAAAACTCTGATCATTGGCGACTCTGTAGTCAGAAACGTGAACCTAGAGACTCCAGCGGCCATAGTCACATGTATTCCTGGGGCCAGAGCAGGCGACATCGAGTCAAATTTGAAAATGCTGGCTAAAAGTAACTGTAAATATTCCACAATTGTTATTCACGCCGGCATTAATGACATCCGTCTCCGGCAGTCAGAAGTCACGAAACTTAATGTAGAATCGGTGTGTGACTTTGCCAAAACGATGTCTGCCACTGTAGTATTCTCTGGGCCCCTCCCCAATCTGACCAGTGATGACATGTTTAGTCGCTCGTCATCCTTGAACCGCTGGCTGTCTGTGTGGTGTCCTAAAAATGACGTGGGCTACATTGACAATTGGAGCTCTTTTTGGGGAAAACCTGGTCTTATGAGACGAGACAGCATTCATCCCACTTTGGATGGTGCTTCTCATTTATCTAACAATCTGGCATCTTTTTTATCCAAATTTCCAAAACCGTGACTACTCAGAGTTGGGACCAGGAAGCAGAGTAGCAGTCTTACACGCCTCTCTGCAGCTCCTCTTCATCCGCCACCCCTCAGCTTAGCCCCTGACTTCCCCATCAGAGAATCGTTGTCTGCTCCCTCCAAAGTAAATAAAAATATAATGTATAAGCATCCCAAAGTGATAAAGCAAAATATTGGTAAAACTCAAATTAAACATAAAGCCTCTAAATTGAATGATTTGGCCTCTGTTCCTCCTCATAATTTAAAAATTAAATGTGGTTTATTAAATATTAGGTCTCTAACTCCCAAGTCTCTGTTAGTCCATGATCTGTTAATTGATCATCAGATTGATTTAATTTCCCTTACAGAGACTTGGTTAGGGCAAGAGGATTATGTTGGTTTAAATGAATCAACCCCCTCTGGTTATTTAAACTGTCAAAATCCCAGAAGTTCTGGTCGTGGAGGAGGAGTAGCATCAATTTACCATTCCAAATTACTAGTTAATGTAAAGCAAAAAACATGTTATAATTCCTTTGAGGGCCTGGTCCTCAGTATTGGGCACTTTAGCAATTCCAGGTTAAACCCAATTTTATTTGCCATAGTTTATCGTCCCCCATCAACCTATTCAGAATTTTTATCCGAATTTCCTGATTTCTTAGCTGATTTAGTGCTGAAATCTGATAGAATAATTATAGTAGGGGACTTTAATATACATGTGGATGTAGATAGTGACTGCCTTAATGTGGCTTTTAATTCAATATTAGACTCGATTGGGTTTTCTCAGAAAGTAGGAAATTCTACTCATTACCTCCACCATACATTGGACCTTGTTCTGACATATGGCATAGAAATAGAAAATCTTGTAGTGTCTCCTCATAACCCTGTACTGTCAGACCATTGTCTGTTAACCTTTGATTTTACTATTTCTGACTATTTGGCTCCTAAAGAAAAATATTATCACAGTAGATGCCTCTCAGATGATGCTGTTTCCAAATTTATGCAGATTGTTTCCTCTATGCCATGTGTCAACACAACGGAAATAAGCTATAGACAGCTTGCTCCTTCTGTAATTGATAACATGGTGGATAGTGTTTCAGCTTCTCTGCATCAGACTCTAGACTTGGTGGCCCCCTTAAAAAAGAAAAAGTCTAATCAGAGATTTTTAACTCCTTGGTTCAACACAGAAACTCATAGCTTAAAACAGAAGACTCGTCAATTAGAAAGAAAATGGCGCTCTACTAATTTAGATGAAATCTATTTAGCTTGGAGAAATCATCTTTTAATTTATAAAAAATCTCTTAGAAAAGCTAGAACGAGTTATTACTCTGCATTAATAGAAGAGAACAAGAATAATCCCAGGTTTCTTTTCAGTACTGTAGCCAGGTTGACAAAGAGTCAGGACTCTGTCAATCCTAGCATCCCCTTAGAGCTTACTAGTCAGGACTTTATGAACTTTTTCAATAATAAAATTTCATCCATCAGAGATAAAATCAATCAGATTCT
Source organism: Pholidichthys leucotaenia (assembly GCA_020510985.1). NCBI lineage: Eukaryota > Metazoa > Chordata > Actinopteri > Cichliformes > Pholidichthyidae > Pholidichthys > Pholidichthys leucotaenia. Next base: position 356,111,897 of record CM035845.1, on the reverse strand, counting down.
TCCCACAGTTAACTTAAATACTGTAACTACTACAACTCCTTCTATTGATGTCTGTCTTGATGAGTTTACTCCAATCGACCTTTGTGAGTTAGACAAAATAGTTTCCTCATCCAAACCTTCAACTTGTCTTTTAGACCCTATTCCTACCAGGTTATTTAAAGAAGTCTTCCCACTTATTGGTAGCTTTATTCTTCATATAATCAATTCTTCATTAACTTTAGGCCATGTACCGCAGGCTTTTAAAACGGCTGTAATTAAACCCTTACTCAAAAAGCCAACGCTAGATCCAGGAGCTTTAGCTAACTATAGACCAATCTCTAATCTCCCTTTCATTTCAAAAATCTTAGAAAGAGTTGTTGCTATGCAATTATTTGACCACCTGCAGGGAAATGGTTTATTTGAGGAGTTTCAATCTGGGTTTAGAATCCATCATAGCACTGAAACAGCCTTAGCAAAGGTCACTAACGACCTCCTCATTGCATCTGATAATGGACTAGTTTCTGTACTTGTCCTTTTAGATCTTAGTGCAGCTTTTGATACTATTGATCATAATATTCTACTTGATAGATTAGAACACTATGTTGGACTTAATGGAACTTCGTTGCAGTGGTTTAGATCTTATTTATCTGATAGGTTCCAGTTTGTTCATGTAAATGATGAGTTTTCTCTCAGCTCAAAGCTTAGTCATGGAGTTCCACAGGGATCTGTGCTTGGCCCTACTCTTTTTAGTTTATATATGCTTCCGTTAGGCAACATTATTAGAAAGCACTGTATACATTTTCACTGTTATGCAGATGACACACAATTATACCTGTCAATGAAGCCAGATGATACTAATCAATTAGCCAAGTTAGAAGCCTGTCTTAAGGAAATCAAAGTTTGGATGACTTGTAATTTCCTGCTATTAAATTCAGATAAGACTGAAGTCATTCTTGTTGGTCCAAAAAACCTTAGAAATTCCTTTCCAAATCAAACTTTCAGTTTGGATGCAGTTACTCTTTCTCTTAATAGCTCTGTGAGGAACCTTGGAGTTATTTTTGATCAGGATTTGTCCTTCAATTCACATATTAAATTTGTTTCTAAGACTGCCTTCTATCATTTGCGTAATATTGCCAAGATTAGGAGCATCTTGTCTCAGAGTGATGCTGAGAAGCTGATCCACGCTTTTGTTAGCTCGAGATTAGATTATTGTAATTCTTTATTATCAGGTTGTCCTAAAACATCTTTAAAAAGTCTTCAGCTGATCCAAAATGCTGCAGCAAGAGTTTTAACAGGTACTAGAAAGAGAGATCATATCTCTCCGGTTCTGGCCTCCCTTCATTGGCTTCCCATAGAGTTTAGAATTAAGTTTAAAATCCTTCTTCTTACTTACAAAGCTCTAAACAATCAGGCTCCTTTTTATTTAAAAGATCTGATACTACCGTATCATCCTAACAGAGCACTACGCTCCCAAAATGCAGGTTTACTTGTAATACCTAGAATCTCCAAAAGTACAATGGGAGGCAGAGCCTTCAGTTATCAAGCTCCTCTCCTGTGGAATCAGCTGCCAATCTGGATTCGGGAGTCAGACTCGATCTCTGTTTTTAAGAATAGGGCTAAAACCTACCTTTTTGATATAGCCTACAATTAGGGAGGGATCATGTGTTTTCTGAACCCTCCCTTAGTTATGCTGCTAATAGGTTTAGTCAGCCGGGGGACCTCCAGTAATGCACTGGGCCTCACTCCTTTCCTCACTCTCTATGAAATATTTTTTTTTTGCTGGTCATTAACATTTGTTTGTTCTCTCCCATAGATTGAGTCCCCATCGTGCTGTTTGCTCTCTACATGTCTGTTCTTTTCTTCTTCTCTATCCCCTCACCCCCCAGCCAGTCGCAGCAGATGACTGCCCCTCCCTGAGCCTGGTTCTGCTGGAGGTTTCTTCCTGTTAATAGGGAGTTTTTCCTCTCCACCGTCGCCAAGTGCTTGCTCACAGGGGATCGCCTGATTGCTGGGGTCTTTCTGCAACTGTGGGGGTCCTCCCTACAGTTGATAGTGCTATGAGATGACTGTTGTTGTGAAATGGCGCTATATAAATAAAGTTGAATTGAATTGGTCTGCTGGGGCAGCGGCATTACAGCAGCCGATAGAAAGAGACTGAACAAACTGATCAAGAAAGCTAGATCTGTCCTGGGGCAGCGCCTTGATCCGGTGGAGGAGATAGGAGAGAGAGGGACGGTGGCTAAACTGTCATCTCTGCTGGAGTCCGAGTTTCACCCTATGCAGGACATACTGAATGCACTGAGGAGCTCATTTAGCAGCAGACTACATCATCCCAGGTGCACAACCGAGAGGTTTCGCAGGTCCTTCCTACCTACGGCTGTCAGACTGTACAACCTAAGCAGGGCTGCTCGCAGAGATAGCAAAAAGACGTAACAAACTAATAGTTTTTTGAATGCAAAAGATGCAATAGTCTTACACAATGGTCCCCTCCGGCATACAACTAGGAAATTACCGGTCACTATGGAGGGTGAGAATATGTATGGGCACATAATCATACCATGTGGGATAACTAAGTAGACTGTTGTGCTGTTTCATCCCATCTAGCAACAATGCTCTGCACTGTGTGTGTTTATATATTTACATATTTATTCCATCTAGCTACAATGCTCTGCACTGTGTGTCTGTGTGTGTATATATATATTTTATAGTAATATGTACATATGTATATTAGCTGCTCTTGCTTGCTTGTTTTTTTTCTTGCCTTCTGATTGTTGCTCTGAGTGTTGCTGTCCCTGTGCTGTTGCAATCCTGGAATTTCCCCGTTGTGGGACTAATAAAGGCTTATCTTATCTTATCTTATCTTAAATTTGTCTCTAATTACATTTTTCACTTGAAACGGGACTGTTTCGTGTATGAGAGTCATAACTCCCCTAGCTCGGGATGAAAATGATGAGGTGAACACACTACCTTGCCATCTTCTCCTAATTCTTTTTACATCCTCCTCTAATAGATGAGTTTCTTGTAAAAATACAATTTTCGAATCTATGTCTTTTATTTTATTCATGACTTGTTTAAGTTTTTTAAGATTTTGTAGACCTCTGCAATTCCATGAAGTTAAATTACAATTAATGCTTTGATCTATGATCAATAAGGAGTTTGAGATTACCTTGCAATATGGACATGCTCATACAGAGAAGCAAAAACATGGATGATGGAACATTCATCCTACAAACTAAACAAAAACAGATTCCCTTTCCCCACATTCGTGGTAATCTCCCCCCCCAAAATATTCCGTCTCCCGTTGTAGCTGGTGACTGTTCCTCACCTGTGAGGATCAGTCAAACCACTCTCTCTCCTCTCAGTCACCCTGACACTACTACTATTCTTATATTAACTCTCTTCTGTAGCTTTTTCAACATAACTTCAAAGTTTTATAGCAACGTTGTACATCTTAACTTTTTTTTTATACAGTCTGTATTTTGTAGACATGTTTATGTTTCAGATCAATCAGATGTCTGTACATAGGCTTAAATGTTCTACCTTTGTCATGTTCATGCTTAGCTCCCACCAGTCTCCTTTTGGATTTGCTTGATGAGCTCCTGCACCTCTTGAGGGGTCTTGAAGGTGTGGGTTCTCCCCTTATATGTGACCAGCAGTCTTGCCGGATGAATTACTCCGTGACGAATCCCTAGGTTGCGCAGCTCTTTGCGGGCTGGGTCGAACTGTTTCCTCAATTGTTGTATTCCTGCAGCCAAGTCCAGGTAGAACCACACTTGTTGGTCCTGGTACTTAATTTCCCCTTTAGCTCGCGCCACATTGGTGACTGTCGTCTTGTCTTTGTAGTTGAGGAACTTCATAATCAGCGTCCTCGGTGGTGTCTTATTATCTCTCAGTGGGCCGATTCGGTGAGCTCTCTCTAAAACCACCGATGACTGCAGATCCGCGTTATTCAGCGCTTCTGGAATCCACTTTTCCAAAAAGGAACATGGGTCCCGTCCCTCTGTTCCCTCTGGGAGGCCCACCAGCCTCAAATTATTCCGTCGCGAGTGGGATTCCAAGTCTAGGACGTTATCTTGTGTTTTCTCTTTTACTTTTCTTCTTAATTGTTTTTTACTCTGGTTTTAATACTCCTCTAATTATGGATTTTTTTAAGGTGGGGAGTTTAAATGTAAATGGTGCCAGAGAACTAAAGAAAAGGGCACTGGTTTTTGAAACAGCAAAAATGAAGCACATTGATGTGTTGTTTTTACAGGAAACGCACAGTGATACGAGCATAGAGGCAGAGTGGAGTAGAGAGTGGGAAGGAGAACTGATTTTAAGTCACAACACCACAGCCAGTGGAGGGGAGGGCTTTTTAATTCTCCAGGACGTTTGCTCCAACGTCTCTGGAGGTTGAGCAATGATAAATTAAACAGTTGAACTTTTAGATCGAAACCACACAGAGTCGCATCCAGGCTCCCAACAGGCTCTGAGACAGCTGGTCTAGTCTCACGGCCTGGTGGATGTGTGGAGAAGGATGCACACTGACTGCCAACAGTACACATGGTCCCACCGGCAGGAAGTGGGAGAATGTGGGTGAAAAAATTGAAGGGAAAATGAATAAGTGGAGATGGCTGCTCCCTCAGATGTCCTACAGAGGGAGGGTGCTTGTGCTAAATAACCTTGTTGCCTCCCTGCTTTGGCACTGATTAACCTGCCTAGATCCCCATCAGGTTTACTGTCCCAGATCCAGACAAAAATTGTGAAGTTTTTCTGGGACAATTTTCACTGGGTGCCACAGGGGGTGCTGTTTCTACCCAGAGAGGTTCAGGTTCAGGTTCAGGTTACTTTATTTGTACCCGTAGGTAGATTTGTTTTGCAGTCTGGTGACAGACTGTTCCGTGCTTGAGGAGGGGGGGACAGGGCCTCATACACCTGGCCAGCAGAACTGCCACCTTTAGGTTACAGTTTGTGCAGCGGTTTCTGACGGGGCCGGCAGATCTAATGTGGAGAGAAGTGGCCAGCTGCATCTTCAGGCATGTGAGTAATCTGGGACTGGATTATGCTCTGTTTTTAATTAATTCAAAATGTTTAAATAAAGAAATATGGCTGGCGCAGTGGTGGAGTGGTTAGCACTGTGGCAGTACCGCAACTCACCCTTGGCCGGATGATCCTGGGTTCGATCCCAGCCCCCGGCCAACAGTGATCTGTGTGGAGTTTGCATGTTCTCCCCGTGTCTGCGTGGGTTTACCCCGGGATTTCTCCGGTTTCCTCCCACATGCCAAAAACATGCAAGTTAGGTTAACTGGCATCAAATTGGAGATTCTAAATTGTCCTGAGGTCTGACTGTGAGAGTGAATGGTTGTCTGTCTCTCTGTGTTGGCCCTGTGATGGACTGGTGATCTGTCCAGGGTGGACCCTGCCTCTCACCCAAAGGTGCTGGGATAGGCTCCAGCCCTCCCGCGACCTGTAAAGGATTAAGCGGAAGAAGATGAATGAATGAATGTTTAAATATAAGTGGGTTGCCTCTGTTTTATCAAAGTGTTTTTAAGTCCTGGAACCTTTTCAATGCTAAAAGTAAAAACTCTGACTCTCTTTTTTGGCTCTTGAGGGAGCCATTGATTGATGGAGCAAGGTTGGACTTCTGCACTGAGACCACTCCTGGGCTGAGGGCAGCACTCCTGACAACAAAGACTCTGGCTCTACAACATCTGGTGAATACAGCAGGACCAACACTTACAGACTCCCTGGCTGTAGCTACTTACTGGGTGTCTGGTCTGCCAGAGTGGCTCAGAGGGTCCTGGAACTTTAGAGGCAGAGGCTCGATGGGAGGGAAAGACGGCTTCTGGCGGACCACAGCGGGGGAGCCACTGAGCCCAGTCACAGTGACCCTTTCCCAGAGATCTCCATGAGCCCTGGTCTTGGTGACCTAACTGGACATTTGTTAAAAACACACAGCTCCAGACAGCTGACCTGACACAATGCTGACAAAAAAACGCTGTGCATCAATTGTGTTAAGGTCATCAACAGAACAGGACTGCACAGCAGACCCTCCACTGTGTGGACTGAGAAGCTGATCAGGGAAGGAGTGAATCCACTGTGGAGAGTTTTGTACAAACCTCCAATTAATAAAAGGACATCAGATCTCCAGTGGAGAATTTCACATGGAGCTACTGCCTCAAATGTTTTTATTTCTGTTCTTAACCCCGCTGTTTCAAACCAGGGCCCTTTCTGCAGTCTCCAAGAAACTGATTCATGTTTTTAGTGAGTGGAAGAGGCTACAGAGCTCTTCACTCTTTTAACAGAAGTTTTTAATTTATTTGGTGAAAAATTTTCTGTGAGTCTTTTTATTTATGGTGCTGGATACAGAAAAATAAGTAAAGAAAAGTGGCAACTGCTGAATTTTATTATTGGTGAAGCCAAGCTGGCAACACGTTAGCAGAAAAAATAAAGTGGAAGGTAAACCAGTTCTTGAATTGGCCTCTGTGTGGCGCTGCAACATCTGGTCCAGACTGAGACTGGAGTTCAGCTTTTTTAAGATGACTGGGAACTTGGATGGTTTTCAATTCAATTCAACTCAGCTTTATTTATATAGCGCCATTTCACAACAACAGTCATCTCATAGCACTTTCAGCTGTAGGGGGAACCCCCACAATTGCAGAAAGACCCCAGCAATCAGGCGATCCCCTATGAGCAGCGCTTGGTGACAGTGGAGAGGAAAAACTCCCTTTTAACAGGAAGAAACCTCCAGCAGAACCAGGCTCAGGGAGGGGCAGTCATCTGACACGACTGGCTGGGGGGTGAGGGGATATAGAAGATGAAAAGAACAGACATGTAGAGAGCAAACAGCACGATGGGGACTCAATCTATGGGAGAGAACAAACAGATGTTAATGACCAGCAAAACAAAAAAATATTTCATTGAGAGTGAGGAAAGGAGTGAGGCCCAATGCATTACTGGAGGTCCCCCGGCTGACTAAACCTATTAGCAGCATAACTAAGGGAGGGTTCAGAAACACATGATCCCTCCCTAATTGTAGGCTATATCAAAAAGGAATGTTTTAACCCTATTCTTAAAAAGAGAGATCGAGTCTGACTCCTGAATCCAGATTGGCAGCTGGTTCCACAGGAGAGGAGCTTGATAACTGAAAGCTCTGCCTCCCATTGTACTTTTGGAGATTCTAGGTATTACAAGTAATCCTGCATTTTGGGAGCGTAGTGCTCTGTTAGGATAATAGGGTAGTATCAGATATTTTAAATAAAGAGGGGGTTGATTGTTTAGAGCTTTGTAAGTAAGAAAATTTTAAACTTAATCCTAAACTCTATGGGAAGCCAATGAAGGGAGGCCAGAACCGGAGAGATATGATCTCTCTTTCTAGTACCTGTTAAAACCCTTGCTGCAGCATTTTGGATCAGCTGAAGACTTTTTAAAGATGTTTTTTTTTTTTTTTTTTTTTTTTTTTTTTTTTTGTTACTTATTTGTACCCGTAGGTAGATTTGGTTTGCAGTCTGGTGACAAGCCACCGGCTGCTGGTCGCTGCGTGCGCGAGCGCCCTAAACCTACATGTTTTTGGTGTGCGGGAGGAAACCGGAGAAATCCCGGAGTAAACCCACGCAACACGGGGAGAACATGCAAACTCCACACAGCTCACTGTTGGTCGGGGGCTGGGATCGAACCCACGATCTCATGATCCCCGCGATCCCCCGGCCGAGGGTAAAACTGTGCTGCCACAGTGCTAAACCACTGCGCCACCGTGCACCTGATAATAAAGAGTTACAATAGTCTAATCTAGAGCTAACAAAAGCGTGGATCAGTTTCTCAGCATCACTCTGAGACAAGATGCTCCTAATCTTGGCAATAATACGCAAATGATAGAAGGCAGTCTTAGAAACGAATTTAATATGTGAATTGAAAGACAGATCCTGATCAAAAATAATTCCAAGGTTCCTCACAGAACTATTAACAGAAAGAGTAACTGCATCCAAACTAAGAGTTTGATTTGGAAAGGTATTTCTAAGGTTTTTTGGGCCAACAAGAATGACTTCAGTCTTATCTGAATTTAATAGCAGGGAATTACAAGTCATCCAAGCTTTGATTTCCTTAAGACAGGCTTCTAACTTGGCTAATTGATTACTATCATCTAGCTTCACTGACAGGTATAATTGTGTGTCATCTGCATAACAATGAAAATGTATACAGTGCTTTCTAATAATGTTGCCTAACGGAAGCATATATAAACTAAAAAGAGTAGGGCCTAGCACAGATCCCTGTGGAACTCCATGACTGAGCTTTGAGTTGAAAGAAAACTCATTATTGTCATGAACAAATTGGAACCTATCAGATAAATAAGATCTAAACCACTGCAACAAAGTTCCATTAAGTCCAACATAGTGTTCTAATCTATCAAGTAGAATATTATGATCGATAGTATCAAAAGCTGCACTAAGGCCTAAAACAGGGGTCCCCAAATTTTTCCTGTGAGGGCCACATAACTTTTGCCTTCTCTGATGGGGGCCGGGGTCAGTTTGTAACAGAAAAAGTGTGACGATCGCAGGGGTGCCTAAACGTAAACATTTATTGTTTTCCAGAAAGCCACACATAACCAAATATTAATAACCCTTTCAGGGATCTTCACAGGAAAAAAAAAAGTCAAAAAATAAATAATAACACTATTTATGAAATAAGTAATAACCAAATAACCCTCTCTGGGTTCTTCACAGAAAAAAAGTCCATGGAACATTAACTTTCTGTTGTGCCGTGCACAATCTTAACAGGAAACATCTCAGCAGAATACATTTGTACCCCAAGCTCAGCTGAACCAGTCATCCGTTCGGGCCAGTTTTCGGGTTGCTCAACTGATAGCAAGCAGCGGTAAACCTTTCACTGATGGAGAATTTGTCAAGAAATGTTTGAATGTTGTCGCGGAGGTGTGTCCCGAGAAGAAAGATGTCTTCAATGCCGTGAGTCTGTCGGCGAGTACAATCACCAGCCGAGGTGCGCCCCCGTGTGAATGGCCCCGCGGAGCAGACGGTGTGTGTGAAGTGTGTGGGTGAGTAGAGAGAGAGGCGACCGGAGCAGGTAGCGAACTAGAATTGCTGTTATTAACGGTGCAGTCTGATAATAAAGCCCCCAACTCTTCAGCAAAATGGCCTGTTCTTCGGTGTACCACCATACTGCTGTTAACAACCGTGAGGTTTACTCGGGAGTTAACCCCGGAGGAAAAGCTGCCTCCGGCCCTGAAGAAGACAGATCTCCCCTGCGTCCCCCAACCACGGTTAGGAGACCAAAGCAGGAAAGGTTAACACTAGGATTTTTTTTTTTTTCTGAGGGGGGTGGGGGTTCAGATAGGGGCACAGACTGCAGAAGGGTAGAATAGAATGTCACGTTCTATGCGTGTATTAGTCTCGATTGCGTGGCCAGACTGAAAAAAAAAAATCATAATGCCTCTCTGGTATTGTTCAGGGGGCCAGGCCAAATGTGGAGGCGGGCCGTAGTTTGGGGACCACTGGTCTAAAAGGACAAGTACAGAAACCAGTCCATTATCAGATGCGATGAGGAAGTCGTTAGTGACCTTCGCTCAGGCTGTTTCAGTACTATGATGGATTCTAAACCCAGATTGAAACTCTTCAAGTAAACCATTTCAGCAAACATGGTGGTCTAGAGGGGTCCTTTGTAGTAAGTGAAGATGAACTGTGTGTTGCACATTTTTTATTTGGCTGATTGATGTGTTCAGCATGTTTTAAACACTTTTTACGTACTTTTACTTTACTATTTGTCTTGATGTCCTTGTAAATATGTAAATAAAGTGTTTTTGTGTAAAAATCTTCTTCTTCTTCTTCTTCTTCCTTCTGTTCCCTTCAGGGGTCTCAACAGTGGACCATCTGCCTCCATCTCTCCCTCTCCCTTCATCTTCCTCTGTAACACCAACCCTCTCCTTGTCCTCCTTCACTGCATCCATCAATCTTCTCTGTGGTCTTCCTCTTTTCCTCCTGCCTGGCAGCTCCATCTTCAACATCCTTTGTCCAATATCTCCACTATCCCTCCTCTGCACATGTCTAAACCATCTCAGCCTTGCCTCTCTTGCTTTGTCTCCAAACCACTCAACCTGAGCTGTCCCTCTGATAGACTCATTCCTAATCTTGTCCCTCCTAGTCACTCCCAATGAAAATCTTAGCATCTTCAACTCTGCCATCTCCAGGTCCACCTCCTGTCTTTCTGTCAGCACCACCATCTCCAAACCATACATCATAGCAGGTCTCACTACCATCTTGTAAATGTTTCCTTTCACTGTTGCTGCTACTTTTCTGTCACAAATCACCCCTAACACTCATCTCCACCCACTCCACCCTGCCTGCACTCTCTTCTTCACCTCTATTGTGCATTTTCCATTGCTTTGGATAGTTGACCCCAGGTATTTAAACTCATCTACTTTCACTACCTCTACTCCTTCCATCTTCACATTACACCTGCCTCCCTCTCATTCACATTCATGTATTCTGTCTTGCTTCTACTGACTTTCATTCCACTTCTCCACAAGAGCATACCTCCACCTCTCCAGGTTCTCTTCCACCTGCTCCCTACTCTCACCACAGATCACAATGTCATCTGCAAACATCATGGTCCATGGAGACTCCTGCCTGACCTCATCTGTCAGCCTGTCCATCACCATGGAAACAAGAAGGGGCTCAGAGCCAATCCCTGATGTAACCCCACCCCCACCTTGAATCCATTTATCACTCCTACAGCACACCTCACCACTTCTCGCTGTCTTCATACATGTCCTGCACCACCCTCACATACTTCTCTGCCAATCCTGACTTCATCATACAGTACCACACTTCCTCTCTTGGCACCCTATCATCTGCTTTCTCTACATCCACAAAGACACTGTGCAACTCCTTCTGACCTTCGCTATACTTCTCCATCAGTGCTCTAAGAGTGTATATATTCTGTGTCTGGTGACACTTTGTGCCACCAGACACAGAATATATACTTCCACTCAGTGCTTTATTCTACAATGGTCTAAACAAGGCCATATTATGTCAGGTCTCCAAGGTGCTACATGCTCTAACTCATACATGAATTAGCAGAACATGACCGACATCTACCAGTTACCAAAGAGCTCTCCTACTGCGTGGCTTAGCTCTCCGCTATTAAGCTGCCAACACCAAAGGGGAGTAGAACCGCCCTGTGGCGTCCTCTGGTATTACAGTACAGCAGCATAAAGTGAATGTTACATATACCCCCACCCCCCCCGGCAAAGAAAGACTGTCCTCAGCCGTATGACTGAAGAGGCAACGTACTAGCAATCATAAGTGAACTATACATAGACTTAATGAGAAGCTAGTGGTTATGACCAGGCAAACATACTATGCTCTGCAAGCCAGTCTACATATCAGAATATGGAGCAAACAATAAATCACATTTAACAAAAAGGGGCGCCGTGGAGAACACTGTTTCTGTTGATTCAAGCCAGAATGAACAAGGTGGAAAAGTGTTTGTCAACTAAAGCGGATGAAAGTATTATTTAACTTGAAAAACTAAATTGGGTGACACCTTTAGAAGACTGTTCTGAAATATAAAAATTGTGGCATATGGTGTAAACCACAGAAAAACTTAACCGGTGTCAGTCTGCACATGAAAACTTACCACACTGCAAAAAGTAATCTATTGTAAATCAAGCCTGTCAGTATGATGAGCATACAGTATGTCCACCTATTATTTGACCAACCAGTCGTAACGCTGGGGCAGTGTCGAGGCCTCAGGTTGTAGTGACCTGTATCAAAGTCGGACACAGTCACATGCACAGGTCTTCTGGGAACGCAGTCCATGTTCTGCACTGGATCCATGTTGCTGGGCAGTCCATTGTCCGCATTGTCTTCATCAGGCGTATCAGTGTGACTATCAAACTGGGGAACAGTTCCATTGTATTGTGCGTTAGGAGAATTTTGTGGGACTGGGGCAGAAACTGGGGGTGTGTCGTGTGAGGCAGAGTCCCACGTACGAAAAGGTTGGAGGTTAGCAACGTGGAAAACTCCAGCATCTGCACCAGAATGAAGTTCAGTCAGTCTGTAGTTAACATCTCCCAGGTTCTCACTGACACGAAGTGGACCGGTGAACAGGGGTGCGAGCTTTGCAGCAAAGTGACTGTACATCTGATCTAGGGTGTGCGTTCACTCTGACAAGGTCACCGACCTCATAGGTGGTGTGACGTCTTCTCAAATCACAGTAGTGTTTTAGTCTTTCATGACTGTGATCAAGAGCTGCTCTGGTGAGATGGTGGACTTCCTAAAGTAAAGCTCTGACAGTTTCAGGATACGGCACACCAGGTTCATCCATCCCTTCACAGGCGGGTTACGTGATGATGCCAAGGGGTGTTTCCAGCTCACATACATACCATACAGCATCATGGATGGGCTGAGTCCTGTGCTTTCATGTGGGGCAGTACGAAGTGCAAAGCAGATCTGCAGGAGGAACTTGTCCCGAGTTGTGTGTTTGTCCCCTATGAATGCACGTCTTGCAGTTTTTAGTGTTCTGTTGACTCACTCTGTAGCATTCATTTGGGGCTGGTATGCAGTGGTGAGTCTGTGCATGGAACCAAGGGCTGAAACAACATGCTCAAACAACTCTGTTACAAAAGATGAACCCCTGTTGGAGATAAGATAGGTGGGAGTACCATGTCTGGCGAATATTTCAGTGACAAACTTGCTCACTGTAATTTCAGCAGTGACTTCTTGTACTGCACACACCTCAATCCATTTGGAAAAATAGTCCACAAAGACAAGCAGGTAGGCATTTCCAGCTGAAGTGCGAGGCAGTGGGCCTACAAATTCCACTCCTGTGTATTCCAAGGGCTTCTGTGGCACAATGGAAACCATCACACCTGCTGGTTCTCTTTGACTTGGTTTGGTGAGCTGGCAGACAGAACAGGAGGTGACATAGCGTTTTACATCAGCTGCTATCTTGGACCAGAAAAACCTGAACTGTAGCCTTGCTAATGTTCTTGAAATTCTCAGGTGACCTGTAGTGGGGCGGTCATGGTAGTAGTTTAACAAGGTGCCACGGATGGCTGTGGGAGCGTAAAGTTTAAGCTCTTTCAGTGAGTGTAAACCACACCTGGTTTTGGGGTCTTTATAATAGAGCAAGCTCTCAAAAACTGTAATGAGGTGGATTTGTGTTGTCTGTGTCTACCTGATTAATGCTCTCAATGTCTCTGAATAATCTGCCTGCCACTGGGTCCTCGAGCTGCAGCTGCCTTAGCAGGGAGCGATCCGCTACAAGCACTGGGGGCAAGGTGTGAAGGTTCAAGCTGCCATTGACAGCATGATCAGGCAGAATATCTGTGGGAGTGTCACAAGAATGGGGCAGGGGTTATGTGAGAGAGCATCGGGCACAGCGTTTCGTGTACCAGGTTTGTACGCAATGGAAAAGTCAAAGTCTCGCAGCCTGAGGGGCTACCTGGCCAATCGGCTGGAGGGGTTAGGTCGTGACATTAACCACCTGAGACTGCTGTGGTCGGTAAAACCAGTCACATGGAGACCCTCTACATATGGTCTAAAGTGTTCCAGTGCCCAAATGACCGCCAAACATTCTTTCTCAGGGGTTGAGTAAGGCTTTTCTGCTTTTGCATAAACTACATCTACTTCTTGACCATTTTCATCTTTTTGCATCAAAGCTGCTCCCAACTCAAGGTCACTGGAATCAGTGTGAATAAAAAAGGGGCTGTTGAAGCCAGGAAATTTCAGAACATGGGCTGATGTGATGTGATTTCTCTGCATCAGGTTTGATGCCAGAAGGTGTGTGATGCGGTAACCTAAGAAGGTGAACTTGCTAAAGCAGAATTGGCTTTTTTTTTTTCAGTTTTAAGGACAGTCCAGCATTTTCAAGTCTTTTCAATACTTCTTCCAAATCAATCAGGTGCTGCTCAAATGTAGGAGATGCAGCAACTACTGTATGTCATCCAAATACACAGCACATGTTTTGTACACCAGGCCAGCAAGAACTGAGTTCATGAGTCTTTGAAATGTCACTGGTGCATTGCAGAGGCCAAAAGGTAGCACACGAAACTGATAGAGGCCACAGTGAGAAATGAAAGCAGTTTTTGGTCTGAAGTTTTCCTCCACAGCCACCTGCCAATATCCACAGGCCAAATCCAATGCTGTGATGAACTTCTCTTTTGCCAGGAAGTCAAAGGACTCATCGATACATGGTAAACGGTAAGAGTCTTTATGTGTGACCCGGTCCAAACTTCTAAAGTCCACACAAAAATGTGGGTCAGCATCAGGCTGGTTCACGATCACTACTGGGGCTGTCCAGAGGCTTGTGGATGGCTCAGTGACGTTGTCCTTTAACATCTGTTGAATTTGTTCTTCTATGAAATGTCTTTGTGAGGGACAAGTTCGACAGGGGATTAGGTTGACGGGTCTTGCGTCTCCTGTGTTAATGACATGTTCAGCCATGTTAGTATGACCAAGATGACCATCAAACATTGTGTCAAAATGGCTGAGAAGGTTGCATAAAGCTGTTCTTTGATTGTCTTTAAGGCTTGCTTCAGCCACTTTTGTTTCAAGTGCAGATGGCAAAGTGCCCATGGACTTTATTGTGTCTTTCTCAGGGAAAAATCTGGCAGCACAGTCAACTCCATCCTCCATCAAAGGGTAAGGGGCATCATCTATAAATACAGTTCTGGAGGGAATGTGGATAGAGACAGATGTTCTGATCCTTCATCCCGAGGATGAAGGGGGAGGACAGATTTTCAATAATGGCAAAATGGTGATAAAAGTGTTTGTTCATAAAGCCAGTAGACAACCAGGTAATACCAAGTGGGCTGCAAAAAGTGTTATCTGCCAAACTCACAGGTGGACCTTGCTATTGATGTGTCTTCTTCGGATAATCATCATTAACTGTCATGTACTGTACAACTGTACAATGACAATAAAGCCTATTCCATTCTATTCTAACTCGAACAAGGTCTGCTGAAGCACCTGTGTCGAGTGTTGCACTGATACATGTAGAATTAAAGTTAACTTCCTTCTCAATGGTGTGTTCCAAGCAGACGGAGAACCAGTGTCCTCAACGTGACCTAGAACATGCTGGTCTTGTGGGGCTGGATTATGTCGAAGAGGCTAGTTTACCGTCTGGAGGGAGGTGTGCCTCTGCGAAATGTCCTCCCTCCCCTGAAGTCTCCCACCTGTTTAAGGAGTGTCATTTGGGTACTTGACTCACCGGAGGCCAGTGGCTGTACCTCTTGTGAAGGAGGGGAGGGGTCTGGTGGTGGGTGAGTAGTAGGTTGTAGGGAGTGAGTTGGATTGCAAATAGGACAGGATCGAGATGTGAACCCAGGCTGCGAGCATTTAAGACA
Organism: Pholidichthys leucotaenia; assembly: GCA_020510985.1. Lineage (NCBI taxonomy): Eukaryota > Metazoa > Chordata > Actinopteri > Cichliformes > Pholidichthyidae > Pholidichthys > Pholidichthys leucotaenia. The sequence continues at coordinate 356,096,578 of CM035845.1, read as the reverse complement.
GATTGGTTCACTGCTTCTCAGTCTCTCATAGCATGCAGGGGTGTGTGTCTGCTATCAGGGCCAAGAACTGCATGAAGCTCATGAGCATGCATCAGTAAAGTCCATCAGCGAGGCAATATATGTGCCATACAGTGCAACGCTATATTTTTCAAGGGAATGTTTGCATATCAGTTCAGTTTGCTCCTGCTCTGGAGTAGGTGTCTTTAACTTTTTAAACTCACCAAGCATGTGGGCCACAAATGTTGGAGGAAGTTCATCAGGTGCTTGCATTCGGTCAAGGATGCATCTCAGTATCTGTTCATGGTGGTCAGATGGCAGAAAAACAGTTTTGAATAGCTGACAAAATGTGACCATGTAACAAAATGAGGGCTGAGTGCTTTAAACCATTTACTGGGCTCTTTTGAGAGGAAATGTGTCAGTTTGTTCAGCATTTAGGCAGCCGATAGGTTTAGTGAGGATCTGTACACTGTGACGGCTTGTAACCAGTCTTCAGGGTGTATTTTATTGTCAGCAGCAAACATGGGGGACTCCAATTTGTTGTGATGAAATGCAGCAGCAATCAGTCTGGGTGTTGTTGAGATCAGGTGAGTAGGGATGCATCGGAGAGATGGGGGGTTCTGACTGTGGTTCTGCATACAATTTTTCTTTCAGTGATGAGAGCTCAACTTTGGTCATAGGGCTGTAAAAGAAGTGAACACAGCCATGGAGGTTGAGGGTAGGTGCTGGACTGCAGATTTATTAGTGGTACATTTTTCTGACTTCTCCAAATGCTTCAATATGTCATGGTGTAGAGACAGGGAATCATGAGACAATTTCACAGGTGCTTCACCTCTGCTTGTAGGTCTTGGACAAGCAGCTGAAGGTCTGGAGATGTATGATGATGTGTGGCATGCTTCCAGTCAATGTTCATGTCAGAATCGGCATCTTCACTGTCCCTTCCTATTTCTGGGTGGGATGCCATTTTACATCAGTTTTATTTCAGCTTTATTTATTTTGTCTTCGGTGGAAAAGTTTTACTGAGTCTTTAGTTACCAGCTGGGAAAAATCAGATGAAAATTATTTTCTGAATCATAAAGTCTCACAGAGGTGCCTTTTTCATTTCATCCCAGTGCAGATATGATTCAGAAGATATGAGGAGGTAATACAGTCTTTCACACTCGCTTCACAAAGTCCACAGATTAGCTGAGTGGGGATACATCCAACCACAGTTAGCTTAGCTCCAAATGCACACTTGAAAACATTTCTTGGCCTTGGACACAGCACTACGTTCACTTGCTTCTAAGATATTCCAGAGAAAGTCCAGGGAGCGCTTGTTCATTCGGCACTCTCTATTACTAAAGAGAAGACCAGGGAAATTATGCTTGGGTGCCAGCTGTAACGGGTGGTGAGGCATTGGCAGAGAGCTAACGGGCCAAAACTAACACATTAGCATGGGCTCCAAAGTAGCTGACAGCACAAAGTCACCAGACACAAAATATATACTTCCATTCGGTGCTTTATTCTATCTTCTAAACAAGACCATATTAAGCCAAGTCTCCACGCCGCTATGCTGTTGATGTTAGACACCTTATTGTGAAGTGCAATGCAATGGTTGGCATCCATGATGCGGCCGCTTCAACTGATGCCCTCTTCCTTGTGTCTGCTGTGTGTCCGCTATGTACCTTTCCAGTTCAAACTTTTAGTTTGGATGCTGTTACTCTTTCTCTTAATAGTTCTGTGAGGAACCTTGGGAGTTATTTTTGATCAAGATCTGTTTTTTAATTCACATACTAAACTTGTTTCTAAGACTGCCTTCTATCATTTGCGTAATATTGCCAAGATTGTCTCAGTGATGCTGAGAAACTGATCCACGCTTTTGTTAGCTCTAGATTAGATTATTGTAACTCTTTATTATCAGGTTGTCCTAAAACATCTCTAACTAGAAAAGCACTCGGAGAGCGCAGACCTCCGCCAAGCGCCACAGTTCCCACCCATACAGTGTTTGTGTGTAGGTTTTCAGATTCCTTGACCATGAAAACATATGACTAGCAATTGGATTCACAATGATAGGATTAGTGGTTCAGTAGTAAAAGCATTACCTCCTTGGTGGAGGTAATAAACTGAAGTGTTGCTGTTGTGTCCATCTCCTCCATGTGCAAAGTGCCAGGCTGCGACCTGTCAAGGCATACCTCATGCCTCCCTTATTGGGGGGGGGGCTTTCACACCTGTACTGAGTACTTAAAAACTGTATTTATCAGCAGATGAAAGAAAACTGAAGCAAAAACAAACAAACAAGCAAACAAAAACTAAGCAAACAGCAACTGCAACATGAACTATTTCCAACATATTTATTCAAATGTGCACTTATATGGACACAATGTTGAGCCATAACTTTTTGTTATTGTGAAAATAATAAGCCAAGTAGCACCAAAAAATGGAGTGCTGTTGCTGTCAGGAAACAATGTTGGCACCAAATCACTGAAGTGATCTGCCACCAATGGGGGTAGATTGTGCTCTGCCACAAAATGACAAACCATCACTTCTGCTAGTGATGCATTGGATTTGGAAGGCGTCGGTTCTGTCACTGGCTGAAAGTGTTCATCCATCGATCGAATTTGGCTACACAGTTTTTGTGGCACTGTGTAGCAAAGTGCGACTTGAGGTGGTAAATCCCTGATGCAGTCACTTTTAGCATTAGAGTCACACATATCAGGCGCAGCATTACTGGCGCCGGGATTCCTCTCTGTTCCGGAGCCGCAGGACAAAAGAAGGTGCGATAATGGTTGCCGTGGGTTTTATTGGGTTTGCGCTCCGCGGAAAAAAGAGGATTTGGAAGCCTCCCCCGGCAGAGAGCTGGTTTTTGCGCAGCCCCTATGGCTGGCCGGAGAATTTCTGCCAAATAATCCGGCGCCGGACAGCTGCCTGTGTCAGCTTTTGCAGCGTAGTGCAAACACAGGCACTCTGGCGAGCCCTGCCCACCACAGTTTTCTGTGTGCTTTTGTGCCTAAAACTTTGAAGAAGGCGGAGTTTGTGTTCATCAGACACGACGACCAGCGCCCTCCATTGCGCCTGCGCACATGTTGAAAATGGCTGTATGTCACAGTGTTGAAAAATGCTTTAAAAAATTCCTGTATCCAGACGGTGAACCGGATCACCCCCAAAATTTAATCAGTTCTTCCTTGTACCATTTCCAACAACGCCTGAAAGTTTCATGGAAATCCGTCCAAGACTTTTTGAGTTATCTTGCTAACCAACAGACAAACAGACAGACAGACAGACAGACAGACAGACAGACAGACAGACAAACACACAGACAAACCCCAGCAAAAACATAACCTCCTCCTGGCCTTTTCGGCCTGGCGGAGGTAATAAGTCTTCAGCTGATCAAAACTGCTGCAGCAAGAGTCTTAACAGGTACTAGAAAGACAGGTCATATCTCTTCGGTTCTGGCCTCCCTTCATTTGCTTCCCATAGAGTTTAGAATTAAGTTTAAAATCCTTCTTCTCACTTTCAAAGCTCTAAACAATCAGGCCCCTCTTTATTTAAAATAACTGATATTACCCTATTATCCTACCAGAGCACTACGCTCCCAAATTCAGGATTACTTGTAATACCTAGAATCTCCAAAAGTACAATGGGAGGCAGAGCCTTCAGTTATCAAGCTCCTCTCTTGTAGAACCAGCTGCTAATCTGGATTCGGGAGTCAGACTCGGCCTCTGTTTGTAAGAATAGGGTTAAAACCTTCCTTTTTGATATAGCCTACAATTAGGGAGGGATCATGTGTTTCTGAACCCTCCCTTAGTTATGCTACTATTAGGTTTAGTCAGCCGGGGGACCTCCAATAATGCACTGGGCCTCACTCCTTTCTTCATTCTCAAGGAAATATTTTGTTTTTTTGCTGGTCATTAACATCTGTTTGTTCTCTCCATAGATTGAGACCCCATCGTGCTGTTTGCTCTCTACATGTCTGTTCTTTTCTTCATCTTCTCTATCTAGCCAGTCGCAGCAGATGACTGCCCCTCCCTGAGCCTAGTTCTGCTGGAGGTTTCTTCCTGTTAAAAGAGAGTTTTTCCTCCCCACCGTCGCCAAGTGCTGCTCACAGGGGATCGCCTGATTGCTGGGGTCTTTTTGCAATTGTGGGGGTTTCCCCTACAGTTGAAAGTGCTATGAGACGACTGTTGTTGTGAAATGGCGCTATATAAATAAAGTTGAATTGAATTGAATTATGTTACCAACGTTCAATAAAGCTGAGTTCGTCCAGCCATGTGGCCTCATTCTTTACAGAGGTATTTTACATACATAACATTTGGCGATCAAAGATTAACTAATGGAGGCGTGTATTACACCACTTCGTCCTTTCCTCGAGCTCTCGGCTGAGGAAAGGGCGAAGAAACCATCTCGGCCTGTGCCATGGCCAAGATGGTTTGAAGCTTTCCAGACCTACTTCACCGCGCTCGACCTGGGTAAGCTCGACAAGTTAAGAGCACGTGCGATACTTGTTCACAACCTCAGTATAGAGGGCCAGCGTGTCCTGCACACACTCGGAGCTTTGGACTCTTTTGAAGACGTCGTCGAGCTGCTAGCAAGCCACTTTCATACCCTGGATAGCGTGACTTTCCGGAGGATTCGCTTTTGGCAGCGACATCAATGTGTGGGCGAGCCTATACATCAGTTTGTGACCGACTTGAGGCAGTTAGTTAGCAAGTGCTGTTTTGGGCCGCTGAAGGATGAATTGGTACGTGACCAGCTTGTGGAGCACACAAGTAGCGCCGCTATACGGGCTAGGCTACTCATCGCGCCGAGTGACCTAATGTTAGCTAGGGCTGTCAAGCTAGCTCTCCAGTTGGAGGCCGCAGACAAGCTAGCTTCTGAGCTAAATTAGCACCAGTCACAGAGGCCACAAGAGCCTTCCGCCAAAGCAAATGTAGCAGACTCAGATAGCGCGGATAGCTTGGATGATGACACTACGGAAGCCAATGCTCCTAGCCGAAGGTCTGCCCTGGGAAAACCCCTTTGCAAGGGTTGCGGGTCCACGATGCACCGAAATAAGGCTAAGGACTGCCCGGTTAGAGGGAAGTGTTGTAGCAGATGTGGACGCTTGAACCACTATGCTAGAGTGTGCTGTATATCTGAGCCAAGAGCCCATGGAAGAAATCACTCGCCCCGACAACAATCCATATGCTGTCTCCCAGTACCAATAGGTACACTTTCTGCGCAGTGGAACTGGATGGCGTGGAGATACTGCTGCTGCTCGACACGGGGGCGGAGGGGTCATTGCTGAATTGGGCCAGGGTGAGGAAGTTCTTCCCCCACTACAGAGTGAGAGGTAACCCAGCATTGCTTTATGGTTATGGAGGTGGAAGGCTGTGTACAGTCGGGATGTTGGAGTTAATGGTTCGGTATAAGTCTGCGACGATGGCTGACTTCACATTCCATGTGATGGCCCCAGATGACAACATCATGGGCTGTGACTTATTCTACGGACTGGGTTTCGTCATTAAAGACAACGCTGGGGAAGAATGGTCGGGTTGTGGCCAGTGGAACCCTCCGGTTCTGGTGGTCGATGATGACGTCGTGTGGGACGAAGGACTAACGGACACCACGGCAGTCAAGCAGGACCAGGTTTACTCAGGTTTGGCGCAAGAAGGTCTCAGTGCCGGAACTTGGGAAACAGTAGAGGGGGGTACTGAGGATGATGGCGAGGCGCCTGCGCTGGCGAGTGACGACGATGTGCTAGCCCTAGAGTCCTCCAGAGCTTGGCCGCAGAGGGATGGAAGATCTGCAGTTACGATGGCGACCGCTATGACGGCTTCAGAAGAGGTTGGGGCCAGACCGATGAGAATGGGAGAACCGCGTGCTCAGCAGCACCATGTCAGGCCGAGCCGAGCCTCTCTTAGGGTTATGGACTTGGTTCAGGTTTGAGGAAAGGAACGTCCACGGTGAAGATGTGACAGATGACAGCCAGCAAAACATTAGGAGTGTCGGTGCATAGTGGCTAAACTGGGTGCAGCGTACTTCCAGCTGTCTGACGGCTCGGCGAGGCACTCCAATCAGCTTCAGCATGTCCGGGAAGAGGCTTCTGGTGACGGGGCTGGGCGAGAGCAGAAGTCGGTGGCGATGAGGAGAGGCACTTCCGTCTGGGAGATCAGCCATTGTCCTGGGGGCCTGCTGCTTCCAGGGGTGCGCTTGCTGAGGGGCTGCCCTAGACCCCCCCCCCCCCATGCAGGTTCTGCTCCTCCTGCCCAAGGAACAGTGCTGTAAATTTTGTGTTACTAGTTCTAATGTTCATGTATGTTGTAAAATGGGATTGTTTTGTGTGTTTTATTAGTTTATTAACCCGGCAATGATTTTAGTTTATTAATGGACTTTTCTTTTAGCTTATCAGGTGGCAAAATAATCCACCGTGGCATGTGGGCAGGAAGGTAGTCCACCCATCCACCCTATTTTAGGTTTTGTTGGGTGAATGTGTTAGGCCATTTGGATGCATCAGTTTTCATTTTGTTAGTGCGTGATTCGGGTCCCAAATTGGGGGGGGGGGGGTAATTGAGTGAGTGGTTTTGGAATTTTCTAAGGGGGGAGGAAATGTGGTGCTGGTGTTTGACACCTTATTGTGAAGTGTGGTGTAGTGGCGGGCACTTCCTGTTCCGCCACTGCACCGCCCTATAAATAGCAGAGAGCATCCATGATGCGGCCTGTTCGACCGGTGCCCTTTGCCTGGTGTCTACTGTGTGTCCGCTGTGTTGTGAAGTCCCCCCAGACTTCCTTGATCGTCACTTCCTTGTGGTAACGTATCGTCACTTCCTGTTTTGCTGTCTGCCTGTGTGGTTTGCTTTCCAGCCACTAGCTATGGCTACTAGCTCTCCTTCCTCTCCTCCTCTGGTGTGCTCTCTCTGTCAGAAGTTTAGCTACACCTCTGCCTCTTTTAGTGATAATGGTAAATGTAATAAATGTTGTCTTTTTGAGGCGCTCAAGGCGAGGTTGTCTGATTTGGAATCCCGGCTCTGCTGCATTGAAACACTGTCTGCGCCAGTTAACCGTGACGGACGCCCCTTAGCTGCAGCGGAGCTAGCTAGCTTAGGCCCCCCTGTCAGCGGTCCCTCGGCTCTCCTCAGCAGCGAGGAGACTGGGTGGGTGACGGTGAGAAGGAAGCCTAGTCGCAAAGCCCCGGTACTCCACCAACCTGTTCACGTTTCTAATCGTTTTTCCCCGCTCAGCGACACACCCGCTGAGGAAAAAACTCTGATCATTGGCGACTCTGTAGTCAGAAACGTGAACCTAGAGACTCCATCGGCCATAGTCAAATGCATTCCTGGGGCCAGAGCAGGCGACATCAAGTCAAATTTGAAAATGCTGGCTAAAAGTAACTGTAAATATTCCACAATTGTTATTCACGCCGGCATTAATGACATCCGTCTCCGGCAGTCGGAAGTCACGAAACTTAATGTAGAATCGGTGTGTGACTTTGCAAAAACGATGTCTGCCACTGTAGTATTCTCTGGGCCCCTCCCCAATCTGACCAGTGATGACATGTTTAGCCGCTCGTCATTCTTGAACCGCTGGCTGTCTGTGTGGTGTCCTAAAAATGACGTGGGTGTAGCCCATGTATTTTGGCCCACATATGCATAAGCATAAAGGGGATGCTGGAGATTGCATGTGTGGATTGACTTCACGTCCTGAATGGAACAATATGTCTGGACCACCTGCGGTAAACAACAAGAGGACGGAGGTACGGCGATAAGGGACTGAAAGGACTTCCCGACCTCCTAGGAGACAGGTGGAGGACTGAGAGACCGGAGGGGGAGTTAATGTCAATAGGGGGTTTTGACAGGGATATGTGATTCTCCCTTTGTATGAAATGTATAAATGTGAAGGTCTGATGCAGCTCATTCTCTTGTGTTCTTGAGAGAAGGCTGGGGATGAAGTGCATGAATAAAACCTGAATTAAGAACCAATTCAGCTTCGTTATTTCACGCTCCCCACAGTGGGCTACATTGACAATTGGAGCTCTTTTTGGGGAAAACCTGGTCTTATGAGACGAGACAGCATTCATCCCACTTTGGATGGTGCTTCTCATTTATCTAACAATCTGGCATCTTTTTTATCCAAATTTCCAAAACCATGACTACTCAGAGTTGGGACCAGGAAGCAGAGTCGCAGTCTTACACGCCTCTCTGCAGCTCCTCTTCATCCACCACCCCTCAGCTTAGCCCCTGACTTCCCCATCAGAGAATCGTTGTCTGCTCCCTCCAAAGTAAATAAAAATATAATGTATAAGCATCCCAAAGTGATAAAGCAAAATATTGGTAATACTCAAATTAAACATAAAGCCTCTAAATTGAATGATTTGGCCTCTGTTCCTCCTCATAATTTAAAAATTAAATGTGGTTTATTAAATATTAGGTCTCTAATTCCCAAGTCTCTGTTAGTCCATGATCTGTTAATTGATCATCAGATTGATTTAATTTCCCTTACAGAGACTTGGTTAGGACAAGAGGATTATGTTGGTTTGAATGAATCAACTCCCTCTGGTTATTTAAACTGTCAAAATCCCAGAAGTTCTGGTCGTGGAGGAGGAGTAGCAACAATTGACCATTCCAAATTACTAGTTAATGTAAAGCAAAAAACATGTTATAATTCCTTTGAGGGCCTGGTCCTCAGTATTGGGCACTTTAGCAATTTTAGGTTAAACCCAATTTTATTTGCCATAGTTTATCGTCCCCCATCAACCTACTCAGAATTTTTATCCAAATTTGCTGATTTCTTAGCTGATTTAGTGCTGAAATCTGATAGAATAATTATAGTAGGGGACTTTAATATACATGTGGATGTAGATAGTGACTGCCTTAATGTGGCTTTTAATTCAATATTAGACTCGATTGGGTTTTCTCAGAAAGTAGGAAATTCTACTCATTACCTCCACCATACATTGGACCTTGTTCTGACATATGGCATAGAAATAGAAAATCTTGTAGTGTCTCCTCATAGCCCTGTACTGTCAGACCATTGTCTGTTAACCTTTGATTTTACTATTTCTGACTATTTGGCTCCTAAAGAAAAATATTATTACAGTAGATGCCTCTCAGATGATGCTGTTACCAAATTTATGCAGATTGTTTCCTCTATGCCATGTGTCAACACAACGGAAATAAGCTATAGACAGCTTGCTCCTTCTGTAATTCATAACATGGCGGATAGTGTTTCAGCTTCTCTGCATCAGACTCTAGACTTGGTGGCCCCCTTAAAAAAGAAAAAGTCTAATCAGAGATTTATAACTCCTTGGTTCAACACAGAAACTCGTAGCTTAAAACAGAAGACTCGTCAATTAGAAAGAAAATGGCGCTCTACTAATTTAGATGAAATCTATTTAGCTTGGAGAAATCATCTTTTAATTTATAAAAAATCTCTTAGAAAAGCTAGAACGAGTTATTACTCTGCATTAATAGAAGAGAACAAGAATAATCCCAGGTTTCTTTTCAGTACTGTAGCCAGGTTGACAAAGAGTCAGGACTCTGTCAATCTTAGCATTCCCTTAGAGCTTACTAGTCAGGACTTTATGAACTTTTTCAATAATAAAATTTTATATATCAGAGATAAAATCAATCAGATTCTTCCAACAGTTAACTTAAATACTGTAACTACTACAACTCCTTCTATTGATGTCTGTCTTGATGAGTTTACTCCAATCGACCTTTGTGAGTTAGACAAAATAGTTTCCTCATCCAAACCTTCAACTTGTCTCTTAGACCCTATTCCTACCAGGTTATTTAAAGAAGTCTTCCCACTTATTGGTAGCTTTATTCTTCATATAATCAATTCTTCATTAACTTTAGGCCATGTACCGCAGGCTTTTAAAACGGCTGTAATTAAACCCTTACTCAAAAAGCCAATGCTAGATCCAGGAGCTTTAGCTAACTATAGGCCAATCTCTAATCTCCCTTTCATTTCAGAAATCTTAGAAAGAGTTGTTGCTACGCAATTATTTGACCACCTGCAGGGAAATGGTTTACTTGAAGAGTTTCAATCTGGGTTTAGAATCCATCATAGTACTGAAACAGCCTTAGCGAAGGTCACTAACGACCTCCTCATTGCATCTGATAATGGACTAGTTTCTGAACTTGTCCTTTTAGACTTTAGTGCAGCTTTTGATACTATCGATCATAATATTCTACTTGATAGATTAGAACACTATGTTGGGCTTAATGGAACTTCGATGCAGTGGTTTAGATCTTATTTATCTGATAGGTTCCAGTTTGTTCATGTAAATAATGAGTTTTCTTTCAACTCAAAGCTTAGTCATAGAGTTCCACAGGGATCTGTGCTAGGCCCTACTCTTTTTAGTTTATATATGCTTCCGTTAGGCAACATTATTAGAAAGCACTGTATACATTTTCATTGTTATGCAGATGACACACAATTATACCTGTCAATGAAGCCAGATGATAGTAATCAATTAGCCAAGTTAGAAGCCTGTCTTAAGGAAATCAAAGCTTGGATGACTTGCAATTTCCTGCTATTAAATTCAGATAAGACTGAAGTCATTCTTGTTGGTCCAAAAAACCTTAGAAATTCCTTTCCAAATCAAACTTTCAGTTTGGATGCGGTTACTCTTTCTCTTAATAGCTCTGTGAGGAACCTTGGAGTTATTTTTGATCAGGATTTGTCCTTCAATTCACATATTAAATTTGTTTCTTAGACTGCCTTCTATCATTTGCGTAATATTGCCAAGATTAGGAGCATCTTGTCTCAGAGTGATGCTGAGAAACTGATCCACGCTTTTGTTAGCTCGAGATTAGATTATTGTAATTCTTTATTATCAGGCTGTCCTAAAACATCTTTAAAAAGTCTTCAGCTGATCCAAAATGCTGCAGCAAGAGTTTTAACAGGTACTAGAAAGAGAGATCACATCTCTCCGGTTCTGGCCTCCCTTCACTGGCTTCCCATAGAGTTTAGAATTAAGTTTAAAATCCTTCTTCTTACTTACAAAGCTCTAAACAATCAGGCTCCTTTTTATTTAAAAGATCTGATACTACCGTATTATCCTAACAGAGCACTACGCTCCCAAAATGCAGGACTACTTGTAATACCTAGAATCTCCAAAAGTACAATGGGAGGCAGAGCCTTCAGTAATCAAGCTCCTCTCTTGTGGAATCAGCTGCCAATCTGGATTCGGGAGTCAGACTTGATCTCTGTTTTTAAGAATAGGGCTAAAACCTTCCTTTTTGATATAGCCTATGGCTGTGTAGTTGTACATGTACAGTATATGTTGGACACATGCATATGTGATTTAACCTCACGATGAAGGAGCCGCAGAGTCTGAGACCCCTGCGATGCAGAGGCTGAGCCCCCTGTGGAGGACAGAGAGAGAAGACAGGTGTGGACAGAAAACTTCCTGACCTCTGAGGCTCGAACATAGGTGTGGACAGAAGACTTCCTGACCTCTGAGGCTCGAGAGGAGAGAGGGGGGAGTAATGTAAATAAAGAGTTGATGAATGTGAATAAAAGGATTATGATAGAGATGTGTGACCTCCCCTGCGAGGGAGAGGCTTTGATGTGAGAATGTTTAAAGGTGAGGACTTTGGTGTGTTTCCTCCTCTTTGTTCGCTGCTCAAGAATGAGAGCATACTGTGGGAATGATTGCTTGAAATAAACTTGAATTAAATGTAATTCGGTTTCGTTATTCAAGGCTCCCCACATTGGTGACTGACGACGTTGAGAATGACCGGAGAAAGTCTCAGGGTCCCGGACTCACAGAGTTCAGAGCTGGCGAGCGCAGTGGCCGTCAAGCTGCCTGATTTCTGGCAGGATAACCCACGGTCGTGGTTCCTGCAAGCGGAGTCGCAGTTCGCGCTCGCAGGAGTAACGGTGGATGACACTAAGTTCCACCATGTCATCGCTAAACTGGATAACAGCACAGCTCGGTGTGTGCAGAGTTTGGTGGAGCAGCCACCCGCGACCGGCAGGTACGACAAGCTGAAATCCACCCTCATTAAGTTTTTCACCCCCTCTGCCGAAGTGAGGGCGAGGAGGATCCTGTCTTTGCTAGACCAAGGAGGACACAGGCCGAGCGCCCTGATGGAGGAAATGATACAGCTGAGAGTGTTGGACAACGATGATTTCCTTTTCCAGTTCATCTTCCTCTCCAACCTCCCGACGCATGCGAGAAGCACGCTGGCCGGCAAGAAGTGTCACACCCTGGAGGAGTTCCGGGAGCTGGCCCAGGAAGCAGATGGGATTCTGGACGCCTGCGGCGGGCAAGCAACCGCAGCAGCGACCCAAGACAGCGGGGAGCCAGAGGCGGCAGACCCAGGCTGGCCGACGACGGCGGCAGCACGGCCGCGACGAGGTGGAGCCAATGGTCCGGTGGCAGAGGCGCGGCCCCGACACAGCGGAGGAGAGGATCTCTGCTTTTACCATCGGAGGTTTGCTGAGAGGGCACGCAGGTGTGTGCCGCCCTGCAACTTCAGGAGTTCGGGAAACGGCAAGACCGGGGGTCGCTAGCAGCTTCGACTCTCGGAGAAGGCAACAAACTACTCTACATCACGGATGCGCGCTCCGGACGAGAGTTCCTCATAGACACCGGAGCCCAAGTGAGCTTCATCACCCCAACATACGCGGACCGGGTGGCTGGACCCCGCTGTAGCGGAGCTACGGCGGCAAATGGCTCGAGCATCAACACCTACGGGAAAAGGACCTTGCCTTTATGCTTACATGGCCGCACATATGAATGGACTTTTGTAATAGCGGCGGTGAGTTTCAACATGTTGGGCGCAGATTTTTTGTGCTCACACAATCTGTTAGTTGATTTTGCTAATAGACGGCTGGTAAATGCACTCTCTTTTTACTCTCTCCCCTGTTCAGCTCGAGTGTCCCCGCCACCAGTACAGACCCACGTCGCTACAGCAGGTGGTAAGTTTCACACACTCCTCACCCAATTTCCAGCGCTCACTGTGCCCACTTTTTCAGCGACAGTCGCGAAGCACGGGGTGAATCACTTTATCCCTACATCTGGTCCTCCCGTGTTTGCAAAAGCTCGGCGCTTGGATGCAGTTAAGCTCGCCATTGCGCGCGAGGAGTTCGCCAGCCTAGAGAGGCTGGGCATCGTTCGTAGGTCAAAAAGCCCGTGGGCTTCGCCGCTGCACATGGTACCGAAAGCCGATGGCTCCTGGAGACCGTGTGGTGATTACCGCAGGCTAAACAATGCTACGGCGCATGATCGTTATCCCATCCCGCACATTCAGGATTTTTCGGTGCACCTGGCGGGGGCGTGCATTTTTTCAAAGATTGGTCTGGTTCGCGGCTATCACCAAGTCCCAGTCCAACCGGAGGACATTCCTAAAACAGCGGTAATAACCCCATTCGGACTTTTCGAATTTTTACGCATGCCGTTTGGTCTCAAAGGGGCGGCGCAAACGTTTCAGCGGATGATGGATGCCGTGTTACGCGATCTCCCTTTCGTGTTTGTGTACCTCGACGACATTTTGGTCGCGAGTACTTCAGAGGACGAACACGAAACGCACCTCACAGCAGTTTTTAGGAGGCTGGGAGAGCACGGCTTAATAGTTAACCCAGCCAAGTGCCAGTTCGGCGTTGAGCAGATCGATTTTTTGGGTCACCGCGTCTCCCTAGAGGGAGCGGTTCCGTTACCAGATAAAGTACGCGCGGTAGCGGATTTTCCCCGGCCACAAACGGTCAAATCACTGCAGGAATTCTTGGGGATGGTGAATTTTTATAACCGATTCCTGCCCCACGCAGCTCAAATCATGCAACCGTTATATGCCGCGCTCAAAAAGCAAAAACCAACCCAGGCGGTCGAATGGTCCCCGGAGCGGGAGTGCGCGTTCACAGAGGTTAAAAAAGCCTTGGCTGACGCTGCGCTCCTGGCCCACCCAGACCCGGCAGCACGTATCGCGCTGACGACAGACGCTTCAGATTTAGCCATAGGAGCCGTTATTGAGCAACAGGTCGCCGGGATTTGGCAGCCGTTGGCTTTCTTTAGCAAATCCTTAAGCACGGCTGAGCGAAAATACAGCACGTTCGACAGAGAACTGTTGGCGCTGCATTTGGCTATTCGTCATTTCCAGTTCTGGCTGGAAGGACGGTGCTTCACCGCTTATGTGGACCACAAGCCGCTCACATACGCCATGGCCAAAATTTCAGACCCGTGGTCCGGCAGGCAGCAGAGGCAGCTGGCCGCAATCTCGGAATTTACCACTGACATTAGGCACGTTGCGGGCAAATTCAATGTAGCAGCAGATTGTCTCTCGCGCGCGTTCACGACTCCACCACACGCAGAGGCAGAACGGGCCACCGTGACTGCGCCACAGGAGAGCGGCACGGTGGCGCGCGCAGCCCCGGTGCACGTGGGTATAGATTACGCAGCCATGGCAGCGGACCAGGGGGCTGACGCGGACGTGCGCGCGCTCCAGTCTGGACCAACAGGGTTAAGGCTGGAGAGCAAGTGTTTACAAACCGGTATGCCCCCCCTGATCTGCGACGTGTCGACGGGGCGCCCGCGTCCGGTGGTTCCGGCCACGTGGCACCGCCGTGTTTTTGACTCGGTCCACTCACTGGCGCACCCGGGGGTGCGCGCGTCGGTGAAAATGGTAGCGGAAAAGTTTGTTTGGCCGTGCCTGCGCAAGCACGTGAAGGAATGGGCAAAAACCTGCATTTCCTGTCAACGGGCCAAAATTCACAAGTACACAAGAGCCCCGTTAGAACCGTTTCGCATTCCAGCCAGAAGGTTCGACCACGTGCACGTCGACCTTGTGGGCCCCCTACCGGCATCACAGGGATTCACGCATCTTTTGACAATGGTGGACCGAACCACACGTTGGCCGGAAGTGGTCCCGCTTGCGACGACCACGGCCGCGGAGGTGGCTCGCGTTTTTTTAACGGCTTGGGTGGCGCGCTTCGGGGTTCCGTCGGACATCACGTCCGATAGAGGACCTCGATTCATCTCTGAGCTGTGGTCAGCGATGGCCAACGGCTTGGGAGCCAAAATTCACCGCACTACGGTTTACCACCCTCAGGCTAATGGTTTATGCAAGCGTTTTCATAGGTCTTTGAAGGCAGCACTCAGAGCGTCGCTCACGGATGCAGATTGGGTAAATAAACTACCATGGGTTTTATTGGGGTTGCGTTCTGCGCCCAAAGAGGACTTAGACGCCTCCCCAGCGGAGCCGGTATTCGCACAAACTCTTAGGCTGCCAGGCGAGTTTTTACCAGAGCACCCGGAGCCCCCACCTCTCTCTGCTCTGGGACCGTTAGTTGGCATGGGAGCAGACACGCTTCCGGGTCCGGTTCATCACGCTTTTCCACGGGTTTTCGTCCCCAAGGCTTTGAAAAATGCCGATTTCGTTTTTGTCAGGCGCAAAGCCCTAAAAGCAACACTCAAACCACCTTACGAAGGGCCATTTCGAGTGCTGGAGGCAGGTGATAAGCAATTTGTGCTAGATTTTGGCGACAGAAAAGAGACAGTCAGTATTGACAAACTAAAACCTGCTTTTGTCATGAAGGACGGGTCTGTACCGGTCGCAGTGGCGCCTCGACGAGGCAGGCCCCCGCAGGGGGCAAATAATCACTCTCTCCATCAGTCAACAGAGCCGGAGCAGAAAGGCGCCCCAGGCAAGGCGGGGCCAACTCACAGCAGATTCGGCAGACGGTTGAAGCCCAGGCAGCGCACAGACTGAATGTGGGTGTTGATTATACAGTAGTCAGTAAGATGTTATTGAATTTTAGGGAATAGTCCGTTCTTCATCGTTTGGGGGGGGTTATATGGCTGTGTAGTTGTACATGTATATGTTGGACACATGCATATGTGATTTAACCTCACGATGAAGGAGCCGCAGAGTCTGAGACCCCTGCGATGCAGAGGCTGAGCCCCCTGCGGAGGACAGAGAGAGAAGACACAGGTGTGGACAGAAGACTTCCTGACCTCTGAGGCTCGAGAGGAGAGAGGGGGGAGTAATGTAAATAAAGAGTTGATGAATGTGAATAAAAGGATTATGATAGAGATGTGTGACCTCCCCTGCGAGGGAGAGGCTTTGATGTGAGAATGTTTAAAGGTGAGGACTTTGGTGTGTTTCCTCCTCTTTGTTCGCTGCTCAAGAATGAGAGCATACGGTGGGAATGATTGCTTGAAATAAACTTGAATTAAATGTAATTTGGTTTCGTTATTCAAGGCTCCCCACATAGCCTACAATTAGGGAGGGATCATGTGTTTCTGAACCCTCCCTTAGTTATGCTGCTAATAGGTTTAGTCAGCCGGGGGACCTCCAGTAATGCACTGGGCCTCACTCCTTTCCTCACTCTCAATGAAATATTTTTTTTTGCTGGTCATTAACATTTGTTTGTTCTCTCCCATAGATTGAGTCCCCATCGTGCTGTTTGCTCTCTACATGTCTGTTCTTTTCTTCTTCTCTATCCCCTCACCCCCCAGCCAGTCGCAGCAGATGACTGCCCCTCCCTGAGCCTGGTTCTGCTGGAGGTTTCTTCCTGTTAAAAGGGAGTTTTTCCTCTCCACCGTCGCCAAGTGCTTGCTCACAGGGGATTGCCTGATTGCTGGGGTCTTTCTGCAACTGTGGGGGTTCCCCCTACAGTTGATAGTGCTATGAGATGACTGTTGTTGTGAAATGGCGCTATATAAATAAAGTTGAATTGAATTGAATTGAATTGAATTGTTACCAACGTTCAATGAAGCTGAGTTCATCCAGCCATCTGACCTCATCCTTTACAGAGGTATTTTGCATACTTAACGGCCGCTACATACTCATAATTCATACATGAATTAGCAAAACATGTGCAACATCACCAACACCAACCAGTTACCAAAGAGTTCTCCTACTGTGTGGCTTAGCACTGCGCTATTACACTATCAACACCAAAGGGGAGTAGCACCACCCTGTGGCATCCTCTGGTATTACAGTACAGCAGTATGAAGTGAATGTTACAGTATGCATCATACTTTTACTGAATAAATTCAGACAGACCCAAAAACTATTCATAACGTTGCAGAATATTCCAGCTGAGGCTGGCATCATACAGCATCAAAAGATGTTAAGGTCTTACGTGTACAGTAGAAGAGCTGCAGCGGCCTCCTGTCCCCTCACCTTTCCCTCTGTTGGGATAGGGAGGGACCAGGGTGATGAATGACAGGAGGGATCACACCATTTGCATGGCGAGGGTGTTTTCGTTTTCATTCTTAAAAAGTTTAAACCACAAACTACTGAATATGTTTTATATCAGCTTGTCAAAGACGAGCTAAAATTTTATGATCACAACTTTTCTCACTCCAATTTTTATGGGTGCTGAGTTTCAATTTAAGGGTGCAGCAGCACCTCTTGAAAAGGCCTAATACCACCCATAGATGGACATCTTCTCTGAATACCCAAAACACACATGGACCTAACTGTACAAACTGCCACAAACTTTGAAATGCCTTCAAAGAGTGAACAGCTGGCCCACAGTGTTGTGTGGTGTGTGTTTGGCCCTTAGGGCTTGCCATACCCGCCCTGTGTGGTGTGACGTCATGCGGGCTACGACCAGACTGTATATAGTTGTGTGTGTCCATAATAAAGGTTCAGTTGGCTGCGTGGCATAACTCCAACTGCGACCATCATTATACAGACATAACATTTTGGCAACAAGGGGAAACTATGGGGGCGTATGGGCTACCTCCACCATTGCTACCATTTCTGGACTATCCAGGAGAGCCAGCATTCCTGTGGCCGGACTGGCTGACCATGTTCGAGTGTTACATTGCTACGCTTGGCTTAAGTAGACTTGATGGAGTACGAAGATGAGCACTTGTGGCCCACCATCTTGGCGAAGAAGGTCGGAAAATTCTCTGTATGTTGGGAGAAATGGAGTCTTATGTGGATGCTATCCGGCGACTTGCCAAATATTTTGCCGAACATATGAGGACCATGAAACTGTGGGTAATAGAGCTGTTGGTGCCAAAAGAAGCAAAGCTAGCTAGCTCGAGGAAGATAGCAGCTCAGTCAGTGACTACGGGGAAATTAGCTACAAAGCTAGGTGCGTGCCAAAGCCAAGCTATGAGCTACGAGCTAGATTTTGAGATAGAATCGAGGCCACAAGTGGGGGAACCCCCGATCACTGAAGCTGGCACGCCAGCCGGGGAGCTCAGCACTCTGGAGTTGGAGCAGCGGCAGCCAGGTGCAGAGGCAGTGCAGCGGAGTACCTTGGATGACGGTGCTGGGCGCAGCGACGAGGCGCCTGGGTCAACGAGTGACACCAACGAGGGTGATGCTGAAAATCCCGGGAAGCAGCAGCAACAGCCGGACGCAGAGACAGCACAGCGGAGCACCTTGGATGACAGAGAGGAGGTGCTGGGCACCACAGAGGTCGAGCAGGACCTCAGTGCCGGGGCTCAAAGTGCCTTGGACGAGGGTGCTGGGCCTTACAGCGAGGTGCCCAAATTAACGAGTGACATCAACGAGCGAGCGCTAGTTTTCCCCAGAGCTTGGCCACAGGGGGGCAGAGTGTTTGGAGCTATGATGGCAGCAGCTGCAGCGGTGTGGAAGATGGTCGGGGGCGGACCAACAGGCATGGAGGGATGGCGTGCCAGACAGCAGCACTGTGGGTCCAGACGAGAGAAGCGGTCAAGGATGAGAAGAAGGGGCATTCTCGCTGGGGAGGTCTGTTTCAATCCCAGGGGCAGACGGCTGCCAGGGGGGCACATGCCATGGGGCTGCCCTGGGTCTCCGAGTCAGTTTTACCTTTGGCTGCCCGTGGACATTGGAGTAACATAAATGATGTTACTGTAAATATGTGTTGGCCCTGCGATGGACTGGCGATCTGTCCAGGGTGGACCCTGCCTCTCACCCAAAGATGCTGGGATAGGCTTCAGCCCCCCCGCGACCTGAAAAGGATTAACTAACTAACTAACTAACTAACCTGCACTTATATAGCGCTTTTCTAGTCACAAAGAAGATGGATGGATGGATGGATGGATGGATGGATGGATGGATGGTGCATGTGAATGAATATGTGCTATTGTCACAGCTATTTGGGACTATTTTGTGTATTTAGTAAAAAAAAAATAAATTGCTGATTTTAGTTGTTTTGGGTGAATGTGTTAGGCTGTTCTAGTTCACTGTTTCCCTGCTGTTTTCCTTAGTGCATGATTAGGGTCCTAAATTGGGATGGGTCTGGATTGTGTGTATATGTTTTGCACTTTTGTAAGGGGGAGGGGAATGTTGTGTGGTGTGTGTGTGTGTGTGTGTGTGTGTGTGTGTGTGTGTGTGTGTGTGTGTGTGTGTGTGTGTGTGTGTGTTTGGCCCTTAGGGCTTGCCGTACCCGTCCTGTGTGATGTGACGTCAGGCAGGCTACGGCCAGACTGGTTGCATGGCATTACTCCGACTGCAACCACCATTATACAGACATAACACAGAAGTCAGACAATAAAACTTGAACCCCAGTGTTCCTCCTGAATCTGAGGCTGGACTACCAGACTCTTCTCTCCAGTATCCTGGTGTAGAGCTTCATGAAGGCCGAGTCATGTGGTCCTCTAAAGTCAGAACACACCCTCTGGTTCCATTTCTTAAATATGAGGACCACCACTTAAGTTGGACAGTCCAGAGACACTGTCCCAGACCTCCAGGTGATGATGCAGAGACAAGTCCACCAGGACAGTCCTACAACATCCGGAAATCTGAATCTAAGGAGTTTTTAACCATCTCAGAAATCTCAGACTCACTGATGAAGTTCTAGTTCTCAGACTGTTTCATCTGTGTAAGTGCCGGTGGGACAGAGGAGATCCTAGAACTGTGTTTCCCATGGCTGATAAGGTCTCATACTGAGGACTGCAGAACCCCATCAGAGAACTGTCTCCCGCTCCTGAGTCATTGCACAGTTGGTCAGAATCTATTTGTAGGTGA
This sequence comes from Pholidichthys leucotaenia, assembly GCA_020510985.1. Classification (NCBI taxonomy): domain Eukaryota; kingdom Metazoa; phylum Chordata; class Actinopteri; order Cichliformes; family Pholidichthyidae; genus Pholidichthys; species Pholidichthys leucotaenia. Next base: position 356,076,701 of record CM035845.1, on the reverse strand, counting down.
CCAAACTTCTTCCCTATGACTTCACCAAACTCCCACACCTGAGTATTTACCTCAGTAATCATCAAAGCTGTTCTCTGATTGGCTTGTCTGACCAGTGCCTCCCCATCAAAGACGTGGGGTCAATCAGTGGCCCCTCCTTTATGGATAACCAATTCTGAAACAAGTTCTTAAAGTTTTAAACAATTCAAAAGGTTTTTACCAAAGTCAGCCAGTTTGAGTTCTCCCAAGTAGCTGATCAGGAGGTTCTGGGGCTTCAGGTCTCGGTGGAGGATCCTGCGGCTGTGGATGTAGTGGAGGCCTCGCAGCAGCTGGAACATGAAGATCTGAAAGCAGAAGGGTTCAGACAACTGTGTAGTAACACATGACTAACATGTTAATAAGATGTTAGCAATACTTGAGAACCTACCCGCACATTGTGAGAGTGTAGACCCCCGGGGTGCTGGATCAGGTACTGGGACAGGTCTGTCTGCTGCAGCCACATAAAAAAGAAGAAGAAGAAAAATCAGTTTCAGGTTTATGTTGTGTCTTTAAACACTAATAATTAGGTCTGAAAAAAGAATAAATCTGACCCCCCCAGGTCAGACTCCTCACCACAAACTCAAAGACCAGGGTCAGCGACTCCCTAGTGTGGATAATGTCGTGTAGAAGGACAATGTTGGCATGCTTCAGATGTTTGAGCAGGGAGGCTGCACGCATAACACAGATGTTAATATGCACATGCTAATGCTGACATCAGTCAGAGAAGGAGCATTCTGATTGGTCACCTTCTCTGATGGCAGTGAAAGGGACGCCCTCCTCTGTCTTCATTTGGATCACCTTCAGAGCCACCAGCTGCCCATTTATCCTTCATAGAAGAAGAAACAGAAAGAAGCAGCTGGTGACTACCAATCAACCAACCAACCAACCAACCAACAGATCATTTGAAAGTCTTAAAGGGCTGATGACATGATTTTGACATTTTTTAGGATGTTGTATAAACCCAAAAGTCATTGTCGATGATCAATATAACATTTACAACTGCGCCTGCATAAACTAATTATCATGAAAAAACAGCAGCCGCTGACTTGGCTGTGGTGCCGCCAACCGAATTAAGGGCGACACCCCATGATGTAAGCGGGAGAATGGACTCCGGTGTTGCTGACTAGAATGACAGCAGCTTTGTAGCTCACAGTTTCTCTGGTTTCTTGTTTTAATTTTATGGCTATGCCTTCACGTTGTGTTGCAGGCTTAGATAAACATCAAACCGTGAAAGACCACATCACACGCTTTAGCTCCAACTGTTATTAAGTCTCCTCATGCGCTTTTATGCAGGAGGAGCACACGAGGAGGGGAAGGATTAATGGATTTATGCGCAGCTTTGACCTACTTTCTGTGATCGCATGCTGACATCTTTCTGGTCCGGCCACGTCCCTTCTCTCATTATCACCAGCTGATTCAAACTCCCGCTGATCATGTTTCCCGGTCCTCGCCCAGGTGCTTCTCATCACACCATCACCAGCAGTGCGTGTACTTCGTGGCCGTTTGCCAGTCATGCACTGCTGGTCAATAGTATTGTCATCTGTGCTGTTAGTCTGCCAGTATTTTCAGCACTCTCACAATGCGCTAATCACTCCATATTCTCCGTGGTTCTCGTGCGTCCTTGAAGCAATGTCGGCTCTGGGGCGCACCTGTGGCAAACACGTCTCCTCTCATTTGTTCTCTGGGCGATGCTGGCCCCCGAACACCATCAGTAAGTGTGTCTGTTTTTTGTACGTCTTCACCTTTCAGGGAATTGTCTGTCTTTCTGTATTAAATGTGCTGTGGTGAACCCTACCTGCAAATCCTTGTTATTTCATCCTCCCTCTCCGTGCCCTGCGTAAGAGCACACAGAGGGTCATGATGAATGGATTTACGCGCAGAATTCACCACAGCACATGTATTGAACATAAGAATGATAACAACAGTTCCCAAAAAGGTGAAGACCCACAAAAATAAACAGCAACACTTACAGTTGGCGTTCGGGGCCCAGAGCCAACATCGCTTCAAGGGGCGCAACAGAAACACAGCTGTGTGGAACGGCTAACACGTCGCGATAGTGTTGGCAATATTGGCTGGCTGACAACACGGCAGATGATGCACACAAACCATGAACAGCTGACTGTCAAAGAGAGAGGGCGCGTGGTCGGACCGGCGAATCTTGGACAGTGCCCACCTGAAAGTGGCTCAAAACGCACAATGAACACATGTACAAAACAAAAACAACAAGAACTCAAAATACATAATAAAACCGATGCCTGAGCCACAGCAAAAACACTGCTATGATTTTATTGAAAAATGGGGTTTAAATAAATTATATTTATGAACAAATAATTTGTTGCAATATCTGTAACAAAAGAATAACACTCGGTGTTCCCCTGCCGTGTGCTTGCTGCTGTGGCGGGCATGTGTGCCTCTCCACCGTCACTCTCTGAGTCTGACTCGCTACGCACAATACCCGTTTGGCACAGCTCAAACCTATACGGTCTGATGCCCCCAGATTCTTCATTATCATCCCATTCTTCGGAACTATAATCGTCTGAAGATTGGACAACACAAACCAATTTCAGACAACATGTGCTGGAATCATCGTCAATGTTTTCAACCGCTTCCATCCTGCGTGTACAATGGGCAGCCAAGCGCTGTGTTCTGTCACTGACGTGACAACAGGGCCAAGGGGTTTTCCAGCCACTGACGTAATTGGTGGCGTGGTACTCATGAAAACGTTGAATATTGGCGTGGAAAAAAAGCCTGTTTGACTTACAACTGCACCGACCAACTTATTTTGTCATGTTGTATTCGTCGGCCTCCGTCGGTCTATGATGACCATGGAAGAGAATCCTAAATGTCTACTCTGCTGGAACAGCACCGCCTGTGGCTGAACAGGCCGATGCGCGAATGGTAGTCCCTGTCACACAGGTCGCACTTGTGGGTGGTCTCCGTGCTGCTGGAGCTGTGGCGGTTCTTCCTGCGGGTCCTTTTTTCATCTGCTGCAGCAGTCAGTCTCTCTTCACCCGCCTTGAGCTGTCTGGTCAGGGTGCCTCTCCATTTGGAGCGGTCCGTTGCAAGGTCCTCCCAGCGCTCTATGTTGATCTCCAGGGCCTTCATGTCTCTCTTGCAGACATCTCTAAAGCGCAGCTGTGGACGGCCAACGTCTCTCCTGCCAGTCGCCAGTTCTCTGTAGAGGACGTCTTTGGGGATTCTGCCATCCTCCATACGGTGAACGTGGCCTAGCCAGCGGAGCCTGCGCTGCTTGAGTAGAGTGAACATGGAGGGAAGGCCGGGGCAGGACAGAACTTCTGTGTTGGGCACTTTGTCCTGCCAGGATATGTCCATGATGTGGCGAATGCAGTGCAAGTGGAAGGAGTTCAGTCTCTTTTCCTGCCGGGTGTATGTTGTCCACGTCTCACTCCCATAGAGCAGTGTGCTGATGACGCAGGCGTTGTACACTGCCATCTTCATCTCGACAGAGAGTTTGGGATTCTCCCAATCTCGTGTGGTGAGGCGAGCGAGTATGAAGGCTGATTTTCCAATCCTCTTGTCGATCTCTGTATCAAGGGAGAGGTTGTTGCTGATCGTGGACCCCAGGTACGTGAACTGATTCACGACCTCCAGCTCGTAGTCATTGATGGTGATGGTTGGTGGTGCTTCCGTGCCTTGCGCCAAGACGTTAGTCTTCTTCAGGCTGATGGTAAGCCCAAAATCCTTGCATGCCTGGGAGAAGCGGTCCATCAGGGTCTGAAGCTCCTGCTGTGTGTGGGTTGCGACTGCAGCGTCGTCTGTGAACAGCATGCCTCTGATTAGAGCCTCGTGTACTTTGGTTCTGGCTTTCAGGAGGGCGAGGTTGAAAAGCCTGCCGTCAGATCTTGTGTGCAGGTAGATTCCCTCTGTTGCTGTGCTGAAGGCATGCCTCAGGAGCATAGCAAAGAAAATCCCAAAGAGGGTTGGCGCAAGTACACAGCCCTGTTTCACTCCGCTGCGTATGTTGAATGGCTCTGAGACGTTGCCGTCATGCTGCACTATCCCCTGCATGTTGGTGTGAAACAATTCGATGAGGCTTTGCAACTTTGGTGGGCATCCTATCTTTGGCAGGATCTTGAAAAGGCCCTCTCTGCTGACCAGATCGAACGCTTTGGTGAGGTCGATGAAGGCGACGTACAGGGGCATGTTCTGTTCTCTGCATTTCTCCTGGAGTTGGCAGATGGAGAATATCATGTCTACCGTCAATCGCTCAGCGCGGAAGCCAAGCCACACTGAGACTCGGGGTAGACACGTTCGGCAAGCTTCTGTAGACGAACGAGAACAACTTGTGCATAGACTTTGCCAACAACGCTGAGGAGGGAGATGCCCCTGTAGTTGTTGCAGTTGCTTCTCTCCCCTTTGTTTTTGTAGAGGGTGATGATCTTGGCGTCCCTCATGTCCTGTGGTATGGCACCTTCCTTCCAGCACTGGCAGAGGACGTCATGCAATGGCAGCAGTAGGGCGGTCTTGCAGTCGGCCAAGCTATCAATGGCCTTGCTGAGTTCGTCGATAGTTGGCTCAGCGTCAAGTTCGTCCATGGATGGCAGGCAGTCGATGGCATCAAGGGCTGACGGTGTCACGGTGTTCTGTCTGGAGTAGAGGTCGGAGTAGTGTTCCACCCATCTCTCCATCTGCTTGTTCTTTTCTGTGATCATCTCCCCAGTGGAGGATTTGAGGGGGGTCGTCTTGCTCTGAGCCGGACCAAGTGCTTTCTTGATGCCATCGTACATACCATGGATGTTCCCTGTTATGGCAGCGGTTTGAATGTCTTGGCTGAGCTGAGTCCAGTACTCGTTGGCACAGCGCCGAGCAGTCTGCTGAACTTTGCTTCTCGCAGCCCTGAAAATCTGGAGATTCTTCTCGTTTGGGTACTTCTTGTACTCAGCAAGTGCTGAGCGCTTGGCTTCAATGACGGGGGTCATCTCGGTCAACCTGGCATCAAACCAGTCCTGTGACTTCAAGGTCTTCCTCCCAAAGGTAGCCAAGGCTGTGTGGTGGATGGTGTTTCGCAGCTCTTCCCACTTCTGCTTTGCAGATTCTCCTTCTTGTGGTAGACCAAGTTCCTTCTCAAAGGTGGAGGCAAACTGCTCAACAAGTTCTGGTTGGGCCATCTTGCTGGTGTCAATCTGTGCCTTTCCAGGCTGTCTAGCACAATGGAATTTCTTCAGCTGCAGCTTGACCTTGCAACACACCAATGAATGGTCTGTGTCACAATCTGCACTCTGGAATGAACGGGTGATTAGCACGTTCTTCAGTGAGGTACGCCTGGTCAGGATCAAGTCCAGCTGGTGCCAGTGCTTTGAGCGCGGATGTCGCCAGGAAACCTTGTGTTGGGGCTCGGTCTTGAAGAACGAGTTTGTGATGCACAGATGATGATATGTGCAGAACTCGAGCAGCCGCTGTCCGTTGTCATTCATTCTGCCCGCGCCAAATGGTCCAAGACAGGAGGGCCAGGAGTCGTGGTCAGCACCCACTCTGGCATTGAAGTCTCCAAGGAGAATGAGTTGTTCAGAGTTGGGGATGATCCTGACAGTTGTTGCAAGATTCTCGTAGAACTCGTCTTTTGCCTCTGGTGTGGCTGTCAGTGTTGGGGCATACACACTGATGAGGGTGACTGGGCCTTGAGTGGTGTTGAGGCGGAGGGTGAGGAGTCGTGCAGAGCCATTGCTGCCCGGTTCCACCATCTTCAGCAAGGTGTTCTTCACTGCGAAGCCCACTCCGTGTTCCCTGTGTTCGTCACTGCCCTTTCCCTGCCAGTAGAACATGTAGTCCTTCTCTCTCAGTGTGCCTGCGTCAGCCAACCGTGTTTCCTGGAGAGTGGCGATATCCACTTCCAGTCTCTTCAGCTCATTATTGATGATGGCAGTCTTCCTGGTGTTGTTGATGTCCTTGAGGTTAGCAGCGAGTCCTGTCATCATAGTGTGGCCGTTCCAAGTTCCCAGTTTTAGAGTTGGTCTCTTTTGTTTTTTTGTCTTGCCTGGTGCGAAGGTTCTCAGCCTGCCATTCGGACTTCTCCTCATCCCCATGCACCCAATGAGGAAAGCAAGCTGTGGCGGGACAACACCTTATTGGCTGGGGGCTGCCCAGCTTGAGGCGGGCGGTAGCTGTCCAGTGAGATCCGATGATCCCTCCCACCGTCGGGAACAACCCCTGGCGCCGCGCTCTACGCCAATTGATCGGTGGCTTATAACCGGTAACTGTCATTCCCTGTGTTTTGTCTATGCCAAAGGCGAAGCTGGAGTGTCCTCTCCAGTGATCCGGTGTTCTACCTTCCAGCGTTGGGCGTTGGTAGGATTCAAGCCTGGGCAGGAAGATATGGAGGACAAGATGTTGCCCATGCAGCATATCCCCCCTCTCCACGTCACTGATGAATCCAAAGGAACAGCAGGGCTGCTATAGTTTGGCACCAGCGCCGTCGCAGGAGCTGCCAGAACGATGTTGAGCACAACAGAGAATTGCCTTAGGGACTCCGACTCCGGATTTTTCCTCAGGGTTGACTCCCGAAGCCTTTCCCGTGACCGGGTGTGCCGCAAGGCAGCGGAGGTTTGAAATCAGGGTTTACCTTCCCCTAGATGGGCTACCTTCCCAGGTTGACGAGCCACCATCTACCCGAAGCATCTGGTTTTAAGGCGCCAGAGATCCGCCCTCGCCCCTTCTCCTATTAGTAAAAGCAGTTCCGCTGGGCTTAGAGACTAAACCACACGGGCAGGCTAGGAGTTGGACTTAGTTGTCAGAGGCTTTTCGAGACGCACGCCATAAGAAGCATTTTATGAGCACTGGGAGCTTAACCCCAGTGCCGCTCCTGGCTATGACAACCTTGGAACAATCATGTTGTATTATGTGTTGAAAAATTAGATGAAGTCAAAAACGTGTCATCAGCACTTTAAGAAATGATCGATAAGAGAAACCTTTATTAGTCCACAATAGGGAAATTAGAGTATTGCAGTACTGCTGCCCAGGCCACATCTCCCCCGATCCCTAATAATCAGATTTCTTTTGTTCACGTGTTTTTCCTCTGAATAGTTTTTCTTTTCCATCTTAAATCTGTGTTTAAACATTAAACATGGTGTTTCCATGTTAGTGAAGACCAGATGCTTTTCTCTCACCTGCTGATTCCTTTATAGACTGAGGCAAATGCTCCTTGTCCAAGTTTCTCCAGACTCAGATATGACTGCACCGCTCCAAACTCCAGACCTGGTCTCTGAACAGAACACACACACACACACACACACACACACACACACACACTGTCATGATCTTAGCATGATTCTCTGTATCTAGTATTATTATCTTGGTTTGTTTTGCATTATTTATTCCTGCCTTGTCTTTTGTCCTGATTCCTTGCTGGTCATTATTATTATTATTATTATTATTATTATTATTATTATTATTACTAGCACATACCCGTGCATGCCCGTAGAAACCTGTGCATGCCAGTAGAAGGGATGCATTGGAACAGAATTCTTGCCAGTTACACGACAATTGGTATAGCAACTAAGATGTATATGACATCATAAAGACACGTTTGTCTATGTGTCCTATGATGCCTGAGTTCACAGTGATAGAGATCACAGGCCATCCTATGATGTCCTATGAAGCGTGACAGCCAGACAGACAGACAGACAGACAGACAGACACACACACACACACACACACACACACACACACACAGATTTCTTGCTTTTATAGAGTGATTATTATTATTATTGTTGTTATTATTATTATTATTATTGACATTATTCTCATGTAGTTCCCCGCCCTTCCGAGGGCATGGAGAGTGAAACTGGCCATCCTGGCAGAACTATAAACAACATCTGTCACAGGTCTGTGGCGGACCACTCCCAGTTACACGGGGTGAGACTGGACATCCTGGCAGATAAACACATCTGTCGCAAGGTCTGTGGTGGACTGTGCCAGTCGGTGCATCATGACATGCACTACACAAAGAACAGAGATAAACAAACCTATCATCTGGTCAGTCACTGCAACAGATACTGGAGTCAGTTTGTCTTGGCCTGTCCTTGCCACTGATAATACCTCTATCTGCCAACAATGTGCCGCTAGTCCAGCAAAAGCTAGCGGTACTCAGATACCTCGCAAGCAGTTTCATGAAATGGTCAGTCAGAGAGCAACTCATATCAGCTCGGACGTCGCCGGGGTTAACAAGGTCAGGCGTTCCTGGCAGCAGAGGGCGAAAGACAGAGCTGCGTGGAGGAATCTGATCAGACCTAAATGAAACAGTCATTGTCGCCCCTGACAGACTGCTATGATGATGATGATGATGATGATTGTCAGTCATGCTCATGCCTCCCCTAGGCCCTCATGTACAAAGACTTGCCTGGATTTCTTACTGGAAGATGATGTATGTTTAAATCAAGAAAATGCCATAAGCAAAAAAAAAAATTTAAAAAAATCCAGATGTATGAAACCGTCCGTACGCAGGAATCCAAGCACATTTCTTTTGTACATCCCAATCTACTTGAAATTGAACACATATGAGGAAATACCAGACTCCTCCCTTGACACGCCTCCATTTGAATATGCAATTAAATGCAAATAGATATGCAAATAGATATATACAATCACTGCACCTTTGATTCTCCTGTATCCACAATCGAAAATCATGGATTTAATGGAATTTCACGGACTGTGAGTTGGAGGCGCTCCTGAATGAGGTAGAGGCACGTCAAAACATTTTGTTTGGCACGCTGTCCTCTGGCATTAGCCCCAGATACAGGTAATTCAATAGGCTGCTCACAGCCCTAAAAGAGTAGTTTACTGTTTTCCTTTATTCGGTCAGGGATGAAAAGGAGATGTTTATTCAACTCTGACATGTTTCCACTGACGTCTGCAGTCATCCTCAGAAGCATCAGCTGATCGCTATGATTTGTGACCAGCCGTGTGGATCAGCTGGTTGAATAAAGGAAACAGTAATGAAAAGGAAGACAATATGAACCTATTTAGTGCGTGGTCACGGTCACCTGTCAGTTGAAAGCAGATCATATTAGACTCCTCAAGTACATATTTTATGTCCAAAATGGCCGGGGAAAGGGTGAGACTCTTGCATTTCAAACTTTATGCACGTGTTTATTGACATAACTACCATACACAAAGAGACAACTGGGAGCTTGATAGAATGCTGTGAAACTGTAGTTTAATCAGCAAAAAGAGGAAGTCACTTACTCAAACCGCTGACTTGTAATGAAGCCTTGAAGACAGGGTGATATTTGGGGCGCACAGGTGCGTTGCGCATGAGGTGGGTTAGGATAATTACATGAATTTACTCACCAAGAAGCCACCCATCCCACAGTGCCAGCTTGTAGTTTGTTCCCAATAATGCTGTTCATCAGAATAATTAGGAAAACTGGCTCTCGCTGCAAACTGCACTTTGATGTTGGCCTGTTCAACTGCATTGTATGGGAATATGATGTACCTGGGTGACAGCCGGATAATGCCATCCCACACAGCTGGCATAGCTCGGCTCAGGGTAGACTGGGAAATTCCCGATGGGTCTGCCAGCTCCCTCTGGAATGCCCCTGTTGTCAGGAACCCCAGAGTTGTCAGAACCTGCACTGGGATGGGTAGCGCACTTCTCGCTGTGTCATGCTCCAAGAGCAGCCGTAGAGCACAGTTCCACAAGGCCAGCCCATGGAAACGTAAACCGGCTGACAAGCCAGTCATCATCCTGAGCCAGAAGATCTTCTGTCTCTAAATACCCTTTCTCTTCTCACTGCGCAATTTGCAATATCCTCTAATAAAGCTAACACCATTGTTGTTAGAGGCATTTTCTGCACTTCTTTGCACTTGCTTTTATATCCACTCATGTAATTGTGCACACTTGGATGTTTGTTCATCATGTGTCTCTGGTGTGTACAATAATTTTCACATCATTATCAGTTTCCCAACATCACCTCTAAGTGTCGCCAATGGACCAATAACAGTAGAAACGTACGTAAGCCAGCCATGAAGTTGCCGTGGGGTTGCGCATTTTTCCACGATCATTTCATTCTTGATACATCTGAAATTTTCTGTGGAAAAGGACATACAACATGTTTTTGTGCCTAAGTACCTTTTGTACATGAGGCCCCTGGTCCTTTGTTCATATCTCATGTTTTACCTTTTTGTCTCTGTCCTTCATGTCCGCTGTACCTATAGCCACTTCCCTGCTGTCTCCGGTTGCCCTTGATTGATCCCACCTGTTCTGTGTTTGTTGATTATCTGTTGTCTATTTATGCTACTGTGTGTCTTTGTCTGGTGCGGTGTCCTTGTCTTTGTTTGACATTTCATACACGCTCCTTGCCCTGCCATGATGTCCTAGCCTGTGAACCTTGCCTAGCCTAGCCTTATGTTTGAGCTTTGCCGTGTTTTTCTTTTTGTTTCAGCCCATGAGCGGCATTATTTTCTGTTCTTGTTCATTTTGCCATAATAAATAATGTACGAACTTCGCCTGGTGTTTGGGACCTTTTCCTTGCCCAGGAGGGGCAAACCTGACAGAAGGACACCACTAGTCCAGGATCCAGCGGGCAATAAGAGGAGACAGAGACAGGGCCGTGGCAAACGTACTGGAAGCCCGTCCAAGCCTGCGCTCCATTCCCTGGCTGCAGGGGGTTCCTCTCCCACCTCTGCTTGCACCACCGGCCTCTTCCTTGCCGGAGTCAGCAGTCTGCCTGCCAGCATTAGCTCCTGCAGAACTCACTGCACCACAGGCTCCTTGGGAGAGATCTGCCACTGAGAGAGAACAGTTTTGGGGATCTCGATTGGTATTCAGTGGGCCCGAGTGGAAGGAAGACCCTGGGAGACACCGCTCCTCTCGACGCCCTGCACCAATGTCAGCTCCGGCTCCGCCCCAGACAGCTCCAGTTGTCCCTGAGGTGCATGCAACAGCTCCAGCTTTCTCCGTGATGCACACATCAGCTCCCGCTCCGCCATGTTTGTCTGAGCAGTCCATTCCACCGTATTCATCTGAGCCATCCGCTCCACCTGGGTCATCCGAGCAGTCCACCCCACGGTCACCGTCGGAGCAGTCCAGCCCACCTTCACTTCCCGAGGCCATCGCTTCTGTTTTTCCATCCTCACCTGCCTCTCCTCTCTCCCGAGCCCCATGCTGGAGGAACTGACTCACCAGAGGGAGCTGTGGAACCTCATCTGGCAGTTGGGAGAGTGCTACAAACTCTGCCTCTGGAGGGCTAGATGGCAGGATGTGGTGTGGCGAAAGGCTCATCAGATTGTTGCATTGAAGCTCCATCGGAAGGAGGACATTCCTGCCTTCCTTAATGAGTTTCTATTGTCTGACAAGTTCACCTCCATGCCAGATATGGATGAGACATTTGCTCCTAGCTCATCGGAGACAGGAGTCTCCTCTCCTGCCGCTGCTCTCCACCTCACTTCTCCACCATTGGCACCAGCTTTGCCTGTCATCACATTTGCAGTTTCGCTGGTCGCCACAGCTGCAGCTTCACTGTCATTGTCCCTGCTGCTCCACCGGGTTCCACTACGGTGGTTGTTAGTGACCCGGCTGATGATTTGTCCTCCCCGACAGGTGGCTGGAGCGAGGGTGAATCCCCAGATGTCTGGGGTCGAGGGTCTCCAGGCTTCGCCGTCTGTTCCAGAGGCCAGTGTGCCTTTGTCATCTGTTCCAGAGGCTGGTGTGCCTTTATCGTTTGCTGCTGAAGCCGGTGCACCTCTGTCATCTGCTGTTGAGGCCGGTGCACCTCCACCATCTGTTCCTGAGTTCAGCACACTGATGTCATTGGTTCCACAGCTCAGCGTGCCATTGTTTGTTGTTCCTGAGGTCAGTGGGCCTCAGTTACCTGTTTATGATCAAAACGTTTCCATGTTGCGGTCACCTAAGCTAAAAGCTCCTCTGTTATTATTTCCTGAACAAAAAGTTCCCTTGTGGCTATCTCCTCAATTTAAAGTACTCCAACTTGTCCCAATGCATCCTGGCCTCTGGTCTGGGTGCCCACAGACTCTGGCCAACCCCCTGACCCCCTTGTTTTCCTGTTTGGGGGCCCATGAACTTTGGTAGGCCCCCTGACCTGCCTTGTTTCATGATCTGGTGGCCTAGGGACTTTTGTAAGCTGCCTGATCCTCCCTGTACTCCAGTCTAGGGGCCCATGGATTTGGGTAGGCCCCCTGACCTGCTTTGTTTCCCAGTCCAGTGGTTCTGGAACGTTGGGATACCACCTGATGGACAATTTTGGTTATTTCTAAGCTTCCTGTGTTCTACTTGTTCCCACCGTGCCTTGTCCCACCTCCTCCTGCCCGCTGTGGTATTCCTGTGTTTTTTTTGTAGGAGTGTCTGGAATCCACCCATTAAAGTGAGGGGGGGGGGGCTATGTCATGATCTGGGCATGGTCTGAGGACCATGCTGACGTTTTGAGTTAGTTTTGTGTGAGCAAAAAGACGTGACAACCTAATAGTATTGAATGCAAAAGACACAATAGACTTACACAATGGTTCCCTCCGGTATACAACTAGGAAAATACCGGTCACTATGGAGGGTGAGAATATGTATGGGTACATAATCATACCATGTAGGATAACTAAGTAGACGGTTGTGCTGTTTCATTCCATCTAGCTACAATGCTCCGCACTGTGTGTGTTTATATATTCATATATTTATTCCATCTAGCTACGATGCTCCGAACTGTTTGTCTATATACATATATATATATATATATATATATATATATATATATATATATATATATATACGTATATATACAGTGGGGCAAAAAAGAATTTAGTCAGCCACCAATTGTGCAAGTTCTCCCACTTAAAAGATGAGAGAGGTCTCCAATTTTCATCATAGGTATACCTCAACTATGAGAGACAAAATGAGAAAAAAAATCCAGAAAATCACATTGAAGGATTTTTTAAGAATTTATTTGCAAATTATGGTGGAAAATAAGTATTTGGTCACCTACAAACAAGCAAGATTTCTGGCTCTCACAGACCTGTAACTTCTTCTTTAAGAGGCTCCTCTGTCCTCCACTCGTTACCTGTATTAATGGCACCTGTTTGAACTTGTTATCAGTATAAAAGACACCTGTCCACAACCTCAAACAGTCAGACTCCAAACTCCACTATGGCCAAGACCAAAGAGCTGTCAAAGGACTCCAGAAACAAAATTGTAGACCTGCACCAGGCTGGGAAGACTGAATCTGCAATAGGTAAGCAGCTTGGTGTGAAGAAATTAACTGTGGAAGTGTAGTGGGTTAATTCAACCCCCCACAACACACAGACAGAACACAGAGACAGTCAGCTCGCACTCCTGGGTTTTTTCTGCTGCATGCTGCGTTTACAGCCGTGAAGTTAAAGTGTTCATGCATCTTGTCCTTACTGTGCTTCTTCTGAGCATCTTACATATGTAGATGTGCTTTGGTGTAAATCTCCACAAACAGACTGGTCAAACACAGCGCTCGGCTAGAGCAAATAACAGAACAGTGAAATGTGTATTAATGTCTACAGGCAGCCCCGTTTCGTCTGGCTCACCTCTGTAATGCTAATGTTGCCTTTCATGCAAATGTCTCATGCCTGTCCTGTTATCTCTTTGATCAGACTAACTGCTGTGAATGCTTTGATGTATTGTTGTAGTTGGGTGTATATATACTGCATTGTAACCATGCTCTCATCCTCTCTCAACCTCTGCTGCAGGACACAGACTTTGTGTCCGCCTCTCCTCCTTCTCCGAGAGCCGTGGGCTCGCTCCCGGCACGCACGCACGGCGCCAGGAGAGGAGCTTGTGACGGCGGTATGATTAATAAAACTTCCTTAAAACCTCCAACTACGCCGCTTTATTTCATGTCGCCGCAGAAGCAACTTTTAGAAAATGGAAGACATACAAGACCACTGATAATCTCCCTCGATCTGGGGCTCCACGCAAGATCTCACCCTGTAGGGTCAAAATGATCACGACAATGCTGAGCAAAAATCCCAGAACCACACAGGGGGACCTAGTGAATGACCTGCAGAGAGCTGGGACCAAAGTAACAAAGGCTACCATCAGTAACACACTACGCTGCCAGGGACTCAAATCCTGCAGTGCCAGACGTGTCTCCCTGCTTAAGCCAGCACATGTCCAGGCCCATCTGAAGTTTGCTAGAGAGCATTTGGATGATCCAGAAGACGATTGGGAGAATATCATATGGTCAGATGAAACCAAAATAGAACTTTTTGGTAAAAACTCAACTTGTGGTGTTTGGAGGAGAAAGAACACCATACCTACTGTGAAGCATGGGGGTGGAAACATCATGCTTTGGGGCTGTTTTTCTGCAAAGGGACCAGGACGACTGATCCGTGTAAAGGAAAGAATGAATGGGGCCATGTATCGTGAGATTTTGATTGAAAACCTCCTTCCATCAGCAAGGGCATTGAAGATGAAACGTGGCTGGGTCTTTCAGCATGACAATGATCCCTAACACACTACCCGGGCAACGAAGGAGTGGCTTCGTAAGAAGCATTTCAAGGTCCTGGAGTGGCCTAGCCAGTCTCCAGAATCAGAATCAGAATCAGAATCAGAATCAGGTTTATTGCCATTGTTCATGTAGTACACAAACTAGGAATTTGTCTCGGTGCAATGCTGCAACATTAAACATGATAAAATAAAAGAAATAAACTATACATGCAATAAAGTGTAGAATAAGAGTGAGTAATACTAGTCAGCAGTTTAAATATATTAGCGAGCAGCAGATACTGTGGAGAACCATATAGTGCAGTCGGTAATGCAGGAAGAAAACAGTGATGATTGACATGAGTCTGGTTGAGCTGCTGTACATGGTGCACGAGAGTCAATAAGTCACTTAGTGTTCAGCAGTCTGATGGCAGAGGGGAAGAAGCTGTTCATGTGACGGGAGGTTTTAGTCTGGATGGACCGAAGTCTTCTACCTGAGGGGAGGGGGGCAAACAGTACGTGACCAGGGTGTGAGGGATCGGCTATGATCCGGCCAGCACGCCTCCGGGTCCTGGAGATGTACAGATCCTGGAGAGATGGGAGCTTGCAGCCGATCACCTTCTCAGCAGTGCGCACGACGCGCTGCAGCCTTAGTCTGTCCCTGGCAGTGGCTCCTGCGTACCACACGGTTATGGAGGTGGTGAGGATGGACTCGATGATGGCTGTGTAGAACTGCACTAACATAGACCCCATAGAAAATCCCATAGAAACCCCATAGAAAATCTTTGGAGGGAGTTGAAAGTCCGTGTTGCCCAGCGACAGTCCCAAAACATCACTGCTCTAGAGGAGATCTGCATGGAGGAATGGGCCAAAATACCAGCAACAGTGTGTGAAAACCTTGTGAAAACTTATAGAAAACGTTTGGCCTCTGTCATTGCCAACAAAGGGTATATAACAAAGTATTGAGATGATCTTTTGTTATTTACCAAATACTTATTTTCCACCATAATTTGCAAATAAATTCTTTAAAAATCAGACAATGTGATTTTCTGGATTTTTTTTCTCATTTTGTCTCTCATAGTTGAGGTATACCTATGATGAAAACTGGAGAACTCTCTCATCTTTTAAGTGGGAGAACCTGCACAATTGGTGGCTGACTAAATACTTTTTTTTTACCCTACTGTATTTATATTTATATGTACATATGTATACTAGCTGTTCTTGTTTTTTCTTGCCTTCTGATTGTTGCTCTGAGTGTTGCTATCCCTGTGTTGTTGCAATCCTGGAATTTCCCCATTGTGGGACTAATAAAGGCTTATCTTATCTTATCTTATTCTCTGTGTCTAGTATTATTATTGTAAAGTCGGGGCCATTTTAAGGGAGCCAGGGATTTCCCAGCATGCTTTGCCAGTTTGAAACGTTACTGTGTGTGTTAAATGTGTTATTTCTGAGTTATACTGCTGTGTCATTATAACTGCATTATAATGACCCAGCAGTGTTTAGCAGGATTAGGGCAAGATGTACCATGTGTGTGTAACCATGATTCAAACAGGGGTCTGGGGGAATGACCTCCGCTCCTGTCTGTGTTGAGAAGCAAGTTGGGGGGTCGGGGTGTGTGAAAATAAATCAGGTTGATCACAGCCATCTGCTCCATTGTCTTTGTGTGAACCCAGCTTACGTCACATTATCTTGGTTTGTTTTGCAAGCCACTTCCCTGCTGTCTCCAGTAGTCCTTGATTGTTCTGACCTGTTCTGTGTTCGTTGATTACCTGTTGTCACTTTATGCCAGTGTGAGTCTTTGTTTGGTGCGGTGTCCTTGTCATTGTTTGGCGTTTCATACAAGCTCCTTGCCACACCATGATATCCTAGCCTGTAAACCTTGCCTAGCCTAGCCTTTTGTCCAAACCTTGCCATATTTTGCTTTTTGTTTCAGCGCACGAGCTGCATTATTTTCTGTTCTTGCTCATTTTGCCATAATAAATAATGTAGGAAGTTTACCTTGCATTTGGGACCTCTTCCTTGACACCCACCCCCCACACACAGAAAGTTTCTGTCAGTTTCTGACTGATGTTTAGTCCCTCTAATGAGATTTATGTAGCTTTTATGTCAGTTTACATTGTTGAGAAAGAGCGTGACGTTCTCGTCCTGAGAACAAGTTACATTTACATCAGTACTGGTCACAGCAGTTTAAAATGATGTCAGAAGTTTCTTCACACATAAACATCAATAGCATGACAGCTAACAGCTAAAATACAAGATCAGAGTCATGTTGTCTCAACTTAAAGCTCTGACATTGACCCTGTTGGCTTTCCATAGTCCACCTGTATGTTCACTATGTGTAGTTTACCTGCTGTAATACATTTTTGGCCCTGCTGGTTTTCTGTAGCCATGTTAAGCGTGACCTCAGGTCATGTGACCATCTCTCACCCAGGGGAAGGGGTCCTGGTGGCCGTTTCCTCTCAGCGGGTCGCTGTTGCTGCGTCCTCGATGAACCTTTGCCCTTCGGACCTGGAGGGTCTGATACCAGTGGGGCTGGGACCCAGAGGGGGAAGAGTCCGTATCCACCTGGGACACACAGACCGGATCAGGAGAGGGGAAAATTAACCCCTTAGTGACCAATACACACTGGGTAATAAGAGTTTTATTTAAAACTAGAGGGCACTCCGAGAGTGCATACCTCTGCCAAGGCTGTGGTTCATCCAAACTCCACTCTGTCACTGCATATTGGCCTTAGGCAAAAATATTGGCGGAGGTAAAAATCCATCCAGTAGTTTTTGTGTAATCCTGCTAAACCATCGCTAGGACATTGAGCCTTGGTGGAGGTATGCATTCATGGATCACCTCCAAAATGGAACGGGTTCCTTCCTCTCTAGCCCAAGAACCATCTTTGGTGAAAATTTCATCCAATAGTTTTTGTGTAATCCTGCTGAGCAAAAACAAACAAAGCCCTTGGTGGAGGTATGCACTCTCAGATCACCACCAGTGTCTAATCATCGGTTCCCCGTACCATCACACACCTCTGCTGAAAATTTCACCAAAATCATTCATAAATTTTTGAGTTATGTTGCTAACAGACAGACAGACAAATGCTGGCAAAAACATGACCTCCTTGGCAGAGGTAAAAAAATACCAAAGTGATAAATAAGTGAACAGTTTATTACCCCCGCCAGGCCGAAAAGGCCAGGAGGAGGTTATGTTTTTGCCGAGGTTTGTCTGTGTGTTTGTCTGTCTGTCTGTCTGTCTGTCTGTTTGTCTGTTGGTTAGCAAGATAACTCAAAAAATCTTGGATGGATTTCCATGAAACTTTCAGGCGTTGTTGGAAATGGTACAAGGAAGAACTGATTAAATTTTGGGGGTGATCCGGTTCACCGTCTGGATACAGGAATTTTTTAAAGCATTTTTCATTCAACACTGTGACATACGGCCATTTTCAACATGTGCGCAGGCGCAATGGAGGGCGCTGGTCGTCGTGTCTGCAACACAAACTCTGCGTTCTTCAACGTTTTAGGCACAAAAGGACGTGGAAAACACTGCTGGCCTGGGCCCGCCAGCGTGCCTGTGTTTGCGCGCAACTGCAAAACCTCACACGGGCAGCTGTCCGCTGACGGATTCTTTGGCAGAAATTCACCGGCCAGCCATAGGCGCTGCACAAAAATGAGCTCTCTGCCGGCGAAGCTTCTAAATTCTCGTTTGCCGCGGAGCGCAACCCCCCAAAAAATAATATTGTAGCGAACTCAATATGAGCACCCTACTTGGCTTGCCAAGTGGGTTGACCCTATTGGCGACACAGGTAGAGTGCGGGACTCCGGAGCGGGAGGCGTGAGTTCGAACCTCCCGGTGGGACGTCGCCATGTCGAGCAGCACGTTACAATATAATATAAAACCCACGGCAACCTGTCTACCCAATTTGCATCCATCAGTGGAGGAGATGGACACAACAGCAACACTTCAGTTTATTACCTCCGCCAAGGAGCCAATGCTTTTACTACTGAACCACTAATCCTATCACTATCACATTGATTGTCATTGATTAATTGTGTGTTTATTGCACTGTCCCTGTCAAATAAACAAATAATCATTGTGAATCCAATTGCTAGTCATATGTTTACATGCTCAAGGAATCTGAAAACGTACACACAAACACTGTATGGGGGGAATTGTGGCGCTTGGCGGAGGTCTGCGCTCTCCGAGTGCTTTTCTAGTTAATTAAATAAAATTGGTTATGTTTGGTTTTCATCCAATTTTGCTAAAAGAAGTCAGCAGCGAGCCACAAATGAAAAAGGGCCGGTTTTTAATTTGATTTTTAATGTTCAATCTGTGACATTTTACTCATAATTTTTTTTCTTAATGTAGTACTTTTTATCATGTTAGGTTTAGAAACCAGAAACTCCTCATTTGACTGTAGAATAAATATGTCGTGGACCACTAATGAGACGCTATAGGCAACCAGTGAGTTTGCGTATTTATTGAAGTCCTTGATTGACCCTTGTGACCCGAAAAGGATTAAACGGAAGAAGATGAATGAATGAATGAATGAATGAATGAATGAGAGATGACAGAGAGCCGTGGCTGAGGTGCAGCCAAAGGCATGGAGCACAAGACAGCTGCTCTGCAGAGGGGACGGTTACGTCCATGACTGTGAACCAATAACGACACCGGAGGTGCAGTGGAACACAACTTTATTACAGAACTCACAATACCACAAAGGCGCTCCCGTCTAGGCAGAGGTGAGGTCAGAAGAGACCGTCCCTCTTCCGCATCGGCCTTTTGTACCCTGGGTGGCGGCGGAACCGGAAAGGTGGAGCCACAACCCATATCACAGAATAATACGTCTTATTAATAACATATAACAACATTACATTTTCCCCCCCTTCAAAAAGTCCAAAACACACACACACCAGTTAGACCCTCCCAGATTTAGTGCCCGAATCACACACTAATAATAAACAGAATGATTAGGGCCTACCCATGCACACAAACAACTAAAATTAGAGGGGGACAGGTGGACTACTGTCACACCCCCACACGGCCAGACGGATTATTCTGCCAGCTCTGTTAATATATGTAGTCCATAAAATAAAAACTGCCGTGTTCCTAATATAATTTAAAACAACCCCATAAACATATATACATGTGAAATTCAACAACCAACCAGTCAATATTTACGTTCACGTCCTGCTACTAATACACCCAACAAAACCACCCCATAACCCGGGTCAACCACACATCAATCACATGTATTAAACGTATTGACACCAACATGACTTGTTTTTTTTTTCTGTTGTACATAGGCGATTCACATAGCAACTTTGCACAAAACATATTGACTATGTAGCCCGGACAACTCATCATAACATTCAGCTTAACCCATTGCCCCTACTACTGTACAGTCCCAATGGAGAAACCCCCCCCCCCCCCCCCCAGAGACCCGTCCGGCAGGTCCCATCTGGAGCATCGTCTTCTCTTTGCCCCTGGAGATGAGCCACATTGGAGCCCTGACACCTCCTTCTCCTCGTTGGCGTGCCGCATCTCGTTGGGGTGTCTCCATGAGTCATCGGACAGCTGGAGGTATCCGTTCTCCCAAACAGCCACCACCTGCAGCCGCCCCTGGTCTTCCCATCGTTTCCACTTGCCATGGATCCCTCTCAGCTGAGCCTCCTCTCTGGGTCAAACCATGTCAGTGACTCCCAGAGGAGCCCGACTCGGCTTCCAATGTCCACAATGTCTCGACCGGGCCTCCTTACTGGGTCACACCACACCAGCGACTCCCCGAGGAGCCCGACTTGCCCTCCAGTGTTCCTGTGCAGCACATCTGTTCACCGTGCCAGCCGGTCTTGCCCTGCTCTCTTTTATTTTGTAAAGCCAGTGAAGCCGTTGTAGCCCCCTGCTTCTTGGTACCTCCCGGCCGAACTCCAGAAGCAGAGAGAGCCATCCTTTTGGTTCCACCCGCTGTCACGGGCATTCCACTGTACCGCCCAGTTCCCTCATTCAGGGTAGCCTGGGCCCTGGCACTGGAACCCTCCCGCGATGGCCCTGGGTGGGATTGGTCCTGTTCATCTTCCAGAATACTAGGCCAAGAATCATCCCAAACCTCATTGTCCAACACTCTCGGAGCCAGCCGGTCCCCCCCAAAAAAGCCCGACCACTCCTCTCGGATGCCGCTGGTGATTGTGAAGCCCAGTCCGTAGAAAAGGTTGCAGCCCATCACAGTCGACCCGCTGACGGTCACCACAAACTGTACTGTATGTTGGACACCACCGCTGACTTGTACCTCTCCATCAAATCCAGCAAACCCACGATGGCCAGTCTGTTACCTCCGTATCCACAAAATGGCGTCAACAGACCTCTCACATGGTAATGAGGGAAGAAGCTCCTCACAGTAGGCCAACTCAATACAGACCTCGCTGCGCCCGTGTCAACCAGTAACGGCACATCCACGCCGTCCAGTTTCACCATACAGTATATATGGCCATCTGTGCTCGGGGAGACGGTGTGAATAACTGTAGGATTCCTGGCGGGAGAATCCACTTCACGTCGTCGTTTCCCCTGGTCAAATTTTCTACAGGCCCTGGCAAAATGATGTACTAGGAGTCCACACTTGCCACAGCGTTTGCCCCTTACCGGACACTTTCTTGCTTTGTACCGGTGCTTGGTGGACCCGCAGCCCAAACATCTGTGTGATCCCGGGGTGGACCTTATTTTAATAGCGGGAGCATATTCTTCTTTTTGTATACTTTATTGATCCCCAGAGGGGAAATTGAGGACATCCACCTGGATGGATGAAGCAGCCACAGTACAGCGCTATCCCTGCCCCTATGTCTCCTGCCCAACCAGGCGAAAAAAGACGTTGGACCTGTGCTATGGATCCATAGAGAGGGCCTATAAATCACTCCCCCTTCCTCCTTAAGGATCCTCAGATCACAACTGTGTACATTTGCTGCCCACATATAAAACTGCTCTCAGAAGAGGCAAGGTGGAGACCAGAGACATAGACGTGTGGACAGAGGATTCAGTGCACAGCCTCCAGGAATGCTTTAACTGTACAGACTGGGAGATGTTCACACTGTCCTGCGGGGATGATTTGGACTCTTTGGTGGACGTCACATGCTCATACATGGCTTTCTGTAAAAATATGATCGTTCCACGTAAACGTGTCAAAATATATCCCAACAACAAGCCATGGGTTACAAAATCGGTTAAATCCTGCTTACAGAGGAAAGCAATTGCCTTTAAACAGGGGGTTGTTTCTGAGCTACAGGTTGCCACAAAAGAGCTGAAGGCCAAAATTTTAAGAGCAAAACAGAATTATAAATCAGAATTGGAAAGCAAGATGGCAACAAAGAAACTTGGTTCAGCCTGGGCCAGTATGAAAACTATTGCAGGCCTTCAGAGCACAGAGCGCAGTAATCGTGTGTTTTTAGATGGTTTTAATTCAGACACAGAGCTGGCTAATGCTCTTAATTGTTTTTATGGTCGTTTTGACTCCTTTGATTTTAGCACAGAAACCCAAGATTTGAAACAGAAGCTCAAAGACAATCAGCACTTTAATATTGAGGTGCAGGATGTTAAAAGGGAGTTCTGTGCTGTAAAAGTGAACAAAAGTCAGGGCCCTGATAATATATGTGGGCGCTTGGTAAAGTCCTGTGCACATGAACTGAGTCCTATATTTCATTACATTTCCAATAAGTCCTTACAGACTCAACATGTGCCTAAGATCTGGAAAGATGCCGTGGTTGTTCCCGTTCCAAAATCCAGCTGTCCTAAAACGGTAAACGACTTTAGACCAGTTGCTTTGACTTCAGTTTTAATGAAAATTTTTGAAAAACTGGTCAGATGTGAGGTCCTAAAGCAGACTGAGCATGCATTGGATCCTCTGCAGTTTGCCTATAGGCCTCACAGAGGAGTGGAGGATGCCACTGTCACTCTGTTTAACATGCTTTTTAAACATCTGGATTTTAATGGGACACACGCCAGGCTTTTATTTGTGGACTTTTCCTCCGCCTTTAATACAATCCAACCTCATATCTTAGTTGAAAGGCTCCTGCAACAATTTGATTTGAGCAATAATCTGGTGGGTTGGATTCTGGATTTCTTAACCAACAGGACGCAGAGAGTAAGGGTCAATGGTACATTGTCTGACCTAAAGTGCTCTTCTACTGGCTCTCCTCAGGGGTGTGTGTTGTCACCACTACTCTTCATCCTGTACACAAACATGTGTCGGAGCAGACATGACAACAGACACATTATAAAGTATGCTGATGACTCAGTTATTGTCAGTCTCCTCCAGGATGGTGAGAGTGGCCACGGCCCAGTAGTTGATGATTTTGTTCACTGGTGTGAGGATTCCTACCTGCAGCTGAATACGACAAAAACTAAAGACATGATTATTGACTTTAGGAGGGAAACTCCCAGGAACAAAGTCACCGTACTAAAAGGCCAGACCACCGAATGTGTACAATCCTACAAATATCTTGGGACGATTATTGACAATAATTTAAACTTTGAAGAGAACTGTGAAAGGGTGTGCAAAAAGGGTCAGCAACATTTGCATTGTTTGAGGAAACTTGCACGCTTCCAGATTGACCGAACCATAATGACAATGTTTTATCAGGCTTTTACTGAATCTGTTTTATCCTTTTCTTTAGTGTCGTGGTTTGGTCAGATAAAACTGAAACAGAGGAAATCCTTGGATCAGGTAGTTAGATGGTCCAGTCGTTTGCTTGGTGAGTCACAGCTGAGCCTGACATCCCTGTACACCAGACAGGTACAGAGGATGGCTGCCTCCATTTTAAATGATGACTCCCACCCTTTGCACTGAAACTTTCAGCTTCTTCCCTCCAGACGGAGGTTTGCTGTCCCAAAAAGTAGAACCCAGCGCTACAAAAACAGCTTTGTTCCTGCTGCTGTCAAAGAGTTGAACAAGCTGTAACAATATATTGCACATAATTTAGTTACCTATTTATTAACTCCATTTTATATTTACTTATTTTTGTAGGATTTTATTTGGGTTCTAAATATTTTATTGGGTTTTAGACCTTTGAGTTTTTAACCTCTTTGACTAGTTTTTAACTTTTTAATATGACCCTTCTCTCTTACCTCTGGTTTTTCTCTCATCTCTTTGTCTTTATACCCTGATTGATGGAGCCTTGAGTATTTTTAAGTATTTTTATCATGTTTATAGTCAGCTTCATGTGTGCCTGTGTTTGTGTTTATGTTGATTGTAACTGTGGTTTGTAAATATGGATGTCACCAGACTGCAAAACAAATCTACCTACGGGTACAAATAAAGGAACCTGAACCTGAACCTGAACCTCCCTTCACCATTCACACACACATTCACACCTAGGGCCACTTTAGAGTCTCCAATTAACCTAACCTGCATGTTTTTAACCTGTGGGAGGAAACCGGAGAAATCCCGGTGTAAACCCGTGCAGATACGGGGAGAACATGCAAACTCCACACAGATCACTGTTGGTCAGGGGCTGGGATCAAACCAGGGATCCCATGGCCAAGGGTGAGTTGCTGTGCTGCCGCAGCGCTAACCACTGCGCCACCGCACTGTCCCTTTGTCTTCTTCGTTGGGGGCAGCAGTGTCTCAGGAGGAAGAGCAGGTCGTCCAATAACCGCATGGTTGGCGGTTCGAATCCTGCTCTCCCCGGATATCCTGCCGTTGTGTCCCTGGGCAAGACACTTCACCCCCAATTGCTCCTGGTGGGTCTGGAAGCGCCATGTTAGGCAGCATGCCGCCATCAGTGTGTGAATGTGTGTGTGAATGGGTGGATAGCAGGATCTGTAAAGCGCTTTGGTCATCAAGAGATGAGAATAAAAGCGCTATATAAGTGAACGCCATTTACCACTTACCATTCTTTGTCTTCTACGCTATCATTGCTGCCCGGGTCCACAGCCTGCACTACTGACTGTGATTCAGTTTGCCTCAACGTAGTTCTCTCACCAGGGTCCCGTGATAGTTTATCTGCTGCTTTGTACTGCTGAGCGATCTCAACAGCCTTGGCTAACGTCAGTTCACCGGAGTGTGTGAGGAGTCTTGACCATGCTGCAGAACATAGTGTGTGCTCCACCAACTGATCGCAGACCATTTCTTCCTCCAAAGCCCCGAACTGGCAGTTTCCAGCCAGCTGATGCAGATCTGCAACGTACCGTTGCACCCATTCTCCAGTCCACTGGTGGCGCTGTCAGAACTGGATTTTCCGGACGATGACGTGCTCAGGAGCGCAAAAGTAGTGTGCCATTAGCTCAACCGCATCTTTAAAACTCTTGCTCTTACCCAATATGCTGAGAATATGCTGTCCCTCCATGCCGAGATTATGGACCGGTATCGCTCGTACACGCAGTTTCTCTAATTCGCCGAGGTTCATTGCCACCAAATAATTTTCAAATGCAGCAAACCACCTCACCCAGGGAGCCGGCGGGTCACTGGGGAGCTCCAAAAACGTCTGAATACCAGAAACTCCTGTATCCATGCCTTTATCCTCATCGCCAAATGTTATGTCCATAACCAATACACTAATAATGGAATCGGAGGTGCAGTAGAACACAACTTTATTATAGAACTCACAATACCACAAAGGGGCTCCTGTCTAGGCAGAGGTGAGGTCAAAAGAGACTGTCCCTCTTCCACATCGGCCTTTTATACTGTGGGTGGCGGCGGAACCAGAAAGGTGGAGCCACCACCCATAACACACAATAATACGTCTTATTAAAAACATATAGCAACATTACAGGGACGTCTTTCTGCAATGCTAAATATTTTTTAAATCACAAGTTAGCTTGGTGAAAATACCATGAACACACAACCATGTGTGCAGGAATATTGTTGGAGCTGAATGTTGCCGGACCGCTGCAATCCATTCCATCCCACGCCTCTTTTTTTTGCTCAGAGACCCATTCTCCACTTTTCTTCAAAGACAGAAAGTTAAAAAAAAATTGTACACCATTATCAATCTTTTTCCACGCCAATCTTGAGAGCCATTGTTGTATTTGATAGTGC
This sequence comes from Pholidichthys leucotaenia, assembly GCA_020510985.1. Taxonomy (NCBI): domain Eukaryota; kingdom Metazoa; phylum Chordata; class Actinopteri; order Cichliformes; family Pholidichthyidae; genus Pholidichthys; species Pholidichthys leucotaenia. The sequence goes on along the minus strand of CM035845.1, from coordinate 356,051,262 downwards.
AGCAAACCTTCCCCATTCAAACGCTGCGTGGTATTGGGAGGAATAATGTGATTGAAAGGACCACGCTGGAAAAGTGTTTTTACTTTCTTGTGTCATCCTGGATTTTTTATGACATTTTATATTTACATTTCCTATGTTTGAGTAACATATTCAATATCATTTTAATAAAGCTGCATGTCCACAAGGAAAGTAAAAATGCTCTCAATCTGTTTTGCTGAGCCCTTTTCACGCACTTATTAAAGAAAACACTCTGCCTGGTATACTGGCAGCCACTTGACCTGCCACTCAAAGTGTGCTGGGGATTTCAGATTTGTGACCCGTGCTGGCAAAATGAGTCACTTTGAGGACATTTTCAAAACTGATGTAACATTATTTCCATATTCTGTATTGAAAGGAACTACCAGACTGACGGCGGTCGGTGACGGGGCCAAGCGGAAGAGCCACCCAGCCAGACGACAGCGAGCGATGGTGATCGGCCACCGATCGGCGGAGGTGATCGGTGGATTAGAGCTACGCCGGCGGAGTGCGACATAACTGGCGGTGACGGTGCCCAGCGGAGGAGCCACCCAGCCAGACGGCGACGAGTGGCTGTGATCGGTGGATTCCGGCTGCGCCGGCGGTGTGCGACATAACTGGCCAGGTAGATGGAGGCAGGCGCCGGCGATAGCCTAGCCGGATTCTCTGTTTATTTCTATCCACAGGTCAGTAAAATGCCACCCAAAAAAGAGGAAATGGAAGAAATTAAAAAATCTCTGAACTTTGTGTTAGATGAACTGGCCAAAATGACTAACCAACAGGCCAAAATAATAAACCTAATACAAGAGGTACAAGCCCTACATTCAATAATAAAAGAAAAAGACAAAAAAATTATGGACCTGGAGCAACACGGGCGTCTTTTGGAGCAACGCGTCGAGGATCTTGAACAAGGTTCTCGCATTGATGACATAGTTATAAGTGGACTAGACATCAGATATCAGTCGTACGCCCATGCCGCTACAGGACTGAGTGGTGAACATGCTTCCATAAGTGAATCAATGTCCTTAGAAAACCAAGTGCTTCAGTTCCTTAATGATAAAGACATTAAGGTAGAAGCCAATGTGATCTCAGCCTGTTATGCTTTACCGAAGAAAGATAACAAAACAAAGAAATCAATTGTGATGCGCTTTGTGAACAGGAGGGTGAAAAATGACATACTGAGGCAGGCCAAAAAAACTAAAGGAAACTCAAGTTTACCTAAATGAACACCTGACAAAAAAAAAACGCTGAATTAGCACGGCAGGCACGGATGCTAAAGAAACAAAATAGGATACAGTCAACCTGGACAAGAAATTGTAGAATTTGGATTAAACTAAATGGAACACCTGAGCAAGCAAAGAGTATAATGATCAGAGATGCTACTGACTTAGATAAATACAGATGAACACTGACTATGAAACACAGAGTGAGGAAACTCAAACTCTAAAAATATGCCACTATGCTGAACATAAACCACAAGAGATGGAGAATGATATTGATCCCGATAACCACTTTTTCAATAATATTCATAACCACTGTGAATATTACACTGAAAAGCAATTCAAAAGTCAAGTGCAATTAGATGGTAAACTGTCAATAATACACTTCAATAGCAGAAGTCTTAACAAAAACTTCTCACAGATTCAGGACTATTTAAACCAGCTAAACAGAAAATTCACAGCTATCGCAGTCTCTGAAACTTGGCTTAATGAAGAGCAGGCTCCCCTGATGGCAATAGAGGGATATCAGATGTTTCATATTAACAGATCTCAAAAAAGGGTGGTGGTGTTGCACTGTATATTGATGACCTGTATAGGTGTAAGCTTGTAAATGAAATGTCCTCAGCACTACCAGGGATTCTGGAATGTGTTACTGTTGAGATTGACCTAGACAAAACAAAAAATCTAATCATAAGCTGCATATATAGAACGCCTGGAACTTGCATTGAGACATTCAGAGATAAATTAGTCGAGCTGTACAATAATATTACTAGTAAGAAAATGGTAGCAATTTGTGGAGATTTCAATATTGACCTACTTAATCCACATCAACAAAATGTAGTTACAGAGTTCATGAACTCTATGTACAGCATGAGTCTATATCCCACAATAACACATCCCAGTAGAATCACAGTTCACTCTGCTACACTTATTGACAACCTGTTTGTCAATGTTCTCGATAAGAAAATAGAAAGTGGATTATTGATAAATGATATAAGCGACCACTTGCCAATCTTTGCACTTATCCATGGCCACACGGGGCCCAACCCAGAAAAAATCTCAAAATCGTTCAGACACAAATCACCAAACGCAATCAGTTCTTTTAAAGAGGACTTGCTGAAGCAAGACTGGACAGAAGTCTATGTATCAGATGTAAATGAAGCCTATGACACATTTATAAACATTGTAACCACTCTTTATGAAAAAAACTGCCCATTAGTTAAAAAAAAGCTTAAACACAAATTTGCTGACAAACCATGGCTAACCAAAGGACTACAAAAGGCGTGTAAAAAGAAAAATTTATTATATAAAGCTTTCATAAAGAAAAGGACAAAAGAAGCAGAGCAGCGGTATAAAACATACAAAAATAAGTTAACATATATAATAAGATGTAGTAAAAGAGACTATTACAGTAAAGAACTGGAAAAAAACAAAGACAATATTAAAAATACATGGACAATACTCAACAGTATCCTTGGAAATAAAAGCAGAAATACTAGCTACCCAACTAATATTCCAAAAAATAATAAATCGACTCCGAATGTGAATATAGATTCACCTGCAGATGAATTTAATAATTTTTTTGTTAACATTGGACCTAAACTGGCCCGAGAAATACCCACTACGGTGCCTACAGGTGATACAATATGCAATAACACTGCTGTAAAAGACTCCATCTTCATAAAGAACACAGACGAAAAAGAGGTCATTGAAATTGTTAAATCGTTCAAAAGTAAAACATCTACAGACTGTGATGGTATTGACATGCTACTAGTCAAAACTGTTATCGAATGCATAGTAAAACCACTGGCGTATATCTGTAACCTGTCTCTCCAATCAGGTATATTTCCCAATGCAATGAAAATAGCTAAAGTAATTCCGATTTACAAGACAGGCGACAGAGGGGAACTCTCCAACTACAGACCAATTTCACTATTACCGCTATTTTCCAAGATACTTGAAAAAATATTCTATGAGAGAATTGACAACTTCATACTGAAGAATGATTTATTGTGTGAGCAGCAATATGGGTTCAGACACAAAAGGACAACAGCATATGCCTTAATGGAATTTACAGAAAAAATATCAACAGCCATTGAAAATAAAGAGTATTCAGTTGGAGTATTCCTGGATCTTAAAAAAGCATTTGATACAGTAGATCACAATCTATTATTAAAGAAACTACAAAATTGTGGTATTAGAGGGGTAGCACTGTCCTGGTTAAGTAGTTACTTAAAGAATAGATATCAGTTTGCATGTGTTAACAGCAAAAACTCAGAGTTACTGAAGGTCACCTGTGGAGTCCCACAGGGTTCAGTTTTGGGACCATTATTATTCAATATGTATATAAATGATATATGTAAAGTTTCAGAAAAAATGGACTTAATATTGTTTGCTGATGACACTAACCTGCTATGCAGTGGAAACAATTTGGAACAACTTCTGGATACACTCGGAAAGGAATTAGGAAAGCTGAAACTGTGGTTTGATTCAAACAAATTAACGCTCAATTTAAGTAAGACAAAATTTATAGTCTTTAACAACCATCACAACTACCCAGTACCCAAACTCAGTGTAAATGGTGTAGAGATTGAAAGGGTATCCGAAACTAAATTCCTTGGAGTAATAATTGATAACAAACTGTGTTGGAAGCCACATATTAATTATATAAAAGGTAAAGTATCCAAATCAATTGCAATATTACACAGAGTGAAAAATTTGCTGAATCAACCCACACTATACACCTTGTACCATTCATTAATACTCCCATACATGACATATTGTAATGAAGTATGTGGAAATACATATAAAACAAACATATATCCACTCTTTATGCTTCAGAAGAGAGCTATTAGAATAATCAACAAAGCAGCTTACAGGGAACCAACAAACCCACTTTTTCTTAAACAAAAAACTCTCAAGTTGAAAGATCTGATCGACTTTAAAACCGCAATAATAATGTTCAAAGTGAAGAATCTATCACTGCCCGCAAATATCCAAAAGTTGTTCCAAACAAGGGAGAAACGATATCACTTCAGAGGAACATGTATATTTCAAAAGCCTACAGTGAGAACAACCACCAAGCAACACTGTATTTCAGTGCAAGGAGTCAGATTATGGAACGATTTTGGACCTGAATTAAAATCATGTACAACGCTTGGACAATTTAAACAAAAACTAAAGGAAGAAATACTCCACACATATTTACAAGATGACATGTAAACTCACATAAAGATTGACATTTCCAGCCTGTGTTGTGTTGTAGCTTAGTTTTTTCTTTTTTTCTTTTTTTCTCTGTGACACTATGTCTTAGATTTGTTTTTGAATAGTAACCGCTTAACTTAGACTAGCTCAGTTTTCTTTTTCTCTCAGTCACATTTTGTCTTAGCCTTGTTTTAAATTGTAATCGCTCTTGTCTTGTTTTCTCTTTTTTCTCCTTTGAATTCTTGGATGGAATATGGGTGGGCAATATAAGCTGCGGCTTCAGCCATCACCCATTTCGGATAACTCACGTGGAATTGTATAGAAGAAGGAGTCTTTGTCTAATTTGACCTTGTTGTTATATTATACAGTTTCTTTTAACCTGTAATGTACTATCCGAAATAAATAAAATTCATTCATTCATTCATTCAAAGACCTTGAAAATTATATTTAATTTGTAGGAAGTGCGCAAAAATGGAGGTTGAAAACTGGCGTTGGACCGGGCAGGAGTTACGTCTCCACTCACTGGAATAAATCACATCTCTGTGATAATAAAATACACATCTGTCCAAGCATTGGCTGTTAAATATTGATCATGGTGTATTTTTAAGCTGATTGTGATTGGTTGGCGAGAGAGGTGTGCAGCTGATGAGCGCTGAGTGCTTTGAAAGATGAACTTTTTTCAGCCTTTAGCGCCATGAGCACAGCGCTGACTGCTGAGAGTGTTTTTGCGCAGAGGGCACCGAGTGCATTAAATGCTGGACTACATAGAAAATGAACAGAAAAGCGTCACCTACAGCAGAAAAAAAACACATTTGGTGGGCACGCAGCCAAACCGCATTCTTTGCTCACTACTAAGCACAGAAAGGCTGAACTGTTTTCTGTTTTCCCACAATTCCTTGCGGTTCTCCATCGGGTGACGTCATGCACCCATTCTTAATTCTGAAAAACAGAGATTGAGTCTGACTCCTGAATCCAGATTGGCAGCTGGTTCCACAAGAGAGGAGCTTGATAACTGAAGGCTCTGCCTTCAGTTATCCCTCCCATTCCCATTCCCTCCCATTGTACTTTTGGAGATTCTAGGTATTACAAGTAATCCTGCATTTTGGGAGCGTAGTGCTCTGTTAGGATAATACGGTAGTATCAGATCTTTTAAATAAAAAGGAGCCTGATTGTTTAGAGCTTTGTAAGTAAGAAGAAGGATTTTAAACTTAATTCTAAACTCCATGGGAAGCCAGTGAAGGGAGGCCAGAACCAGAGAGATATGATCTCTCTTTCTAGTACCTGTTAAAACTCTTGCTGCAGCATTTTGGATCAACTGAAGACTTTTTAAGGATGTTTTAGGACAACCTGATAAAGAGTAAGAATAATCTAATCTAGATCTAACAAAAGCGTGGATCAGTTTCTCAGCATCACTCTGAGACAAGATGCTCCTAATCTTGGCAATATTACGCAAATGATAGAAGGCAGTCTTAGAAACAAATTTATTATGTGAGTTGAAGGACAAATCCTGATCAAAAATAACTCCAAGGTTCCTCACAGAGCTATTAAGAGAAAGAGTAACTGCATCCAAACTGAAAGTTTGATTTGGAAAGGAATTTCTAAGGTTTTTTGGACCAACAAGAATGACTTCAGTCTTATCTGAATTTAATAGCAGGAAATTACAAGTCATCCAAGCTTTGATTTCCTTAAGACAGGCTTCTAACTTGGCTAATTGATTACTATCATCTGGCTTCATTGACAGGTATAATTGTGTGTCATCTGCATAACAATGAAAATGTATACAGTGCTTTCTAATAATGTTGCCTAACGGAAGCATATATAAACTAAAAAGAGTAGGGCCTAGCACAGATCCCTGTGGAACTCCATGACTAAGCTTTGAGTTGAAAGAAAACTCATTATTTACATGAACAAAGCTGGAACCTATCAGATAAATAAGATCTAAACCACTGCAACGAAGTTCCATTAAGTCCAACATAGTGTTCTAATCTATCAAGTAGAATATTATGATCGATAGTATCAAAAGCTGCACTAAGGTCTAAAAGGACAAGTACAGAAACTAGTCCATTATCAGATGCAATGAGGAGGTCGTTAGTGACCTTCGCTAAGGCTGTTTCAGTACTATGATGGATTCTAAACCCAGATTGAAACTCTTCAAGTAAACCATTTCCCTGCAGGTGGTCGAATAATTGCGTAGCAACAACTCTTTCTAAGATTTTTGAAATGAAAGGGAGATTAGAGATTGGTCTATAGTTAGCTAAAGCTCCTGGATCTAGCGTTGGCTTTTTGAGTAAGGGTTTAATTACAGCTGTTTTAAAAGCCTGCGGTACATGGCCTAAAGTTAATGAAGAATTGATTATATGAAGAATAAAGCTACCAATAAGTGGGAAGATTTCTTTAAATAACCTAGTAGGAATAGGGTCTAAAAGACAAGTTGAAGGTTTGGATGAGGAAACTATTTTGTCTAACTCACAAAGGTCGATTGGAGTAAACTCATCAAGACAGACATCAAAAGAAGGAGTTGTAGTAGTTACAGTATTTAAGTTAACTGTGGGAAGAATCTGATTGATTTTATCTCTGATGGATGAAATTTTATTATTGAAAAAGTTCATAAAGTCCTGACTAGTAAGCTCTAAGGGAATGCTAGGATTGACAGAGTCCTGACTCTTTGTCAACCTGGCTACAGTACTGAAAAGAAACCTGGGATTATTCTTGTTCTCTTCTATTAATGCAGAGTAATAACTCGTTCTAGCTTTTCTGAGAGATTTTTTATAAATTAAAAGATGATTTCTCTAAGCTAAATAGATTTCATCTAAATTAGTAGAGCGCCATTTTCTTTCTAATTGACGAGTCTTCTGTTTTAAGCTACGAGTTTCTGTGTTGAACCAAGGAGTTAGAAATCTCTGATTAGACTTTTTCTTTTTTAAGGGGGCCACCAAGTCTAGAGCCTGATGCAGAGAAGCTGAAACACTATCCACCATGTTATCAATTACAGAAGGAGCAAGCTGTCTATAGCTTATTTCCGTTGTGTTGACACATGGCATAGAGGAAACAATCTGCATAAATTTGGTAACAGCATCATCTGAGAGGCACCTACTGTGATAATATTTTTCTTTAGGAGCCAAATAGTCAGAAATAGTAAAATCAAAGGTTAACAGACAATGGTCTGACAGTACAGGGTTATGAGGAGACACTACAAGATTTTCTATTTCTATGCCATATGTCAGAACAAGGTCCAATGTATGGTGGAGGTAATGAGTAGAATTTCCTACTTTCTGAGAAAACAATCGAGTCTAATATTGAATTAAATGCCACATTAAGGCAGTCACTATCTACATCCACATGTATATTAAAGTCCCCTACTATAATTATTCTATCAGATTTCAGCACTAAATCAGCTAAGAAATCAGCAAATTCGGATAAAAATTCTGAGTAGGTTAATGGGGGACGATAAACTATGGCAAATAAAATTGGGTTTAACCTAAAATTGCTAAAGTGCCCAATACTGAGGACCAGGCCCTCAAAGGAATTATAACATGTTTTTTGCTTTACATTAACTAGTAATTTGGAATGGTAAATTGTTGCTACTCCTCCTCCACGACCAGAACTTCTGGGATTTTGACAGTTTAAATAACCAGAGGGAGTTGATTCATTTAAACCAACATAATCCTCTTGCCCTAACCAAGTCTCTGTAAGGGAAATTAAATCAATCATCAGACATCACTCTTCGTCTCCTCGTCCTTCACTCTATATCATCACTTCACTCTATATCATCACTGCCTCTATATTTTTGAATCAGGAGTTCTTATAAGGAGTTCTGAACAACTCCCTATGTGTGAAAAAATTATCCATCCTTGGACTGTGTCCTCGGCAGCGTCAATAGCTGTGCCAGCCAGCCGGCTATCACTCTTCACTCTCGATTGACTGTTGTGACTAACTCACTGACTTTCTTTCTCTTCCTCTCTCGGTTACTGGCAAAGGTGCATACCGCCACCTACTGTACAAGAGTGTGTAACATTATGTCATCAGCGCCAGACCCCTACTTTCTTTATTGGTTGATTCTTAAAACGTCACTAAGTTATGAGGAAAAACAGACACACAGAAAGACAGACATATATGGAGTGTGTGGTGGTAATGCACCTGTAAGCTGGTTGCCAACCACCATCCATCCATCCATCCATCCATCTTCTTCTGCTTAATCCTTTTTGGGTCGCGGGGGGGCTGGAGCCCATCCCAGCATCTTTGGGTGAGAGGCAGGGTACACCCTGGACAGATCGCCAGTCTATCGCAGGGCCAACACAGAGAGACAGACAACCATTCACTCTCACAGTCACACCTAAGGACAATTTAGAATCCCCAGTTTGATGTCAGTTAACCTAACTTGCATGTTTTTGGTCTGTGGGAGGAAACCGTAGAAATCCCGGAGTAAACCCACGCAGAGACGAGGAGAACATGCAAATTCCACACAGATCACTGTTGGTCCGAGGCTGGGATCGAACCCAGGGCAAATCTAAAAGAAGAAGATGGTCACAATAAAGATCATAGGACTCGCCACATATATTGATATAGCAAGACCCATGATCCCCGATGATGATCAAAGATCAAAGGCAGGCATCACTCATGATCATAGGACTCGCTATGACATCATCAAAGATCAAAGAAAGGCATCACTGAACAAGTGGTGACGTCAAAGATCAGAGGCAGGTTTCACCAGCGTTACAGTTGCCATGGTAACCACTCTATACAGTGCATCCAGAAAATCTTCACAGCGCTTCACTTTTTACATATTTTATGTTACAGCCTTATTCCCAAATGGATTAAATTCATTTTTTTCCTCAAAATTCTACACCCAATACCCCATCATGACAATGTGTAAAAAGTTTTTTTTTTAGATTTTTGAAAATTTATTAAAAATAAAAAAACTAAGAAATCACATGTACATCAGTATTCACAGCCTTTGCCATGAAGCTCAAAATTGAGCTCAGCTGGATCCTGTTTCCACTGATCATCTTGAGATGTTTCTCCAGCTTAACTGGAGTCCACCTGTGGTAAATTCAGTTGATTGGACATGATGTGGAAAGACACACACCTGTCTATATAAGGTCCCACAGGTGACAGTGCATGTCAGAGCACAAACCAAGCATGAAGTCAAAGGAATTGTCTGTAGACCTCTGAGACAGGATTGTCCTGAGGCACAAATCTGGGGAAGGGTACAGAAAAAGTTCTGATGCTTTTAAGGTCCCAATGAGCACAGTGGCCTCCATCATCCATAAATGGAAGAAGTCTGGAACCACCAGGACTCTTCCTAGAGCTGGCCGGCCGTCTAAACTGAGCAATCGGGGGAGAAGGGCCTTAGTCAGGGAGGTGACCAACAACCTGATGGTCACTCTGTCAGAGCTCCAGCATTCCTCTGTGGAGAGAGGAAAACCTTCCAGAAGGACAGCCATCTCTGCAGCCATCCACCAATCAGGTCTGTATGGTAGAGAGGCAAGACGGAAGCCACTCCTTAGTAAAAGGCACATGGCAGCCCACCTGGAGTTTGACAAAAGGCACCTGAAGGACTCTCAGACCATGAGAAACAACATTCTCTGGTCTGATGAGACAAAGATTGAACTCTTTGGTGTGAATGCCAGGCATCATGTTTGGAGGAAACCAGGCACCGCTCATCACAAGGCCAATACCATCCCTACAGTGAAGCATAGTAGTGGCAGCATCATACTGTGGGGATGTTTTTCAGCAGCAGGAACTGGGAGACTAGTGAGGATAGAGGGAAAGATGAATGCAGCAATATACAGAGACATCCTGGATGAAAACTTGCTCCAGAGCGCTCTTGACCTCAGACTGGGGCGACGGTTCATCTTTCAGCAGGACAACGACCCTAAGCACACAGCCAAGATATCAAAGGAGTGGCTTCAGGACAACTCTGTGAATGTCCTTGAGTGGCCCAGCCAGAGCCCAGACTTGAATCCAACTGAACATCTCTGGAGAGATCTGAAAATGGCTGTGCAGCGACGCTTCCCATCCAACCTGATGGAGCTTGAGAGGAGCTGCAAAGAGGAATGGGCCAAACTGCCCAAAGATAGGTGAGCCAAGCTGGTGGCATCATATTCAAAAAGACTTGAGGCTGTAATTGCTGCCAAAGGTGCATCAGCAAAGTATTGAGCAAAGGATGTGAATACTGATGTACATGTGATTTCTTAGTTTTTTATTTTTAATACATTTGCAAAAATCTAAAAAAAAACCAAAAAACCTTTTACACATCATTATGGGGTATTGTGTAGAATTTTGAGGAAAAAATGAATTTAATCCCTTTTTGGAATAAGGCTGTAACATAAGAAAATGTGGAAAAAGTGAAGCGCTGTGAAGAATTTCTGGAAGCAGTGTACCTTAAGTCGGTAATTTTTCAAGTTTGTCATATTGTTATGAACATGGAAGTGAACAAATATGCTTGCTGTCTTCACCTGCAGGTTTTTTAAAGCTCTCACCATATCCAAAATGACAAAAACTATCCAGAAAATTCTCCAGAAAATTATCAAAAGTAGATTGCATGTGCAAACAATGGAATGGCAGGACTCAGTAACGTCACTGCAACACAACTCAGCATCCAACCAGCCAGCAGCCACAAATGGAGCTTGCTCCTTCAACCACAGCAAACATCCACAACTTTTAAGCAGATCAACACAAAACCTCGTGTGTCACAAAAGTGTTTTTTTTTTGTTTGTTTTTGTTTTTTTTTGTTACTTATTTGTACCCGTAGGTAGATTTGGTTTGCAGTCTGGTGACAAGCCACCGGCTGCCGGTCGCTGCATGCGCGAGCGCCCTAAACCTACATGTTTTTGGTATGCGGGAGGAAACCGGAGAAATCCCGGAGTAAACCCATGCAACACGGGGAGAACATGCAAACTCCACACATCTCACTGTTGGTCGGGGGCTGGGATCGAACCCACGATCTCATGATCCCCGCGATCCCCCGGCCGAGGGTAAACTGTGCTGCCGCAGTGCTAAACCACTGCGCCACCGTGCAGTGGTGTTGGGCAAGTTACTAAAAAATCATAACTAGTTACAGTTACTGGTTACTTCTTTTCAAAACTGAGTTACCTTTGAGTTGCTGCGTGATTAAAGTAACTAGTTACTTGGAAAAGTAACTTTCATGTTACTTTTAAATCCATACTTAAATCATCTTGCACACACAGCAAGATCAAGGGCCCAACGTTCTCGCCAGAAAAAAGAAGAAAAACTGAGGAAAAAGTCTCATCTTACAGAGAAAAATGCCTCAGATTTACACAAATTATCATAATCAGTAGAAAGTTAGAAATTTACTAGAAATAAAGCTGTGAATTCACAGAGAAAACTTTGGACCCCCTGGTGGGCCGTTTTTGGCCCATGAGCCATATGTTTGACCCCTGGACCAGCCCATTAAAAATGCATATTTAGAGGATTTACTTCCATGAAATAGCTGCAGATCACAACAGCATGTAAATGAATGAGATTAAACAAAAGAGAAAGCAGAGATAAATGACAGTTCACCGCTTACAAGAAGCTGAAATCAGTCACTTTTTCTCTGTGCGTAAGAAAACTAAATGCATTTAATGTGGACATTAAATGTGAGCTTCTTGCTCTAACAATACTCCTGTTTAACCACAGAGGTGGGGGCTTCTCACCGCTGGAACAACAGTTGATCAGGGCTCGATATGAGAAGCCGCCACCGGATTGCGTGTGAACTGGGGCGGGACAGGAAACCGACCCGTGGAGGAGACTGACGGCTGCGCTAGCTAGGGTCAGTTTGTTTGCGCTAAAATATTTATCCATATTAATAAAACGAGTAACGCGAGTAACGCATCTGATCAAATTTCATCAACTGTAATGCATGACTGAATTTTTAAACAGTAATTTTGTTACACAGCACATTACTGCAAAAGTAGTGGCGTTACAGTAATGCATTTGTAACATGTTACTCCCAACACTGGTCACAACAGACGCAATTTCCCTTTTAGCAGAAAAATTGCAAACATAAACAACTATCTCGGCCATGATGACACCCTACCGTGCTGCAAAAACGGTGGGGGAGTGAATGGACATTATGAACACGGCTTGAGAATTTCTTTAGACTGGTGCTCACCAACAGATGGACCCAAAGCTATGAGGATGAAAACAGGCGAACTTCTGTCCGTGTCAGCTGCTGGAGGTCAGCTACAACCTAGCATGTAGCTGCTAGCCAGCTTTCACAGAAGAAGAACAGCCCAACATCCAGGTGAAGGTTTGGAGGCTGTAACAATCATCCAGGTGAGAGCTCCGACAGATGAGGTTGTAAACTTAAACATGACAGCATTTTGGGGATTTCCATGGCTGTAATCCAGCTGGTTTGACTTCACAGTGTCTGTGTGGCGCGCACAGTGTCTGTGGCCAGAGAGGCTTTGGTACGAAGAGCCACTAGGCCAAAAAGTACTGTTTGCGCTTTCTGTCGTTAACTGTCATTAACCGCGATGGCAAAATTTGTCGCCATTAACGGGGGCAAAGCGTTAATGGGTGATTAACACGATTATGCCAACACCACTACTTAAACTACATCACTTGTTCAAAGCTGCACAGGGTGAAGTAACTAACAGTTCTCTAGATCAGCTGCAGCTCTCACAGTACCAAACAAAACCTTTGTGTGTTTTTCTCTTCTTTGGATCCTTCTTTTATCGCTCAGGAAACAGGAGGTGAGGTTTGAGAGGGGAACCACCATGATCGTGTTTGGTGATGTGGGATGATGGGAGATGTTGTCCGCTCAGCATTTTCACAAAACTAGATATTACTGTGTTATTATACCACAGCTGACAAGTTTAATTATTAAGAAAATTATCTTTTAATTTGACAAACGTCATATTTGTAACTCGTGGTAAAATTTGATTGGTATCAGATAATTTCTCTCTTTCCATTCATTTTCAATGGAGATTTTTTTCCAATTTAAGATCCCATATACAGGAGAAGAGGGGGTGGGGCTTAGGCTCTCTATTTACAAGAAAAAAAATTCCAGTTTAACAAGATAAAAGTTGCAAATTCAAAAGAAAAAGAAGAAAACTATAATTTAATTTTGAAAAAAGGTTGCAAATTTTCAAGAAAAAAATATGTCCAAATTTATGAGCTAAAACTTGCAGATTTCCAGGAAAAAAAAGTCAAAAATCACAAATATACAAAAAAATCCAAAAATTATGAGCTAAAACTTCAACTGATTGAATCCGAGCTCAAAGCTTCACATGTTTAATGAAAACGTGACATTAATGTGTCAAAGCCAAAAGTGTGAAAATCAGTTAATTCTGGATCAGTCTGGTCCAGATTAAAGACAGACTGGTGTCTTACAGCAGAGATGTTTCACCTCAGCAGCAGGGAGAGACCAGGAGCTCTTCCTCAGCACCTCCTCTTCATCTTCATCCTGCTCCTCCTGCTGCTCCTTCTCCTCCCGACAACAGCAGCACCTCCTCAGCCAGTGGAGCAGCTCCTCCATCTTTCCTCCTTCTCCTCTCTGTCTCATGATGTGATTCACATGGTCAAACCCATGACCCCCCCCCCCACACACACACACTCACATAACAACAGGAGCCATTCAGCCAATCAGAGGATCAGCTGATGCTTACATGACGTCACTGTGATGAGGAAGAAAAAGTCAAACCTTATAAAAAAAAAAGGGGAAAAAATGAGAATCCATCACGTCCCTTTCTTATAAGGTTTGACTTTTTCTTCCTCAGTCAAATCTAAAAGAAGAAGAAGAAGAGAATCCATCAAGAAAAGTACGTGATAGACCGGCCCGGGTGGCTGACATCTTGGCCGTGTGTAGAGTGATGATATAGAGTGAAGTGATGATATAAAGTATGAGAAGATGAAGAAAAGAAGAAGAAGACACACAGACGAGCAGAGGTGCAGCATGAATCCAGCTTAAGGAGTTAAGGAGTCGAGTAGAAGATATAGAGTGATGATATAAAGTGAAGTGCGTGGTGGTAATGCACCTTTCAGGTTCAGGTTCAGGTTCAGGTTCAGGTTCAGGTTCCTTTATTTGTACCCGGAGGTAGATTTGTTTTGCAGTCTGGTGACATCCATATTTACAAGCCACAATTACATTCAACATAGACACAAACACAGGCACACATGAAGCTGACTATAAACATGATAAAAATACTCAAGGCTCCATCAATCAGGATATAAAGACAAAGAGATGAGAGAAAAACCAGAGATAAGAGAGAAGGGTCATATTAAAAAGTTAAAGACTAGTCAAAGAGGTTAAAAAGTCAATAAAAGTCTAAAACCCAATCAAAGATTTAACCCCCCCCCAAAAAAAACCTACAAAAATAAACAAATATAAAATAAAGATTAATAAATAGGTAACTAAATTATGTGCAATATATTGTTACATCTTGTTCAACTCTTTGACAGCAGCAGGAACAAAGCTGTTTTTGTAGCGCTGGGTTTTACTTTTTGGGACAGCAAACCTCCGTCTTGAGGGAAGAAGCTGAAAGTTTCAGTGCAAAGGGTGGGAGTCATCATTTAAAATGGAGGTAGCCATCCTCTGTACTTGTCTGGTGTACAGGGATGTCAGGCTCAGCTGTGACTCACCAAGCAAACGACTGGACCATCTAACTACCTGATCCAAGGATTTCCTCTGTTTCAGTTTTATCTGACCAAACCATGACACTAAAGAAAAGGATAAAACAGATTCAATAAAAGCCCGATAAAACACTGTCATTATGGTTCGGTCAGTTTGGAAGCGTGGAAGTTTCCTTAAACAATGCAAACGTTGCTGACCCTTTTTGCACACCCTTTCACAGTTCTCTTCAAACTTTAAATTAAATCACCCTTATTGTCATTCAACCGTATGTACAGTAGAATGAGATTGTGCTTTACCTATCTACAGTGTCAATCACACACACCCCAAGTGCAGAATCAGAGGGCCGCTGCCATGCAAGGCGCCGCCACAGATTTCCCTCCTCCATTCCATTATAGCTGAGCACCAAGCTGGACAGCAGGAAGTTCCACTTTTATATGGTCTTCGGCATGACCCGGCCGGGAATTGAACCCCTGCCTCCCGGGTGTGGGGCGGATGCTCTACCAACTGAGCCACCACTCCGGTACTTACTATCAATAATCGTCTCAAGATATTTGTACGATTGTACACATTCGGTGGTCTGGCCTTTTACTACAGTGACTTTGTGCCTGGGAGTTTTCCTCCTAAAATCAATAATCATGTCTTTAGTTTTTGTCGTATTCAGCTGCAGGTAGGAATCCTCACACCAGTGAACAAAATCATCAACTACTGGGCCGTGGCCACTCTCACCATCCTGGAGGAGACTGACAATAACTGAGTCATCAGCTTATTTTATAATGTGTCTGTTGTTATCAGAATCAGAATCAGCTTTATTGGCCAAGTATGCACAACACATACAAGGAATTTGACTTTGGCTAAAAAACTTGCTCTCGTTGTTCAGGTGAAGGATTTAAATAAGGATTCAATGACAACCAGAGTATGTACAGTAAATTACAGTCTGTCCACGTTTCTATAAAAGGATGCAAATATATACAGGAATATATGCAGCTATTTACTCGGACTAACCACACTTTGCAGAAATATATGAAAAAATATACAATCACACAGTATTTCAATGTGGACTCAGATTCAGTGATATAATGTGAATGAAGTAAAAAGCAGTGTGAGAGTTATGTGCAATGTAATAATGGATGAAAAGTCATGAGTACAGCAACAGGTAGGACTAGGTGAATGTTAGGAGTTCATCAGAGTGATGGCTTGAGGAAAGAAACTGTTCCTGTGACGGGTGGTTTTGACCTTCAGTGATCTGTAATGACGACCAGAAGATAGAAGTTCAAACAGTTTGTGGCCGGGGTGTGATGGGTCAGCACAGATGTTTCCCGCCCGTTTCCTGGTTATGGACCGATATAAGTTCTCAATGGAGGGTAGGTCGGTACCAATGATCCTCTCCGCAGACTTAATGATCCGCTGCAGTCTGGTCTTGTCCTGTTTAGTGGCAGATCCAAACCAGACAGTGATGGAAAAGCAGAGGACAGATTGGATGATGGCAGTGTAGAAGACAACCAGCAGCTCCTGAGGCAAATCAAACTTCTTGAGCTGACGCAGAAAAAACAACCTCTGCTGGGCCTTTTCCCGGACAGTGTCAATATGGGAGGACCACTTCAGGTTCCGGGAGATTGTGGTACCCAGAAACTTGAAGGAGTCCACAGTGGACACTGTGCTGTTGAGGATGGTGAGTGGGGGGAATGAAGGGGGGTGTCGCCTGAAATCCACAGTCATCTCCACCGTTTTGGCTGGGTTAAGTTCAAGATGGTTCTGGCTGCACCAGAGGATCAGCTGCTCCACCTCCCGCCTGTATGCAGACTCATCATCATCCCGGATCAAACCGATGACTGTGGTGTCGTCCGCAAACTTCAGGAGCTTCACCGAAGGGTCCTCTGAGGTGCAGTCGTTGGAGTAGAGGGAGAAGAGCAGTGGGGAAAGGACACATCCTTGGGGGGCGCCAGTACTAATTTTTCGGGAGCTGGATGTAAATCTCCCTAGCTTCACCTGTTGCCACCTGTCAGTCAGAAAGCTGGAGATCCACTGGCAGGTGGAGGGGGGCACCTTGAGCTGGAGGAGTTTCTGATGAAGAATGCCTGGGATGATGGTGTTGAACGCTGAGCTGAAGTCGACAAACAGGATCCTGGCGTACGTCCCTGGGGAGTCGAGGTGTTGCAGGATGTAATGTAGTCCCATATTCACTGCATCATCCACTGACCTGTTTGACCGGTAGGCAAACTGCAGTGGGTCCATCAGGGAGCCTGTGATGACCTTCAGGTGGTTCAGCACCAATCTCTCCAAGGATTTCATGACCACAGAGGTCAGGGCAACAGGTCTGTAGTCGTTTAATCCTGTAATAGAGGGTTTCTTGGGAACTGGAATGATGATGGAGCGTTTGAAGCAGGAAGGCACTTCACGCAGCTCCAGTGATCTGTTAAAGATCCGGGTGAAGATGGGGGCCAACTCGTTGGAGCAGACTCTCAGGCAGGACGGAGACACACCATCAGGTCCTGCAGCCTTCTTGCCTTATGTCAGCCTTATGTCTGCTCCGACACATGTTTGTGTACAGGATGAAGAGTAGTGGTGACAACACACACCCCTGAGGAGAGCCAGTAGAAGAGCACTTTAGGTCAGACAATGTACCATTGACCCTTACTCTCTGCGTCCTGTTGGTTAAGAAATCCAGAATCCAACCCACCAGATTATTGCTCAAATCAAATTGTTGCAGGAGCCTTTCAACTAAGATATGAGGTTGGATTGTATTAAAGGCAGAGGAAAAGTCCACAAATAAAAGCCTGGCATGTGTCCCATTAAAATCCAGATGTTTAAAAAGCATGTCAAACAGAGTGACAGTGGCATCCTCCACTCCTCTGTGAGGCCTATAGGCAAACTGCAGAGGATCCAATGCATGCTCAGTCTGCTTTAGGACCTCACATCTGACCAGTTTTTCAAAAATTTTCATTAAAATTGAAGTCAAAGCAACTGGTCTAAAATCATTTACCGTTTTAGGACAGCTGGATTTTGGAACGGGAACAACCACGGCTTCTTTCCAGATCTTAGGCACATGTTGAGTCTGTAAGGACTTATTGAAAATGTAATGAAATATAGGACTCAGTTCATGTGCACAGGACTTTACCAAGCGCCCAAATATATTATCAGGGCCCTGACTTTTGTTCACTTTTACAGCGCAGAACTCCCTTTTAACATCCTGCACCTCATTATTAAAGTGCTGATTGTCTTTGAGTTTCTGTTTCAAATCTTGGGTTTCTGTGCTAAAATCAGAGGAATCAAAACGACCATAAAAACAATTAAGAGCATTAGCCAGCTCTGTGTCTGAATTAAAACCATCTAAAAACACACGATTACTGCGCTCTGTGCTCTGAAGGCCTGCAATAGTTTTCATACTGGCCCAGGGTGAACCAAGTTTATTTGTTGCCATCTTGCTTTCCAATTCTGATTTATAATTCTGTTTTGCTCTTAAAATTTTAGACTTCAGCTCTTTTGTGGAAACCTGCAGCTCAGAAACAGACCCCTGTTTAAAGGCAAGAGCTTTCCTCTGTAAGCAGGATTTAACTGATTTTGAAACCCATGGCTTGTTGTTGGGATATATTTTGACACGTTTACGTGGAACGATCATGTCTCTGCAGAGAGCCATGTATGAGCATGTCACGTCCACTAAAGAGTCCAAATCATCCCCGCAGGACAGTGTGAACACCTCCCAGTCCGTACAGTTAAAACATTCCTGGAGGCTGTGCACTGAATCCTCTGTCCACACGTCTATGTCTCTGGTCTTCGCCTTGCCTTTTCTGAGAGCAGTTTTATATGTGGGCATCAAATGTACACAGTTGTGATCTGAAGATCCTAAAGGAGGAAGGGGAAGAGATTTATAGGCCCTCTCAATGGATCCATAACACAGGTCCAATGGTTTTTTTTTGCCTGGTTGGGCAGGAGGCATACTGATAAAAGTTTTTAAGTGTGTTCTTTAAAGAAACATGGTTAAAATCCCCAAGGATAAAATTTGGAGCCTCTGGCGAAATCGACTGCAACCGCCGTACCACATCAAAGACGGTGCTGGAGGCGGAGGCAGTATCCGCTCTCGGGTGAATGTACACAGTTATTATAAAAAGTTGGGGGAACTCGCGGGGCAGATAAAAGGGGCGTAGCAATACGGACAGAAGCTCCACATCTGGTGTACAGATGCGCTCTCTGACCGTGACAGATGTGCAGTACTGTTTGTTAATATATAAACATACGCCACCCCCCACGTTTCCCCGTTACCTCTT
This sequence comes from Pholidichthys leucotaenia, assembly GCA_020510985.1. Classification (NCBI taxonomy): domain Eukaryota; kingdom Metazoa; phylum Chordata; class Actinopteri; order Cichliformes; family Pholidichthyidae; genus Pholidichthys; species Pholidichthys leucotaenia. Next base: position 356,031,982 of record CM035845.1, on the reverse strand, counting down.
CCTGCCGATCCAAGCAAAGTGGGGCTCCAAAGCCATCAATACTCAGGTCCGCATCCCAGTCATGCGCCGTAAGCCACGTCTCCGTGTAAGCCATGACACAGCAGTTCTTGAAGTCCTTCTGATATCGTACATTCCCTTGAATTTCATCCACTTTATTTCTCAGGGATTGTACATTCCCCATAATAATGGAAGGAAGAGGAATGTGGTTAAGCTGACGCCTCCTCAGACTTAATCTTACGCCTCCATGCTTTCCGCGTTTCCTCCTCTTGTCTCTCTTTTCATCACTGTGTCCATGAAAATCTCTTAAAATAAAGTCCGGCAGTTGCGGCATGGACTCAAACACAGATGCTGCATTATCCATGTTTAAATGCAGTAATATTCCTCTGGAATACTGCGTTCTTCCCGGCGTGACCGCGATTGCGCTTACCTCTGAGACAAAGAGCCGGTAGGAAAGAAACCACAGTGCAACAACAAGAAGGAAATCCATACTGATGGAACCAGGGAGCTCTTTGTTCAATTCAATTCAATTCAACTTTATTTATATAGCGCCATTTCACAACAACAGTCATCTCATAGCACTATCAACTGTAGGGGGGACCCCCACAGTTGCAGAAAGACCCCAGCAATCAGGCGATCCCCTGTGAGCAAGCACTTGGCGACGGTGGAGAGGAAAAACTCCACCGTCCCTCCTCCCAGTTATATAGTCCACAAATATAGTCCACAAACATTCAAGGACAAAAACGACACAGAGAATTACGTTGAAACACATTAAAGTGCATAAAAAAAAGACACAAACGTCAAACTTTTTTCACCCGCTGCTGGTCGCTGCGTGTGCATGCGCCCAGGCAATCACTGCAATCAAATGATTTCTGTAACTGTCAATGAGACCTCTGCACCTCTCAGCAGGTATTTTGGCCCACTCCTCATGAGCAAACTGCTCCAGTTGTCTCAGGTTTGAAGGGTGCCTTCTCCAGACGGCATGTTTCAGCTCCTTCCACAGATGTTCAATAGGATTTAGATCAGGGCTCATAGAAGGACACTTTAGAATAGTCCAATGTTTGGCTCTTAGCCATTCTTGGGTGTTTTTAGCTGTGTGTTTTGGGTCATTATCCTGTTGCAACACCCATGACCTGCGACTGAGACCAAGCTGTGTGACACTGGGCAGCACATTTCTCTCTAGAATACCTTGATAGTCTTGAGATTTCATTGTACCCTGCACAGATTCAAGACATCCTGTGCCAGATGCAGCAAAGCAGCCCCAGAACATAACAGAATCTCCTCCATATTTCACAGTAGAGACAGTATTCTTTTCTTGGTATGCTTTGTTTTTGCATCTGTGAACATAGAGCTGATGTGCCTTGCCAAAAAGTTCCAGTTTTGTCTCGTCTGTCCATAGGACATTCTCCCAGAAGCTTTGTGGCTTGTCAACATGCAGTTTGGCAAACTCCAGTCTGGCTTTTTTATCATTTGTTTTCAACAGTGGTGTCCTCCTTGGTCGTCTCCCATGAAGTCCACTTTGGCTCAAACAATGACGGATGGTGCGATCTGACACTGATGTACCTTGACCTTGGAGTTCACCATGAATGTGTTTAGAGGTTGTTCTCGGCTCTTTTGTTACCATTCATATTATCTGTCTCCTCCTGTGGCCACGTCCAGGGAGGTTGGTTACAGTCCCGTGGATCTTAAATTTCTGAATAATATGTGCAACTGTAGTCACAGGAACATCAAGCTGCTTGGAGATGGTCTTATAGCCTTGACCTTTAACATGCTTGTCTATAATTTTCTTTCTAATCTCCTTTGCTTCCTCTGGTCCATGTTTAGTGTGGTACGTACACACCATGTCACCAAACAACACAGTGACTACTTGTCACCCTTTAAATAGGCCGACTGACTGATTACAAGTTTGTAGACACCTGTGATGTTAATTAGAGGACACATCTTGGTTGAACATGTCCCTATGGTCACATTATTTTCAATCTTTTCTAGGGGTACCATCATTTTTGTCCAGGCCTGTTTCATGAGTTTGTTTTTTAAAATAATTCTGTTGAACCACAATTCAAAAGCATTGTCTGATTTTCATTGGTTAATTTTCATAGAATTTTTATTTATTACCACTTTTGTCAGATTCAAGTTATTTCTGTGACCATTGTGGGTTTTTCTTCCATTAACAGAGGGGTACCAACAATTTTGTCCACGTCTGTACGTTGTCCAAGACAGTTTGCCTCTGGTAGGGTCACCCATGACAAACTGGTCCTGGGTGAAGGGCCAGACTAAGAACGATCCAACAGACTCTCATGATGAATGCCAGAACAAGGATTCAGTGTACCCCGCCCGGTATGTGGTGACCCACATCCCATCCTGGAGCCAGGCCTGGGGGAGGGGCTTGATGGCTAGCGTCTGGTGGCTGGGTTTCTGCCCATGGGACCCGTCTGGGCTCAGCCCGAAGAAGTGACATGGGTCCACCCTCCAGTGAGCTCAACCAGCTGTAGGAGGGACCATGGGGGTCCGGTGCTATGTGGATCAGGTGGCAGTCAAAGGCGGAGACCTTGGCAGTCTGATCCCAAGCTTCTTAAACTGGCTTTGGGATGTGGAATGTAACCTCATTGGTGGGGAAGGAGCCTGAGCTGGTGCATGAGGTTGAGTGATACCGGCTAGATATAATCGGTCTCACCTCAACACACAGCTCTGGTTCCGAAACCAGTCTCCTGGAGAGGGGCTGGAGCTTGGGCTACTCTGGAGTTTCCCCAGGCGAGAGGCGATGAGCAGGGGTGGGTATTCTTGTATCCCCCCACCTTGCTGCCTCTATATTGGAGTTTTCCCTGGTGGACGAAAGGGTTGTTTCCCTGTGCCTTCGGGTTGGGAAACGGATCCTGACCGTCATTTGTACCTATGCTCCAAATGATGTTTCAGAGTACCCACCCTTTTTGGAGTCTGTGACTGGGGTGCTGGAGAGTGCTCCTCTTGGAGACTCCATTGTCCTACTGGGGGACTTCAATGTGCACGTGGGCAACAACAGTGAAACCTGGAGGGGGATGATTGGGAGGAACGGCCTGCCCGATCTGAACCCGAGTGGTGTTCAGTTATTAGACTTCTGTGCTAACCACAGTTTGTCCATAACGAACACCATGTTCAAGCATAAGGGTGTCCATATGTGCACCTGGCACCAGGACACCCTAGGTCACAGGTTGATGATCGATTTTCTTATCGTGCTATCAGACCTGCGACCGTATGTCTTGGACACTTGGGTAAAGAGAGGTGCAGAGCTGTCAACTGATCACCACCTGTTGTTGAGTTGGATCCGATGGCAGGGGAGGATCCCATTCAGACCTGGAAGACCACAATGTATAGTAAGGGTGTGCTGGGAACGTCTGACTGAGGCTCCAGGGACTGAGGGAGTCTGGAGACTCCATGTCTCCAGACTCCCTCGGAATGTGGTTGAAGTTCTTCTGGAGGTGGGAGTTGAAGACCTCCCGGACAGGGGCCTCAGCCAGACATTCCCAGCACACCCTCACTATACGTTTGGGTCTACCAGGTCTGAATGGCTTCCTCCCCTGCCATTGGATCCAACTCACCACCAGGTGGTGATCAGTTGACAGCTCTGCACCTCTCTTTACCCTGGTGTCCAAGACATACGATCGCAGGTCTGATGACACAATAGCAAAATTGATCATCGACCTGCGACCTAGGGTGTCCTGGTGCCAGGTGCACATATGGACACCCTTTTGCTTGAACATGGTGTTCTTTATGGACAAACTGTGGTTAGCACAGAAGAATGTGTGATTGCGCTCCCTCTGCTCGTGCTGGTGGCGCCGTTGGGTTCAGTACTTGCAGTGACCCGGCCGGTTCGGTCCGTCCTGGCGGTCCCTCGATCACGCAGGTGTAGCATCATCGTCTCCTCAAACCAAGACAGAAGATCACTTCTCTCCATTTTACAGGAATTTCACTTTATTCCTTCTACAGGAATACCATTCTTCTGCATTCTACAGGAATATCACTGGCTTTCATATCGACCACACTCATCCAGGCCTGACCAAAGATGTTTTCCCAGGACCCCAATGTAAACAGTTGCCTCTTGCAGAGATTGTAAGGATCAGAATTTGCTTTTAAAGGCTCAAAGGAACATAAAACTCAGGAGACCAGACCTCCAATGTGAACACTGCATTTGGATAACATCCTCCTTTACAGGAAACCAATGCTCTTAAAAGGGTCATAAATGGCTTAATCAGACAGGTTTATAACCTCTGATGTATCCCAGATTTTCTTCCAGATACCATGGTCCTAAAAGAAATAATCTACAGCTCAACAGTACCTCCTAGCGGATACCTACAGAATGTGTTTCAGTATGTAGGATGACTTTTTAATTTGTTCTAAACATTAAGTTTCTTTCAGTTTATCCTCTTTTCCCCTGGATCCTAAGGACACTGAAAATCATCCCTTTTTATCACCAACCATGGTTTGCTTTACTACATTAAGCTTTGATCTAAATGTGAATGCATGTATTATAATTATGTATAAGAAATGTTATGTTCATGAGTGTTATTCAAACAAATGTAATATTAGAATAATGGTATAAATGCATGATCACCAAATATTAGCCAAGTCATTTAATTTAGTTGGATCTTATATTGAGCACCTAATTTCATAAGAACTGACTGAGTGTTGATTTTTCTCTGCAATTTCATGGGATGGTGTCTTCGTTTGATTGGCTGCTCTCAGACAAAGAAAAGTTCTCACATTAGATAGCAGCCATTTCAAACTGCTTTTGATAAAGTCGATTGGTCAGTCTTGCGATCAGCATCACAAGTTTATGACCAGGTGGGGTCATTTAAAAGTAGTAGAAGCTGCTCTGCAGGTTAGAAAGAAAAAGAAACACACAGAAAGAAGTAAATGTTAAGTTAAAATGTAGGTTAGGGAGCAAGGGAAACACAGATGTAAGTTAAAGTTAAGTTAAGTAAGAGAGCAAGAGAGAACACAAGTTACACAGAGACAAGTTATGCAGTTAAGTTAAAGTTAGAGAAGAAAAAGCAGACAAGAAAGAGACAGAATGAGATTAGATAAGTCTGGGAAGATTTTGTTCCACCGTTTCAAGGTCCTGTGTAGTTATATTTTATCTTAATTGTTCTGTGTGAAGTTTGTCAAATCCTGCGTTAGTTTTTCTGGTTACTGAGGAGAAATCACCTTTTTCTTTAGAGCTTGCTTTCTCCGAGAATCAAATTCTCAAACTTTTTCCTTCACCTCAGAAGCCATTCTTATCCTAGTAAATGTTTTTCTCATTTTTTTTAGTGACTTTTCACGCCGTTAAAGTGGACCTTTAATTTTCCTAATTTAAAGTGAACAGAGACTGTGTTTTTGGACTCTCTTTCCGGCCTCATACCCGTCTGATGAGAAGTTTTTCCTTCAGTTTTTTTGGTCTATCCCGCTCCTAGAGACTTCACCAATTCGGCCGGACTTGTTTCAAGGATTTTCATGCCGCCCTGAGACAAACCATCCACGGCTGCCACTGTCTTCTTGAAGGGCCCTCAGCGGAGTTATCACCTCCACGGCTGTGAGGAAGTATAACAGCAGCCGCTTCCTCCGACGTCCTAACTTCAAAACCCAGCGGTACCGACCCGCTGAAACGTGGACCTACAGCTGTTGTGTGAGTGAAACTCCTACTTTTCCTATCTCCTGGGTTAAACGTGATGTCCTAACAATTAAATTACAATTAAATATAGCCCGTATTTCAGGGCTCAATTAGTCTCTTAGCCACAGGATAAAGCTATAAACTGGAGGAAGACTCTTAGTCATTTTTAAGTAACTGCCCTTAATTTTTGTAGATTAATTCAGAAGTTCATTTTTAGATAATCAGCTTATGAATTTTCCCCATAAAACTGTATTGTTTTGTTAGACATTTCAGTTTCATTTACCGTTGAAACATAAGTCTGGTTCCTCCTTGGTTCTACAAAGGTTTAACGCTAGACTTTATGTTCAGGAATCCAATAACAGTTGATGTGATATCGGACGCCTGTTATCATTTGAATCTGTTCAACCATCATTTGAATGCCATATCATGTAACCTGAATGAGTTTAATAAAAGGGTGAATGAGAGAAGTTGAAGCGTTTTCCTTTCACATATACATGTTTCCTAATCACGGCAGGAGAAGAACTCACTTAAATTTTGAGACTGATTGTAGAAGAGCTTGAAAGAACGAGGCGGTATGATATATAAACCAAAGTTTATTATCAGCTCCTCTAACAAGTCTCATCTAAGTGCAGAAGCAGAAGAAGGAAAAAGAGGCCGAACACCTCCGGCTCTATGAACTTATACTTGCACATAACAAAAGACATGCATATCAAAGGCTGACATCCCTCATTATCTTAATCCCCCCATTGTCTTCGTACTCCTCCTCATGGCCCTGGAGGGTCAGGGCAGCTCCTCCGGTCTCCACCGCAGTGCCTGGGAAACTCTATGATCCTCACTGGCGGTTGAGATCTCTTTGTCCTGTTCTGAGGTGTGAAGTCGCCTTACATATGTAATCACCAAACATTCTCACATGCTTCAACATATGTAGGTTATGGAATATATGATAAATATAGACCACAGCCCCCACAGTTTAAGATAATTATTATGACATACTAACTGCTACACCTCTTGCCACAGAAGAAACTTTCCAGCAGCCATGCCCCTAAGAGAGTTCAGTGGTAATTATAACAGCATAGTAAAATCACAATTCAGTCCTAAACTGTTACAGCACAATTAGTGAACAACTGTTGAGTAGTTTGTATCAGTCTCTGTGCCGTCTGGGTTTTAATCTTCTCCCGAAACTGCTGTGGGTCCGCTTGGGCGTCCTGCTGGGACCTTCCTGTAAGGAATCTGCAGCTTGGGGAGGAGAGTGATGATTTGTTCCCTGCAGGGGGGCTGAGTCTTTTCTCTTGGGGGGTCTACCCCTCCGAGGTGCTCTCGCCAACCGTGCAGGCTCGTCTTTCAACAAGAAGGCAGGTTTAAGTCTGTCAATGCTGACTGTTTTTTTTCTATCCCCAAAATCAAGCACAAAGTGTTTATCACCAGGTTCCAGCACTCTGAATGGCCCATTGTATGGTGGGCGGAAAGTTGGTTTTAAAGCTTCATGCCTAACAAAAACAAATTCAGCATTCTTTAAAGCTTGTGGGACAAAAACCCGTGGAAAAGAGTGATGAGCCGGACCGGTCCGTTGCTGCCTAAAAACCTCGGGGCTGGAAGATGCCCTGGCTCTGGGTTCTCTGGTAAAAATTCACCTGGGAGCCTGAGAGGTTGTGCAAAAACTAATTCTGCTGGAGAGGCGTCTAGATCCTCTTTGGGTGCAGCATGCAACCCCAATAAAACCCACGGAAGTTTATTTACCCAATTTGTATCCGTTAGTGAGGCTCTGAGGGCGACCTTTAAAGATCTGTGAAAACGCTCGCATAACCCATTAGCCTGAGGGTGAAAAGCGGTGGTGCGGTGAATTGTTGCCCCTAAGCTGCTGTGGGTGTCTGCTCCTTGCAGGCGTTGACGAGCCATTGAGCTTCGTTGGCCAGCACGCGGAAGTCTTGCTGGTTGCTGCATCGCATGTTGGCGAGCGTCCCTCTCATGTGTGGCGGCAGCGTACTGAGGAATATGAATTGGAAGAGGAAGCTGTCATTGTCCTCTTCTTTAAGCTGCAGCAAGTCCTCCATGAGGGCCTTAGGTCTGCATCCTCTGTGGCCGTAGACCGCCAGGATCCTCTCGGCTTTCTCTTCGGCTGAGGGGACATAATTTTCCACGATGGTTGCTTTCAGTACTTCATATTTGTCTGGGGCCGGCGGCCGCCGGATAATGCTCCGCACACACCTCGAAGTGGCGGCGTCGAGTTTGGAGACGATGTGATAGAACTTCGTATCGTCAGCCGTGATGCCCGCCAGTGTAAACTGGGCTTCAGCTTGTTGAAACCACGAGGCGGGGTCTTTCTGCCAGAAGTCCGGCAGCTTGACAGCGATGGCGTTTGTGTAGACCGTCACTGATGTGTCCGCAGGGTGAGAATGCCTTGCTTCGGCTCTCTCAGCGGCGCTGGTGCTTGGTTGAGCCCTCTCTATCACTTCTGCCGGGGGGGAACGTCGTCCATCTGTTCCCCTGTCTGCGTGGGCGCCGGCGTCTGCCTGGGTCGCCACAGATGAGTCGATCGCGGGGGAACGCCTCTGGTCCATACTCGCGTCAGGGTCACCAGTGTAGAAGAGCTTGAAAGAACGAGGCGGTGTGATATATAAACCAAAGTTTATTATCAGCTCCTCTAACAAGTCTCATCTAAGTGCAGAAGCAGAAGAAGGAAAAAGAGGCCGAACACCTCCGGCTCTATGAACTTATACTTGCACATAACAAAAGACATGCATATCAAAGGCTGACATCCCTCATTATCTTAATCCCCCCATTGTCTTCGTACTCCTCCTCATGGCCCTGGGGGGTCAGGGCAGCTCCTCCGGTCTCCACCGCAGTGCCTGGGAAACTCTATGATCCTCACTGGCGGTTGAGATCTCTTTGTCCTGTTCTGAGGTGTGAAGTCGCCTTACATATGTAATCACCAAACATTCTCACATGCTTCAACATATGTAGGTTATGGAATATATGATAAATATAGACCACACTGATCCATTAAGTAGTTACTTCCGGCTTCGAGAGAGAGCAGACGCCTTTTCTAATCCTCTCTTTTCCCTTCTGATCCCAGCTTGCAATGTTGCGTTTTTGTCTGTGTTTAGTCGCTCTTCTTCTGCTGAATCTTAATCTAAACGGAAATTATGGATTTGGTAGCGGCTTAAACGGGCTATTGTCACTATTTTTTCAACAAGAATCGGGCCAAGGGGGAGCCCAAGAATTGGAACCTGCTGAGTGTATGATTCGACTGGAGATGCAGAAGACATCTATTGGCTACGACACAGGATTCTATTTTTGGCTCTGGAGTCTCCTGGTGTTTGTTTCAAAATTGAGGAAGGTGGGAGCTGTTCAAATGCGGATCCAGGCAAGCTCCTTCACCAATTCGACTAGTTGGGGAGGCACGAGGCGGCATGGCGAACTGAATGGAGATTCAGATGGTGGAATACAGCTTGAAGTCGCTAGTGCTCTTCAGAGTATGTTAATGTTTAAGCCTGCACATGGAAATTCTGAAGCACAGAATTGCTCGGGTGAGGAAATTCTATTCTCTGAGTGCTGTGCAGATTTGACCTTCTTTGGTGCCCGGTATTTACATTCCTCCTGCAAGATGAGCGGTAGGAGCGGCTCTTAACCCAAGCAATCGACAGACAGCTGCTGTTTTCAGCGGATGAACTTCTCAGGGACAGTCCATGTACCTTCATTTGCAAGCGAAGAGACAGACTCCGGACTTGTTTATAAGTCACATGACTTTAACATCTATCTACTGCCTGGAGGCGCCCTCTGCTGTTCACTAGCAACTGTCACACCTACACTACACAAATGCACACAACATTACACGAACTGACACATACAGTATATACTGACTCATATATACACTGCCTCTCTCAACTCTTGTTTGTGTGATCTATCGTCTGTTAATTGTGCATGAGGGTTTTTTTCTGTGTAGTCAAAATTTGGCTCATTGAGCTTTATATGAGCTTATACGAGCGTTATTCTGATTACTATGTTTTTTCTCTCTCCTATTGTGTTTTCCTCCCCCTCCCTTCCCCTCTTTACCTCCACTGTATGACAGGCGCCTTGTATGGCGACGCGTCATTGGATGCGCCTAACGTGCGCGTCCAATGTCAAGTCAAATTCCTCGTATGTTTACTTGTAAATATACTTGGCAATAAAGCTGATTCTGATTCTGATTCTGAAGGTACAAAATTAATTAAAATTAATGTTAATATTATTGTCCATTGTGACTGGTGCCCCCTTTTACGAGTGCTTATTTATTTGATTTAGCGGGTGTAGAAGTGACGGTTTAACTCTGCCCCCTTTCACACCCACGATTAAATAAAATAAATAATTCCTGTACCTTATGACAATATTTTATTACATATTCCTCTACCGATTTTATGGTTCCGCCATGCGAGGCCTGTGTAATTAGGAAACATATATGCAAAAGGAAAAATCATTGAGACATAAGCTGTTTTTTTTCTCTGCAAATATTGATCCACTTTATTCGGTGAGCCTGTGTGTGTTTGGGAGAGAGAGGCTGAGGCCGCGTCTCCCTCTGTCTGTGTCTGTTGTGTTTGTTTACTCAGCCTCCCGCCGAGGCGTCTGGGTGCTGATAGCGGCAAAAGAGGGTTAGTTGAATCACCCACTGCCTCAGGAACGAAACAGCTGTGTTGATGCATGCAAGTTTTAAGCAGTATTATATGCTGGATTAGGAAAAATAAAGGCCTAGAGTGACAGAAACGCGAAGAAAACCGTCCTGTCTCTCGCCAGTTTAACCTTCCGGCGATTATCCCGAAAGGATTAATTAAACTGGCCAGTTCTATAATTACCCAAGCGTGGTGATGTCAGATTAAGCTGGACGCAGTTTGATCTGGTCACTGAATAAACCGCTGGGGAAGTAGTGCTATAAAAACTATACCCGGAATTAAAGGGGTAACATTATTTGTGAAAGTTGGAGATTAAACTCTCATTTTGAAAAGCAAGGCATGGCGTTGTCGCTAAGACTCACGCCCGCATCACATGTCACGTGAACACGCACAGTCATGCGTGTGACCGAAAGGCGTGCACAAAAAACTGCGCATGAGCAGAGTAAGCATGCAGACGCCATTTTGAAGGCGCTAAGAGGGAGTCACCCTAGCCGCCATTTTGAGTGAGACCGGTAGATCCGCCCTGTAAGACCATACGGCGTCACTCAAACAACAAACCCTGGATCAACCCTGAGATAAAAACACTTCTGAGAGAGAAGAAGAGGATCTTCAGGTCGGGGAACAGGGAGATGCTGAAGTCCGTACAGAGGGAGCTGAGGAGAAAGATCAGAGAAGGCAAGGACAGCTTCAGGAAGAAGATGGAGGACAAGCTGCAACAGAGCGACATCAGCGGGGTCTGGAGAAACCTCAAAACCATCTCGGGGCTCCAGAATACCTCCCCCCAGGCCACGGGGGGCAGGGAGTGGGCGAACAACCTGAATCTGTTTTTCAATAGATTTGACCAACCGCCCTCCCCCCTGTCTGCACAACAACCACTGCTGCCTCTAAGAAATCAAGTCCTGCTACCCACTCCCCACTCCACCGACACCCCCCCCACTCCCAACACACAGCCCCCCATCCTGACCCTGACCAAGACCCAGGTGAGGACGGAGCTGAGGAAGATCAAGGCGAGGAAGGCGTCGGGACCGGACGGCATCAGCGCAAAGCTCCTCAAGTCCTGTGCAGACCAGCTGTGTGGGATTGTGATGTATATCTTCAACATGAGCCTGAAACTGGGGAGGGTACCACAGCTGTGGAAAACATCTTGTGTGGTACCTGTACCAAAAACTTCCCACCCCAAAGACCTGAACAGCTTCAGACCGGTGGCCTTGACGTCCCACTTGATGAAGACCCTGGAGAGACTGCTCCTTGCTCATCTCCGCCCCCTGGTGGAACCAGCGATGGATCCACTCCAGTTCGCCTACCAGCATGGCATTGGGGTGGAGGATGCGGTGATCTTCCTCCTTCACCGTTCTCTGTCCCACCTGGAGAAGCCCGGGAATATGGTGAGGATCATGTTCTTTGACTTCTCCAGTGCTTTCAACACCATCCAACCGATGATCCTGAAGGACAAGCTGCTGCGCGCAGGGGTGGACCAGCACCTGTCATCATGGATCCTGGACTACCTCACGAACCGGCCTCAGTTTGTGAGAACCCGGGACTGTGTTTCCGACACGATCATCAGTAGCACGGGGGCCCCCCAGGGAACGGTGCTGGCTCCCTTCTTGTTCACTCTTTATACTGCGGACTTCTCACACAACACAACACATTGCCATCTACAGAAGTTCTCTGATGACTCTGCGATCGTTGGTCTCATCTCCAGCGGAGATGAAGCTGAGTACAGAGGGCTTATCCAGGACTTTGTGGACTGGTGCCATCGGAACTGCCTCCAGATCAACGCGAGGAAAACTAAGGAGCTGGTGGTGGACTGCCGCAGGCATGGGCAGCCCCTCACAGCACCAGTAAATATACAGGGAACAGACATCGAGATGGTGACATCCTACAAGTACCTGGGTATTCATCTGAACAATAAACTAGACTGGTCACACAATACTGACGCACTCTACAAGAAGGGACAGCGCAGGCTGTTCCTGCTGAGGAGACTCAGGTCTTTTGGTGTACAAGGGGCGCTGCTGAAGTCATTCTATGACACGGTGGTGGCATCAGCCATCACTTTTGGAGTGGTCTGCTGGGGCAGTGGCATTACTGCAGCCGATAGGAAGAGACTGAACAAACTGATTAAGAAAGCTAGCTCTGTCCTGGGGCAACGCCTTGATCCGATGGAGGAGATAGGAGAGAGAAGGACGGTGGCTAAACTGTCATCTCTGCTGGAGTCCGAGTTCCACCCTATGCAGGACATACTGGATGCACTGAGGAGCTCATTTAGCAGCAGACTACATCATCCCAGGTGCACAACCGAGAGGTTTCGTAGGTCCTTCCTACCAACGGCTGTCAGACTGTACAACCTAAGCAGGGCTGCTCGCAGAGATAGCAAAAAGACGTAACAAACTAATAGTTTTTTGAATGCAAAAGATGCAATAGACTTACACAATGGTCCTCTCCGGCATACAACTGGGAACATACCGGTCGCTATGGAGGGTGAGAATATGTATGGGCACATAATCATACCATGTAGGATAACTAAGTAGACTGTTATGCTGTTTCATCCCATCTAGCAACAATGCTCTGCACTGTGTGTGTTTATATATTTACATATTTATTCCATCTAGCTACAATGCTCAGCACTGGGTGTGTTTATATTTATATATCTATATATTTATTCCATCTAGCTACAATGCTCCGTACTGTGTTTTTATATATCTACATATTATTCCATCTAGCTACATTGCTCTGCACTGTGTGTGTTTATATACTTGCATATTTATTCCACCTAGCTGCAATGCTCCGTACTGTAGGTGTTTATATATTTACATATTTATTCCATCTAGCTACAATGCTCTGCACTGTGTTCATATATTCATATATTTATTCCATCCAGCTACAATGCTCTGCACTGTGTGTCTGTGTGTGTGTGTGTATATATATATTTTATAGTAATATGTACATATGTATATTAGCTGCTCTTGCTTGCTTGTTTTTTTTTTTTTTTTTTTTTTTTTTTTTTTCTTGCCTTCTGATTGTTGCTCTGAGTGTTGCTATCCCTGTGCTGTTGCAATCCTGGAATTTCCCCGTTGTGGGACTAATAAAGGCTTATCTTATCTTATCTTATCTTAATGTTCTCCTGGAACCTTGTAGTGTTCTCCTGGAACATGTAATGACGAGGCGCACACACCGGGTGTCAGTTAGGACTTTTTACTTGTCACTTCAAGTGCAACTAACAACTAACCACACAGTGACTCAAGTACAACTCCTTTTATAGTCAGGTCATGGCCGGGATCATACTGCCCTCTAGTGGTGACTCCATATGAACTTCACATATCAATACATCTCCCTTTTTTTTTTCAAGTAAGGTCATGTCCAACTATAAACTTTTTCTCTCAAATTTCTATATACAAAATAAACTCCATTTCTATTTACATTTCTTTCACCTTGTACACTGAATCACAAGTTCAATTTTTTCTCTGTTTACAATTCAACATCAACACATTTTTTCCTCTGTTTACAATTCAATATCAACACATTTTTTTTTTTTTCACTACTCCTTACATTTCCTCAATCAATCTTTTCGGTTTCACAGTTTGCCTTTGTGATCTTCTGATTTGTGTCACCTCAGTCTGTTCGTTATTGTCTGTCTCTAAGTTTTGGTTCTCAGCCATTTCTGGTTGTTCGGTTTGGCTGTAAATTAGCATGTCGCTTATTTCACTGTCTGTGACTCTCATTTTTGTCTGAGGCACTTTCAGTAAGTGACGTCGGTTTCGCCTCATTGTTTTCCCATGCTCTGTGATGACTTCATATGATCTGGGAGTTGTTTCTTTAACCACTTTTGCCAGCGGTCCCCATTCTCCATCACATCTCACTCGCACTATGTCCTCATGTGCAAGTGGTCTCAGAGGTCGTGCCGTTCTGTTGTACAGTTCAGTTTGCCTCTCATCACGCCTCACATCTCTCTTTTCCATCACCTGAGATGCTGATGGAAGTCGCGTTCTGAGTTTTCTGTTCATGAGCATTTCTGCTGGGGACAGTCCATTCTCCAGTGGTGATGCTCGGTAATTCAGGATCGCCAGATGTGGGTCTTCTGCATTGTCTGCAGCCTTTTTCAGTATGCGCTTCACTATTTGCACCCCTTTCTCTGCTAACCCATTCGACTGTGGGTACAGAGGGCTTGAGGTCACGTGCTTGAACCCATATGTGTCTGCAAAGTCTTTGAAGCACTGACTCGTGAATTGTGGTCCGTTATCACTTACAACAGTCATTGGAATTCCATGGCGTGCGAACATTGTCTTTGTATGTGCAATCACCTTTTCTGCTGTTGTGTCACTCAACCCTGCAAACTCTGGGTAGGTGGAATGATAGTCCATGATTAACAGATAGTCCTTGCCCTTAAGCTGAAATAGATCCATGCCCACTTTTCTCCATGGCCCTTGAGGCTTCTCATGGGGCCTCATAGGCTCCTTTGGCTGTTGATACCTGTGGCGCTGGCAAATGTCACAGCGCTGCACATATGCCTCAATGTCCTTGTGCATGTTGGGCCAATACAAAACATCACGTGCACGTCTTTTGCACTTTTCAATACCCAAATGCCCCTCATGCACTAATTTAACCATTTCTGATCTCATGGAGGTAGGTATGACTATCCTTGTACCTTTTAACAGAACCCCATCTAACACAGACAGTTCACCTTTAAAGTGTTGGTAAGGCTTGTCAAGCATAACCTGTCCTGGCTGATGTATCTGTTCCATTACTCTTTTTAGTTTCTCATCTTTTTGTGTTTCTTTCTCTATCTTCGTCAAATCTTCGAAATAGATCCATGCCCACTTTTCTCCATGGCCCTTGAGGCTTCTCATGGGGCCTCATAGGCTCCTTTGGCTGTTGATACCTGTGGCGCTGGCAAATGTCACAGCGCTGCACATATGCCTCAATGTCCTTGTGCATGTTGGGCCAATATAAAACATCACGTGCACGTCTTTTGCACTTTTCAATACCCAAATGCCCCTTGTCAATCATAACCTGTCCTGGTTGATGTATCTGTTCCATTACTCTTTTTAGTTTCTCATCTTTTTGTGTTTCTTTCTCTATCTTCGTCCATTTTGCATCTGACACTGGCATGTGTGCCTTAATAGAGTCTACATGTATTTGCACAGCTTCCTCTGTTGTGCTGCTGGTGTTGCTCAAGCTAGCCCTACTCAGCGCATCGGCTACAATTAGTTGCTTGCCTGGTGTAAACTCAAATTTCAAGTCATATTTCTGTAATCTTAACATTAGACGCTGGATGCGCGGTGGTGCGTCACCCAGTGGCTTCTGTGAGATCGCAATCAGTGGTTTGTGGTCTGTTTCTAGTATTACTGACCGTCCATACACATATTCATGAAACTTCTCACATCCAAACACTGCACCTAGAGTCTCTTTCTCTATTTGCGCATAATTTTTTTCTGCGCTTGTCATGGTGCGCGATGCGTATGCGACTGGATACCACTCTGTGTCATGTTTTTGCAATAACACAGCTCCTAGGCCGGCTTTGGACGCATCTGTGGACACTTTTAGCAGTTTGTCCTGATCATAGAATTTTAACACTGGCTCCTTTATTAGACTGCTTTTGAGCCACTCCCATTCTCTGGCATGCTCTGCCATCCACTGCCACATTGTATTGGTCTCTAACAAGCTTCTAAGAGCTATTGTGTTAGCTGATAAATTTGGGATAAATTTTCCCATGTAATTGACTAGCCCTAGGGCTCTTTGCAAGTCATTTTTGTTCTGCGGTACTGGCAGCTCTGCTATGGCCCGCACTTTTTCCGGATCTGGTTGCACGCCTGCCCCAGATAATTTCTCTCCCAGGTATGTAATCTCCCGTACCCCAAATTGGCACTTACTCTTATTCAGTTTCATACCTGACTTTTGCGCCTGTGTGAGAACTCTAGCCAACCTTTCGTCGTGCTCCTCTTTTGTTTTTCCCCAGACTACCACGTCATCAAGAAAAACTCCCACCCCTTCTATTCCGTCAAACAATTGCTGCACAGTTTTATGGAAAATTTCAGGGGCTGAGCTAATCCCAAACAGCATTCGTAGAAAGCAATGCCTTCCGAATGGCGTATTAAATGTGCACAATTTAGCGCTTTCCTCGTCGAGCACTATTTGGTAAAACCCAGATTTGGCATCTAATTTTGTGAAGTAACTTGCTCCACTCATTGTGCTGGTTATGTCAGATTTTGTTGGTAGCCTGTAATGCTCCCGCTGTATTACTTTATTTAGATCTTTTGGATCTATGCACAATCTCAAATCTCCATTTGGCTTCTCCACTATAACTAGTGAGTTCACCCATTCAGTTGGTTCTTCTATTTTTCTGACCACTCCGTCTGCTATCAGTGAGTCTAGTGTTTCTCTCAGCCTCTTTTTAAGAGCTATTGGCACTTTTCTTGCTGCATGTATGACTGGCTCTGCATTCTCTTTCAGCCTAATTTTTTGTTTGCCTGGTAGGCGGCCTATTCCTTTGAACACCTCTTTGTATTCTTTCACCCAGTCAGTGTGTTTGTGCTTACTTGTTGTAGCCTCTGTATTTTCTCGTGTTTTCACTTTGTCTGTATCAATGACATTCACCCTCTTGATCAGACCTAGCTGATCGCATGTTTTTAAACCCAAAATTGCTTGTCTATTTCCATCAACAAGTACAAACAATGCATTCACTGTTTTACCTTTGTTTGACAGTGTAACCCTGCACATTCCTTTAGTGGGTATTGGCTTATCGTCATATGTTCTCAGATTAATCTTTTTATTTCTTATTTTCGGCTTGTTTTTCAGTCTTTTAAAATCTTTCATTGGCAGGATGTTTACCTGCGCACCTGTGTCGAGCTTCAGTGACATGTCCGTGCCATTCATCTCCAGGCACACTATCCATTCGTCAGCGCTCGTCTCTCCCTCGATGGCGTCCACGTAAAACTGATCCTCCTCGCTGTCGCTCTTTTTCTCCATGAGTTGCACTCTCCTCTTTGAGAAGCAGGTCTTTGCGAAGTGATTTTTTCCGCCACACTTGCGACATTCCTTCCCGAATGCTGGACACTGTTTCAGCGCATGTTGCCTTCCACACCGCTCACAGTTCCCGCGCGCGCGCTCTGGGTTTGCCTCCCTTTTTCTTGCCTGCAACGTTCCTTTCGGCTTCGCGCGCTGCACTGCACCGACCTCAGCAGTCTCTTTTTCCTTGCTGCTAAAAGTCTTTAATTGTGCCTTTATACTCTCAGACGCTTGGCAAATCTGTATCGCTTTCTCCAGCGTTAAGTTAGTCTCTTTCAGTAATTGCATCCGCAATTTGTTGTCTTGGACCCCAATTACAATTTGGTCCCGTATCATTGACTCACTTAATGTTCCAAAGTTGCATGACTGACATTTCATCCGTAAGTCTGTGACATACAGCTCGATGGACTCTGACTCTTTCTGAAGTCTTTTTCTGAACACATACCTCTCGTACGTTTCATTCTTTCTCGGTGTGCAATAATCGTCAAATTTCTTCATCACGGCGTCGAAGTTGCCTTTTTCTTCTTCCGTGAAGACGAATGTGTTAAACACATTTAGCGCCGCTCGCCCTGCTACTGTCAGCAGTAATGCTATTTTCCTCTCCTCGTCACGGAGACCGATAGCAAGCGAATAAAGTTCAAAACTCTGTTTGAATACTTTCCAGTTCTCGTTGACGTTACCGGTCAACTTTAACTCGTCCGGCTGTCGAAGAGCGTTCATCTTCGTCGTCGGTTCGTAGTTTTATATCCTGGTATCATGTAATTTACTCCTGGTACCATGTAATGTTCTCCTGGAACCTTGTAGTGTTCTCCTGGAACATGTAATGACGAGGCGCACACACACCGGGTGTCAGTTAGGACTTTTTACTTGTCACTTCAAGTGCAACTAACAACTAACCACACAGTGACTCAAGTACAACTCCTTTTATAGTCAGGTCATGGCCGGGGTCATACTGCCCTCTAGTGGTGACTCCATATGAACTTCACATATCAATACACGCCCAGAGCGACGTCACCAGTGTCTCCTCCCCCTGGGAGGGCAGAGATAACTGCCTCCATCTTGTGGTCAACTATAGGAGTTGCATTTCTTGCATGAATGCACACTCGGATTAAGCAGAGCAAATCTATTAAGCTGATTTATAATCAAACAGAGATTCCAAATTAACTTTAAATCAATCCAAATTATCCAGAACAACCTAAATTTAAACCCAATTCAAAGTTTTATCCCAAGAACAAAAAGGAAAAAGCAGCTTGTGGGTTTGAAGTTTGTTCTCATTGGTGGAAGAGCTTTTGACTGCATATATACACACTGAAAGAACATAGAAGCATAGACTTTGTATTTACTCAAGTATGTTAACCACATATTTTAATCTTTTTAGTTAAAAGCATATATTCACACATCTTATGCTAAAAGTCTGCAAACTTTTGAAGCTATATATATGTGTTTTGTTTTTAAAGATCACTTTGTGCGATTTCTTTCACAGGAAGCCATTCAACTTAGGGACTCAAATAAATGACAATGTTCATTTAAACTCAAGTTAATGTTAATCCTGTGCATGTTGGTAAAAGATTTAGTGATTTATGAAACATTCAACCAAAATTTTTCCAAAATTAGGAAACCACATTCAGCAATTAACACCTGAAAGCTTTAGCTTAGTTACAGTCAGTGTTGCTTTTGATTCATGTTTCCTCCCCAGGAGAAGGAAAACATTTAACCAACTCACTATTTCTCATCACCATTTGAAATAAGTCAAAAGGTGAAAATTTTGACTAGTCTGTAAAACATTTTTTTTCCTCTTTTTAAGTAATCATTAACTTTAATCCTAAGGAAGCCTTAGTGACAATACGCAAAGACAATTCATTTGTTTCCTAATTTGTAAATATTAAAACATTTAAAGGCTTTAAATGAAGATAAGCTTTAACAAACAGATGCTCTTCTCCTCATCTCAGGCGATTTCAACCACGTTTCACCGTCTCCCATTCTGCCCACGTTCACCCAGTATGTCACATGCCACACTAGAGACAATAAAACACTGGATTTATTCTACGCAAACACTAAGGAGGCGTACACCTCATCACAACTCCCCCCACTTGGGAGATCGGATCACAACTTGGTTCATCTCCGACCGGTGTACAAACCCCTAGTGCACAGACAACCTCCGGCCATGCACACTGTGGAGTTATGGTCTGAGGAGACAATGGACACTCTAAAGGACTGTTTTGAAGCCACTGCCTGGAAGCAGCTCTGCGATCCACATGGTGAGGACATCGATGGCCTCATTCACACCTTCACGGGCTACCTCAGCTTCTGTGTGGACAAATCCGTTCCCACCAAGACCATACGGCGTCACTCAAACAACAAACCCTGGATCAACCCTGAGATAAAAACACTTCTGAGAGAGAAGAAGAGGATCTTCAGGTCGGGGAACAGGGAGATGCTGAAGTCCGTACAGAGGGAGCTGAGGAGAAAGATCAGAGAAGGCAAGGACAGCTTCAGGAAGAAGATGGAGGACAAGCTGCAACAGAGCGACATCAGCGGGGTCTGGAGAAACCTCAAAACCATCTCGGGGCTCCAGAATACCTCCCCCCAGGCCACGGGGGGCAGGGAGTGGGCGAACAACCTGAATCTGCTTTTCAATAGATTTGACCAACCGCCCTCCCCCCTGTCTGCACAACAACCACTGCTGCCTCTAAGAAATCAAGTCCTGCTACCCACTCCCCACTCCACCGACACCCCCCCCCACTCCCAACACACAGCCCCCCATCCTGACCCTGACCAAGACCCAGGTGAGGACGGAGCTGAGGAAGATCAAGGCGAGGAAGGCGTCGGGACCGGACGGCATCAGCGCAAAGCTCCTCAAGTCCTGTGCAGACCTACTGTGTGGGATTGTGACGTATATCTTCAACATGAGCCTGAAACTGGGGAGGGTACCACAGCTGTGGAAAACATCTTGTGTGGTACCTGTACCAAAAACTTCCCACCCCAAAGACCTGAACAGCTTCAGACCGGTGGCCTTGACGTCCCACTTGATGAAGACCCTGGAGAGACTGCTCCTTGCTCATCTCCGCCCCCTGGTGGAACCAGCGATGGATCCACTCCAGTTCGCCTACCAGCATGGCATTGGGGTGGAGGATGCGGTGATCTTCCTCCTTCACCGTTCTCTGTCCCACCTGGAGAAGCCCGGGAATATGGTGAGGATCATGTTCTTTGACTTCTCCAGTGCTTTCAACACCATCCAACCGATGATCCTGAAGGACAAGCTGCTGCGCGCAGGGGTGGACCAGCACCTGTCATCATGGATCCTGGACTACCTCACGAACCGGCCTCAGTTTGTGAGAACCCGGGACTGTGTTTCTGACACGATCATCAGTAGCACGGGGGCCCCCCAGGGAACGGTGCTGGCTCCCTTCCTGTTCACTCTTTATACTGCGGACTTCTCACACAACACAACACATTGCCATCTACAGAAGTTCTCTGATGACTCTGCGATCGTTGGTCTCATCTCCAGCGGAGATGAAGCTGAGTACAGAGGGCTTATCCAGGACTTTGTGGACTGGTGCCATCGGAACTGCCTCCAGATCAATGCGAGGAAAACTAAGGAGCTGGTGGTGGACTGCCGCAGGCATGGGCAGCCCCTCACAGCACCAGTAAATATACAGGGAACAGACATCGAGATGGTGACATCCTACAAGTACCTGGGTGTTCATCTGAACAATAAACTAGACTGGTCACACAATACTGACGCACTCTACAAGAAGGGACAGCGCAGGCTGTTCCTGCTGAGGAGACTCAGGTCTTTTGGTGTACAAGGGGCGCTGCTGAAGTCATTCTATGACACGGTGGTGGCATCAGCCATCACTTTTGGAGTGGTCTGCTGGGGCAGTGGCATTACTGCAGCCGATAGGAAGAGACTGAACAAACTGATTAAGAAAGCTAGCTCTGTCCTGGGGCAACGCCTTGATCCGATGGAGGAGATAGGAGAGAGAAGGACGGTGGCTAAACTGTCATCTCTGCTGGAGTCCGAGTTCCACCCTATGCAGGACATACTGGATGCACTGAGGAGCTCATTTAGCAGCAGACTACATCATCCCAGGTGCACAACCGAGAGGTTTCGTAGGTCCTTCCTACCAACGGCTGTCAGACTGTACAACCTAAGCAGGGCTGCTCGCAGAGATAGCAAAAAGACGTAACAAACTAATAGTTTTTTTTTTGTTTGTTTTTTTTTTTTTTTTGAATGCAAAAGATGCAATAGACTTACACAATGGTCCTCTCCGGCATACAACTAGGAACATACCGGTCGCTATGGAGGGTGAGAATATGTATGGGCACATAATCATACCATGTAGGAGAACTAAGTAGACGGTTATGCTGTTTCATCCCACCTAGCAACAATGCTCTGCACTGTGTGTGTTTATATATTTACATATTTATTCCATCTAGCTACAATGCTCTGCACTGGGTGTGTTTATATTTATATATCTATATATTTATTCCATCTAGCTACAATGCTCCGCACTGTGTTTTTATATATCTACATATTATTCCATCTAGCTACATTGCTCCGCACTGTGTGTGTTTATATACTTGCATATTTATACCACCTAGCTGCAATGCTCCATACTGTGGGTGTTTATATATTTACATATTTATTCCATCTAGCTACAATGCTCTGCACTGTGTGTCTGTGTGTGTGTGTGTATATATATATTTTATAGTAATATGTACATATGTATATTAGCTGCTCTTGCTTGCTTGTTTTTTTTCTTGCCTTTTGATTGTTGCTCTGAGTGTTGCTATCCCTGTGCTGTTGCAATCCTGGAATTTCCCCGTTGTGGGACTAATAAAGGCTTATCTTATCTTATCTTATCTTAAATAGAACAAAGCCAGTTCTAACTTTAAAAACAAAGTGAAGACTTATACTGTAACCCTAAAGCCTTAAAGCATTTAACCTTTTCTATTTTTGTTGCTTTCTTTTGTAAATAAAATCATTACTTTCAAGTGAGATTCAACAAAAATTCACAACCTAGTTGAGGACTATTCCAAAACTACACTTTGATAACTGAACTGAAAGAAGTCAATCCACACAAAGTTTTTGTTGTTGTTGTTGTTTTTGTCTTGTGAAATACAAATCAAAATACAGTGTCAACAAATAAATTAACACATATTCCACATTTCTAAAGAATTTCCAAAATATTTGCTTTCCTTCTTACAAGCCTGGAAGTTGAAACAAACTCCAAAAGGAAGCTTGTAATTACCCTCACTGTAAAACAACACTCAAGGTTAACTCTTGACTCACAACCTTAGCTATAATCAACTAATCGAATTCAAGCTAAGCGTTACACAAACGGTCAAACATGTCGAGTCCACTTGACGAATTAAATGACCTTCAAGTAACATTGGAAGAGTTGGCTTCCGACCTTATACCCGGTTTCGCCAAACAAGTTCAGGATACTCCACCCAAAGATTTGAAGCAAATCACGAAAAAACTTTTGGATGAATGCGAAGCTAACCCACCGAAAGCAAAGGAAATCCTAGGTGTGTTAGGGAAGTTTGCACTAGCATTAGTTGCAAGGCTAAAACGAGCTGAAACCCAAGTACTCTACGCTGAAAAGGAACTGGTGAAACAACAAACAACCATCCTTTCTCTTCAGGAAGAGAACAAATCTCTTGTGAAAAAGCAGGAACAAGCTCACATAGGGCAAGAAGATACCCAAGCTACACTTGATCGGACGTTGCTAAATCTGGAACAAGCAGAGGAAGAAAAGCAACGACTAGAAGACGACAATACCTCACTTCAGCAAGAAAATGAGGAATTGAGAACCGCCCTGCTTCACAAAGAGAATCAACTCGAGGAAGTTGAAGGTCAATTGGACGAAACAAACTCTGATTATTGGAAATGTAAACTGCTCCTACAAGAAGCACAACAAGACCTTCAGGGCGTCAAAGAAGAACTGGAAGACTACTGCCAACAAAGGGATCTGAGACCAGAAGCCATGAACAGGCCAGTTCCCTCGACAAAGGGGGGCATCACCTCATGGGATGGAGACTCCCCCGGCGCACACTTATCTGACCCGTTCAGATCTGAACGGCAACGCGAAAGACATTTGCAAATTCCATCCGATGGAGATCTCAATAAAATCGCTCGCCACGTCACAAAATTTGACCCCTCAACCAGTCGTCGTCCAGTCGTCGGCCTCCGTCGGTCTATGATGACCATGGAAGGGAATCCTAAACGTCTACTCTGCTGGAACAGAATCAGAATCAGAATCAGAATCAGAATCAGATTTATTGCCATTGTTCATGTAGTACACAAACTAGGAATTTGTCTCGGTGCAATGCTGCAACATTAAACATGATAAAATAAAAGAAATAAACTATACATGCAATAAAGTGTAGAATAAGAGTGAGTAATACTAGTCAGCAGTTTAAATATATTAGCGAGCAGCAAATAATGTGGAGAACCATATAGTGCAGTCGGTAATGCAGGAAGAAAACAGTGATGATTGACATGAGTCTGGTTGAGCTGCTGTACATAGTGCACGAGAGTCAATAAGTCACTTAGTGTTCAGCAGTCTGATGGCAGAGGGGAAGAAGCTGTTCATGTGACGGGAGGTTTTAGTCTGGATGGACCGAAGTCTTCTACCTGAGGGGAGGGGGGCAAACAGTACGTGACCAGGGTGTGAGGGATCGGCTATGATCCGGCCAGCACGCCTCCGGGTCCTGGAGATGTACAGATCCTGGAGAGATGGGAGCTTGCAGCCGATCACCTTCTCAGCAGTGCGCACGACGCACTGCAGCCTTAGTCTGTCCCTGGCAGTGGCTCCTGCGTACCACACGGTTATGGAGGTGGTGAGGATGGACTCGATGATGGCTGTGTAGAACTGCACTAACATCTTGGTGGGTAGCTTGAGCTTCCTCAGCTGCCACAGAAAGAACATCCTCTGCTGGGCCTTTTTGATGAGGGAGCTGATGGGTGGCTCCCACTTGAGGTCCCTGGTGATGGTGGTGCCTAGGAAGCGGAAGGAATCAGCAGTGGTGATGGGAGAGCCTGTGAGGGTGAGGGGGGGCAGAGGGGTTGTGACTTTCCTGAAGTCCACAATCATCTCCACTGTCTTCAGAGCATTCAGCTGCAGGTTGTTGTTGTTGCACCAGGACGCCAGCTGGGCCACCTCTCTCCTGTAGGCGGACTCGTCGCCGTTGGAGATGAGCCCGATGAGGGTGGTGTTGTCCGCAAACTTGATCAACTTGACAGACTGGTGGCTGGAGGTGCAGGAGTTGGTATAAAGGGAGAAGAGTAGGGGGGGAAGTACACAGCCCTGGGGTGATCCGGTGCTGATGCTAGCAGAGTCTGAGACAGTCTTTCCCAGCCGCACATGCTGCCTCCGGTCCATCAGGAAGTCGGTGATCCACCTGCAGAGGGAGTCAGGCACGTTGAGCAGGGACAGCTTGTCCCGGAGCAGAGCGGGGCGGATGGTGTTGAATGCGGAGCTGAAGTCCACAAACAAGATCCTGGCATAGGTTCCCGGGGAGTCCAGGTGCTGCAGGATGGAGTGGAGGGCCAGGTTGACTGTGTCGTCTACAGACCTGTTGGCTCGGTAGGCAAACTGCAGCGGGTCCAGGAGGGGGGTGGTGATGGACTTGAGGTGGGGCAGGACCAGGCGCTCAAAGGACTTCATGACTACAGAGGTGAGCGCTACAGGTCTGTAGTCGTTAAGTCCAGTGATCCGTGGCTTCTTGGGGACAGGGATGATGGTGGAGGATTTGAGGCAGGACGGCACGTGGCATAGCTTAAGGGAGGTGTTAAAAATGTCTGTGAAGACAGGAGCCAGCTCTTTCACACAGTGTCTCAGGGTGGAGGGAGACACGCCGTCCGGACCGGGGGCCTTGCGCGGGTTCAGTCTGGAGAACTGTTTGAGCACGTCCTGCTCACTGATGACAAGGGCAGGGGGGGGAGGGGGGGCGCCTTTGATGAAGTAGGGATCGTGGAGGCTGTGGAGCTGGAGGGAGGGGGAGAGTTGGACACAGATGACGAGGTGTCAAAACGGGCATAGTGTTGGGACAGTCTTTGACAAAGGGTTTTGTCATCCTGACCTTTAGGAGCCTGAGGCCGATAATTGGTGATTTGCCTCAGTCCTCTCCACACAGAAGCCGAGTCGTTAGCCGTGAACTGCTGCTGGAGTCTCTCAAAATACACAGATTTAGCTCTCCTCAGCTCTCTGTTAAACCGATATTTAACCTCCCTGTAGCAGCCCCTGTCTCCACTTTTCAGCGCTGCTTCCTTCTCCTTCCTGATCTGTCTGAGCTTAGCAGTGAACCAGGGCTTATCATTAGAGTACCTCACCCTGGTGCGCGATGGAAGAATGCTCTCCTCACAAAAGTGGATATATGAGTTCACAGTGTCCGTGTACTCATAAAGATCATGTGTGGCTCCTTTAAACATGCCCCAATCAGTTATTTCCATGCATGTTTCCAGCTTCTCCTCAGCTTCACTGGTCCATTTCTTCGTAGTGCTCACAACAGGTTTAGTGAGCTCAATCTCTGTCTGTATGTGGGAATGAGGTGGACCATCACGTGATCAGATAGTCTGAGCGCAGCGCGGGGAACAGCGCGATATGCGTCTTTCACTGTGGTGTAACAGTGATCCAGCGTGTTTATTCCTCTGGTGGGGCATTTAATAAATTGTTTGTAGCGGGGGAGATCGTGGCTCAGATTGCTCTGGTTAAAGTCGCCAACCACAATAACCAGAGAGTCTGGAAAAATCCGCTCCGTGTATTGGATGTGAACAGCACCGCCTGTGGCTGAACAGGCCGATGCGCACCGGTGTTCTACCTTCCAGCGTTGGGCGTTGGTAGGATTCAAGCCTGGGCAGGAAGATATGGAGGACAAGATGTTACCCATGCAGCATGTCCCCCCTCTCCACGTCACTGATGGATCCAAAGGAACAGCAGGGCTGCTATAGTTTGGCACCAGCGCCGTCGCAGGAGCTGCCAGAACGATGTTGAGCACAACAGAGAACTGCCTTAGGGGCCTTAGGGGCGCCGACTCCGTATTTTTCCTCAGGGTTGACTCCCGAAGCCCTCAACCAGTGGGTCACCTGATACCAGGGCTTATTTGCAAGACATTGACTACTACTTGTGTAAATACCCTGATGCTACAGTTGACGATTACATTTATTTGATTAAGTTGACATCCAACAGGTCGGTATCAAAATTTATGGATCGGCAACCATTTGACATCAAGATGAACCACCGGAAACTCTATGAAGCCATTGAAAAGGAGTTCGACGACTGCTTACAGTCAGGGCTAGCGACAGCCCTAGCTGTGAAACAGGGTCGCTTAGTGCCCCCGCAGGCATACTACCAGCGACTCCTGCGCGCATATTTCAGATCTCAAAACACACCTGAGATGGAAGAAGACGACAATTTCAAGGCTCTTTTCATTCAGAATCTCCATCCCACAACTGGACACCACCTTGGAGTCATGGCTAACCCAAAGTCAAACTCAATAAACCAGCTAATAGAGTTTGCACATTATGCATTCCAGAAGCAGCGACAAAGCAATCAGAAGCATACCGAGTCTACCGCGGTGTTAGCTGTCAACACCGCATCAGACACTCTGGACCTAGAGGGCGCCCCAAGGCCAGCCCCTGTTCCAGCACCTCAGTCACAAATAAAACGACGACAGTCCTCTAGTCAAGATAAGTCGAGTCATGACCCGGAAAAATCTTTGACACCAAGTTCCAAGCCAACATCACCAAAACCTGACTACCGTCGGAGGTTAAGCCCACCAGGTAAGTCACGAGAATACGGTACGGATACCCGGGATGACAGATATCGATTTTGAGACTCGCATAACCGCGGCAGGTGGTCACCTCCCTCGTACCGCTGGAAAAACTTCGATGGGGAAGCAAGACCACCCCCTGGTAAGCTTAGCTCCAAACCCTGGGAGAAGAAAGAAAAGCCCATTTTCAGCCGAGAAGACCTGGAAACTCTCCAACGCATACTTGATGAACTGAAGAGGAAAAAGGAGGCGAAAGAGGACAAGAAGCCAGATGTCCTAGCCATAAATATTGTGACCACCCCAAACAACCCTTTAAGTTTGCCACAAGTCAACCCTGAGGAATCTCCTACTACAAAGGGGAAGGAGACCGAAGACGCAACCGAGCATCCTCCACCCGAAACTCAGGAAGGGCTCCAAAATGCAACGCCACCCAGTGCCATTTTGGTAGTCCAGCTACCTGGGAAACTCCACTCGCCCGAAACCAGCGACTCTTTAATCTGCGTTGAACCACCGGTCCAAGAATTTCTGTGTGATCTGACCGAGAGGGGGGTTGCACGAAAATTTTTCCTGTCATTGACCCTGGAAGATGTGATGACGCACGAAGCCCTACTGGATACCGCAGCGGTCATCGCACTCATGTCACGTGACCTTTTTGAGCACCTACGTGTCGTTGCTAACCATGCACACAAAGACTTGAAACTAAGACCTTGCTCCTTAGCTATTCAACCTTATGCACCCTCAAACATGACTGTGTCACACATGTCATTGATAAAAATCTCCATTGGGCCCATGACATTGATCCATCCGGTCTATGTGTCCAATCTCAACTCAATTCCATTGCTGATAGGCAAGGATCTACTTAATCGCTTTGATCCTCTGATAGACTTCAAGAATCTCAAGCTATGGGCTCAAGTTTGGCAACCTCTTCCAACCACTCTACCTGAAGCAACCGGATCACAGTGCTACACTCTTGACACCTTGGATGTTCCAGGAGTCAACCCACTTGCACTGCTGACCCAACAAAGTTTGATGGAAGGTGACCTTGGGGACCAGGCTGAAACAGGCACCCCTTCCCATGTCACCACACCTGACAACCTAACCTTAAATGAACACAGTTCATTCCTTTGCACCCTAAAATCAGGGGCAGCCAACGAAGAGTACTGCCCCCAAGTAGTCAAAGGACTAGTTATCCAAAGCTCCCACATAGAAGACGTGGTACTGGCTCTCTGGGCTGATAAATACGCAATCAGCCAGACACTTTTCGACTCTCTACATGAGAAATACCCTGACCTTATGGTCACTAACAAGTCTTTTTGTTTCCCTGCTGGGACCAAATCAAACAAAACATTGATCGCCACAAGTATCTGTGCCGTCCACCTTCAGTGGAACCACAGACTGCTAATGCATCCCTTCTTGGTCGTTCCCAACCTACCACATGCAGTCTACATCGGCAGTGATCTTCTTGTGAGACTTGGAACCCAGGTTGATACCGTAAACAATGTCTTATGGTTTCTCACCCCAGTTTGAGACACTCACTCTAAACCAGATCTTGACACTCTAAAGTCAGGCCAGACCATCCCTGAGGCCTGCCAGGTACTGAACACTCAACATTGTCTCATACCTGCTAATGTCACGTGCCACCCGGTCCAACTATGCATTCAAACCAGACAGAAACTTATGCATTCACAAGCATTTTTCCAACCGGCTCCTTTGCTTGACGATCTAGGCTTAACTATGGAGGCCACACCCCTTCTAAACCTAGAATACAGAACCACCATGTTACCGGTAAACAACCCCACGGCAGAGTCCATCGTCCTGCCCAAGGCCACGCCTCTCGGCTGGCTCATCACCACGGATTTCCACGATTTCAAACTGTTCCTGTGCTAGGCGGCCTTCCTGATTCTCTTTGGGCCGACTCTCTTGAACCTACAGTCATTTACACTAAGCCTTCTAAGGCCATTGCTCTTGTGTCAATGCCAACCCCTGACAAAGAGTCAGTGGGACGAATTGACTTGACCAACAATGACCAAATGCTTGTCCAAGCCATTGAACTCCTTCCATCGGCATCTAATCAGCAGACCAATGACAATCACAGCGATGCTCCACCGAAACTGGTCCTCACTATCGCTGAAAAGATTGCACAGGTGGTAGCTGATGCTGATGCCCTAACCTCTGACGAAGAACGTGAAAAACTTCACCAGGTTCTTCTTAAGTATGAACAATCCTTCTCCAAAGACTCCTTGGACTGTGGACTAACTGCAATCCACTCAGTACGCATTCCTACACCACCTGACGCTCCTCCCACCTACGTCAGGCAGTACAAGATTCCCTTGGCCTTGTACGGCCCAGTACAAGAAATAATCGATGACCTACTGGACCGTGGCATAATCAGGCCATGCAACAGTACCTACTCGGCCCCCTTATGGCCTGTCCTAAAGCCCAATGGTAAGTGGAGACTCACCATTGATTACAGGAAATTCAACACTCAAGTTCCTCTCTCTAGGTGGCCTATGACTCAACTGGAGCAAGAACTCCCTAGAGTCAAAGATGCCAAATACTTCTCAACACTGGACATTGCTTCTGGTTTTTGGACTATTCCTGTCCAAGCTGAAGACCAACACAAACTGGCTTTCACGTTCGCGAATCGCCAATACACATTCACCCAATGCCCTTTTGGTTATGCTAACTCTCCTGCAGAGTTCAACATTTTCTTGAACAAAGCATGTCCAGATGCCCGAGACAGAGGTAACCTCATCTATGTTGACGACATTTTCATTCGGAGTCCAACTCTGGACACCCACCTCACCGAAATCGACCATGGCCTTGGCCAGCTCACGTGAGCAGGAGCCAAAATTTCTCTCTCCAAGTGCCAATGGTGCAAAACCAAAGTCAACTATGCTGGTCTCTTGGTAGGATCCAAAGGGGTCCTACCACAAACGGCACGAATTCAAGGTGTGCTAAACATCAAAGCC
Organism: Pholidichthys leucotaenia; assembly: GCA_020510985.1. Classification (NCBI taxonomy): domain Eukaryota; kingdom Metazoa; phylum Chordata; class Actinopteri; order Cichliformes; family Pholidichthyidae; genus Pholidichthys; species Pholidichthys leucotaenia. The sequence goes on along the minus strand of CM035845.1, from coordinate 356,001,962 downwards.
CCTACCATCATCTCCGAACTCCGGAGCTTCCTATTGGTATGCAACTGCTCACGTCAGTTTATTGAGGATTATGCAGACTTGGCAAAACCCCTTACAGACCTCCTATGAAAGGACACCCCTTTCATTTGGTCTGAGGCTCAAGAACAGGCTATGCTAGCGTTGAAGCAAAAGTTATGCACAGCACCATGTTTGGCCTATCCCAACTGCGACCAGCCATTCTTCCTACAAGTGGGGTTCTCTGCCAACTGCTTAAGCGCTGGATTATACCAAATCTACGACCACGACAAACGAGTTGTGGCCTATGCCAGCAAAACCCTCTCTGGTCTGGAACTGAAATACTCAGACTGCGAAAAAGCCCTTCTGGCCACTGTATGGGCAGTCAAACATTTCTCCAACCATGTGGGAGGCCAGAGAATCACAGTTGAGACTCACCACCAACCAGTGGTCTTCCTTAACAGTCAACATATCAGAGAAGGCGTTGTAACAAATGCCAGAATAGCCTCCTGGTTGATGGCTCTACAAAGCTTTGATGTGGAGGTCCGCTACGCACAAAAGTTAAGAAGCCCTCTCGGCACAGACTTGGCTGCCTGCCAACGGTGCTCTGAGGACACTCCAGGACCATCCATTCGTGCAGAGCCACCTACAGTCACTGAAGACCCAAACCATCACTACTTTGACCAGAACATCTGTCAAGATATGGTCACCGCCTATGTCGATGGTTGTTCTTTTCACCATGAAACTCACATTCGTGCTGGTGTGGGTGTGGCATGGCTGAACAATCAGCCTTGTGAACCCCACAACTATCAACTGGGTTCCCAATCATCTCAGTATGTGGAAATCGCAGGTGTGCTCATTAAACTATCACCAACTATCGACCTAAGGCTCCTAAAGGTCAGGATGACAAAGCCCTTTGTCAGAGACTGTCCCAACACTATGCCCGTTTTGACACCTCGTCATCTGTGTCCAACTCCCCCCCTCCCTCCAGCTCCACAGCCTCCACATTCCCTACTTCATTTGAGGCACCCCCCCTCCTCCCCCCTCCCCTTATCATCAGTGAGCAGGATGTGCTCAAACAGTTCTCCAGACTGAACCCGCGCAAGGCCCCCGGCCCAGACGGCGTGTCTCCCTCCACCCTGAGACTCTGTGCGAAACAGCTGGCTCCTGTATTCACAGACATTTTTAACACCTCCCTTAAGTTATGCCACGTGCCATCCTGCCTCAAATCCTCCACCATCATCCCTGTCCCCAAGAAGCCACGGATCACTGGACTTAATGACTACAGACCTGTAGCGCTCACCTCTGTAGTCATGAAGTCCTTTGAGCGCCTGGTCCTGTCCCACCTCAAGTCCATCACCACCCCTCTCCTGGACCCGCTGCAGTTTGCCTACCGAGCCAACAGGTCTGTAGACGATGCAGTCAACCTGGCCCTCCACTCCATCCTGCAGCACCTGGACTCCCCGGGAACCTACGCCAGGATCCTGTTTGTGGACTTCAGCTCCGCATTCAACACCATCCGCCCCGCTCTGCTCCGGGACAAGCTGTCCCTGCTCAACGTGCCTGACTCCCTCTGCAGGTGGATCATCGACTTCCTGACGGACCGGAGGCAGCATGTGCGGCTGGGAAAGACTGTATCAGACTATACTAGCATCAGCACCGGATCACCCCAGGGCTGTGTACTTTCCCCCCTACTCTTCTCCCTTTACACCAACTCCTGCACCTCCAGCCACCAGTCTGTCAAGTTGATCAAGTTTGCGGACGACACCACCCTCATCGGGCTCATCTCCAACGGCGACGAGTCCGCCTACAGGAGAGAGGTGGCCCAGCTGGCGTCCTGGTGCAGCAATAACAACCTGCAGCTGAACGCTCTGAAGACAGTGGAGATGATTGTAGACTTCAGGAAAGTCACTACTCCTCTACCCCCCCTCACCCTCTCAGGCTCTCCCATCACCACTGCTGATTCCTTCCGCTTCCTAGGCACTACCATCACCAGGGACCTCAAATGGGAGCTGACCATCAGCTCACTCATCAAAAAAGCCCAGCAGAGGATGTTCTTCCTGCGGCAGCTGAGGAAGCTCAAGCTACCCACCAAGAAGTTAGTGCAGTTCTACACAGCCATCATCGAGTCCATCCTCACCACCTCCATAACCGTGTGGTACGCAGGAGCCACTGCCAGGGACAGACTAAGGCTGCAGCGCGTCGTGCGCACTGCTGAGAAGGTGATCGGCTGCAAGCTCCCATCTCTCCAGGATCTGTACATCTCCAGGACCCGGAGGCGTGCTGGCCGGATCATAGCCGATCCCTCACACCCTGGTCACGTACTGTTTGCCCCCCTCCCCTCAGGTAGAAGACTTCGGTCCATCCAGACTAAAACCTCCCGTCACATGAACAGCTTCTTCCCCTCTGCCATTAGACTGCTGAACACTAAGTGACTCTCGTGCACCATGTACAGCAGCTCAACCAGACTCATGTCAATCATCACTGTTTTCTTCCTGCATTACCGACTGCACTATATAGTTCTCCACAGTATCTGCTGCTGGCTAATATATATTTTAACTGTTGACCAGTATCACTTAATCTTATCCTACACTTTATTACATGTATAGTTTATTTCTCTTATCTTATCATGTTTAATGTTGCAGCATTGTACCGAGACAAATTCCTAGTTTGTGTACTACATGAACAATGGCAATAAACCTGATTCTGATTCTGATTCTGATTCTGATTCTAAACTGCAACTTGCCGTAGACCATGGCATTTGCACATTGGTCATCTGCACTGACTCCAACTACGCACGCCTCAGTATCACTTGTCATTTAGCACTCTGAAAGGCCAAAGGTTTTGTAACCTCCAACCGCAAACCGGTTAAACAACAAGACCTTTTCAAGGCATGTGATCACCTGGTCACCTCCAACAACCTCCAGGTGTACTGGAAAAAGGTCAGAGGTCACTCGCGCACACCAGGTCAGGACAAAGAATGGAATGACCTTGTGGACTCACTTGCAAAACAAGGAGCCATACAAGGTACGCCCTGGTCCTTTGATTCTGCTCAGGTGCCGACTTCACAGTCCCACCCACCCACCCCTACAGTCTGCGCAGTCACTAGGGCCCAGACCAACAGGGCCCAAGACATGACACAAACCACAGGTCCCCTCGCGGTTGACCCTGTTTTCACTGACGCTGACCTTATCGCTCTTCAAACCCTTGACCCTGCGATCCATAAAATGATACAATATTTCTCGGATCCTGCACTTAATGCACCATCCGACTCGGATCTCGCTGACACTCCAGACTTGAAACCACTTTTTGCCGCACGATCGTCCTTGCAGCTTCGAAATGGCATTCTAGTTCATGTTTCCGATGAACTCCCTGTGCCTGCGCTTGTGGTCCCTCGTAACCAGAGGGGGATGATGATTGTTCATGCCCACGATCTCCCAACTGCAGGACACAAAGGCGTCAAAGCGACGTACAATGCGCTCAAACAAGTGGCATATTGGCCATACATGCGAAAAGATGTAGCGGACTACATCAAGGGATGTCTCATATGTTGCCAGTTTCAACCAACCAACCCGATTCATCGAGCGCCCCTACAGAAAAGAGGCATTTCATTCCCATGGTCTGACCTCCAAATTGACTGGGTAGGCCCCCTTCCACAGTCAGCCAGAGGAAACAAATACTTCCTCACAGTCACATGTGCTTTCACCAAATGGGTTGAGTGCCTGCCTGCTCCTAATGACACGGCAGAAACCATGGCCTACTTGTTGATGAACCATGTATTCGCTAGATTTGGTTTGCCAAGCCGAATCAACCCTGACCGCGGCATTCATTTCACCGCCGAAGTCATGCAACAACTGTGGGAAACCTTGGGAGTTAAAGCTAACTTCCATATTAGCCACCACCTACAATCCTCCGGACAGGTTGAAAGAACCCACCGAACTGTGATCAACATACTGAAGAAGTATGTTTCACCACACCAAAAAGACTGGGATGTAAAACTCCTGCTGGTCTTAATGGCCATCCAAGCCACACCCCATGAAGCTACGGGGGTGTCACCTTTTGAAATGATGACAGGCCAGCAAATGACTTTGCCCCTGCATTTACTCTACCAACCTGGAGAAGCCAGTGTTGCCACAGCTTACACTACTCACCAGTACATGACTGACCTGACCAAACATCTCCAACGGACTTTTGCCTTTGCCTAAAAACATTTGGACCGATCAGCTGAAGGACCCAAAGCCTACTATGATCAGAAAGCCTCACATGACGAACTCCAAGTGGGAGACAAGGTTTTCTATTATGCTTTCATTCCTCAGACAGGACAGACCAATGCACGAGCAGGAAAACTCGCTCGGAAGTTCCTCCCCAAGTGGACAGGTCCACACACGATCACAGATAAACTGTCTCCAGTCGTTTACCAAATCAAAATAAGCAAAGGTCGCCAGGACCCCATCTCCAAATGGGTCCACCGTAATCAAATCAAAGCTTACAAAAACCCCATGGGACTCGTCGGGGACAACACTGTTCCATTAAGTCAGCAAACAAACCTAAAATCTTGTTTGCGCCCGATAGATAACTGTTAACTGATTATCAGCCTCAGGCACGCTCGGTCGCATTTCTCTTCCCTCAATCAGGTAACTGCATTAAACCTTCAAAAAGGAAAGTTAACCCAAACTAACTGACTTCCTTAAAATCTAACTTTAAAAGACCCTGCAAAATTTCATTCGGTGTCATCAAGTTACTATTTCAAATTAGTACACACAAACCTCCAATATCACTAGCTTAAGTCAATAATCACAAAACCCTCTAAAGGTGATAAACACTAATAGCCTAGAGCTCAGTCTCTAACAAAGTTGTTCCACCTCTGAGAATAAGTTTCACCTACCACTCAGGTACCTCAAGAAAAGGAAAACCGACAAGAAGCTCAAGATTAAAATGACTCACTTCTATTCGTTTGCCAGGACGATGGCCCTCCTGTTTTTCAGTTTAGCACTCTACCTAGCACTTTCACCTACTTTCGCCCAGTTAGAACTGGACAGAGCCCAGACAAGAAGTCAACAATCCTTAGGTAGATTCTCAACCACTGCCTCATCATTAGGGCCCCTTGCTAGCCTTAGCACGTCTACTGTTAAATCAGTCAACACCGCTACACTGAAATGTCAGATAGTTGAACCACCAACCGTTACCAAAACTTTGCAAGATGCTGTGTTGGTTTTGAATGTTTGTTCCAAAGCCTCGTTCAAACTCAACAAGGTCTTGGACTTGTCACTCTTCATGTTAGAGGGTGACCATGCTCACCCACATCTAATGCCTGTGTTTCTTCGAAAGGTAGATAGAAATATTAGATTTTCAGGCAACACTTTGACAACGAGTCTGCCTTCACCGCTTCTTGCCCCTGTTTCAGATGTCACAAAGTTATTCCTCATTGCCACTCAAAGAACAATGATGACTTTCCATGTTTGCTCAGTCTTCCAGAACAAAGGTCTCAAACAACCTCTGAGTCAGACCTCTGTGGAACCATGGTTTAGTCCAGCTAAACCAATTCAATTCGAACCTCCTTGAATTACCTCAATATTGCTTAACCTAAACATCTACCTCAAATAAGCAATAAATTTTTGTTTTTCATTCTTTGTTTTGATTTTTATTTTTCTTTATTTTTAGAATTTTTGAAGTTATATGCATGCTTATATACAAACATATATTTATATATATAGTTCCCGCACTCCATTTTGATTTTTGTGCCCAATTCAAACTATTTTTGAACAATTATAGTAGCTATTTCATCGTAAACCAAAATTCCTACCTCAGGTATGTAAGACTATGCACTTTGTATCTCCTTATTTTTGTAACCAGAATTTTTGAGTCATTTCAAGACATATGCCTTAGCTTACTACTCCAAACAAATTTTATAATCTACATTTGTCCATATTCAAATTATTTTTGGAAATTCATGGAAGTCCTTCCAGTAAACCAAAGTCAAAGATCTCTACTTAGTAATAGATACTGTTTGCATGCTAGTGTGTATGGACATCACAAAAACCTTTTAACCCAGTATTTAGGTCAAGTGTTGCCAAGGAGACGAAGATGCCATGGGTGTGTACCAACGCTGACCGATGCTCACCATTGCTACAAAGGGGGGAATCTGTAGCATCATCGTCTCCTCAAACCAAGACAGAAGATCACTTCTCTCCATTTTACAGGAATCTCACTTTATTCCTTCTACAGGAATACCACTCTTCTGCATTCTACAGGAATATCACTGGCTTTCATATCGACCACACTCATCCAGGCCTGACCAAAGATGTTTTCCCAGGACCCCAATGTAAACAGTTGCCTCTTGCAGAGATTGTAAGGATCAGAATTTGCTTTTAAAGGCTCAAAGGAACATAAAACTCGGTAGACTAACTAACTACTAACTAACCTGCACTTATATAGCGCTTTTCTAGTCACAAAGACCACTCAAAGCGCTTTCATTAATACTAACCCTCTATTCTAAGGGCCTATAGGAAACAGATATCTAGGGACAATTTAGAACAGCCAATTAACCTAACATGCATGTCTTTGGCATGTGGGAGGAAACCGGAGAAATCCCGGAGTAAACCCACGCAACACGGGGAGAACATGCAAACTCCACACAGATCACTGTTGGTCGGGGGCTGGGATCGAACCCACGATCCCACGATCCCCACAATCCCCCGGCCAAGGGTAAACTGTGCTGCCGCAGTGCTAACCACTGCGCCACCGTGCAGCCCAGACCAGACCTCCAACGTGAACACTGCATTTGGATAACATCCTCCTTTACAGGAAACCAATGCTCTGTAAAGGGTCATAAACTGCTTAATCAGACAGGTTTATAACCTCTGATGTTTCCCAGATTTTCTTCCAGATACCATGGACCTAAAAGAAATCATCTACAGCTCAACAGTACCTCCTAGTGGATACCTACGGAATGTGTTTCAGTATGTAGGATGACTTTTTAATTTGTTCTAAACATTTAAGTTTCTTTCAGCTTATCCTCTTCTCCCCTGGATCCTAAGGACACTGAAAATCATCCCTTTTTATCACCAACCATGGTTTGCTGTACTACATTAAGCTTTGATCTAAATGTGAATGCATGTATTATAATTATGTATAAGAAATGTTATGTTCATGAGTGTTATTCAAACAAATGTAATATTAGAATAATGGTATAAATGCATGATCACCAAATATTAGCCAAGTCATTTAATTTAGTTGGATTTTATATTGAGCACCTAATTTCATAAGAACTGACTGAGTGTTGATTTTTCTCTGCAATTTCATGGGATGGTGTCTTCGTTTGATTGGCTGCTCTCAAACAAAGAAATGTTCTCACATTGGATAGCAGCCATTTCAAACTGCTTTTGATAAAGTCGATTGGTCAGTCTTGCGATCGGCATCACAAGTTTATGACCAGGCGGCGTCATTTAAAAGTAGTAGAAGCTGTTCTGCAGGTTAGAAAGAAAAAGAAACACACAGACAGAAGTAAATGTTAAGTTAAAATGTAGGTTAGGGAGCAAGGGAAACACACAGATGTAAGTTAAAGTTAAGTAAGAGAGCAAGAGAGAACACAAGTTACACAGAGACAAGTTATGCAGTTAAGTTAAAGTTAGAGAAGAAAAAGCAGACAAGAAAGAGACAGAATGAGATTAGATAAGTCTGGGAAGATTTTGTTCCACTGTTTCAAGGTCCTGTGTAGTTTTATTTTATCTTAATTGTTCTGTGTGAAGTTTGTCAAATCCTGCGTTAGTTTTTCTGGTTACTGAGGAGAAATCACCTTTTTCTTTAGAGCTCGCTTTCTCCGAGAATCAAATTCTCAACTTTTTCCTTCACCTCAGAAGCCATTCTTATCCTAGTAAATGTTTTTCTCATTTTTTTTAGTGACTTTTCACGCCGTTAAAGTGGACCTTTAATTTTCCTAATTTAAAGTGAACAGAGACTGTGTTTTTGGACTCTCTTTCCGGCCTCATACCCGCCTGATGAGAAGTTTTTCCTTCAGTTTTTTTGGTCTATCCCGCTCCTAGAGACTTTACCGATTCGGCCGGACTTGTTTCAAGGATTTTCACGCCGCCCTGAGACAAACCATCCACGGCTGCCACTGTCTTCTTGAAGGGCACCCAGCGGAGTTATCACCTCCACGGCTGTGAGGAAGTATAACAGCAGCCGCTTCCTCCGATGTCCTAACTTCAAAACCCAGCGGTACCGACCCGCTGAAACGTGGACCTACAGCTGTTGTGTGAGTGAAACTCCTACTTTTCCTATCTCCTGGGTTAAACGTGATGTCCTAACAATTAAATTACAATTAAATATAGCCCGTATTTCAGGGCTCAATTAGTCTCTTAGCCACAGGATAAAGCTATAAACTGAAGGAAGACTCTTAGTCATTTTTAAGTAACTGCCCTTAATTTTTGTAGATTAATTCAGAAGTTCATTTTTAGACTAGAAAAGCACTCGGAGAGCGCAGACCTCCGCCAAGCGGCACAGTTCCCCCCATACAGTGTTTGTGTGTACGTTTTCAGATTCTCTGAGCATGAAAAGATATGACTAGCAATTGGATTCACAATGATTATTTGTTTATTTGACATGGACAGTGCAATAAACAGACAATTAATGAATGACAATCAATGTGATAGTGATAGGATTAGTGGTTCAGTAGTGTAAAACGGGGCTATAAGGGACGGCGGGTTAATAAGGGACACTTTTCTGGGAAATGTTTTAAATGTAATTCTGCTTTTTTTATTTTGAGCAGGACGCTGAGTTGTGTTGTTATTGTCAAATATCCATGAATCCTTCATCAAATCTAGGCGGAAGCAAAATTAAAAAAGCAGAATTACATTTAGAAAAGTGTCCCATATTACCCCGCCGTCCCTTATAGCCCCGTTTTACGGTTGTAAAAGCATTGCCTCCTTGGCGGAGGTAATAAACTGAAGTGTTGGTGTGTCCATCTCCTCCACTGACGGATGCAGATTGGTTAGACAGGTTGCCGTGGGTTTTATATTATATTGGGGTTGCGCTCCACAGCAAAACAGAATTTAGAATCTTCCTCGGCAGAGAGGTTGTTTTTACGCAGCGCCTATAGCTGGGTGGGGAATTTGTGGCAAATAATCGGGCGGCGGACAGGTGGCCGTGTCAGGTTTTGCAGCGTGGCGCAAAAACAGGCACGCTGGCGGGCCCAGGCCAGCAGTGTTTTCCGCGTGCTTTTGTGCCTAAAACATTGACGAACGCGGAGTTTGTGTTGGTCAGACACGACGACCAGCGCAATGTGCGCAGCGCCTATGGCTGGCACAGGCACGCTGGCGGGCCCAGGCCAGCAGTGTTTTCCGCATGCTTTTGTGGCTAAAACGTTGAAGAAGGCGGAGTTTGTGTTGGTCAGACACAACGCCCAGCGCCCTCCATTGCGCCTGCGCACATGTTGAAAATGGCCGTATGTCACAGTGTGGAAAAATGCTTTAAAAAATTCCTGTATGCAGACGGTGATGCGGATCATCCCCAAAATTTAATCAGTTCTTCCTTGTACCATTTCCAACAATGCCTGAAAGTTTCATTGAAATCCGTCCAAAAGTTTTTGAGTTATCTTGCTAACCAACAGACAAACAGACAGACAGACAGACATACAGACAGACAAACAGACAAACACACAGACAAACCCCGGCAAAAACATTACCTCCTCCTGGCCTTTCGGCCTGGCAGAGGTAATAATCAGCTTATGAATTTTCCCCATAAAACTGCGTTGTTTTGTTAGACATTTCAGTTTCATTTACCGTTGAAACATAAGTCTGGTTCCTCCTTGGTTCTACAAAGGTTTAACATTAGACTTTATGTTCAGTAAAACAATAACAGTTGATGTGATATCGGACGCCTGTTATCATTTGAATCTGTTTATCCATCATTTGAATGCCATATCATGTAACCTGAATGAGTTTAATAAAAGGGTGAATGAGAGAAGTTGAAGCGTTTTCCTTTCGCATATCTGTTTCCTAATCACGGTAGGAGAAGAACTCACTTAAAATTTTGAGATTGATCCATTAATAATTGAAGGTACAAAATTAATTTAAATTAATGTTAATATTATTGTCCATTGTGACTGGTGCCCCCTTTTATGAGTGCTTATTTATTTGATTTAAGATAAGATAAGCCTTTAGCGGGTGTAGAAGTGATGGTTTAACTCCGCCCCCTTTCACACCCACGATTAAATAAAATAAATAATTCCTGTACCTTATGACAGTATTTTATTATACAATCTCGCTACACAGGCCTCCGGGTTCCTCCTCTGGGCCCTGCTGCAGAGCGTGATGGTCCGAGTTCCCAGCAGGAGGGACAGTCTGGCGGTGTCAATTTTTGCGTTTCATGCTGCGAGCAGATCGAGTCCAATAATGCAGGGGTCCTGAATGTCAGCCAGCCAGAACGGGTGGTTTGTGTTCTGGCCGGCCACCCCCACCACAAGAACTCACCGCCCTCCCAGTCTGGTGCGCTCACTGGTAGCTGTGGTGACGCAGTGCCCAGTAGGTTCCCACCCCTGCGGTTCTGTCTTGTCTGTGCCTGGCAGCACACCAGATCGGACCAGGGAGATGGTAGAACTGGTGTCGATCAGGGCCCGGATCAGTGTGTTGTCCAGGCTGCACTGCAGGTACATCCCCGGCAAGTGTCCAATTCGGCCCACACGAGGTGACAGTTCATCGGGGAAAATGTCTGTGGGAGGCGGCAGGTCCCCGTCCATGCCACCTCGCTCTAGTTTAACGTTGGCGAGGGGTTGGTTTGTCGTGGGGTGGGTGCCGGGCAGTACCGTGCGATGTTTCCTGGCTCCCCGCAGCGGAAGCACCCTTCCTTGCGCTGCCACAGCCGTCTTCTCCATGGGCGCACCGCCATGGTCTGCTGCAGCTCCTCCTCCTCCTCACTCTCAGCTGTGGCCTGGAAGGCTCTCTGTCTCGGTGCCGGTGTATCAGCTGTACAATTCATCAGCGGTTCACCCGCTCCGCTTCTGCCACAGCCGTCTCTCAGCTGCTCGCAGCGTTAATCAGGATGTGGCTCTGGAGCTGGGCCGAGCGGAGACCTCGGATGAAGTTCCGGAGGGCGAGCTTCCCCACTACCTCTGGCTCAAAATCTGGGTAGCTGCGCCATGTCAGCAGCCGTATGTCCGCTGCATAGGCTCCTAGGCTCTCCCAGCTGCCTCGCTGGTGGTTGGCCAGCTGTTCCTGGGCATGCTCAGCGTCGGCCGCTCTCCCAAACCGCCTCTGGAGCATTCCTTGTAGCGCTCCTTGTAGCGCTGGCCAGCTGCAGCGTTCCTTGGGCCAGAGATCAGACAGTGTGCGGAGAGCCCTTCCCTCCAGGGCCAGCGCGACTTGCATGGCGATCTCTCCGGGTGGCCAGCCATTCAGCGCAGCAGCCAGGCGAGGAACCTTGGCCTGCTGCTGGATGGGTGGGACGGTTGCCTGTCGGTCGATCACCACCCCTGGTCACAGTGGAATCGCCGGCCCGTCCTGTCCTGAAAAGGGCGGGGAGCGGGGCTGGTTTGCTCTGCTCAGCCCGCCCTGCTTTGAGAAAGGCAGAAGGTGGGGTACACTGGTTCCGTCGGGTCCGCTGCTCCGTTCAACAATTCTGGGGGTCGGTGTACCAGCTCTGTCATCCATTCCCAGCTGAGAGATGAACCGCTCCAGCTGCTGGATCTCTGCTCTGATCCTGGCTTCCATCTGCTCCATATCCCACTTCTGACACCAGTGTGACGTAGTGAGGGTTCACACAAGAAAGGAGAGATGACTGTGACGAAACAGGCTTTATTTTAAACACCCCCACTCAACACAGACAGGAGGGGAGGTCATTCACACAGACCCCCGTCTCACTAAAGGTGACACAAACGCATGATCAGTCTCTGCTCTGACTCCTCTTATAACACTGCTTATAACACTTCAATAACACTTTAGAACACATGAATGATAACACCCTTTGCCAAAGCTTGCCGGGAAAATCCCCGCCCCCTTAACACAGCCCCGACGTTACAATATTGTAACGTCGGGGCTTTTTCCCAGCATGCCTTGCCAGTAGAGGACATTATTTTTGTGTGTGTGCTTAAATGTTATTACGGTGTTATTATACTGCTGGGTCATTATAACTGCGTTAGAATGACCCAGCAGTGTTATAGGCAGGATTAGGGCAAGATTTATTATGTGTGTGTAACCATGATTGAAACGGAGGTCGGTGAGAATGACCTCCCCTCCTGTCTGTGATTGTGTGTGTGTTTAATAAAGCCTGTTGTGTTGCAGCCATCTGCTCCACTTCTTTGTGTGAACCTCGCCTACGTCACACTGGTGTCAGAAGTGGGTATGGAACAGATGGAAGCCAGGATCTGAGCGGAGATCCAGCAGCTGGAGTGACTCATCGCTCAGCTGGGAACAGACGACAGAGCTGAGACACCGGCCCCTGGAGCTCTTCGTTGGGACAAACGGAGTAGCGGACCCGACAGGACCAGCGTACCCCACCTTCTACCTTTTTCAAGGCGGGCAGCAGCAGAACAAAAAGTGCGAGAAATGCTGGAGGCAGATGTCATTGAGCCCTCCAGCAGCCCCTGGGCGGCGCCGGTGGTGCTGGTCAAGAAGAAGGATGAGTCGTGGCGGTTCTGCGTGGATTACCGACATCTGAATGACGTCACCCATAAGGACTCCTACCCCCTGCCCCGCATCGATGACGCGCTGGACCACATTGCTGACTCCAGCTGGTTCAGCTCGCTGGATCTACGCAGCGGCTATTGGCAGGTAGAGCTGTCACCAGAGGCCCACCAAAAAACAGCCTTCTCCATCAGGCAGGGACTGTACCAGTTTAAAGTGATGCCGTTTGGACTCTGCAACGCCCCGGCCACCTTTGAGCGCCTGATGGAGCGAGTGCTGGCTCACGCGCCCCGGAGTCGCTGCGTTGTTTACCTGGACGACCTACTGGTGCATGCAGCTGATTTTGACAGCGCCCTGTCAAATCTCCGAGAGGTGCTGGACGCCATCCGACAGGCCGGGCTGCGGTTACACCCGAGGAAATGTCACCTATTTCGGAAGGAGACCACCTTCCTGGGCCACGTTGTTACCGCAGCGGGAGTCGCCACCGACCCAGAACAAGTGGCAGCGGTGAGAGACTGGCCAGTGCCGCGGGATGTGGGAGAGCTGCGGAGCTTCCTCAGACTGGCCTCCTATTATAGGAGGTTTGTGAAGGACTTTGCCACCATCGCCAGCCCACTGCACCAGCTGACGCAGAAAGGACGCACGTTTCAGTGGAGTGACAGCTGTGCTGCTGCTTTCTCCCAGCTTCACTCAGCGCTCATCAGAACCCCCATCCTGCAGTATCCTGACCCGAACCGCCCTTTCATCGTGGACACGGACGCCAGCAACCAGGGCATCAGGGTGGTGCTATCCCAGGAGGGAGAACACGGAAAGCAGGCAGTTGCTTTTTTCAGCCGCACTCTCAGCAGAGAGGAATTACTGTGTGACTCGCAGAGAGCTGTTGGCTGTCATTCAAGGACTGCGTCATTTCCGCCCGTATGTGTACGGGGGGAGGTTCCAGCTCAGGACGGATCACGTTTCCCTGACCTGGTTATTGAACTTCAAAGAGCCAGATGGACAGTTGGTGAGATGGCTGGAGACACTGCAGGATTATAATTTCCAGATTGTGCATCGGGCAGGCCGCCTCCATGCCAACGCTGATGCGCTGTCTCGGCACCCCTGTGTGACAGAGGAGTGTCGTCACTGCCAGCGGGCTGAAGATCGAGATCAAGCCATTCCACGGGCTGCTGCTCTCCGGACCGCTGCGAGCAGGAACAACGCAGCGATGTGCAGCTCCTCCTCGGATGATCAGGCAGCCTCCCCCAGCGATGACGTCACAGAGGTCCTTGACACGCAGCAGCTGCAGAGCGAGCAGGATAGAGACCCGGTCATTTCTCGGGTTCGGCAGTGGCTGGAAGCAGGACAGCGGCCCGCCTGGGAGGTTGTGTCACCGCTGGACCCAGATACTAAGGCCCTACACTCCCAGTGGGCCAACCTCCGCTGCCACGAGGGCGTGGTGTATCGACAGTGGCAGACTCCAGCTGGGCAGCGGCACGTCTGGCAGCTGCTGGTTCCTCGTCGACTCCGGCCTAAGGTACTCCAGCTGGTTCATGGGGCGGTAGGAGCGGGCCACTTCGGGGTGACAAAGACGCTGCAGCATCTTCGAGCCCGGTTCTACTGGCCCGGTTGTCATCAGGACGTGGAGCTCCACGTTCACCGCTGCAACACGTGCACAGCTCAGAAAGGGCCGACTCAGCGATCCCACGCTCCCCTGCAGCAGTACCGGGTGGGACCACTGATGGAGCAGGTGGGAGTGGACATCCTGGGCCCTTTCCCGACCACGGACCGGGGAAACCGCTACGTGCTGGTCGCAATGGATTATTTCAGTAAGTGGCCAGAGGCGTACGCGGTCCCGGACCAGAGCGCCGCTACGACGGCATCAAAGCTGGTGGATGAAATGTTCTGTCAGTTTGGCACACCGGAGGAGCTGCACAGCGATCAGGGTTGAAACTTCGAGGCAGAGGTCTTCGGAGAGGTCTGCAAGCGGCTGGGCATCTTGAAGACCCGGAGCACCCCGCTGCATCCACAGAACGCCTCCACACGATGCACGAACCGGTTCGGGAGGCCCTGGCAGCGGTGGGGGGTCGCCAGAAGTGAGCGTATGACTCCCGCTGCCAGGGGAGGGACTTTGCACCAGGAGATTGAGTCTGAGTTTTCTGCCCTGAGAGAAAACGAGGACAGTCACCGAAATTGGTGAGCCACTGGTCAGGACTGTGCGTGGTTCTGCAGAGACTGTTGGATGTGGTGTACAGGGTGAGGCTTAAGAAAAGGGACCGGGTTGTGGTGCTCCACCGTGACCGTCTTGCCCCGTACCAGCCTCCGCCCCACTGGAGGTTGAGCCGGAGCCTTCACCCCGACCAGATACTCCAACCGAGACACAGATGGACACTGGCGGGCCTGTACGTGCTGGTTGTCGGTGACGGAGGCCACCCAGACACCTGGATGGGTCCGTGTTGGACTTTTGAGTTGAACTTTCATTTTCTGGGGACAGAAACCAGTCTGGGGGGGGGGGGGGCAGTATAACATCGGGGCTTTTTCCCAGCATGCCGTGTCAGCAGAGGCCATTATTTTCGTGTGTGTGCTTAAATGTTATTACGGTGTTATTATACTGCTGGGTCATTATAACTGCATTATAATGACCCAGCAGTATTATAGGTAGGATTAGGGCAAGATGTATCATGTGTGTGTAACCATGATTGAAACGGGGGTCTGGAAGAATGACCTCCCCTCCTGTCTGTGCTCAGCGGTGTGTTTAATAAAGCCTGTTGTGTCGCAGCCGTCTGCTCCCTTTCTTTGTGTGAACCTCGCATATGTCACAATATGTAACGGCTGAAGTGCGGATATTTTTTACTCACTCTTGTGACTATAGAATTTTCAGTGAGCTATGCAAACAAGCTAACAGTGTTTTTACAACGAACGTTTCTCCTTGCCATAAAGAAATGCGCGTTTGAGAAACTAGAACAGAAATCTTAGTGTCTTACAGAATACTTTTTTTTATAAAGACATCCAGTGCAAAATACGTTTTTTGTGGTATCAATACTGTGTATGAATGGGTGCCTTGTGTTGTGTTATGGGAGATTTTTCTACCAAAGACACTAGTAACGTCGTCATTTTTACTATTTTGGGCAGCACGGTGGTGCAGTGGTTAGCACTGTTGCCTTACAGCTAGAAGGTTCCAGGTTCAAATCCCCAGGCTAGCAGGGGTAGGAACCTTTCTGTGTGGAGTTTGCATGTTCTCCCTGTGCTGCGTGGGTTTACTCCGGGGGCTCCGGTTTCCTCCCACAATCCAAAGACATGCATGTTAGGTTAACTGGTTGTTCCAAATTGTCCCTAGATATCTGTCTCCTATAGGCCCTTAGAATAGAGGGTTAGTGCTAGTGAAGCTCTTTGAGTGGTCTTTGCGACTAGAAAAGCGCTATATACAGTGGGGCAAAAAAGTATTTAGTCAGCCACCAACTGAAATTCTCAATTCTCAAATTCTCAACTATGAGAGACAAAATGAGAAAAAAAAAATCCAGAAAATCACATTGAAGGATTTTTAAAGAATTTATTTGAAAATTATGGCGGAAAATAAGTATTTGGTCACCTACAAACAAGCAAGATTTCTGGCTCTCACAGACCTGTAACTTCTTCTTTAAGAGGTTCCTCTGTCCTCCACTCGTTACCTGTATTAATGGCACCTGTTTGAACTCGTTATCAGTATAAAAGACACCTGTCCACAACCTCAAACAGTCAGACTCCAAACTCCACTATGGCCAAGACCAAAGAGCTGTCAAAGGACACCAGAAACAAAATTGTAGACCTGCACCAGGCTGGGAAGACTGAATCTGCAATAGGTAAGCAGCTTGGTGTGAAGAAATCAACTGTGGGAGCAATTATTAGAAAATGGAAGACATACAAGACCACTGATAATCTCCCTCCATCTGGGGCTCCACGCAAGATCTCACCCTGTGGGGTCAAAATGATCACAAGAACGGTGAGCAAAAATCCCAGAACCACACGGGGGGACCTAGTGAATGACCTGCAGAGAGCTGAGACCAAAGTAACAAAGGCTACCATCAGTAACACACTACCCCGCCAGGGACTCAAATCCTGCAGTGCCAGACGTGTCCCCCTGCTTAAGCCAGTACATGTCCAGGCCCGTCTGAAGTTTGCTAGAGAGCATTTGGATGATCCAGAAGAGGATTGGGAGAATGTCATATGGTCAGATGAAACCAAAATAGAACTTTTTGGTAAAAACTCAACTTGTCGTGTTTGGAGGAGAAAGAACACCATACCTACTGTGAAGCATGGGGGTGGAAACATTGTGCTTCGGGGCTGTTTTTCTGCAAAGGGACCAGGACGACTGATCCGTGTAAAGGAAAGAATGAATGGGGCCATGTATCGTGAGATTTTGAGTGAAAACCTCCTTCCACCAGCAAGGGCATTGAAGATGAAACGTGGCTGGGTCTTTCAGCATGACAATGATCCCAAACACACCACCCGGGCAACGAAGGAGTGGCTTCGTAAGAAGCATTTCAAGGTCCTGGAGTGGCCTAGCCAGTCTCCAGATCTCAACCCCATAGAAAATCTTTGGAGGGAGTTGAAAGTCCGTGTTGCCCAGCGACAGCCCCAAAACCTCATTGCTCTAGAGGAGATCTGCATGGAGGAATGGGCCAAAATACCAGCAACAGTGTGTGAAAACCTTGTGAAGACTTACAGAAAACGTTTGACCTCTGTCATTGCCAACAAAGGGTATTTAACAAAGTATTGAGATGAACTTTTGTTATTGACCAAATACTTATTTTCCACCATAATTTGCAAATAAATTCTTTAAAAATCAAACAATGTGATTTTCTGGATTTTTTTTTTCTCATTTTGTCTCTCATAGTTGAGGTATACCTATGATGAAAATTGGAGACCTCACTCATCTTTTAAGTGGGAGAACTTGCACAATTGGTGGCTGACTAAATACTTTTTTACCCCACTGTAAGTACAGGTCCTTATCCTTATTTTGGTAATATTTCCATAATCAGGCCATTTTTTAAAAATTTCACTCGTTTAATTGTGTGTTGTGTAACCGTGTTTTATCTAATCCTCCTCTTACTTTATTGCTCAGTAGCCTGGTGGAGCTCCTACAGTTTCATTGTACTGTACAACTGTACAGTGACAGTGAAGCCTGTTCTATTCCCATTCCTCTATTCCATAATCAGACATGTAAGCTTTGCTAACACTGATATTGAATAAAACTGCCTTCTATGTCTGCACATTTAATGGAAGCCTTAAGTTGTTCACTGCACAAACTAAAACACTTTTTTTTTGTGTTTACAGATGTATCACAGCTGGATGATGATGGAGAAGCAGCCAGACCTGTGGTGTCCAGCTCACCTTCACCAGCTCCAAGCTTGTCCTCCTCCTGCTCTTCCTCCTCTCATCAGACCAGATTAGGTCATATTGGGGGTGTCTGGCCAAATAAGCTCAAGACAAAACACAAAATTTATAAAGACGTTCTTTATTCTGAATGACAAAAAAATGGAGTTTTCCATGAGATCCCCCTCATGGATCGTCACCTTATCGTGGTGGGGGGGTTTGCGTGCCCCAGTGATCCCAGGAGCTATGTTGTCCGGGGCAATTTGCCTCTGATAGGGTCTCCCAAGACAAACTGGTCCTGGGTGAAGGGCCAGACTAAGAACGATCCAACAGACTCTCATGATAAATTGTATATCAAGGATTCAGTGTACCCCGCCCGGTATGGGGTTACCGGGGCCCCACCCTGGAGCCAGGCCTGGGGGAGGGGCTCGAAGGCTAGCGTCTGGTGGCCAGGTTTCCACCCATGGGACCCGGCCGGGCTCAGCCCGAAGGAGTTACATGGGTCCGCCCTCCAGTAGGTTCACCACCTGCAGGAGGGATCATGGAAGTCCGGTGCTATGTGGATTAGGTGGCAGTCAAAGGCGGAGACCTTGGCGGACTGATCCCAAGCTTTCTAAACTGGCTTTTGGTACGTGGAATGTCACCTCTCTGGTGGGGAAGGAGCCTGAGCTGGTGTACGAGATTGAGCGATACCGGCTAGATATAGTCGGCCTCACCTCAACACACAGCTCCGGTTCCGGAACCAGTCTCCTGGAGAGGGGCTGGAGCTTGGCCTTTTCTGGAGTTGCCCCGGGCGAGAGGCGACGAGCAGGGGTAGGTATTCTTGTATCGCCCCACCTTGCTGCCTCTATATTGGAGTTTTCCCCGGTGGACGAAAGGGTTGCTTCCCTGCGCCTTCGGGTTGGGAAACGGGTCCTGACCATCATTTGTGCCTATGCACCAAATGATGTTTCAGAGTACCCACCCTTTTTGGAGTCTGTGACTGGGGTGCTGGAGGGTGCTCCTCCTGGAGACTCCATCGTCCTACTGGGGGACTTCAATGCGCACGTGGGCAACGACAGTGAAACCTGGAGGGGGGTGATTGGGAGGAACGGCCTGCCCGATCTGAACCCGAGTGGTGTTCAGTTATTGGACTTCTGTGCTAACCACAGTCTGTCCATAACGAACACCATGTTCAAGCATAAGGGTGTCCATATGTGCACCTGGCACCAGGACACCCTAGGCCGCAGGTCGATGATCGATTTTGTTATCGTATCATCAGACCTGCGACCGTATGTCTTGGACACCCGAGTAAAGAGAGGTGCAGAGCTGTCAACTGATCACCACCTGGTGGTGAGTTGGATCCGATGGCAGGGGAGGAAGCCATTCAGACCTGGTAGACCCAAACGTATAGTGAGGGTGTGCTGGGAGCGTCTGGCTGAGGCCCCTGTCCGGGAGGTCTTCAACTCCCACCTCCGGAAGAACTTCAACCACATTCCGAGGGAGTCTGGAGACATGGAGTCTGAATGGGCCATGTTCTCCACCTCTGTTGTTGAAGCGGCGGCCCAGAGCTGCGGCCGCAAGGTGGTCGGTGCAGCTCGTGGTGGCAACCCCCGAACCAAGTGGTGGACACCAGTGGTGAGGGGGGCCATTAAGCTGAAGAAGGAGTCCTATCAAGCTTGGTTGGCTTGTGGGACTCCCGAAGCAGCTGAGGTGTACCGGCAGGCCAAGCGGAGTGCAGCTCGGGTGGTTGCTGAAGCAAAAACCCGGGTATGGGAGGAGTTCGGTGAGGCCATGGAACAAGACTTTCGGTCGGCTTCAAAGAGATTCTGGCAAACTGTTCGGCGGCTCAGGAGGGGAAAGCAGCTCCCCGTCCACACTGTGTATGGTGCGGATGGGACACTGTTGACTTCAACTGGGGATATCGTCGGGCGGTGGAAGGAATACTTCGAGGATCTCCTCAATCCCACTGATACGCCTTCCACAGAGGAAGCAGGGTTTGGGGACAAGGGGGATGACTCGCCTATCACAGGGGCTGAGGTCGCCAAGGTGGTTAAAAATCTCCTTGGTGGCCGGGCCCCGGGGGTGGACGAGATTCGCCCCGAGTACCTCAAGGCCCTGGATGTTGTTGGGTTGTCATGGTTGACACGCCTCTGCAACATTGCGTGGAGGTCGGGGGCAGTGCCTTTGGCATGGCAAACCGGGGTGGTGGTTCCTCTCTTCAAAAAAGGGGACCGGAGGGTGTGCTCCACCTTTAGAGGGATCACACTCCTCAGCCTCCCTGGGAAGGTCTATGCCAAGGTACTGGAGAGGAGAGTCCGGCCGTTGGTCGAACCTCGGATTCAGGAGGAGCAATGTGGTTTTCGTCCTGGCCGTGGCACATCGGACCAGCTCTTTACCCTCTCGAGAATTCTTGAGGGTTTGTGGGAGTTTGCCCAACCAGTTTACATGTGTTTTGTGGACTTGGAGAAGGCATTTGACCGCGTCCCTCGTGGATTTTTGTGGGGGGTGCTTCGGGAGTATGGGGTATCGGGCTTGTTGTTACGAGCTATTCGGTCTCTGTACGACCGTTGTGAGAGTTTAGTTCGTATTGCCAACACTCGGTCGGAGTCATTCCCAGTGAGAGTTGGACTCCGCCAGGGCTGCCCTTTGTCACCGGTTCTGTTCATAATTTTTATGGACAGGATTTCTAGGCGCAGCCAGGGAATGGAGGGTGTCATGCTTGGTGACCACAGGATCTCATCTCTGTTGTTTGCAGATGATGTTGTCCTGTTGGCTTCATCCAGCAATGACCTACAGCTCTTGCTGGGACGGTTTGCCGCTGAGTGTGAAGCGGCTGGGATGAGAATCAGCACCTCCAAGTCCGAGTCCATGGTCCTCAGCCGGAAAAAGGTGGATTGTCCTCTCCGGGTTGGGGACAGGCTCCTGCCCCAAGTGGAGGAGTTTAAGTATCTTGGGGTCTTGTTCACGAGTGAGGGGAGAATGGAGCGAGAGATCGACAGACGGATTGGAGCAGCATCTGCAGTGATGCGGACGTTGTACCGGTCTGTTGTGGTGAAGAGGGAGCTTAGTTCTAAGGCAAAGCTGTCGATTTACCAGTCAATCTACGTTCCTACTCTC
Source organism: Pholidichthys leucotaenia (assembly GCA_020510985.1). Taxonomy (NCBI): domain Eukaryota; kingdom Metazoa; phylum Chordata; class Actinopteri; order Cichliformes; family Pholidichthyidae; genus Pholidichthys; species Pholidichthys leucotaenia. The sequence goes on along the minus strand of CM035845.1, from coordinate 355,980,924 downwards.
ACCTATGGTCACGAGCTTTGGGTAATGACCGAAAGAACGAGATCGCGGATACAAGCGGCTGAAATGAGCTTTCTCCGTAGGATTGCTGGGCTCACCTTCAGAGATAGGGTGAGGAGCTCAGTCATCCGGGAGAGGCTCAGAGTAGAACCGCTGCTCCTCCACATTGAAAGGAGTCAGTTGAGGTGGTATGGGCATCTGATTAGGATGCCTCCTGGACGTCTCCCACTTGAGGCGTTTCAGGCACGTCCCACTGGGAGGAGACCCCGGGGCAGACCCAGGACTCGGTGGAGAGACTATGTCTCCCAGCTAGTCTGGGAACGCCTTGGTATCCTCTCTGAAGAGCTGGAGCAGGTGGCTGGGGAGAGGGAAGTCTGGGCTTCTCTGCTTGAACTGCTGCCTCCGCGACCCGGACCTCCGGAAAAGCGGTAGAAGATGGATGGATGGATGGAAAAAAATGAAGTTCTTTAAAACAGACAAATCTTAAAGGGAAACTTTTCACAAATTGAGTGCATTAATAGCTATAGTGGCCTGTCTTCCTGTTTAGAACAGAACACAAAAGCCACATTAACAGACAAACAACAGTTATACTTATTAAACAGTGAAATATACACGATACGCCCCTTTCTGTGCATTGCTAGGGCCTTCTCACAAATGCACATCTGAGCTGCCAATAGTTCTAAACAAAAGAAAAGACATCATTTCATTTCAAATCAGTGACAATAAAACATGAAATAACCCAATTAAAATATATCATAAATACCATTAATGACGAAGAAAACCCATGGCCCCCATCCTTTGGGCCTATAGGTCACCTGGCCTTCCACCACCCCAACAAGCCTAACATCAGAGAGATCCGTCGCTACCAGAAATCCACGGAGCTGCTCATCCGTAAGCTGCCCTTCCAGCGCCTGGTGAGGGAGATCGCTCAGGACTTCAAGACCGACCTGCGCTTCCAGAGCTCTGCCGTCATGGCTCTGCAGGAGACCAGCGAGGCCTACCTGGTGGGTCTCTTCGAGGACACCAACCTGTGTGCCATCCACGCCAAGAGGGTCACCATCATGCCCAAAGACATCCAGCTGGCCCGCCGCATCCGCCGAGAGAGAGAGAGCTTAGACTTTCTGCTGCACATCCACCAACCACAATGCTCCGCACTGTGTGTCTATATATTGTAACGTCGGGGCCATGTTAAGGGGGGCAGGGGTCTCCCAGCATGCTTTGACAATTGAAACGTTACTGTGTGTGTGTAGTAAATGTTATTACTGAGCTATTCTACTGCTGCGTTATAATGACCCAACAGTATTTCATAGGCAAGATTTATTATGTGTGTGTAACCGTGATTTAAACGGAGGTCTGGGAGAATGACCCCCCCCCTCCTGCCTGTGCTCAGAGGGTGTGTAAAATAAATCCCATTCATCACAACCATCTTGCTCCATTTTCTTTGTGTGAACCCTGCATATGTCACAATATATATATTTATAGTAATACGTACATATTGTAACGTCGGGGCCATTTTAAGGGAGCCAGGGATTTCCCAGCATGCTTTGCCAGTTTGAAACGTTACTGTGTGTGTTAAATGTGTTACTTCTGAGTTATACTGCTGTGTCATTATAACTGCATTATAATGACCCAGCAGTGTTTAGCAGGATTAGGGCAAGATGTACCATGTGTGTGTAACCGTGATGTAAACAGGGGTCTGTGAGAATGACCTCCACTGCTCTGGGTACTAAGTTGCAAGTTGGGGGGGGGGGGGGTTGGGGTGTACAAAATAAATCTGGTTGATCAGAGCCATCTGCTCCATTGTCTTTTTGTGTGAACCCTGCAAACGTCACACTATGTATACTAGCTGCTCTTGTTTTTTCTTGCCTTCTGATTGTTGCTCTGAGTGTTGCTATCCCTGTGCTGTTGCAATCCTGGAATTTCCCTGTTGTGGGACTAATAAAGGCTGATCTGATCTTATCACTGGCTTGTTCCAAACCACAGGTGTGGCCTTCTGCTTGATCTGTCTGAGTAGAACAAAAGAACTTCCTGTTTCCTGTCACGTATTTAGTCTTTTCCCCCCTTCAGCTGCTGCCTACTAAAACCGTGAGAGGCTCACAAAATGCTACTGCCCCCTAGTGGAGAAACATCTTCTCCCCCATTCTTCCACCTGGCTACATATAAGTTCACATCATGACCCAGTCACACAAAGGAGGGAGTGAATTAAACCAATGATACACTTGAACTGAATGTTGTGACGCCGCTAACAGGAAATGGATGCTGAATAGACACATTCAGTCTTGGACTGACGATTCCTGCATTTTTCAGTGTGTGGTTATTTTAGATTGCTTTGTGGAGATGTGAAAATGACGAGGCAGAGTTTATCTCACGAGTCAGCTTTTATTCACATCTTCCAACATCAGCAAAACAGAAAGAGGAAAAAAACCCAGATATTCGTCCTTTATAAACCAGGACCTTCAAAGCTCACAGTCACATTGCATTTCATCCCAAGTAACAATGCATCTTCTATCAGATCTTAATACCTCCACCCCTGGCCTCTGGCAGCCAGGAAAATCCCCCAAGGCCGTCTCTCTGCATACCAAATCCTAAACTTTCACATCCTCCTGTCATCTCCAAAGAGACTCAGTCCTTTGTTCAATCTAAGATGTGAAGATATACATATGAAGCATAAAGTGATATACATCTGTGCATATGAGTCCCACAGCTTCTTATTTTTGTACTTTAACACAGGGAAACAGAAGTGGGACAGAAACCTGGACCTCCTTCTAGACTCCCTGGAGAGGTCAGAGGAGCAGAGCAGGAGGGAGGAGCAGCTGACCTCCGCTTTGCTGCAAAGCATCCAGAAGATGGAGGACAGGACCGATACCCTTGTTGGACTGATGGGACACGTTGTGTCTGTACTTGAGGGACTGCAGACAAAGTAACTATCACAGCACTGATATTTCTGGCTGTGTGGACATAATATTTCATATGCAGCAGTGTGAAGTTTTTGCACATTTTGTAAATAAAAGTTTTCTTTCCTTCAGTGTTTTTCTGCTTCTACATTAACTGTTCTCCTCACACCAAACATGCATGAAATGTAAAGTTGTTTAGGACAAACAATGCAAATCACTATAACATTGTAGTGGTGGGAAGTGAAAGTACAAGTACTGCATTACTGCACTTAAGTTCATTTTTTCAGCTATTGGACAATATATCAGGTATTTGTGGACTTACTCATATTTTTGACACTTTTTCACATTTTCTCAGGAACAAGCAGCAACAAACTTTAAATCTATGAACTTTTTCTGTGGAAAATGTTCCAAGTTGCCAGCTTCAAAAATGATAATGAGTTTATATTCTTCTGACAACGTCCCACATGACATTCTGTCAGCTGTGGACAAGAGCATTTGTGGGGAAAGAACTTTGAACTTTACAGTCTGTCTCTTGTTCCCCCTACATGAATAAAAACTGGAATCAGTGCTTTAACCAGAATAGATGACACACAAGTACAGAAGGGTAAACCTTTAACAGCTCTGTAAATGTGCCTCTAAAATATATAAATACTGTAAACAGAGTCCACTGAGGACTGACTGTCAGCTGAATGTTTTATTCATTAATTATTTTGAACTACTTCACATGCTGTATTTTGTCAATGACACGGCAGGCATTAACCAGGTCACTGCCCCCCACTGTTAGAATCCTCCATTAAAGCTGCCCTGGTGTCCTTCTGCTCTGGTCTGGTCAGTAGTGGGTGAACTGGAGGCTGACTGTGATCAGGTGTGTCTGGGAGTCCAAACTTGTCACCATGTTCCTCACAACTATTACCAAGTATGCAGCAGCTGAGCACCACCTTCTTGTTCCGCTCCAGTCTGCAGTCGTTCCTTGTCAGGAGGACCTCCATCGTCCTTTCAAGCCGCCGAAAGCCATTTCCACAACTGAACGTGCACGGCTCATCAGCAGTTGCAGTTCCGTTGTTCAGGGTAAGTCTGTCTGTGTCTGAAAAGGGTTTCATCAGCCACTTCTGCGTGGGGTCGGCTGGACGGTGAAATCCAGTCTCATACCAAAAAGTGATCAGCGTCTCCAGGAGCCAGGAGCGCTGCGAGTTAAAGGTGGACTGCCTGGTCTCAGTCCACCTACAGTGTGTCTCAGTGTTTTGAGGTTTTATCACATCTGAAAAATTATAGTGTTGGCCAAAGTGTTGCAGTTTGGAAAACAACGTATAGAATTTATCCGACTGCAATATTTATGTGCAAAAACATTGTTGTTTGGAGGTACATAGAATCTGTATTTATACAGTATCTTCATGTATATATGCAGTAAATCTATGCATTTCTCCATGCAACCTTGTGACTGCATTATTTTAATTGCTTTTAATCCTAGATCGTTTGTTTTGGGTTCAAAATGCATCCTAAGTGTTAAATATATCTTGTTATGTCTAACTCAGTACTGTTTATCTGTTGAAATATAGAGCTAGTTGTGGGATAACCCCCACAACAGACTGGGACAGGCACAGCAACGTGTGTATTAACGTCTACAGGCAGCCCCGCTTCTTCTGGCTTTTTCCGGCTCACTACTGTGATGTTAATGTGCCATTCATGCATTGTGTTCATGCTTCCTGTCCTTACTGTGTCTATACACTGATGACAATATGTAGATGTGCCTTGTAACCTCTTTCGTCCTGCAGTTCTGGAGCAGAGGCGAATCCTGGCTAGTAATCTCCTTATTGTTATGTGTGTCTCTCAAATGCAAATGCCCATACCTACTGCTGTGAATGCCTTTCATGTATTGTCTGTAGTTGGGTATATAAGCTGCATTATTCTGTAACTCACCCTCTCACTCTGACGACTGCTTCTACTACTGCTGCTGAGAGCCTCCGGGCTCGCTCATGGAGCGAGCGCCGTGATGGCGGTATGATAATAAACCTACTTAAAACCTCACATCGCTGCCTTTTTTCATGCCGCCACACCAGTGGCTAATATAAACCCATAACAATATGGCCCCTGGCGATCATTTTTTGGGCAGCTGATCACTTTTTGACATAACAGGTGACCTCCGTCTCATAATGCGCCGGAACACCAACTATTACAGAACTGACATAAATATTATGTTTAAAAGTGTAGTCGATGCTCACGCTACAGACTTGATGAAACAACGGATAACTGAAATATTGATAATTACCGGTCTACTTAAATGTAGTCGCCATTCTCTGCCATTAAGAATAAAACTGGCGCCTAGCGGCTGCCCCGGCCTTAGATGCGCTCTGCAGAGCGTGCCCAAATGCCAAGTCACGTTTCGTTACCTTGTATTCATACATGTGTAATGACAATAAAGTTGAATCTCATCTCATCTCTCATCTCAAAACTGTTTTTGGATGGTAATACAGGTTTGGAATAATAAAAGCAGCGCTCCCAATTGACAAGCTAGCGCCGCTACTACTTCTTCTCTCGGTTACTGGCGGATAGCAAACAACTGAAAGGTGCACACTGCCACCTACTGTACAAGAGTGTGTACTGTGGTGTTCTGCAGGGTTGCATAAAGGCGCTTCATACTACATAATGACGTAGCCCTGACGTAATCCCCGACTAGCTTCATATCGGTGGAGAACCAACTGGTTCTTATGACGCACTACAATGGAACTGGCTAAGCACTGACACCAGCCCCAGAACCAAACTAGCACTGGCTCTTATTTTGGTGGAAATGAGCCCACTGACATCTTCACTCTGATTCTACTTCAACTCCATCACTTCATTTGTTAAACTTTAGGAAGTGTTCAGATGTGTTTCCCTGACAAACGACTGAGTGTGATGAGCGCCAGGGAGGATGTGGAGACAAAAGTGGCTCAGACTTCCTGTTTTAGTGTTTTATAATGAAGTCAAAGAGGAAGCTGATATTCTGACTGAAAACCAAAGTTTCACCAACAACCGTCATCTGTACCAAAACCACTTCACATCCAGTCATGGGTTCTAAAGGTCAGACTGTGGTAGCATTCAGTTAAACTTTATTTAGTCATTCTTTCACAACAGAAGACACAGGAACCAAATGTTGTAAAGGAGCAACAGGGGAACCTGTTAAACCCCAGAAGAAGACTGAACATTAGACATGACGGTATCAGTAGCAGCAGCAGAATTATGGAGTTAACCAGAAAAGATCATTTTACAGACTTTATTCACACTGATTCAGATGTGGCTCATTTAGAAGAGTAGGAACAAGCTTTTCACCAGGGGCCTCATGTAGAAACGGAGAACACACAAAAACACGGCGTACGTCAATTCTCACACAGCAAGATGTACAAAAACAGAGGTGACGTGAGAATCTGCGGGCCGAGCAGCAAAGTTTCCACCTGCTGTGAGAAGTTGAGGCTCTCCACAAAACTCTGTTAGGCTCCATCAGGAGGATCTGAAAGTACAGAACAGCTGAAACTGACAGGACGTGTTAAAATAACATCCCTACTTCAGTTAAAACAAGCCGTCTGTGAAAAATATTATTACTACCCGATTTATCTCCATAACTGAGCTGACTGAGTGCCGTGAAACCTGATGGACTGACCTGCCTTCCTCATGGACCAGTCAGCACTGCTGTTAACTGGTTCCTGGTTTTATAAACGAGTCAGTTTGACCCCAAGAATAAAAGCAAGATCCTCTGGGTTATTGTTGAAGGAGAACCACGGGCAGTTCCACGCTGAAATTTACCAGGATTTCCAGGGACCAGGATGTCCATGTCCTCCTGACATTTTGCCCTCTTCAGACCCAGGAAAGTGGGCTGGGGGAAACTGTTCTAACACCTGCTCTCTCCAGTCATTTTGACCCCAAGACCACAGGAGGATGCCCAGATAACCTGTGCCGTACCTTGGGAGGTGAGGATCTGGAGATAAAAGGCCTTTATGCTGCACAGCTCCATGTTCCTTCTGGCTGTCCTGTGCAGTCTGGATCCTGACAGATGTGGTTTGTAACTAAATCCAGCTGTCAGACTGGAGTAGGAAACAGTGGTCTTTATTACTCAGCAACATCCTGTCTGTCTGGGGGATCACTGAGGGCCTTCTGTCACAGCATCTTTCCGTGTGTCAGCCCCCCATCACACTGTCATATAGTGATCCCTCTATAGACTTTCCCTTTAATGCCATGTTATTCCCGTTTAAGGCAGCTGCAGTAACTGAGGTGTACACACAAGCTGTCTCTTCAGACTCCACCCTTTCTGTCTGAAACCTGTTGTCTTCTCTTTCCTCTTTTTCCTGTCTGGTATAGATCTAACAGAAATAAAAAAGATGAATGAATGATCTGTCACAGTAACACGGTCCACTGGGTGAACTTACATTTAGTGTTGATTCTGGAGGGTCAGAACCAAACCTTTCCTGACCTCCACCTCTCATCAACACCTCAGTGTTGTCTGGAAAACGAGGACAGAAGCGACAGAGAACGTCTTGCTGGGAACACCAACTTTATTACAAAGAGCTTAGTGGTGGCACAGAGTAACGTTGGTTGGGGGACAGAGTGCCAAAGACAGATTTTCTTGAATCACTCTATGCTATGATGTCTATATGATGTCATATAGACACCATGGAGAGATCATAGGAACATCACAGGCGATCCTATGATCATTTAGTGCGTCCTGTGGTCGTGACAGACAAGAGACTTCTTGAATTGTATGTAGTGTGATGTTCACATATTTATTTCTAACCTTGTTTCTATTTGCATTTTTTAGCATTTATTTATTTATTAGGACTTGCTATGACATCATCAAAGATCATAGACTCGCTATGACATCATCAAATATCAAAGGCAGGCATCACTGAATGCGTGGTGACCAGACAGAGTGAAGTACGTAGCAGTAATGCACCTGTAAACTGGTTGCCCACCACCAATCAAATCTAAAAGAAGACGACATCAAAGATCAAAGGCAGGTTTCATCAGGGTTACTGTTGCCATGGTAACCATGTCAAAGCTCAAAGGCAGGCATCACCATGGTTACTGTCGCCATGGTAACCACGCCAAAGATCAAATGCAGGAATGGAGAAATGCTTGCTTACACTTGCTTTCTACGGGCATGCAGAAATATCTATGATGATTACAAACCAAAGGCTGAATATTACTATGGGAGTCAGTTCAACAGTCTTCATTTGGATGGGTTCTCAATGATGCATTTTGATAGTAGAAGTCTTTATTCAATATATAAATCAAGAAATTGTGTGTGTGTCTGTCTTCTACTTCTTTTAGATTTGACTGGCAGTTGGCAACCAGCTTAAAGGTGCATTACCACCACGTACTTCACTCTAAATCATCACCCTATATCTCTTCCTAGCTCAGTTTCACTCTATCGTGTGTCTGTCACGATCATAGGGCTCTCTATAAGATCACAGGACTCATGAAAGAGCTATGACCTCATCAAAGAACACAGGACTCACTATTGCTATGACATCAAAGATCAAAGGCAGGCATCAGTGAACGAGTGCTGACGTGCTTCCTTACACCTGCTTTCTATGGGCATGTACAGGTAGGCACTAGTATATATATATATAAAGTTGTAGAGGGTGTAAGGGAAGGCTGTAGAGGCGAGGCACGAGCCTAGGTCGACACAGATTCTTTATTAAACCCTCTAACATAAATGTACAGCCTGTGTGCCCCAGCGTGGCCTGCTGGGGCTGAGTCTCTGTCAAGGAGCCTCCCAACTCTCTCTGCATTCTGCTTATATAGCTTTAATGGTATGCAGAAAGAGTTGTGCTGGCGCATTATGCTTGTGTGTGTACAAAGACAATGTGTGACACATTAACATAACACTTGCTACATTCTTGACCATACATTCACCCCCCTGCCCTCATTGTCTGTCTAGTTACTCCTTGGGGGGCTACCCCCTTCAGTCCATTGTTCTGCCCCTCTTCCTGCTTCTGGGTGTGAGAGGATGTCCACCTGCTGTGTCTAGTGTCACCACAAATTTAGGGATATTCAACTTCCTAGTGAAATTTCAGGATGCACCTAAAATGCACGATAACCTTTACAAGTGAACTGAATTTGACCTTCTCACATTTTTTCCCTTGTCCTGTCAATCAGCAAGGTGAGCAGAACAGAAATCTGCTTCCGTTATTGTGCTAAAAACATTTACTTTGCCAAAAGGAGCTTTATATAGTACATATACAGTCATGTCAAAAAATTAGGACACCCTGTATAAGTCTGTGTGTTTTTCTAACATATGTGGACATATGGATATTTAACATCAATGTTAAAAATACTGAGAGATCCATGGGTGTATTTATGGAAAAGAGGAGATGGAATTAATAAGTGTTCACTTCTTCCTTCTCCCTTTCGAACACTGTATACTGTTACTTTATTGCATTTGTCATTTGTTTTGTTTTTGTTATACTTTTTTGTTCGAAATAAAGTATCTATCTATCCATCTAGATTCATGTAATACAACTAAAAATGAATTAAAGACTTTTTTCATTTTCTGTAAAATGTAATCCTAAATAAATAGTGAGGAATAAATGAGGCCACCCCCATCTTTTTGAGGACACCCCCACATTCACTGCCACTTAAGATGGCTAAAATAAATGTTAAAAAATGCAAATAAAAACAAAAACAAGGTTAGACATAGATATGTGAACATTTAATAAAGAACTGAATATTTAATGGGGTGTCCTAATTTTTTTCACATGACTGTATATGTACTGTACATTGTTTATAAACTCCTCTTGTAATAACCTTTAATACTTTATTTAAACTGTTTTATGCATGAAGGACCCAACGGGGGGGGGGGGGCAGGAACAGACAAAAGGACTAACAGAACTGAAACAAACAGAAGACTGTTTGTTCCACTGAAAAGGTCTCAACACAAGTGTGGTATCTGTACCTGTTAAAGGACAGACACGTGTGTGTGTGTGTGTACGAGAGTGCATGCAAAATAAGGGTGCATGTGAGTGGTTTGTGAGGAAACATACAACAAACAAGGTGGCCGGTCACAGCAACCCCCGTTCCCCCGGGCATGCAGGACAACGCCACCAACCCCAAAACAGCACAAATGTCGGAAAGCCAACAAGCCCCAGGACAGCCAGGCTGAGGGAAGCCGGGATGCCAAGCGGCTGGCGCAGCAGGCCCAAGCCCCCAGACCAGCCAACCCCCACCCCCCCAGGCTGGAGACCGGCTCACGCCCCTGGCACAAGCCCCCAGACACCTCCCAGTGTGGGCCCGCCCCCACCTCAGCACCACCACCGCACACCCCGGAGACCCCCACGCCCAAAGAAGGCAGCAGCAAGGCAGAGAGCCCCATGGGGGGCTGCCCCCCATCCAGGCGAGCCCATGCAGCCTGGAGGTGCTACCCCCTCAATCCACCACCTCCTGACCAACACACACACCCACTCCCAGGTTCCTTTCTTTGTACCCGGAGGTAGATTTGTTTTGCAGTCTGGTGACATCCATATTTACAAACCACAATTACATTCAACATAGACACAAACACAGGCACACATGAAGCTGACTATAGACATGATAAAAATACTCAAGGCTCCATCAGTCAGGACATAAAGACAAAGAGATGAGAGAAAAACCAAAGAGAGAAGACTCATATTAAAAAGTTAAAGACTAGTCAAAGAGGTTAAAAACTCAAAGGTCTAAAACCCAATAAAAGATTTAGAACCCAAATAAAAAACCTACAAAAATAAGTAAATATAAAATGGAGTAAATAAATAGGTACCTAAATTATGTGCAATATATTGTTACAGCTTGTTCAACTCTTTGACAGCAGCAGGAACAAAGCTGTTTTTGTAGCGCTGGGTTCTACTTTTTGGGACAGCAAACCTCCGTCTTGAGGGAAGAAGCTGAAAGTGGCAGTGCAAAGGGTGGGAGTCATCATTTAAAATGGAGGCAGCCATCCTCTGTACTTGTCTGGTGTACAGGGATGTCAGGCTCAGCTGTGACTCACCAAGCAAACGACTGGACCATCTAACTACCTGATCCAAGGATTTCCTCTGTTTCAGTTTTATCTGACCAAACCATGACACTAAAGAAAAGGATAAAACAGATTCAATAAAAGCCCGATAAAACATTGTCATTATGGTTCGGTCAGTTTGGAAGCGTGCAAGTTTTCTCAAGCAATGCAAATGTTGCTGACCCTTTTTGCACACCCTTTCACAGTTCCCTTCAAACTTTAAATTACTATCAATAATCGTCCCAAGATATTTGTAGGATTGTACACATTCAGTGGTCTGGCCTTTTAGTGCAGTGACTTTGTGCCTGGGAGTTTCCCTCCTAAAGTCAATAATCATGTCTTTAGTTTTTTTTTTTTTTTTTATTTAAGTTTTTGTAAAGGGTATACAGGTCGTTACAGCAATGCATTGTTTACATTTTCATCACATGTTCCCTTATTTTCTGATATATGACAACATTGGAAGATTAATTCTTACAACACCCCCTTTTTTTTTTTTAAAGTGAAAGAAAAAGTGAAATTAAAGAGAAAAAAAAACAAAAAACAAACAAAAAAAAAACCAGCAAAAAACAAACAAAAAGAAAAAGTAAGTAAATAAAGGTAAAAGAGCCTCTGAGTAGCGATGGAACAAAGAGCGGGACCATTATTGAAATGGTATTTGTCAAAGATTAGATCTAATGGAAGACACATATGAGATCCAGGGTCGCCAAAAGTTCATGAACCCATCCATGTCCTGTCTCAGTGCGAATGTCAACTTTTCCATCGAGTGAATGTCTTGGATCACGTTAATCCAATCTTCAGGTGTAGGACAGTCCTTCAACATCCATTTTTTAGTTAGAGCTTTTTTGCTTGCCAATATTAAAACATTGAATAAGTATTTTTCTCCTCGTCTTTCCAGTGAGTCCGGTAGTAAACCCAAATACAAAGTTACAAAAGAAAAGGGAACTGTTATTTTGAATATTTTCCCCAATATTGTCTGTTCATTGGTCCAATATTGGTGGATAACTGGGCATGACCAAAACACATGAAAATGATTTGCAGTCTCTTCACCACACAAGCGCCAACAGTTCAATCCCTTATGGGTAAATTTGTTTTGTGCAGGTGTTCTGAAAAATCTTGCCAAGTTTTTCCATCCAAATTCTCTCCACTGCAGGGATGAGGTACTTTTCCATTGCTGTTTATTTAGCTTTTCCCATATTTCCAGTTGTAAAGTGAAATTCCCCTCTTTTTCCCATCTCTCTTTTATATATGATGTGTTGTCTCCTTTTAAGTCTTGAAGACCTTGGTATATTTTAGAAATGTATCTGATCCCTGGGATCCCTTTATATGCCATTAAGAAGACCTTCAGAACACCTGACTGGGCCCTTTCCAAATCCTCCTTTTTAAGTATATTGTTTATGTGGTGTCTAAGCTGGAAGAACCTGTAAAGGTCTTGATTTATTAGGCCTTGTTTTTTCAAATCTTCAAAACTTCTTAAGATTTGCCCTTTAAAAAAATCGTAATATTTTATCAGCCCTTTCTCCTTCCACTTTTTAAATCTGGTGTCTGTTTTATTCGGAGTAAAGTCCTGATCATAGGCAATCCATTGCAGAAGTCGATAGGGCTCTTTAGTTTGATTCTCTCTGACATGTCTTTAGTTTTTGTCGTATTCAGCTGCAGGTAGGAATCCTCACACCAGTGAACAAAATCATCAACTACTGGGCCGTGGCCACTCTCACCATCCTGGAGGAGACTGACAATAACTGAGTCATCAGCATACATTATAATGTGTCTGTTGTCATGTCTGCTCCGACACATGTTTGTGTACAGGATGAAGAGTAGTGGTGACAACACACACCCCTGAGGAGAGCCAGTAGAAGAGCACTTTAGGTCAGACAATGTACCACTGACCCTTACTCTCTGCGTCCTGTTGGTTAAGAAATCCAGAATCCAACCCACCAGATTATTGCTCAAATCAAATTGTTGCAGGAACCTTTCAACTAAAATATGAGGTTGGATTGTATTAAAGGTGGAGGAAAAGTCCACAAATAAAAGCCCGGCGTGTGTCCCATTAAAATCCAGATGTTTTAAAAGCATGTTAAACAGAGTTACAGTGGCATCCTCCACTCCTCTGTGAGGCCTATAGGCAAACTGCAGAGGATCCAATACATGCTCAGTCTGCTTTAGGACCTCACATCTGACCAGTTTTTCAAAAATTTTCATTAAAATTGAAGTCAAAGCAACTGGTCTAAAGTCGTTTACTGTTTTAGGACAGCTGGATTTTGGAACGGGAACAACCACGGCTTCTTTCCAGATCTTGGGCACATGTTGAGTCTGTAAGGACTTATTGAAAATGTAATGAAATATAGGACTCAGTTCATGTGCACAGGACTTTACCAAGCGCCCACATATATTATCAGGGCCCTGACTTTTGTTCACTTTTACAGCGCGGAACTCCCTTTTAACAGGAAGAAACCTCCAGCAGAACCAGGCTCAACATTCACACCTAGGGCCACTTTAGAGTCTCCAATTAACCTAAGCAGCATGTTTTTGGCCTGTGGGAGGAAACCGGAGGAATTCTGGAGTAAACCCACACAGACCCAGGGAGAACACGCAAACTCCACACAGATCACTGTTGGTCAGGGGCTGGGATCGAACCAGGGATCCCATGGCCAAGGATGAGTTGCTGTGCTGGTGCAGTGCTAACCACTGCTCCACCGCACCGCCCTTTTAATTTTTTTTTTTTTTTTTTTTGATTTTGGATCAACTGAAGACTTTTTAAAAATGTTTTAGGACAACCTGATAATAAAGAGTTACAATAATCTAATCTAGAGCTTGTGGAGAGTGTAAATAACAAAAACAGATTTATGCAGCAGACAATTTTATTCACTCTCACATCAGTCATACACAGAAAAGCATGTGTCAATACACCAGGGTCTCTCCTTTATATTACCGCCCATCTCACATCTGCAGGACATCTCACATCACAATACATTCATCCCTTCTCCCCCCAACTCCTTCTTCCTGCTACCTCACCATGATCTCCATACCTATTATCCTTCTCTGTTTACCCTCTGCATCCAGTCTGAGATGATTAACCCAGCGTCTATACACCCCCCCCCCCCCACAAGAATCTCAGACAGAGTTTCAGTCCTCACGTCCTTTTGGCTTCAGCCTCCTCCCATATCTGCTGTAACAGGAGTTTTCCGCCTCCACGGTGCTGCTGTGCCTGTGGGGGGCTCCTGAGGGTGTGTCTGTCTGCAGGTGGGCAATGGTGAGGGGGGAGGAACCTTCGACTTGCCCGTGTGGCTGCTCTGATGAATCGTTTACCTGGGGAGTTCTCAGTGGGGGTCTTCCACGCCGAGGGGCCCGAGCCAACAGCACTTGCTCGTCCGCCACAAGAGAGTAGGATGATGAGGCAGGGTCCACCCTGGACAGATCGCCAGTCCATCGCAGGGCCAACACAGAGAGACAGACAACCATTCACTCTCACAGTCACACCTAAGGACAATTTAGAATCCCCAGTTTTGATGCCAATTAACCTAACTTGGACATTTATAATAAATAAATAAACAGATAATAATTTAAAAAATAACAAAAAAAAATGTTCAATCTAACAAAAATACTTTAAAAAGGAAAAGAAAAAGAGACCCAGGTGTGATCCCTGAGGAACACCATGAAACTGACTGTTTAAACATTTTTCCCTTTTATACAAATAAATGTTTGTATTTTTTTAAAGAAAACTATAATAATGAAATTAGCTGAGGGAAATCTTTAATTAGTCTCTGTAAATAAACAGGACAGATGTAAATAAATTAATATTTTTCCAGTGTTTCAAATTTGAAAATTTGTCACTTTTATCCTAGGGCTTTACGCAGTAATTTGACATTTGCTTTCATTAAACTCATTTTTAAATTTGGTATTCAGATATAACTGCTTGACATCAGTGAAGTTACATTACAAATGTATACTAAATCTGTCACAAAACTCACAAATTTGAGTGAATTTTCAAAAAATTCACATCATTAAAAAAAAATAAATGTAATGTTGCCAAACAAACAAAAAACCCCTGCAATTTATTTTTAAAATTCACATGAAAAAGTTCCATATTTCTGATAAAATTCCCACTGATGCATTTTGGTGATGAACAGAATATTCACATGTTCACTCTGAATACTGGGGGCCAAAACGTAATATTAGAGAAACATTTAAATATTTCCACCTGGCTTTAATGTTAAAAATCCAACCAAAGAACCAGTTAGCCCGCTGAGTCCTACATGTTTATGTCAGCTGATCAGAAATATCGGTGTGAACGTCCATAACAGCAGATAAAGTTTAATACAGAGGTTTAGGTGCCTTTATGAGGTTTTATATGAACAACTGCAGCAGGATAAATGACAATAACATCTTTAGCTTATAACTTATTGCAAGAAAATGTTGAATTTGTTTCTATAAACTATTTAATATGATCCGAATTATCCAATATTAAAGTGCACATTGAGATGATAACTGTGTTTTGGGTTGAATTTAAATTTAAATTGAGAATTTTTACATTTATTGTTTTTTCAGGTTAATAAATAAAAATTAATAAATCTTAAATAATCCTGCATGCAACAATCAATCAGCCAATCATATGCCACCTTCTGTGATGTCACCTGCTCTTCCTCCAGTCTGAACCTGGAATCTGCATTTTCATTGGAGGGTAGTTTGCTGGGCTCTTTCTGCAACTGTGGGGGTTCCCCCTACAGTTGATAGTGCTATGAGATGACTGTTGTTGTGAAATGGCGCTATATAAACAAAGTTGAATTGAATTGAATTTAGTGGATCCTGGTGCCCTCTGATGGAAAATCAGAGTTTGCCGTTTTTACCTTTAAGCTAACTTCAGTCATCTGTTTGCTAATGTTGGTTATCCATTCGCTAAAGTTTTAAGCGCGTCCCTAAAATGATGGAACTGTGAATCTGAGGTAAATATTGTCATTCCAGGATTTGTCCAGCGGAGGGTGGTGTTGCAGCGCCACCTAAACACCATGATACCACCACATAAAATGAAATAACTCTGAATTCTTTATTATCTTAACACTTGTGAAGCTTTAGTTTAAACAGCAGGTGGCCCATAAGACAGCAGAGAGGAGGGGGAGGGAGGCAGTTACCATGGTTACTGCTGATGGGGGTGCAGTCAGCGTTACAACTGTGGTGACTGGCGGTTTAGCTGAAACAGAAAAAAACAACATTAAACTCACATCCACAGATGTGTGGATATTTCCCAGAATGCATCAGCAGACCCACCTAAGACAGTCAGCTTGATTTTGGTCTGGTAGTCGACTTTGGGGATAAGACAATCGTATGGACCGCTGTCCGTCATGGTGATGTTGCTCATGACGATGGAGAAGTTCCCTCTGCTGTAGAGACTGGGAAAGCTGCTGACTCGTCCTTTAAACTGCATATTCTGGGACGCCCTGTCCTCCTGGTTGTTGATAATGTCCAGAACGACCAGATCGTTCTGGTCTCTCCAGTACGCCGAGACACTGGGCGGAAGAGGGTCATCATAGATGCAGGACAGGAGGGCGGGGTCTTCCTCATAGACCACCACGGTCAGCTGGGACAGCACTGGAGTTACAAAAAGAAGAAATAAAAAGGGTAGGCACTTGGCTAATAACACATGCAGGCCATTTAATTTAACAGACTACTATACAATTAATAACTTAGAAACCACAATATTATCTGTGGATGCAGAGAAAGCCTTTGTGTTAATTGGACATTTCATATTACAGTGTTAAACAAGTTTGGGTTTGGTTCATCCTTCATTAACTGGATTAAAACACTATACAGGTGTCCAGCTGCGTCTGTCTGAACAAATGATCAGACTCCCTGAAGCTTTAATCTCCAGAGAGGTACCAGGCAGGGGTGTCCACTCTCTCCCTCACTTTTTACCATCTTTATTGAACCATTAGCAGCAGCCATACGACAAAATGTTAATATCAGAGGTATTCAAACTGGGGGAAAAAAAAACAAAAAACAAGTCTTTAGGCTGATGATGTAATGATTTTCCTTGAAAACTCACAAAGATCTCTTCTTCAGACAGTGGCGCTCATTGATAAATTTTCTTCACTATCAGACTACTCTTAACTGGGGTAAATCAACAGTCTTACCTATAAATTGTAATTTTTCAAATATATTCATTATTCCATTACAATCAGGTAATATTAAATATTTAGGAATAGATATTTCCCCCAGACTCTCAGAGTTACTGTGACTAAATCACATTCCCCTTCTAAAAATAATACAAGACAACCTTACGTGCTGGAGGACACTACCGATATCACTAATGATCAGCATCAGTCCGCCTACAGGAGAGAGGTGGCCCAGCTGGCGTCCTGGTGCAGCAATAACAACCTGCAGCTGAACGCTCTGAAGACAGTGGAGATGATTGTAGACTTCAGGAAAGTCACTACTCCTCTGCCCCCCCTCACCCTCTCAGGCTCTCCCATCACCACTGCTGATTCCTTCCGCTTCCTAGGCACTACCATCACCAGGGACCTCAAATGGGAGCTGACCATCAGCTCACTCATCAAAAAAGCCCAGCAGAGGATGTTCTTCCTGCGGCAGCTGAGGAAGCTCAAGCTACCCACCAAGATGTTAGTGCAGTTCTACACAGCCATCATCGAGTCCATCCTCACCACCTCCATAACCGTGTGGTACGCAGGAGCCACTGCCAGGGACAGACTAAGGCTGCAGCGCGTCGTGCGCACTGCTGAGAAGGTGATCGGCTGCAAGCTCCCATCTCTCCAGGATCTGTACATCTCCAGGACCCGGAGGCGTGCTGGCCGGATCATAGCCAATCCCTCACACCCTGGTCACGTACTGCTTGCCCCCCTCCCCTCTGGTAGAAGACTTCGGTCCATCCAGACTAAAACCTCCCGTCACATGAACAGCTTCTTCCCCTCTGCCATTAGACTGCTGAACACTAAGTGACTTATTGACTCTCGTGCACCATGTACAGCAGCTCAACCAGACTCATGTCAATCATCACTGTTTTCTTCCTGCATTACCGACTGCACTATATAGTTCTCCACAGTATCTGCTGCTGGCTAATATACACTCACCGGCCACTTTATTAGGTACACCTGTCCAACTGCTCGTTAACACTTAATTTCTAATCAGCCAATCACATGGCGGCAACTCAGTGCATTTAGGCATGTAGACATGGTCAAGACAATCTCCTGCAGTTCAAACCGAGCATCAGTATGGGGAAGAAAGGTGATTTGAGTGACTTTGAACGTGGCATGGTTGTTGGTGCCAGAAGGGCTGGTCTGAGTATTTCAGAAACTGCTGATCTACTGGGATTTTCACGCACAACCATCTCTAGGGTTTACAGAGAATGGTCCGAAAAAGAAAAAATATCCAGTGAGCGGCAGTTCTGTGGGCGGAAATGCCTTGTTGATGCCAGAGGTCAGAGGAGAATGGCCAGACTGGTTCGAGCTGATAGAAAGGCAACAGTGACTCAAATAACCACCCGTTACAACCAAGGTAGGCAGAAGAGCATCTCTGAATGCACAGTACGTCGAACTTTGAGGCAGATGGGCTACAGCAGCAGAAGACCACGCCGGGTGCCACTCCTTTCAGCTAAGAACAGGAAACTGAGGCTACAGTTTGCACAAGCTCATCGAAATTGGACAATAGAAGATTGGAAAAACGTTGCCTGGTCTGATGAGTCTCGATTTCTGCTGCGACATTCGGATGGTAGGGTCAGAATTTGGCGTCAACAACATGAAAGCATGGATCCATCCTGCCTTGTATCAATGGTTCAGGCTGGTGGTGGTGGTGTAATGGTGTGGGGAATATTTTCTTGGCACTCTTTGGGCCCCTTGGTACCAATTGAGCATCGTTGCAACGCTACAGCCTACCTGAGTATTGTTGCTGACCATGTCCATCCCTTTATGACCACAGTGTACCCAACTTCTGATGGCTACTTTCAGCAGGATAATGCGCCATGTCATAAAGCTGGAATCATCTCAGACTGGTTTCTTGAACATGACAATGAGTTCACTGTACTCAAATGGCCTCCACAGTCACCAGATCTCAATCCAATAGAGCATCTTTGGGATGTGGTGGAACGGGAGATTCGCATCATGGATGTGCAGCCGACAAATCTGCGCCAACTGTGTGATGCCATCATGTCAATATGGACCAAACTCTCTGAGGAATGCTTCCAGCACCTTGTTGAATCTATGCCACGAAGAATTGAGGCAGTTCTGAAGGCAAAAGGGGGTCCAACCCGTTACTAGCATGGTGTACCTAATAAAGTGGCCGGTGAGTGTATATTTTAACTGTTGACCAGTATCACTTAATCTTATCCTACACTTTATTACATGTATAGTTTATTTCTCTTATCTTATCATGTTTAATGTTGCAGCATTGTACCGAGACAAATTCCTAGTTTGTGTACTACATGAACAATGGCAATAAACCTGATTCTGATTCTGATTCTGACTAATGGGAAGAGTTGCAACCGTTAAAATGATAGTCCTTCCTAAAATGAACTATTTGTTCTCAGTGACTCCTACCCAACCATCTATGGCCTGGTTTAAGTCTCTAGACTCAAATATAAGTAAATTTTTATGGAAGGATAAACCCTCATTTGTCAGTTCAAAAACTCTTCAAAAAGCAAGAGTGCTGTAAAGAACTGAGGTCCACACGAACAGTGGTTTCAACAAAGTTCTCTTTTAAAACTAGGAGCGGGAAACATTAACAGGCGGCAACATCAACACATCGCCATTTTCATCATATTCACTCGGTGAAGGTCAACTCTGACCTGTGACGTCACCACAGTCTTAAAGACACACCACACATAATTATCACATTATATGACATCTCCCGCTTTTTAGTTTTTTTTTTTTTTCAGAACAAAACAATTTTCAATTCAAACATTTTTCATTTCCATTTCACCCTTCCCCACAGCCCATGGCTTAATTACTGAACAAAATATAACCACACTTATCACAGTGAACACGTGAATTTCTCTCTTTTTTTTTTCTCTCTACAAATCTAGTCTTTGCACAGGTTTGCTCAATCTACCAGACCGGGTAAATAACAGTCCTTGCTTTGGGTCTGGCGGTTTGACACAGGATATTGGTAAAATAGTGTCAGCGGCAGCTGCGGTTTCAGGCTGCTGTTTGACAATCTCTGGCTGAAGGTCATTTGGAACTGAAGAGTGTATCTCTCTGGCTGTTTCAGGATCATGTTGCAAGTAATGGCGGTTGAATCACAAAGTTGCTCCCTGGGGTGTTTCAATAACAAAGGAGCGAGGTGTGATGCTTTTTCCAGTGACAACAGCGGGTGTTTTCCAGGATTTCTGATGGTCCAGTTTTGTGAGGACTGAATCTCCTGGCTTTAACGAAGGTAGGGGTTTAGCTCCATGGCGCTGATTAAAGTAGAATGCTTGTTTCTGTTTCTCCATTGCATCCTTATTCCTGATGACTTCTAGATCAGGCTATCGGGGCTGAAGATTCACTTCCAGTGTAGGAAGAGTTGTTTTGATCTTTCGACCCATAAGTAGCTCTGCAGGACTTATGCCTGTGGTGGTGCCGGGCGTTGATCGAAAGCACATGAGGGCGAGCAAAGGATCTTGCTGCTTTAAGATTCTTTTTGCTGTTTGAACTCTCTCTGCATGTCCGTTTCCTTGAGGGTTGTGTGGACTTGAGGTGATGTGCAAAAAGTTAAACTCCCCTGCAAACTTTTTAAACTCTTGGCATGAGAATTGAGGCCCATTGTCAGATACAACCACATCTGGACAACCAAACCTCGCGAACACTGCCTTCAGCTTTAAGATCACCTGAGAAGAAGTGGTTACTGGCAGATGAAGTATCTCGAGGAACCGAGAAAAATAGTCTGACACAACAAGGTAAGTTGCTTCCCCCTCATGGATCGTCACCTTATCGTGGTGGGGGGGTTTGCGTGCCCCAGTGATCCCAGGAGCTATGTTGTCCGGGGCAATTTGCCTCTGATAGGGTCTCCCAAGACAAACTGGTCCTGGGTGAAGGGCCAGACTAAGAACGATCCAACAGACTCTCATGATAAATTGTATATCAAGGATTCAGTGTACCCCGCCCGGTATGGGGTTACCGGGGCCCCACCCTGGAGCCAGGCCTGGGGGAGGGGCTCGAAGGCTAGCGTCTGGTGGCCGGGTTTCCACCCATGGGACCCGGCCGGGCTCAGCCCGAAGGAGTTACATGGGTCCGCCCTCCAGTAGGTTCACCACCTGCAGGAGGGATCATGGAGGTCCGGTGCTATGTGGATTAGGTGGCAGTCAAAGGCGGAGACCTTGGCGGACTGATCCCAAGCTTTCTAAACTGGCTTTTGGTACGTGGAATGTCACCTCTCTGGCGGGGAAGGAGCCTGAGCTGGTGTACGAGATTGAGCGATACCGGCTAGATATAGTCGGCCTCACCTCAACACACAGCTCCGGTTCTGGAACCAGTCTCCTGGAGAGGGGCTGGAGCTTGGCCTTTTCTGGAGTTGCCCCGGGCGAGAGGCGACGAGCAGGGGTAGGTATTCTTGTATCGCCCCACCTTGCTGCCTCTATATTGGAGTTTTCCCCGGTGGACGAAAGGGTTGCTTCCCTGCGCCTTCGGGTTGGGAAACGGGTCCTGACCATCATTTGTGCCTATGCACCAAATGATGTTTCAGAGTACCCACCCTTTTTGGAGTCTGTGACTGGGGTGCTGGAGGGTGCTCCTCCTGGAGACTCCATTGTCCTACTGGGGGACTTCAATGCGCACGTGGGCAGCGACAGTGAAACCTGGAGGGGGGTGATTGGGAGGAACGGCCTGCCCGATCTGAACCCGAGTGGTGTTCAGTTATTGGACTTCTGTGCTAACCACAGTCTGTCCATAACGAACACCATGTTCAAGCATAAGGGTGTCCATATGTGCACCTGGCACCAGGACACCCTAGGCCGCAGGTCGATGATCGATTTTGTTATCGTATCATCAGACCTGCGACCGACCGTATGTCTTGGACACCCGAGTAAAGAGAGGTGCAGAGCTGTCAACTGATCACCACCTGGTGGTGAGTTGGATCCGATGGCAGGGGAGGAAGCCATTCAGACCTGGTAGACCCAAACGTATAGTGAGGGTGTGCTGGGAGCGTCTGGCTGAGGCCCCTGTCCGGGAGGTCTTCAACTCCCACCTCCGGAAGAACTTCAACCACATTCCGAGGGAGTCTGGAGACATGGAGTCTGAATGGGCCATGTTCTCCACCTCTGTTGTTGAAGCGGCGGCTCAGAGCTGCGGCCGCAAGGTGGTCGGTGCATCTCGTGGTGGCAACCCCCGAACCAAGTGGTGGACACCAGTGGTGAGGGGGGCCATTAAGCTGAAGAAGGAGTCCTATCAAGCTTGGTTGGCTTGTGGGACTCCCGAAGCAGCTGAGGTGTACCGGCAGGCCAAGCGGAGTGCAGCTCGGGTGGTTGCTGAAGCAAAAACCCGGGTATGGGAGGAGTTCGGTGAGGCCATGGAACAAGACTTTCGGTCGGCTTCAAAGAGATTCTGGCAAACTGTTCGGCGGCTCAGGAGGGGAAAGCAGCTCCCCGTCCACACTGTGTATGGTGCGGATGGGACACTGTTGACTTCAACTGGGGATATTGTCGGGCGGTGGAAGGAATACTTCGAGGATCTCCTCAATCCCACTGACACGCCTTCCACAGAGGAAGCAGGGTTTGGGGACGAGGGGGATGACTCGCCTATCACAGGGGCTGAGGTCGCCAAGGTGGTTAAAAATCTCCTTGGTGGCCGGGCCCCGGGGGTGGACGAAATTCGCCCCGAGTACCTCAAGGCCCTGGATGTTGTTGGGTTGTCATGGTTGACACGCCTCTGCAACATTGCGTGGTGGTCGGGGGCAGTGCCTTTGGCATGGCAAACCGGGGTGGTGGTTCCTCTCTTCAAAAAAGGGGACCGGAGGGTGTGCTCCAACTTTAGAGGGATCACACTCCTCAGCCTCCCTGGGAAGGTTTATGCCAAGGTACTGGAGAGGAGAGTCCGGCCGTTGGTCGAACCTCGGATTCAGGAGGAGCAATGTGGTTTCCGTCCTGGCCGTGGCACATCGGACCAGCTCTTTACCCTCTCGAGAATTCTTGAGGGTTCGTGGGAGTTTGCCCAACCAGTTTACATGTGTTTTGTGGACTTGGAGAAGGCATTTGACCGCGTCCCTCGTGGATTTTTGTGGGGGGTTCTTCGGGAGTATGGGGTATCGGGCTTGTTGTTTCGAGCTATTCGGTCTCTGTACGACCGTTGTGAGAGTTTAGTTCGTATTGCCAACACTCGGTCGGAGTCATTCCCAGTGAGAGTTGGACTCCGCCAGGGCTGCCCTTTGTCACCGGTCCTGTTCATAATTTTTATGGACAGGATTTCTAGGCGCAGCCAGGGAATGGAGGGTGTCATGCTTGGTGACCACAGGATCTCATCTCTGTTGTTTGCAGATGATGTTGTCCTGTTGGCTTCATCCAGCAATGACCTACAGCTCTTGCTGGGACGGTTTGCCGCTGAGTGTGAAGCGGCTGGGATGAGAACCAGCACCTCCAAGTCCGAGTCCATGGTCCTCAGCCGGAAAAAGGTGGATTGTCCTCTCCGGGTTGGGGACAGGCTCCTGCCCCAAGTGGAGGAGTTTAAGTATCTTGGAGTCTTGTTCACGAGTGAGGGGAAAATGGAGCGAGAGATCGACAGACGGATTGGAGCAGCATCTGCAGTGATGCGGACGTTGTACCGGTCTGTTGTGGTGAAGAGGGAGCTTAGTTCTAAGGCAAAGCTGTCGATTTACCAGTCAATCTACGTTCCTACTCTCACCTATGGTCACGAGCTTTGGGTAATGACCGAAAGAACGAGATCGCGGATACAAGCGGCTGAAATGAGCTTTCTCCGTAGGATTGCTGGACTCACCCTCAGAGATAGGGTGAGGAGCTCAGTCATCCGGGAGAGGCTCAGAGTAGAACCGCTGCTCCTCCACATTGAAAGGAGTCAGTTGAGGTGGTATGGGCATCTGATTAGGATGCCTCCTGGACGCCTCCCACTTGAGGTGTTTCAGGCACGTCCCACTGGGAGGAGACCCCGGGGCAGACCCAGGACTCGGTGGAGAGACTATGTCTCCCAGCTGGTCTGGGAACGCCTTGGTATCCCCTCTGAAGAGCTGGAGCAGGTGGCTGGGGAGAGGGAAGTGTGGGCTTCTCTGCTTGAACTGCTGCCTCCGCAACCCGGACCTCCGGAAAAGCGGTAGAAGATGGATGGATGGATGGATGGATGGACAACAAGGTAAAGCCTCTTTTCCACTAGCCCAGCACACCTCGGTATGGCTCGATTCACTTCAGCACGGCTCGGAATGCTTCTGTCTCCATCAGCACGGTGTTGGGCATGGGTGTTGTGCTGGGGTGGGTGGGTTTATAACAGCGAGGCGGTGCCACACTCCCGTGACGTAACGCAAGCGACCCAAGCAAAACATTTTTTTTCCCAAAACTTTATTGAGAAGACCCAAGCAAAACATAACACATAGCTGTACAAGGCCACTCCTCGGTCTGTGGCTTTTTTCACCGTAAATGCCAAAAAAGGACCACCAGACAAGGGTACAGGCAGCGAGATGAAACACTCTGGAATAGTTCTGCAGCTTCTGGGAGAGCCAAAGGCGTGAGGATACAAACTAGGTCGTATATGACGGTAAGCTAATGTTGCTAATGCTAGTTTGCTATAAGTACGTCGTGCTGCACTTTAATGTCTGCAAGTTATCGCTGTTAGGTACTAAAATATGTATGCTGTGTGTGTTTCAGATGGCTCTGTTGTGGGGAAATTACTGCTTCATTCGCTCTGGGCGTGCCTGTCACGGATGTGATCAGCCTGTCACTGATGTCAACATAGCTTCACAAACGAGCAGTATTGAGCTTAAGAATGTCTGTAGAAATGTTTTATTTCCTGTACAACAAATTGCTCTGATCTGCTTGAAAATCATGGAGAGACTGTTGAGACATCATGGACTTACCTGCTTCTGCAGCAGATTCTGAGATGGTATCATAGAAAAAAACGATCAGCTGACACAACTTGATCGCCAGGTTAATATTAGCCATGAAATATATATTCAAAAAGTAAACTTTACTGAGTTAGGTATAATAAGATATATTTGACAGTTATCATGCATTTTAGGCCAAAACAAACTTGATCTAGGATTAAAAGCAATTAAAATAATGCAGTCACAAGTTTACATGGAAACATGTACTGTAGAAATATATATTCTCTGCATCAACAATGTACTAGACATGCGTTCATGTAGTATTGCACTGGGATTTGCACTGACAATAAACCTCTGAAGTTTTTGCAGATGTCTCTTTTTTTATATGTGAAGGTTACCACCATAAATTAAATACTGAAAGACTGGAAAAGCTAAGAATAATCCAGCAGTTTGAGAAATCACTTTTGGTTTGGTGTAAGTCTGTCAACAGAATTATGAACCATAAAGCAGTTTGTGTTAAAATGTTAAATCCAATTAAACCTAATCCGGGGGCTTCCAATCATGTGTCATGGGGGGCCAAGACCCTGCAGGTTCTCTCTTCTACCCAGTCTCTTCAGCAGGTGTTATCACTGATCAGTCAGTGGAAGAAGTTCAGTGGAATCTGCTGTTGAAGACACTGGTTGGAGGTAAAGCCTGCAGGGTCTTGGCCCTCCATGGCACATGATTAGACCCCCCCCCCCCCGCCCAAACCCATTATGATGAAGAGCAGATGCTATGACCCAGAATTCCTCCATATACTGGTACTGTCACTATTGAGAAACGTGTTGTCAATTTAATCCTATTCAACTTTTACTTTCAAAATAAGTGCAAATATTTGCAAAAAGCAAACATTATTAGAAATGTGTTATATTTCAATTTAATACTATCCCACTTGTACTTACAAAAACGTGTGAATATTCATAAAAAGCACACACATGCTAAAGGTAGCACCACAAGCAGTGGGTCACAGCGGTTTTGGGCAACAGCAACACAATTGTGTATCCTTTGCCAATCTGTCTGCTGTTATTTTATGTTTAACAGTTAAGGGACGGATGATTATATGCTCCAAAACTGGAGAAACTCTCTGATAAAAAAGCTGCAACAACACAAGTCACTTTTGGTTTGAATTAACTGCCAAATGACCTAGAAATAATGAGCTGAAACTTGTTTTTATTCGTATTAAATAATGAGACAGTGGCACACTGGCCAACACCAAATTGTATTATTTTTTACATCCTAGTGTGGCGGTTCGGTTAACCCCCACAACAGATTAAGGACACTCAGCTCTCTTCTCTTGGTTTTTTCTGCTGCACTACTGATATGTAGATGTGCTTTGGTGTAACCCCCACAAACAGACTGGTCAAACACAGCGCTCGGCTAGAGCAAATAACAGAACAGTGAAATGTGTATTAATGTCTACAGGCAGACTCGTTTCGTCTGGCTCACTTCTGTGATGTTAATGTTGCCTTTCATGCATTGTGCTCATGCGTCCTGTCCTCACTGTGACCTAGGGACTGAGATCAATATGTCTCTCAAATGCAAATGTCTTATGCCTGTTCTGTTATCTCTTTGATCATACCAACTGCTGGGGTATGCCCTTGATGTATTGTTGTAGTCGAGTATATACAGTGGGGCAAAAAAGTATTTAGTCAGCCACCAATTGTGCAAGTTCTCCCACTTAAAAGATGAGAGAGGTCTCCAATTTTCATCATAGGCATACCTCAACTATGAGAGACAAAATGAGAAAAAAAAAATCCAGAAAATCACATTGTCTGATTTTTAAAGAATTTATTTGCAAATTATGGTGGAAAATAAGTATTTGGTCACCTACAAACAAGCAAGATTTCTGGCTCTCACAGACCTGTAACTTCTTCTTTAAGAGGTTCTTCTGTCCTCCACTTGTTACCTGTATTAATGGCACCTGCTTGAACTTGTTATCAGTATAAAAGACACCTGTCCAAAACCTCAGTCAGACTCCAAACTCCACTATGGCCAAGACCAAAGAGCTGTCAAAGGACACCAGAAACAAAATTGTAGACCTGCACCAGACTGGAAAGCCTGAATCTACAATAGGTAAGCAGTTTGGTGTGAAGAAATCAACTGTGGGAGCAATTATTAGAAAATGGAAGACATACAAGACCACTGATAATCTCCCTCCATCTGGGGCTCCACGCAAGATCTCACCCCGTGGGGTCAAAATGATCACGAGAACGGTGAGCAAAAATCCCAGAACCACACGGGGGGACCTAGTGAATGACCTGCAGAGAGCTGAGACCAAAGTAACAAAGGCTACCATCAGTAACACACTACGCCGCCAGGGACTCAAATCCTGCAGTACCAGACGTGTCCCCCTGCTTAAGCCAGTACACGTCCAGGCCCATCTGAAGTTTGCTAAAGAGCATTTGGATGATCCAGAAGAGGATTGGAAGAATGTCATATGGTCAGATGAAACCAAAATAGAACTTTTTGGTAAAAACTCAACTTGTCGTGTTTGGAGGAGAAAGAACACCATACCTACTGTGAAGCATGGGGGTGGAAACATCATGCTTTGGGGCTGTTTTTCTGCAAAGGGACTAGGACGACTTATCCGTGTAAAGCAATGTTTCTCAAAGTGCGGCCCCCGTGCCAATGGCGGCCCGCGAAAACATTTCTGGCGGCCCGCGGCCAATCTGTTAACGTCGGCCGGACGAAATTACAATATCGCTAAATCATATCTTAAATTTGTGTGTGAGACGAGCTAATTTGAACCGCACATGTTTTGGTGTCAACAAATGTCGCATAAGGTGACAATGCGCTATTGAAGTATGATTTCCTTGAGAGCTGTCTGTCTGCCAAGCGATCAGCGGCTAAAATGGCCACTGACTGTGTGACGTCAGGTCAGGAGCGACCTGAGGAGGAGGAGGAGGACGCTGAAGAGCACGCGGTGAGTGATTAGGAAAATCAGAACCCCATGGGTGAATTTCGTTCAGAAAACGCTAAAAAATTGGAATTATGTCGCAAAATCACCCAACATGTGCATTAGACATTTTGTTGACAGCGATTTTGAGAATAAGATGCAATTTGAAATGAAATTAGCAAAAAGATTGCTGATAAAAAAAATCGGCTGTTCCAACTATATATCCGTTCACTTCAAAGTCCGACTCTCAGACAGTGTCAGTGAAGTGGCGTGAAAAGCAAGGGTGATCTACCGATGCGATCTTTCTGACACTGTCTGACACCTCCTGCTTAAAACCCAAAAAATCAGAAGGATCGTGAGGCCCCGCTTTCACGGTCTGTATTCATACTGAAAATCAAGATCAAGCGAGCTTTTGCCCTTCTGCTCCACGGGAGGTTTCTGTCCTCCCTGAGCTCGCCTTAGGACACCTGCGTTACAGTTTGACAGGTGTACCGCCCCAGTCAAACTCCCCACCTGCCACTGTCCCCGGAGCGGGTCACGCCCGGCATCAGGTCGTTTACGAGTTATTTAGCACCGGGTTCTCCACGAACACGCGTCCGTGAGCGGGGAGGGGCGGCCGCCTTCCGGCCGTCCCCCGGGCCGGTCGCGAGAGCCCTTCCAGCAGCGGCCGGGGCCGGCTATCCTAGGCCAACCTGGGATATCCTGATCTTTCTGATCAACCTTATCTTTCTGACAGCAATCTGCTGTCAGAAAGATAAGTAAACAGGGTAATTTTTCTTTTTTAAATATTCACTGCTAATATTTACTAAAATTATTTACAAGCAATTAATTTCATTGCCTTAACAACTTATCAAATATTAGAATTTTAGGGTATTCATACTAATCAAATATGAAATATTCAGTGCTGTATAGGGAGGTGGTTGTGCCTGTTTGCTCAAGTTATATTTCTATATATGTAATCCAATTTGACACCTCTGGAATGAAATTATGTTGATCTACTGTTTTTGCAGATGTTATCCACTGTCACTCAACCTTCAAATACTGTGGATTTTTTTTTGAATTTGATTATTCAGCAATTGTCCTCATTGCAGTCATCCATGTGAGGTAACAAGTCACACTAAAGGCTCTCTGTTGGTGATCAAACAACATTGTCCACATTGTGTTGAGGATCGATCCTGGCACAGCCAGCCGATGATCAGGGACATCCCAGCTGGTAACATACAGCTTTCATCCGCCATTCTCTTCACTGGGGCGTCATATGTCAAGGTCCTCAGAGTTCTAAATGCAGCCGGTATCGTTGGAATTTCCACGACCACTTACAAGGAGCTTTCGATTTCTAATTTTTATTAAATTAATTTTATTTCAGAATATGTGGATGATCTGATGAATACTCTTTTCAACAAAACCTTGGTTGATCCAACCCACTTATTGGAGCAGTGGCACTCTGTACAAGCCAGAGTTCCAGCAACATTGAGTGCCAAATTTCAGCGTCCCATCAAAGCTGATGCTGTTGAGAAACATGTATCTAGATTTTCAAAATCAAACATGTAAAAGTAGAATAAATTTCCAATTAGCAATGAAAGTTCAGCTTTCAATTGTTAGGGAAGCAACATATTTTGCTAAGACAAAAAAATATAAGCCTAAGATTTTTAGAGAAATGTGCTTTTAAAAATTGCACACGAATTTTACACCATAAAATGGTAGAAAAATTACTCTAATGTATATGAGATCCGACTTTGATGAATGCTGAAATATTAGAATTATAAAATTGACATGCACATTAATAAACTCAATATATGATTTTAAAAAACTTTATTTAAATAACATTGATCACAAATGTCCGGTTCCGGTTCCGCCGGACCGGCGGCGCCACACGAGTCGGCTGCCTGTTGCAACAGCCTATTTTTTATCTTCCTTCTTCTTTCTACACCTTTCACTCTGTATATATATCACGGACGCACGGATCACCCCGGGGGTCTCCCGGGTCGGCGGACGGAGCCACGGTTTGCAGCGGGAGACGTTACAGCGGGGAGGAGCTAGTGCTAGCTAGCACTTGGCCGCCGCCCGGTGCTAATGGGAAACTCGACATACCGGGAGCTGTAGCGAAAATGACGCGGGTGCCGGGCTGGAGTTTAGGCGGCGTGAAAGAAATATAAGACAGAATAATAAAGAGCGATGGCAAGAACCAAGCAGACCGCCCATAAAATCTACTGGAGGAAGAAGCCCCCCCCCCCCCCCCCCCACAGGAGACAGCTAGCCACCAGGGCTGCTCGGAGAGGCGCTCCGGCCACCGGCAGAGTGAAGAGGCCTCGCCGTCACAGGCCCGTGGCTCTGAGAGAGATCTGTCGCTACCAGAAATCCACGGAGCTGCTCATCCGTAAGCTGCCCGTCCAGCGCCTGGTGAGGGAGATCGCTCAGGACTTCAAGACCGTCCTGCGTTTCCTGAGCTTCACCGTCATGGCTCTGCAGGAGACCAACGAGGCCCACCTGGTGGTCTCTTCTTCGCTAAGGGGGTCACCATCATGCCCAAAGACTTCGAGCTGGCCCGCTGCATCCGCGGAGAGAGAGCTTAGACTTTCTGCTGCACATTCACCAGCCATAATGCTCTGCACTGTGTGTCTATATATATATATACATTTATAGTAATATGGACATATGTTTACTAGATGTTGTTTTTTCTTGCCTTCTGATTGTTGCTCTGAGTGTTGCTATCCCTATGCTGTTGCAATCCTGGAATTTCCCCATTGTGGGACTAATAAAGGCTTATCTTATCTTATCTTATCTTAAATCTAATCTTGGGAGGCAAAATCCCTTGTTGTGATCACATGGGAATGTTTCTCTGATGAGGCTCACAGCACAGGCAGGCAACATAACCCTCACTTCTTCACCTTCAATACCTCCTGGCAGCACCGAGATTCAGTTGATGTTGGCATAATGTTGCATTTCTCACAAGTGCACCTGTTAAAAAAAATGGTATAATCAGATGCTTATAATAAACTAATGGCTCGTGGGAGTGCTATATAAATTGGTCTATGAAGTTTGATTAGAAAATATTTAAAACATGTAAAAAATTTTGAGCAGAAAGAGAATGTTTATAAGTCGCCAAGTAAGGCAGCGAGGGAAAAATTGGCAGTTTTATTTTGATAATTAAGTGTGTGACCATGCATATCGCCTAAAAAAAAAAATTTCAAAGCATATTTTACCAATATAAATCGGCGAGCCTCTCGTTCTTGCCTCTCGTTCTGCTCCGGTCGCTGTTTCGTCCGCGTCTTCCTCCGCACCCTCGGGCTCGAACAAATGCGGCTGAATAACCCCATCAGCACCACCCAAAACTACTTCATCATCAGATTAGTCAGTTTCAATATCATCACTTATATTGTGGTCGTCATACTCGATAAAATAATCGCTGTCCGAATCACTCTGCTGTCGTTCAGCCATTTCTGCAGGCCAGTGATCATCCATTTCCTGCAGCCATTTCCTGTTTCTCCCTGACCTGACGTCACTGCTGCACGCCCCTATCGAGAGATGGCAGTACTGCAGCATCACTAAGTGAAATATGGGCTATTAACAAATAAAGTCATTTATGGAGGCTGGTGACCCATTTTAAATCACGGGAATGGCCAGAATGGAATATTTTCATACAATCAGTTTATTGATTCAATAAAAAAATGTCACCGTCCGAGGCCTTTAACCAATATATGATCTGAACTAATTGCTTTGGAAAAATTCCGATACACATCTACGTTTAGTGGTCTTTGGCGCCATCTGTAGGCACAAGCCGTAATTACATGTGTTGTCGACCTTGCGATCACTTCATTGCAGCAGCTAGTCCAATTGTATTATGGGAGATGGAACGTTCAGCGCACAGTGCAGAAGTGTTGGTTGGCAACGGTTTCGGAGCACCATTTTGAGTCAGAAGAAGAATAAGAAATAAATATTAGTGCTTGTGGAAGTCGAAGTGTGGAAATAAAGATGGATCAGCGAGAGAAAGAGGCAGAGATGGAGACCGCTCACTCGAGGAAACCGAGAACTGTCAGCGAGGAAAAAAGGCAGTTTCAGGGAAAATGGACTTTGGACTACTTCGTTGAACCTCACGGGTCAGATAAAGTTGTATGCCTCATCTGCAGACAGGTAATCGCAGTGCGAAAAGACTTTAACATCAGGCGCCATTACGAAACAAAACACAAAAATTATGAAAAATTCAGTGGCAAGGATCGCACCACAAAGATGGAACAACTTAAAAGGGGCTACACAGCACAACAGTCAGTCTTCACGCAATTTTCAAAAACCAGCGAAGCAGTAACAGAGGCTAGCTATGTGGTAGCTCATGAAATAGCTAAACGGGGCAAGCCGTTTAGTGACGGAGAATTTGTTCGAGACTGTATGCTAAAAGTGGCAGAGCGTGTATGCCCAGACCAAAAAACAAAGTTCCGTGACGTAAGTTTGTCGAATGACACAGTCACAAGACGAATCAAAGATCTGGCAAATGATTTGAAGGACCAACTGGCGATACGTGTGGAGGGGCTAGAAAAGGGAGCGTTTTCCATCGCACTGGATGAAAGCACGGATATTTCCGACACTGCCCAACTGTTGATTTTCATCCGAACTGTCACTGAGAATTTTGACGTCGGCGAGGAGCTACTGAGTATGGAGAGTATGAAAGACACAACGAAGGGAGTGGATATTTGCGAAGCAGTGTATCGCAGTCTGGACACACACAATGTTAACCTGGCATCCTTGGTCGGTGTCACGACAGACGGAGCACCAGCAATGATTGGGAGTAGGACAGGTGCAGTGTCGCTGCTGGCTGAGAAAGTGGTGAACAGCGGTGGTAAGAAACCAGTCAGCTACCACTGCATAATTCACCAAGAAGCCCTCGCTGCTCAGACGCTAGAAATGAAACACGTCATGGCCGTAGTTGTGAAGACAGTTAATTACCTGAAGTCCAGAGGTCTGAACCATCGCCAATTTAAAACCTTTTTGGCGCAGTCAGAGGCAGATTTTGGAGACGTCATTTACTTCACTGCCGTCCGGTGGCTGAGCAGAGGTGCCACACTGAAACATTTTTTTAACCTGAGAAAAGAAATTTGCGAGTTCATGCAGGCAAAAGGACAAGACGTGACTGAGTTAACGGACAGCAAATGGCTCTGTGACCTAGCCTTCCTCGCCGACCTGAATAATTGTCTGAGCGATCTCAATCTGAAGCTGCAAGGCCATGGAAAACTCATTTCCACACTTTTTGACAACGTGAAAGCTTTCCAGCGAAAACTCCAACTGCTCCAGGGACAGCTCAGAGAAGGAGATCTCGCTCATTTCCCTGCCTGCAGGGCGCTGGTAGATGACCCAGACACGGACGGGAGTGAAGTTTTGCGTCACCTGCGTTCAGAGAAGAACCATGGCCTCATCGAAAAGCTTCGAGACGAGTTCGACCACCGATTCTCTGACTTCAGGGACCACGAGGGTGATTTCAACCTTTTCCAAAATCCCTTCTCATATGTGCCCGAGGCAGTGCCTGCAGACATGCAGTTTGAGCTCATCGACCTACAGGAAAGCTCCGAGGCCAGAGCTGCATATCGTGACAAGAGTCTGATCGAGTTCTACAAAGGACTTTCCCCATCCACATTCCCTGCTCTTCGTCAACATGCTGTCAGAATGGCGTCTTTATTCGGAAGCACCTACATCTGTGAAAAGACCTTCTCCACCATGGCCATCAACAAATCTAAGCTGAGATCCAGGATGACAGATGCCCACCTACATGCAGTCCTTCGCATCGCGACGACGGAGATGGAGCCAGACTTCAGAGGACTCGTGGCCAACCGAAAACAGCACCACAAATCACACTGCAGTTAAAAGGTATGTTGACACTAAAATTGTATTTTCATCAGTCCCAATTTCTTACTGTTAATATGACTTTACCCAAACTAATTAAATCTGATAAAAGGATTACAAATGGAACTGAATTTTCAGTCTTTTTTTTTTTTTTTGCCTCCGTCCCTTTGGTGGCCCTCGGTTCAACTTTGGATTCCCAAATTGGCCCTCACCCATCAAAACTTTGAGAACCCCTGGTGTAAAGGAAAGAATGAATGGGGCCATGTATTGTGAGATTTTGAGTGAAAACCTCCTTCCATCAGCAAGGGCATTGAAGATGAAACGTGGCTGGGTCTTTCAGCATGACAATGATCCCAAACACACCGCCCGGGCAACGAAGGAGTGGCTTCGTAAGAAGCATTTCAAGGTCCTGGAGTGGCCTAGCCAGTCTCCAGATCTCAACCCCATAGAAAATCTTTGGAGGGAGTTGAAAGTCTGTGTTGCCCAGCGACAGCCCCAAAACATCACTGCTGTAGAGGAGATCTGCATGGAGGAATGGGCCAAAATACCAGCAACAATGTGTGAAAACCTTGTGAAGACTTACAGAAAACGTTTGACCTCGGTCATTGTCAACAAAGGGTATATAATAAAGTATTGAGATGAACTTTTGTTATTGATCAAATACTTATTTTTCACCATAATTTGCAAATAAATTCTTTAAAAATCAGACAATGTGATTTTCTGGATTTTTTTTTCCTCATTTTGTCTCTCATAGTTGAGGTATACCTATGATGAAAATTGGAGACCTCTCTCATCTTTTAAGTGGGAGAACTTGCACAATTGGTGGCTGACTAAATACTTTTTTACCCCACTGTATGCTGCAACTCTGTAACGCAAACTCTCTCATTCTCTCATTCTGGTTCTGCATCTGCTGCGAGACACACACACTGTTTCCTCTTTGAGAGCCTGAGGAATTCGGCTTCAGCCTGCTCACACTATGGGCTGGAGCCGAGTTCTGATGAAGGCGGGTGATAAAGCCACTTAAAAATCCAACGCTGCCTTTATTTTATCATCCTCTTCACTGGTGACCCCGGAATGCACACGTTTTGTGCAAACGCAACCTTCTGATCTGGACAGCTGCACTGGTGACCGTCTGAGATCTGTTCATCCACGCTGGACCGGCCGCGCTCGCAGCTCCTCCACACGTGAGCGCAGGCGTCCTCCATGGCCTGCGGAGAACGCAACACGTGGACCTGAACGCACCACGGCCGAGCGGTGGCAAAGATCGTCTATTTCCTCCCACCGCTCCAACGTATCTGCACGAGCCTGAGGGACAAAAGATCGTCTATTTTCTCTCACCGCTCCAACGCACCATGGCCAATCTGCAGCCACAGCTCAATCCGGATTTTATCGGCGCCGTCTGCGCCGATCCCCACCAAGATTCTGCACCCTGATTCTCCTCTCCAGCTGGCCCACCCACGCACGAGCCCCGGCGCAAGCACCGGGGAGTTACGAGGACGGCGCATCACGCACGGGACAAATAACGGCTCCAGAGACCGCCATCGTCCTCCGCCGCTGCTCACAGAACCCTCAGGGCTGCTTGTTCACCTGAAGCAGGCACGCAGCTCGCCACTGGATTTTTTTAATGGTCTCAGCCACGGCACATAAGGGATTTCAGCCGTCAGCTGTTCCCGGGGGGTTTTAGGGTTGCTCCTGCACCTAAAGCCAACAAGCCGAGTCCCTCTGCTTCTTTTTTTCTTACAGCCTCGCCGCTCCTGTTTTCTTCATGGCCACGAGAGGAGCCAGAGACTAATTTTTCTTCTTGTGGACCTCTGCACGTTCAACGGGACAGCCCTTCGACATCGCGGACCCACAAGCAATTTTTGTGCGGCTTGGACGAGTTCACCGTCCCCCTGCCGGCACTTACCCCCCTCCTCCCTCCCCCTCCGCCTGCAGTGAGCTTCTCCCACAGCTCGCTCCCATAGAGGGATTATCGAGGTCTCGGCCCCCTGCCATGCCCTCTG
This sequence comes from Pholidichthys leucotaenia, assembly GCA_020510985.1. Taxonomy (NCBI): domain Eukaryota; kingdom Metazoa; phylum Chordata; class Actinopteri; order Cichliformes; family Pholidichthyidae; genus Pholidichthys; species Pholidichthys leucotaenia. The sequence continues at coordinate 355,945,308 of CM035845.1, read as the reverse complement.
GGGGGGAGCGTGTGTGGCGGTTCGGTTAACCCCCACAACAGATTAAGGACACTCAGCTCTCTTCTCTTGGTTTTTTCTGCTGCACTACTGATATGTAGATGTGCTTTGGTGTAACCCCCACAAACAGACTGGTCAAACACAGCGCTCGGCTAGAGCAAATAACAGAACAGTGAAATGTGTATTAATGTCTACAGGCAGACTCGTTTCTTCTGGCTCACTTCTGTGATGTTAATGTTGCCTTTCATGCATTGTGCTCATGCGTCCTGTCCTCACTGTGACCTAGGGACTGAGATCAATATGTTTCTCAAATGCAAATGTCTTATGCCTGTTCTGTTATCTCTTTGATCATACCAACTGCTGGGGTATGCCCTTGATGTATTGTTGTAGTCGAGTATATATGCTGCAACTCTGTAACGCAAACCCGCTCATTCTCGTTCTGCATCTGCTGCGAGACACACACGCTGTCTCCTCTTTGAGAGCCTGAGGAATTCAGCTTCAGCCTGCTCACACTATGGGCTGGAGCCGAGTTCTGATGAAGGCGGGTGATAATAAAGCTACTTAAAAATCCAACGCTGCCTTTATTTTATCATCCTCTTCACTAGGGCATTTTGGATGTACTGAATAAAAAAAAATTCATGTTTTTCACCTTCAGGTCGTTTGGAACAACAGTATTATTATTTTCCGTTTAGATGATGCTACACTCCTTCTAAAGTATTGTAATTCTCTGAATTTGGAATGCCGATAGAACATTCAATTTACATATACTTACTTTTTTTTACCTACTTTGACTTGTAAGGTTGATCAGTCTCTCCTGCTGCATTTTAAAGTCCAACTGTGCAACTTCTTATAAGTTAACATAAAAAATTTACCCAAAGTTTAGAACTGGATCATGTGGGGCTAATTTTTTATGATATTTCAATAAAAAGAACAGAAAGCTTACAAAAACATTTGTTTTTTGGTCTAGTTAAAAATTACATTACCTTTACAATGGTTGACCCCTGACAGGATGATCAGCATCATTTTGATCAGACTAGGCAATGGAATTTCTATGTAATTATACTGTTTTATAATTCAGTGTTATAACAGACAAACCACACTTTCCAAAACAATTCCATTTTATTATATACAAATGATTGATGAATTATGACTGGCGCCTAGCGGCTGCCCCGGCCTTGGGTGCGCTCTGCAGAGCGTGCCCAAATGCCAAGTCACGTTTCGTTACCTTGTATTCATACATGTGTAATGACAATAAAGTTGAATCTCAATCTCAAAATATTAAAATAAAAAAAAAAAATTTGCAACACAACATGAAGGTTAATCGACATTTTATACACGCCGACCACTGAGTGCCTCTACACCAGCTTCCCAAACTGGGTCAGGAAGGCTCGGTTGAATGAAGCCGTCTCTGCCAGCTCCTGCCTGCTCCTGGGATACCCTCGCGTTTTCTGCAATCTCATTTAAATGTTGCAAATATTTATCATTGAATAGATTTTGCGCCTGGTGGCGGGACAGATTCACATTAATCCGGGCGTGCTGGCGCGGCGGACGCGTGGGATGATTCTACAAGGAAAATGCACACAATAAAATACAGCACGAAAGTGCAAGATATACAGAAAAGACAATAGTTTTTAACAAGATTACATAAGCTTATTTCAGCGTATTGTTCACATGAATAATTAAAAGAAAAGTGTAAGTCCGCAGTGTGCTGCTGCAGAGTGATCATCATCCACAAATGAACAGCTTTTTTATTGCATAAATAAACTGAGCGTCTTACCGAATATATTTGCGAAAAAACGCACAATAAAAAAAAATTAAAACTCACCGTTAAAGGACTCCGATGTCGAGACCTCCCGGTATATTTTTTCATTCCGGGCGGCTCCGTCTAACTCGCGCTGGATACGTTCGTCTGACAATGCAGTGAGCAGACACTGCAGCTCCTTATTGGTCCATGGAACACCCTTATTACGCGAAGCCATTTTTGATAGAGAATAAATGAAAATAGCACAGCAATACACTGAAAATAAACCGCCAACAGTGGTTACGCGCTGAGTAATGGCGGTTGTGAAGATTTTTTTTTTTCAAAAACTTTATTGAGAAGGTCGTGAAGATTCTTCTTTTTTTTTTTCAAAAACTTTATTGAGAAGGTCGTGAAGATTTGGTAGAAGAGGAGGAGGAGAGGGGCTGTTACAACCTGACCAATCAGCGCCGGTTACGACCTGACTAATCAGCGGCGACCAGTCTGTTAACGTCACAACACGGCCCAGCTCAGCACTGCTGTACCCTGCCCTGGAGCGGGGCTGAGAATCGTGGCTGTTCAACCGTGTTGGGGCTAGTGGAAAAGCGTACAAAGCGTGCTGAGCTGTCCCGTGTCGCGCTAAAGCGTGCTAGTGGAAAAGGGCCTTAAGTGTGCTTGTTATGCTCACACAGGTCAACAGCAAGTCTCTTCCAGGGTCGATCAGGTAGAGGGGTTGACAAGAGAGGCTCTTTTCGCTGAGCTGGTCTCATCTCACGACACCTGACAGGAATGGACTTTGCGTTTGATTTCAGATGAGATGCCAGGCCACCACACAGATGTGCAGGCCCGCTCTCTACATTTTGTTAGACCTTGATGTTCATCATGTATTCGATCCAAGATGTCTGCTCTGAGCACATCTGGAATCAGCATACAGCTTCCTCTGGTGATAATTTCATTGCATTCAGACAGTTCATTTTTCATGGTAAAATAGTCTCTGATAGCTGCTGGGACATTGCCTATGTATTCTGGCCATCCTGACTTGATGTACTGCAACACCAACTGTAGGTTACAGTCAGCTGCTGTAGCGGTCTTTATAGTGTCTATTTTCCTTAGATAGTTAAAGGTGAACTGAAGTGAACGGCATTGAACGGCAATGGGTGATAGTACATACAATTATAAAGATAATTTATCATTGGCACCCCCTCCACCAATCCCGGAATCTTGGAGAAAATCGCGATTTTAAATTTCCCGCCCTGAAAAATCCTACGAATCCGCCGATTATCTGGAAGTGCAGCCGGAGTTCCGCGTGACGTCACGAATGGGACGCAGTCCTCATGTTTACCATTGCGAGCACGTCGACACTGGTTGTTTTTAGTGCATTTTGTCGTGATAGTCGACTACAAAACACTTCCAACACCTGGGAAGATCTGTTCAGTGGCCAAGGAAAGCTGTCATGGCGACGAAAGAAAAGAAAGGGGGAGGAAAAGCGACCGGGAAGCGATGCGTTTCTAGATATAGATATTATCTATAAATAGCACAGTCAAATGCAGAGGCCAGTTCTGTTCATGTGTATTGCCACTATAGTCTGTAGAAGTATTGTAATACATAGCCCATGGTCATGGAACCTGTCCTGAATACACGTGTTAACCCTACGACACGGATGTGTCTATTCAATGCCAAGTTTTTTGGGCTGCACGGTGGCGCAGTGGTTTAGCACTGTGGCAGCACAGTTTACCCTCGGCCGGGGGATCGCGGGGATCATGAGACCGTGGGCTCGATCCCAGCCCCCGACCAACAGTGAGCTGTGTGGAGTTTGCATGTTCTCCCCGTGTTGCGTGGGTTTACTCCGGGATTTCTCCGGTTTCCTCCCGCATACCAAAAACATGTAGGTTTAGCTCACGCACGCAGTGACCAGCAGCCTGTGGCTTGTCACCAGACTGCAAACCAAATCTACCTACGGGTACAAATAAGTGTGTACACGGCCAGGCTATTGTACAGTCCTAGCCCTATGTATAAATAATAAGTTGGAAAAATGCTGATGGTTTTTTTTCTCTCTTTTATTGTTAATTTTCCTTATCCTGACACCCCAAACATGCCAAAGTAGAGAAGTAAAGACTCACCATTCTGTATTCAATAAGCGACTCTCCTCCCCATCACTGCTGCGGTCTGACTCTGAGTCGGTGCTGGAATCCCCCGAAAATTCTGGCTCTAATCTGTACGGTTCGATGCCTCCCTCGCTCTCTTCCTGTTCACTTGACACTCCTGCATCCTCCTCTGTCTCGTCACCGATCCTGAATGCCTCTTCACTCTGAAAACTCTGGTGTTCTTGACTGCTGGAACTGCTATCATCTGCCATTGTTGTTTTGATAAGGCTCACACTCGTGACGTCACGCAGCGTCGTCTGCACTACTTCCGGTTTGTTTGGCACTGCCAGCCAGAGGCAAAAGTTTATCGGCTTATAGCTTGGCCATCGCATGGCCTAAAAATTTCTTTTATGTGTTGAAAAATACAATAGGTAATAAGGAATTAATCTGCTATTCTACTTTTTGCGCAAAAAGGTGGTTTCAGTTCACCTTTAAACATGCCCAGGACACGCTTGAGGTCATGCACGTTCTGTGGTGGAGGGAGCTCGCGGATTGCCTCGACTTTATCAGGGTCGGGTCTCACGCCTGATTTGTCAATTTCTTGGCCCAACAAGTGAAGCTTGTTTTGTCTAACATTTTTCTCTGTTCAGTTTAAGTCCGGCTGACTCGATCCTTTCCAGTACCTTGCTGAGACGCTGGTCGTGCTGTTCAGGAGTGTCACCGTACACCAGTATGTCATCCATGTAGATAGCCACGCCTTCCAGGCCGTTGAGGGTTTCTGTCATTTTGCGCTGAAAAATTTCAGGAGCGCTTGTGATCCCAAATGGAAGACGTTTGAACGCATATCTCCCAAAGGGTGTGATAAAGGTTGTCAATTTACTGCTTTCTGGATGGAGAGGAATCTGCCAAAACCCGGAGGCAGCATCCAATGATGTGAATGTGGTTGCTCCACTGAGTTTTGCAGTGATTTCCTCTGCAGTAGGAAGAACATACCTCTCTCTTCATACAGCTTCATTTAACCTCTTTAAATCGACACAGATCCGCACTTTTCCATTTTTCCTTGGGACTGGCACCATTGGTGCGCACCAATCTGTAGGCTCAATCACAGCTTCAATCACATTATTCTCCTCCATACGCTGCAATTCCTCCTTAACCTTCTGCAAAAGTGGCAAAGGGACACGACGGGCAGTGTGCACTGTGTATGGCTGAGCGTTCTCTTTTAACAGGATTTTAACTGGTTCTGTTTTAAGTGTTCCATGCTCGCCAAATGCTTTGTGAACTACTTCGACACGCTTCACAAGCCCCATCGACATTGCTGTATCTCTGCCCAGCAAATTGTTTGCATTATTGCCACTGATGACATACACAGGAAAAGTATATGGTTTTTCCTTGTATTCTGTGAAGGCTTGAAATTTTCCTATATAGTCCAACTGACCACCCGGGCTGCACAGTGTGACATTAGATGGCTCGAATTTCTTGTTAGGAACTAGTTTGTTAAATGTCTTTTGTCCCATAATGTTTGCATCTGCACCCGTATCAATTTTAAAGTTGACTGGTGTTGTTCCACTTGTAAACTGTATGGTCCATGGGTCATCATTTCTATTTGTTTTTGTGACTGCACCCAAAAAATATGGTGTCTGGGAAACTGTCCCTTCAGTGACTTCTCTGACTGATTTACTGTGACATTTCTTTTCCCAGTGACCCACCTTTTTACACTTGTTGCATGTTGACTTCATGGCTGGGCACTTTTCAGGATCTCTGTGTTTTAATTTTCCACATCTTCCACACCATGAGTCTTTTTGCTCTCCACTTTTTTTCTTCTTAGGTCTAAATGGAGATCTTCCTCTGCCTGCTGCTTTTCCCTGGATCTCCTGCACCGTAGCGTGTGCTTCCCCCTGCTGGTGAACCTGGAGGACAACCTCCTCAGACTGGCGAACTGTTTGAATAGTTTGGGCAAGCGTTAGATCAGCCATCATCTGCAGTTTACGTGACAGCTCTTTATCGAGGATGCTCACAACAATTCGGTCACGGATATGTTCATCTCTGTTTACACCAAAGTCACAGTGTTCTGACATCTCATAAAGGGCTCTGATAAACATTTCCGCTTTCTCACCAGGCCGCTGCATCCTCTGGTGAAAACAAGCGCGCTCATGGATCACGTTCCATTTAGGACAGAAGTACTCGTCGTATTTTCCTAACACAACGTCAAACTTCTTCTGATCCGTTTCCTCAGTAAAGGTGAATGATTTGAAGATGTTTTCAGCTTCAGGGCCCATGGCGTAAATCAGTGAACTGACCTGAATTTCGCCGTCCTCTTTATTCAATTTTGTAGCCAACCGGAAACGCAGAAAGCGCTCTTTCCAGCCCACCCATTCATTTGGACGATGAAAAGGAAAACTTTCCGGGGGATTAAACTTGGCCATCTTACTGAAGCAAAGCGTCCGTCAAGCACTTCTGACACCATGTAAAGAACTGAGGTCCACACGAATAGTGGTTTCAACAAAGTTCTCTTTTAAAACTAGGAGCGGGAAACATTAACAGGCGGCAACATCAACACATCGCCATTTTCATACATATTCACTCGGTGAAGGTCAACTCTGACCTGTGACGTCACCACAGTCTTAAAGACACACCACATATAATTATCACATTATATGACAAGTGCAGCGGTTTAGATTTTTAAATGTTTTTAATTACCTCTTAGCCAGCAGACTGCAGTTTGTTTCTAAATGGACAAAATCAACCCCACTAGGAAACCCATGGTTAGATGCTGAACAGGCTCTCTGTGGGTCACTAAATATCTCTGACTTACCTTTTATAAGTCCCTGTATTTAAACACCATGACTGTTTTACACAGCATTCCAAATTATTATGCAAACAGGATTTTAGTGTCATAAACATCCAATTCTTTTGTTTTTCAATTAACCTCATGGATGGTATTGTGTCTCAGGGCTCTTTGGATCACTGATATCAATCTCTGACACCTGTCATAATTAGATTGCCAGGTGAGCCCAACTGAAGGAAACTACTTCAGAAGCATGCTCCACATTATTAAGCATGCCACAGGTTTCAGTAATATGAGAAAGAAAAAGGATCTCTCTGCTACCAAAAAGCATCAAATGGCGCAATGCCTTGGACAAGGTAAAAAAACATCAGATATTTCATGAAAACTTAAGTGTGATCATCGTACTGTGAAGAAATTTGGGTTCATGCAGATAAAGGCATAATGAGGATGGTTTCTGCCAGACAAATTTATCGGATTAAGAGAGCAGCTACTAAAATGCCATTACAGAGCAGCAAACAGGTATTTGAAGCTGCTGGTGCCTCTGGAGTCCCATGAACCTTAAAGTGTAGGATCCTCCAGAGACTTGAAGTTGTGCATAAACCTACTATTCAGCCACCCTGAACCAATGCTCACAAGCAGAAACTGTTGCAGTGGGCCCAGAAATACATGAAGACTAATTTTCAAACAGTCATGTTTACTGATGAGTGCCGTGCAACCCTGGATGGTCCAGAGGAATGGAGTAGTGGGTGGTTGGTGGATGGCCACCATGTCCCAACAAGGCTGCGACGTTAGCAAGGAGGTGGCCATCGCCCGATTAGTCATCAAAGTTCACTTACTTATGCATTTTATTCATCATTCCAATCATTTATTTATTATCCATGAATTTACTGTGGGTTACATTATAGTTTAACTCTTTAAGGACTAAATTTGATTACATGATGCAACTCTCCTGCGGCTGGTGTCGCAGATACGCACCTGTCATATGGTAGGTCAAAAAATATGTGAAAAAAAAACAAACAAAATAAACCCAGATGTACCAACCATTTCACATCACTAGATGGCAGACACATAGCTGACTGCTCTTCCATGGAGGACTCCAAAACTTCTTTGAATCTGATATCACTTCCGGGGCGCAGAAGAAGAGACATACAATCAATTGCACAACATATATTTCAACAGGGGGGAAGCGTTTGCTCCAAATTTTTGCCAAGTATGATTTTAAAATGGATTATTTAGCTTCTGAAGGGAAATATTTACTTTCTGTAACAGCACAAGATGGACCAGAGCATGTACACTTTTCGTCTGCCATTGATGAAGCTGCACATCACAGAGAGGAGAATACTGCCGGAGAATACTGCCGGTTCGGCGGCGTTATCTAACTGAAATCGAGGTAGAATAAATCAGAAGATAAATGTGAGAGTTTCTGGACAAAGGAGAGAAAGCAAAAATGACCGGCAGATGAGGAAACGGGCACATGAAGACGCATGACGCATGGTAGGTCTGATGTTTTGATCAGTTTGTTTACATTCTACTGATTTTCTGGTTCATATATTTAGAAGATAAGATGATAAAAAACAAAAACAGACAAAACCATCTTTGTGTAAATATGTTCAAAGTCCACTTTGACGAAAGTTATGTAATCCAATATGGCTGCTGTCACATTATGCAAATTAGATGCATAAATTTACTCCCATCATAAACTTTGGATCATATTCTACATCTTTCTCATTTACAGTAAGCCAGAAGCAAGAAGGAACTTCTGTCACTTCTACCATGAACAAAAGAACTGAATTAAGGGACAGAAGTTATGGTGAAAAGATTTTAGAGCCTTTATGCTGAATGGTCAACGACTGGAGGAGGGTCAAGAATTTATCTACTTGGGATCAATGGTCAACACAGATGCCTGCTCTAGAAATAAGCAGAAGAAGAAATAACCTGACCAGAACATCAGAGCAGAAAATGGAAAAGATCTGGAAGAACAAGACAGTAAAAACTGATCCTAAAAGACCCTGGAGAGACTGCTCCTTGCTCACCTCCACCCCCTGGTGGGACCAGCGATAGATCCACTGCAGTTTGCCTACCAGCATGGCATTGGGGTGGAGGACGCAGTGATCTTCCTTCTTCACTGTTCCCTGTTCCACCTGGAGAAGCCTGGGAACACGGTAAGGATCATGTTTTTTAGACTTCTCCAGTGCTTTCAACACCATCCAACCTGTGATCCTGAGGGACAAGCTGCTGTGCGCAGGGGTGGACCAGCACCCGTCATCGTAGATCCTGGACTACCTCACAAACCGGCCACAGTTTGTGAGAATGCGGGATTGTGTGTCCGACACGATCGGCAGTATGGGGGCCCCCCAGGGAATGGTTTTGGCTCCTTTCCTGTTCACTCTTTATACTGCGGACTTCTCACACAACACAACACACTGCCATCTACAGAAGTTCTCTGACGACTCTGCAATCGTCGGCCTCATCTCCAACGGAGATGAAGCTGAGTACAGAGGACTTATCCAGGACTTCGTGGACTGGTGTCATCGGAACTGCTTCCAGATCAACGCGAGAAAAACTAAGGAGCTGGTGGTGGACTGCCGCAGGCAAGGACAACCCTTCATAGCACCAGTAAACATCCAGGGAACCGACATTGAGATGGTGACATCCTACAAGTACCTGGGTGTTCATTTGAACAATAAACTAGATTGGTCACACAATACTGACACACTCTACAAGAAGGGACAGTGCAGGCTGTTCCTACTGAGGAGGCTCAGGTCTTTTGGTGTACAAGGGGTGCTCCTGAAGACCTTCTACGACACGGTGGTGGCATCAGCCATCACTTTTGGAGTGGTCTGCTGGGGCAGTGGCATCACAGCAGCCGATAGGAAGAGACTGAACAAACTGATCAAGAAAGCTAGCTCTGTCCTGGGGCAGCGCCTTGACCCAGTGGAGGAGATAGGAGAGAGAAGGATGGTGGCTAAGCTGTCATCTCTGCTGGAGTCCGAGTCCCACCCTATCCAGGACATACTGAATGCACTGAGGAGCTCATTTAGCAGTAGGCTACATCATCCTAGGTGCACGACCGAGAGGTTTCGCAGGTCCTTCCTACCTATGGCTGTCAGACTTTATAACCTAAGCAGGGCTGCTTGCAGAGATAGCAAAAAAAAAAAAGCTACGACCTAATAGTATTGAATGCAAAAGATGCAACAGACTTACACAAATGGTCCCCTCCAGTATACAACTAGGACAATAGCAATCGCTACGGAGGGTGACAAAATGTATGGGTAAATATTCATACTATGTGGGGTAACTAAATAGACGGTTATGCTGTTTGTTGCATCTAGCTACAACGCTCCGCACTGTGTATATACAGTGGGGCAAAAAAGTATTTAGTCAGCCACCAATTATGCAAGTTCTCCCACTTAAAAGATGAGAGAGGTCTCCAATTTTCATCATAGGTATACCTCAACTATGAGAGACAAAATGAGGGAAAAAAAATCCAGAAAATCACATTGAAGGATTTTTAATGAATTAATTGGTAAATTCCACGGTAAAATAAGTATTTGGTCAATAACAAAAGTTCATCTCAATACTTTGTTATATACCCTTGGTGAAGGGCCAGACTAAGAACAATCAAACAGACTCTCATGATAAATACTAGAACAAGGATTCTGTGTACCTCGCCCGGTATGGGGTTACCGGGGCCCCACCCGGGAGCCAGGCCTGGGGGACGGGCTCGATGGCTAGCGTCTGGTGGCTGGGTTTCCGCCCATGGGACCCGGCCGGGCTCAGCCCAAAGGAGTTACATGGGTCCACCCTCCAGTGGGCTCACCACCTGCAGAAGGGATCATGGGGATCCGGTGCTATATGGATCAAGTGGCGGTCAAAGGCGGAGACCTTTTTTTTTTTTTGTTACTTATTTGTACCCGTAGGTAGACTTGGTTTGCAGTCTGGTGACAAGCCACCGGCTGCTGGTCGCTGCGTGCGCGAGCGCCCTAAACCTACATGTTTTTGGTGTGCGGGAGGAAACCGGAGAAATCCCGGAGTAAACCCACACAACACGGGGAGAACATGCAAACTCCACACAGCTCACTGTTGGTCGGGGGCTGGGATCGAACCCACGATCTCATGATCCCCGCGATCCCCCGGCCGAGGGTAAAACTGTGCTGCCACAGTGCTAAACCACTGCGCCACCGTGCACCTTGGTGGTTTGATCCCAAGCTTCCTGAACTGGCTTTTGGGACTGCTCTTTATAAATTGGAGAAATAAGAGTTTTTGTTTTTACTGATAATTAGGGCATTTTAGAAAATCTCTGGACCATCTGTGAAAAAATTGCTTACCAATAGCTTTCTTCACCAATGTGTTCATATAGGTGTCTACTAACACCTCTCAATTAGTTCCAACCCAAATCCTTGTGGAAAATTCTGGGGAGCCAATCAAACTTCGGCAACCGGGGGGGGGGGGGGGGGGGGGGGGGGGCAAAAAATGGAAAAATATTTTTTTTTCCCCAGTATTAGCGTGTGAGATGTCTAACTAGGGGTTTTCTGGGGTGCTGAATCGATTCCAACCATTAGTTTTGAGTAAAAACTACTACCTGACCATAAAATAGGCCACGCCTACTTTTTTGCGCCCGCCGAAATACGTAAATATTGGTATTTTTATATGTATCTCACTGGGTTTATATAGTGGGTTTTTAGGGTGCACTGACAACATTTGTGTGCGATGGGAAGTAGTCGTTCCCATCATCTCTTATTTCCATTACACCACATATAATCCTATTACTGCTGTACATACTTATTAAATGTTTGATTCTCATTCCTTCCCCTTTGTGCCTGTCCATGATCAGCAGTCCGCCCATTGTCCATTCCATTTGTCTAATTTCTGGGATTCTTTCAAGATATCTTGCGTTACGAATCTAAGAACAGTATGGAAGCAGATGTAATGACGGTACCTGGCCATGGCTTCAGGTGTTTCATCTGTGATGGTCCAGAAACTGAGATGCAGAAGTTATCAAAAGTTACCCGAAAGGGCTACCCACTGATGTTATCATATTCTGAGCGCGTGGACGATGCTTCGCTGAGCAGGAGACTAAATGAAGACTGGAACAATGGAGATGACCCAAAGTTGAGATACCATATGGATTGCAAAACCGAGTTGTTCAATCATGTGAAAAGTGTATCCACTGCAACTGCTGAGGGTAAGTTTCTCCATTTATCAGAAGTACTACTTGCATGTATTTCGTCAATAATCTGTCAGACGTTTTAACGCTTTAAAAAAAAAAAAATAACCAAAACTACCTTTCTACACAATGCATTCCCCAGGACAAGATGAGAAGGACCAATGGTCTGACAGGATGAAAAGACGCCGGGTACTCTCTGGGTCAGGTACTTCAAGTGCCGGAAGCTCCAAGTCCAAAACCCCAGCAGCACACCTTGTCTACCGTGAAGTTTGTATACTCTGTAACGAAGGCATCAATGTTGGAGCATTGGCCAGAAACCCTGGTAGGTTGCCTGCCATAAGTAGGGTCCTACAAAAGTTTACATGAATGTTTTGAGAATTCAATTTTTTCTTGCTCCTTGCTGTAGCCAAAGTATTCTAGTTCAACTATGGTCAAATTTGTTCAGGCTCGTTAGAGTTAGGATTAGGGTTAGGGTTAGGATTAGGGCTAGGGTAAGTGTTAGGGTTAGGATTAGGGCTAGGGTTAGGGCAAGTAGCAGTAGCTCAAGTTCAACTAGCAGAAATGGTTGAACTAGAATACTATCGCCTTAATTTACTACTACTCCAAGTCGAATCCTCTACTATCATTCACCTAATCCTATATATGTGGCTATTTTGAAACCTACCTATCTTCCAGAAAGAGCCCGGAAGTTGTATCGTGCACCTGACAATCGCTACATGGACCGATTAAAAAGGAGCCTCATGGAGACAGCACTGAGCCGAGGAGATGCCTGGGGAAATGCAGTCGCCGGTCGCCTGTCTGGGATCATAGATTTGGTAGCAGAAGAAGCACTGTACCATCTTAAGTGCAGGACCCTCTTCGAGCACCCAGTTCAAAAGTCTAAGATATGGACTGTTGAATAAATTAATGACCCCTTTGGATCTCCAATTTTTTAAAGATCAATAGTCAATGACTCCATGGAGAATACTGTTAGGGGTATAAACAATAAATCACAATCACTTTAATTCAAAATTATATTGTTTTTCTCAGGTTGGACGGCCTCTTGACGAAGAGAGACAATTGCTGTTTGAGAAACTGTGTGAATGGATGGATGAAGGAGTGGAACACGGTGTGACAACTCAGAGATACACATGAAGATGGTAGAGCTTGACCCAACCGAGGACAAAAGTCTGGCATACGGCCGACGATATCTGAAAACAAAGCTTCAGGAAAAGTACAAGGAGTCTCTCTACTTCATGTCGGAAGATAGAAAAGCGGACATTGTGTGCATGAGAGACATGACAAATGCAATCCTTCGAGACTACCATCAACAGGTCATCAACCCCTTGCACACCCTTGACGATGCTAAACTCAAAGAGCTCACGATTTCAGCTGCCATTAAACTGATCTGTGGAGACATGGCACGAGTTCCACTTGCCCGTAAGCAATATCCTTCAGTGGACAGCATGACCAACACAGAGAGCCAGCTAGCTCTAATTCCTGGCAGCCTGCAGCAGTTACTGAAGCCAATCGTAAAAACTGATGAAAAGGTGGCAGTCTGGGGGCAAAACCTGCTGAAAGCCTACCGCCCTCGGTCAGGAGTGATGCCCTTTCACCTTGGACTCACGGTTCAGCTTCCCATTGCACACTTATGTTGCAGTGTTTTGTACACTGTTTTTAGAGTGGGTATAGCTCAAATTCAATGATAGAACTCAATTCAGCATTCTAAAAAACTCACTATATAAACCCAGTGAGATACGTATAAAAATACCAATATTACATATTTCGGCGGGTGCAAAAAAGTAGGCGTGGCCTATTTTAATGGTCAGGTAGTAGTTTTTACTCAAAACTAATGTTTGGAATCGATTCAGCACCCCCAGAAACCCCTAATTAGACATCTCACACGCTAATACTGGAAAAAAAAAATATTTTTCAATTTTTTGACCCCCCCCCTTGGGTGCCTAAGTTTGACTGGATCCCCAGAATTTTCCACAAGGATTTGGGTTGGAACTAATAGAGAGGTGTTAGTAGACACCTATATGAACACATTGGTGAAGAAAGCTATTGGTAAGCAATTTTTTCACAGATGGTCCAGAGATTTTCTAAAATGCCCTAGCTATGAAGATGTTGAACATAATTAACACTGGCCTGTGAAACTACTTTATTATCACCATCATCATCATCATCACTCTATCACTCTATAAAAGCAAAAAATCGCTCTGTGTGTGTGTCTGTCACATTCATAGGACATCATAGGACAGCCTACAATCTCTGCCTGAACATCATAGGTCCTATGACATAGGACGTCCTATGAACTCAGGCATCATAGGACACAGACAAATGTGTCTTTATGATGTCATATAGAGTCTATATGACCATATGACCTATATGAGACCACACATGGTCTATATTATAGACCATGTGTGAGGACTCGCGATGCCTATATGATGGCACATAGACAAACGTGTATTTATGATGTTGGAGCGGCACTGGGGTTAAGCTCTCAGTGCTCATAAAATGCTCCTTATGGCGTGCGTCTCGAAAAGCCTCTGACAACTAAGTCCAACTCCTAGCCTGCCCGTGTGGTTTAGTCTCTAAGCCCGGCGGAACTGCTTTTACTAATAGGAGAAGGGGCGAGGGCGGATCTCTGGCGCCTTAAAACCAGATGCTTCGGGTAGATGGTGGCTCGTCAACCTGGGAAGGTAGCCCATCTAGGGGAAGGTAAACCCTGATTTCAAACCTCTGCTGCCTTGCGGCATACCCGGTCACGGGAAAGGCTTCGGGAGTCAACCCTGAGGAAAAATCCGGAGTCGGAGCCCCTAAGGCAGTTCTATGTTGTGCTCAACATCGTTCTGGCAGCTCCTGCAACGGCGCTGGTGCCAAACTGTAGCAGCCCTGCTGTTCCTTTGGATTCATCAGTGACGTGGAGAGGGGGGACATGCTGCATGGGCAACATCTTGTCCTCCATATCTTCCTGCCCAGGCTTGAATCCTACCAACGCCCAACGCTGGAAGGTAGAACACCGGATCACTGGAGAGGACACTCCAGCTTCGCCTTTGGCGTAGACAAAACACGGGGAATGACAGTTACCGGTTATAAGCCACTGCTCAATTGGCGTAGAGCGTGGCGCCAGGGGTTGTTCCCGACGGTGGGAGGGATCATCAGATCTCACTGGACAGCTACCGCCCGCCTCAAGCTGGGCAGCCCCCAGCCAATAAGGTGTTGTCCCGCCACAGCTTGCTTTCCTCATTGGGTGCATGGGGATAAGGAGAAATCCAAACAGCAGGCTGAGAACCTTCGCACCAGGCAAGACAATAAAACAAAAGAGACCAACTCTAAAACTGGGAACTTGGAACGTCCGCACTATGATGACAGGACTCGCTGCTAACCTCAAGGACATCAACGACACCAGGAAGACTGCCATCATCAATAATGAGCTGAAGAGACTGGGAGTGGATATCGCCACTCTCCAGGAAACACGGTTAGCTGATGCAGGCACACTGAGAGAGAAGGACTACACGTTCTACTGGCAGGGAAAGGGCAGTGACGAACACAGGGAACACGGAGTGGGCTTTGCAGTGAAGAACACTTTGCTGAAGATGGTGGAACCGGGCAGCACTGGCTCTGCACGACTCCTCACCCTCCGCCTGAACACCACTGAAGGCCCAGTCACCCTCGTCAGTGTGTATGCCCCAACACAGACAGCCACACCAGAGGCAAAAGACGAGTTCTACGAGAATCTCGCAACAACTGTCAGGATCATCCCCAACTCTGAACAACTCATTCTCCTTGGAGACTTCAATGCCAGAGTGGGTGCTGACCACGACTCCTGGCCCTCCTGTCTTGGACCTTTTGGCGTGGGCAGAATGAACGACAACGGACAGCGGCTGCTCGAGTTCTGCACATATCACGATCTGTGCATCACAAACTCGTTCTTCAAGACCAAGCCCCAACACAAGGTTTCCTGGCAACATCCGCGCTCAAAGCACTGGCACCAGCTAGACTTGATCCTGACCAGGCGCACCTCACTGAAGAACGTGCTAATCACCCGTTCGTTCCAGAGTGCAGATTGCGACACAGACCATTCATTGGTGTGTTGCAAGGTCAAGCTGCAGCTGAAGAAATTCCATCGTGCTAGACAACCTGGAAAGGCACGGATTGACACCAGCAAGATGGCCCAACCAGAACTTGTTGAGCAGTTTGCCTCCACCTTTGAGAAGGAACTTGGTGTACCACAAGGAGGAGAATCTGCAAAGCAGAAGTGGGAAGAGCTGCGAAACACCATCTACCGCACAGCCTTGGCTACCTTTGGGAGGAAGACCTCGAAGTCACAGGACTGGTTTGATGCCAAGTTGACCGAGATGACCCCCGTCATTGAAGCCAAGCGCTCAGCACTTGCTGAGTACAAGAAGTACCCAAACGAGAAGAATCTCCAGATTCTCAGGGCTGCGAGAAGCAAAGTTCAGCAGACTGCTCGGCGCTGTGCCAACGAGTACTGGACTCAGCTCAGCCAAGACATTCAAACCGCTGCCATAACAGGGAACATCCGTGGTATGTACGATGGCATCAAGAAAGCACTTGGTCCGGCTCAGAGCAAGACGGCCCCCCTCAAATCTTCCACTGGGGAGATGATCACAGAGAAGAACAAGCAGATGGAGAGATGGGTGGAACACTACTCCGACCTCTACTCTAGACAGAACACCGTGACACCGTCAGCCCTTGATGCCATCGACTGCCTGCCATCCATGGACGAACTTGACGCCGAGCCAACCATCGACGAACTCAGTAAGGCCATTGATAGCTTGGCCGCTGGCAAGGCACCCGGCAACGATGGCATACCCCCTGACCTGATCAAGCACTGCAAGACCGCCCTACTGCTGCCATTGCATGACGTCCTCTGCCAGTGCTGGAAGGAAGGTGCCGTACCACAGGACATGAGGGACGCCAAGATCATCACCCTCTACAAAAACAAAGGGGAGAGAAGCGACTGCAACAACTACAGGGGCATTTCCCTCCCCAGCGTTGTTGGCAAAGTCTACGCACGAGTTGTTCTCGTTCGTCTACAGAAGCTTGCCGAACGTGTCTACCCCGAGTCTCAGTGTGGCTTCCGCACTGAGCGATCGACGGTAGACATGATATTCTCCATCCGCCAACTCCAGGAGAAATGCAGAGAACAGAACATGCCTCTGTACGTCGCCTTCATCAACCTCACCAAAGCGTTCGATCTGGTCAGCAGAGAGGGCCTTTTCAAGATCCTGCCAAAGATAGGATGCCCACCAAAGTTGCAAAGCCTCATCGAATCGTTTCACACCAACATGCAGGGGATAGTGCAGCACGATGGCAACGTCTCAGAGCCATTCAACATATGCAGTGGAGTGAAACAGGGCTGTGTACTTGCGCCAGCCCTCTTTGGGATTTTCTTTGCTATGCTCCTGAGGCATGCCTTCAGCACAGCAACAGAGGGAATCTACCTGCACACAAGATCTGACGGCAGGCTTTTCAACCTCCCCCGCCTGAAAGCCAGAACCAAAGTACGCGAGGCTCTAATCAGAGACATGCTGTTCGCAGACGACGCTGCAGTCGCAACCCACACACAGCAGGAGCTTCAGACCCTGATGGACCGCTTCTCCCAGGCATGCAAGGACTTCGGGCTTACCATCAGCCTGAAGAAGACTAACGTCTTGGCGCAAGGCACGGAAGCACCACCAACCATCACCATTGATGACTACAAGCTGGAGGTCGGGAATCAGTTCACGTACCTGGGGTCCACGATCAGCAACAACCTCTCCCTTGATACAGAGATCAACAAGAGGATTGGAAAATCAGCCTTCACACTCGCTCGCCTCACCACACGAGTGTGGGAGAATCCCAAACTCTCCATCAAGACGAAGATGGCAGTGTACAACGCCTGCGTCATCAGCACACTGCTCTATGGTGGTGAGACGTGGACAACATACGCCCGGCAGGAAAAGAGACTGAACTCCTTCCACTTGCGCTGCATTCGCCACATCCTGGACATATCCTGGCAGGACAAAGTGCCCAACACAGAAGTTCTGTCCCGCGCCGGCCTTCCCTCCATGTTCACTCTACTCAGGCAGCGCAGGCTCCGCTGGCTAGGCCACGTTCACCGTATGGAGGATGGCAGAATCCCCAAAGACGTCCTCTATGGAGAACTGGCAACTGGCAGGAGAGACGTTGGCCGCCCACAGCTGCACTTTAGAGACGTCTGCAAGAGAGACATGAAGGCCCTGGATATCAACACAGAGCGCTGGGAGGACCTTGCAACGGACCGCTCCAATTGGAGAGGCACCCTGACCAGACAGCTCAAGGCGGGTGAAGAGAGACTGACTGCTGCAGCAAATGAAAAAAGGACCCACAGGAGGAACCGCCACAGACCCAGCAGCACGGAGACCACCCACAAGTGTGACCTGTGTGACAGGGACTGTCATTCGCGCATCGGCCTGTTCAGCCACAGGCGGTGCTGTTCCAGCAGAGTAGACGTTTAGGATTCTCTTCCATGGTCATCATAGACCGACGGAGGCCGACGACGACGACGACAGACAGACAGACACAGAAATTTCTTGCTTTTATAGAGTGATGTCTGTGTGTCTGTCACAATCACAGGACATCATAGGATGGCCTATCATAGGCCAGGATGGCCTGAAGCTAACGAAATCTGGTGTTTTAGAATGCTCAAATGTGGTCTTTGTAGAAGAGCTTGGAAGAACGAGGCGGTGTGATATATAAACCAAAGTTTATTATCAGCTCCTCTAACAAGTCTCATCTAAGTGCAGAAGCAGAAGCAAGAAAAGAGAGCGAATACCTCTGGCTCTGTGAACTTATACTTGCACATAACAAAAGACATGCATATCAAAGGCTGACATCCCTCATTATCTTAATCCCCCCATTGTCTTCGTACTCCTCCTCATGGCCCTGGGGGTGAGGGCAGCTCCTCCGGTCTCCACCGCAGTGTCTGGGAACGTCTTTGTTCTTCACTGGCGGTTGAGAGTCTTTGTCCTGTTCTGAGGTGTGAAGTCGCCTTACATATGTAATCACCAAACATTCCCACATGCTTCAACATATGTAGGTTATGGAATATATGATTAATATAGACCACAGCCCCCCCCCCAAACAACTAAGAAAAGGACAATAGAAAAATTCACAGTTTAAGATAATTACTATGACATACTAACTGCTATACCTCTTGCCACAGAAGAAACTTTCCAGCAGCTATGCTCCTAAGAGAGTTCAGTGGTAATCATAACAGCATAGTAAAATCACAAGTCAGTCCTAAACTGTTACAGCACAATTAGTGAACAACTGTTGAGTAGTTTGCATCAGTCCCTGTGCTGTCTGGGTTTTAATCTTCTCCTGAATCTGCTGTGGGTCCGCTTGGGCGTCCTGCTGGGACCTTCCTGTAAGGAATCTGCAGCTTGGGGAGGAGAGTGATTATTTGTTCCCTGCAGGGGGGCTGAGTCTTTTCTCTTGGGGGGTCTACCCCGCCGAGGTGCTCTCGCCAACTGTGCAGGCTCGTCTCTCAACAAGAAGGCAGGTTTAAGTCTGTCAATGCTGACTGTTTCTTTTCTATCCCCAAAATCAAGCACAAAGTGTTTATCACCAGGTTCCAGCACTCTGAATGGTCCATCGTATGCTGGGCAGAAAGTAGGTTTTAAAGCTTCATGCCTAACAAAAACGAATTCAGCGTTTTTTAGAGCTTGGGGGACAAAAACCCGTGGAAAAGAGTGATGTGCCGAACTGGGGAGAGAGTCCGGTCCGTTGCTGCCTAAAAACCTCGGGGCTGGGAGATGCCTTGGTTCTGGGTTCTCTGGTAAAAATTCACCTGGGAGCCTGAGAGGTTGTGCAAAAACTAATTCTGCTGGAGAGGCGTCTAGATCCTCTTTAGGCGCAGCACGCAACCCCAATAAAACCCAGGGAAGTTTATTTACCCAATTTGTATCCGTTAGTGAGGCTCTGAGGGCGGCCTTTAAAGACCTGTGAAAACGCTCGCATAACCCATTAGCCTGAGGGTGATAAGCGGTGGTGCGGTGAATTGTCGCCCCTAAGCTGCTGGCCATGGCTGACCAAAGCTCTGAGACAAATTGAGGCCCCCTATCGGACGTGATGTCCGATGGGACGCCGAAACGTGCCACCCAGTTTGTCAAAAAAACGCGAGCGACTTCCTCCGCTGTAGTTGACGCCAGAGGGACCGCCTCCGGCCAGCGCGTGGTGCAGTCTATCATTGTTAACAGATGTGTGAAACCTTGGGAGGAAGGTAGTGGCCCCACGAGGTCGACATGAACGTGGTCGAACCTTCTAGCAGGGATTGGAAAAGGCTCCAGAGGGGCTTTTGTGTGTTTGTGTATTTTGGCGCGCTGACAAGAAATGCAAGTTTTTGCCCATTCTTTTACGTTTTTGCGCAGGCCCGGCCACACAAACTTTTCGGCGACCATTTTAACCGAGGCGCGCACACCTGGATGCGCGAGGGAGTGAATTGAGTTGAAAATACGGCGGCGCCATGTGGCTGGGACTAACGGGCGAGGTCGGCCGGTTGAAATATCGCATATTAGGGGGGGCACGCCGTCTCGTAAACCCCTTTCCTCCAGCCTTAACCCTGTTGGTCCAGACAGGAGTGCGCGCACGTCCGCGTCACTGCTTTGTTCCTCTGCCATGGCTGCATAATCTATCCCTGCATGGATTGGTGCTGCGTATGTGTCCGCGTTAGTGAAGAGTTCTGCGGCTGAGGTAGTATAATCTGTCTCCTCGCGCTCTGGCGATGTCACAGCGCGAGAGAGGCAGTCTGCTACCACGTTAAGTTTGCCTGCCACATGTCGAATGTCTGTGGTGAACTCTGAAATCGCAGCCAGCTGTCTTTGCTGCCTGCCTGACCATGGTTCTGAGATTTTAGCCATGGCAAAGGTGAGCGGTTTGTGGTCTACAAAAGCCGTGAAACTCCGCCCTTCTAACCAGAACTGGAAGTGGCGGATGGATAAATGAAGCGCTAGCAGCTCCCTGTCAAAAGTGCTGTATTTACGCTCAGTTTGGTTTAGCGATTTGCTGAAGAATGCCAAAGGTTGCCAGATCCCGCTGACATGTTGTTCTACAACTGCCCCTATAGCTAGGTCTGAAGCGTCTGTGGTTAGTGCAATGCGGGCCGAGGGGTCGGGGTGAACCAACAATGTGGCATTAGCTAGAGCGCTCTTTACTTCTGCGAAGGCGCGTTTGTGCTCCGGGGTCCATTCGACCGCGTTGGAAGCTTTTTGTTTTCTAAGCGCGTCATATAGGGGCTGCATGAGCTGAGCTGCGTGGGGGAGGAAACGGTTGTAAAAATTAACCATTCCTAAAAATTCTTGCAGCGATTTGACCGTTTGTGGCCATGGGAAACTTTTTATCGCGTGGACTTTGTCTGGAAGTGGGACTGCCCCCTTCGGAGAAACTCTGTGTCCTAAAAAATCAATTTGTGACACGCCGAATTTGCATTTGGCTGGATTGATTATTAACCCGTGCTCTTCTAGCCTCTGAAAAACCATAGTGAGATGCTGCTCGTGTTCTTCCTCAGACGAGCTGGCTACCAGCATATCGTCGAGGTAGACGAACATGAAAGGGAGGTCGCGTAATACTGCATCCATCATCCGCTGAAAAGTTTGAGCAGCGCCTTTGAGGCCGAAAGGCATCCGCAAAAATTCAAAAAGGCCGAAAGGGGTTATTACAGCTGTTTTAGGAATGTCCTCCGCTCGAACTGGGACTTGATGATAACCGCGGACCAGGTCTAGTTTTGAAAAAATGCGCGCGCCCGCCAGATGCAGTGAAA
Organism: Pholidichthys leucotaenia; assembly: GCA_020510985.1. Lineage (NCBI taxonomy): Eukaryota > Metazoa > Chordata > Actinopteri > Cichliformes > Pholidichthyidae > Pholidichthys > Pholidichthys leucotaenia. The sequence continues at coordinate 355,923,750 of CM035845.1, read as the reverse complement.
AATCCTGAATGTGAGGAATTGGGTAGCGGTCATGCAGTGTCGCATTGTTTAATCTGCGGTAATCGCCGCACGGTCTCCAAGAACCGTCGGATTTCGGAACCATGTGAAGTGGCGAGGTCCAGGGGCTTTTCGAACGTTTAATAATGCCTAATTTTTCAAGGGTAGTAAACTCGTCCCGAGCTATGGCGAGCTTGGCCGCGTCTAAGCGCCGAGCTTTGGCAAATACGGGTGGGCCCGTTGTCGGAATAAAATGTTCAACCCCGTGCTTAGCCACTGTGGCTGAGAATTTGGGAACTGTGAGTGCTGGAAATTGGGTGAGGAGTTGATCAAACTTACCTCCTGCTGTGGTGACGCTAGCCTGTACGGGTGGTGGAGAAACTCGGGCTGAGCAGGGAATAGAAGCAAAGGACAGTGCATTAACCAAGCGTCTGTTCACTAGATCGACTAATAACCCATGTGCACACAAAAAGTCTGCGCCTAACAAGTTAAAACTCACCGCCGCTACAACAAATGTCCATCTGTAGTTGCAGCCGTGGATGTGGAGGTGCAGGCTTTTTTCGCCAAAAGTGTCAATGTTGGAGCCGTTGGCTGCCACCGCTCCGTTGCCCCGGGTGCCCATGGCTCGATCTGCTTGGGAGGGCATGACAAAACTTAGTTGGTCTCCTGTGTCAATAAGGAACTGCTTGCCGGTGTGTCCGTCCGTCACGTATAACAGCTTACTTTTCTCGCCGAGAACCGCTGCCGTTAACGGCTCTCGGCTTTGGCGTTTAAATTTGCAGGGGGGAACACATTTGTGAGCCTTCTCGGCGAAGCGGTGGTGGTAATAACAAACATCGCTCCGTCTGTTACGTTTTGGCTGTGTCGCTGTCACCGCGGGCTGGATCTGCTCCGTGGGTTGAGGCTCGCCGTGGCTCTGGGCATCAGCGTTGAGGTCTGCGGATGCTGCTGTGGGTGTCTGCTCCTTGCAGGCGTTGACGAGTCGTTGAGCTTCGTTGGCCAGCACGCGGAAGTCTTGCTGGGTGTTGCATCGCATGTTGGCGAGCGTCCCTCTCATGTGTGGCGGCAGCGTGCTGAGGAATACGAATTGGAAGAGGAAGTTGTCATTGTCCTCCTCTTTAAGCTGCAGCAAGTCCTCCATGAGGGCTTTAGGTCTGCATCCTCTGTGGCTGTAGACCGCCAGGATCCTCTCGGCTCTCTCTTCGGCTGAGGGGACGTAATTTGCCACGATGGTTGCTTTCAGTATTTCATATTTGTCTTGGGCCGGCGGCCGCCGGATTATGCTCCGCACACACCTCAAAGTGGCGGCATCGAGTTTGGCGACGATGTGATAGAACTTCGTATCGTCGGCCGTGATGCCCGCCAGTGTAAACTGGGCTTCAGCTTGTTGAAACCACGAGGCGGGGTCTTCCTGCCACAAGTCCGGCAGCTTGACAGCGACGGCATTTGTGTATACCATCACTGCTGTGTCCGCAGGGTGAGAATGCCTTGCCTCGGCTCTCTCAGCGGCGCTGGTGCTCGGTTGAGCCCTCTCTATCACTTCTGCCGGGGGGGAACGTCGTCCATCTGTTCCCCTGTCTGTGTGGGCGCCGGCGTCTGCCTGGGTCGCCACAGATGAGTCGATCGCGGGGGAACGCCTCTGGTCCATACTCGCGTCAGGGTCACCAGTGTAGAGGAGCTTGGAAGAACGAGGCGGTGTGATATATAAACCAAAGTTTATTATCAGCTCCTCTAACAAGTCTCATCTACGTGCAGAAGCAGAAGCAAGAAAAGAGACCGAATACCTCCGGCTCTGTGAACTTATACTTGCACATAACAAAAGACATGCATATCAAAGGCTGACATCCCTCATTATCTTAATCCCCCCATTGTCTTCGTACTCCTCCCCATGGCTCTGGGGGGTGAGGGCAGCTCCTCCGGTCTCCACCGCAGTGTCTGGGAACGTCTTTGTTCTTCACTGGCGGTTGAGAGTCTTTGTCCTTTCTGAGGTGTGAAGTCGCCTTACATATGTAATCACCAAACATTCCCACATGCTTCAACATATGTAGGTTATGGAATATATGATTAATATAGCCCACAGTCTTATATTTAAAGTTAGAAGTAAGTACAAATGCATTTATAGTTTACCTTTTTAATCTGCTGCTGCATCACATGTGTAATCATGTTCAATACTGTTTTGATTCAGTGTCACACTTGATTGAGAAATAGAAAATGTCACTTCCATATTTACATGCCTGTGCTACTACTCTATGAACTTATGTACAAGTCAATGTATTCTTCACATCTAATTGTGCAATTTCTTCTTGGCTACCAAAGCCTGGAGCCATTCTGTAGCCTTCCTCTTCTCTGATTTTATGTGGGCAAGCAGTGCCTGCCTTTAGCTGCAGCTTCTCTGTTCTTTTTCATGGCTGCAAACTCGGTTGATTATTTTGAACTGTCCGCCATTTACATTTCGCTCCACGTGTTGGATATGACAAAGGAAATTTAACAAAATCGCCGATTGGTTGCTTCAGTAAGTATCAGCCAATCAGTGGCCTTGTTACATTCAGGGGTGTGATTTGGGGTTGGGGAAATTATCTGAAAATTTAGCAGGGTCCGGGGCAGAGCCCTGGTGGGGGCACAAGGGGGGCGAAGCCCCTGAAGCTCCTGGGTTTTTATGATTTTTTTAAGTACCAGAACTGTGCTTAAATGACATAAAACAAACAGCTGAATGCCACTTATTACTGTATAATATTGACTTATGTTCCAAGAAGATAGCATTCCTAAAATATTCCAACAAGCATTATCCATCACATGCTTTAACACTTGATCAAATCAAAATCAGTTAATTTTATCTATTCCATAATAGAAATAAAATTCCAACATACTTTTTATAATTTCAGCATTCATTTCAGATCACCAGTTTCAATCTCCATTGAGTCTTGAGCAGTTCATTTTGCACAATCACTGATGTAGCCAAGTCTTAGAAATATTCAAAAGTTATGAGTCAATGTCCACTGTGCACTGTCAATTTCAAACTGTTTGGAATCATAAAAGTAATCTAACTAAATTGTTTTGCTATTTTTTCTCCTTAACATCAATGTCAGGGCGCTGCAGGAGTTTTGGGGGATGGTTAACTTTTATAACCGTTTCCTCCCCCGCGCAGCCCAGCTCATACAGCCGTTGTACGCCGCACTCAAGAACCGGAAACCGGCGGACAGAGGCAACTGGACTCCTGAGTGGGAGCAGGCGTTCTCTGCGGTTAAAACAGCTCTGGCAAACGCTGCACTACTGGGCACCCAGACCCGGCGGCTCGGATAGCGCTCACTACCGACGCCTCGGATATGATGGCCATGGGGCTGTCGTGGAGCAATGCGTTGCCGGTTCTTGGCAGCCACTCACCTTTTTTAGCAGGTCTTTGCACGTCAGTGAGTGTAAATACAGCGTGTTCGACAGAGAGTTAATGGCTCTCCACCTGGCCATACACCACTTCCAATTCTAGCTGAAAGGGCGCACCTTCACTGCGTTCGTGGACCACAAGCCGCTAACGTACTTAACGTACTTCCACTTTTTTTTAATCTTCCAGGAAGATGAATTAGCGAAAAAATCACATCCCTTTGTTACATGTAATGTAACATTACATTACTGATCCATACCTGCCAACTTTTCAAACCTGAAAAGCCTAGTAGCCAGCCGGGGTCCAGGGGCCGCAGTGTCAAACAAATATTAGCATTTGACATAGAAGTCACATATTAATTATATTAAAGGTAAAATATCTAAATCAATCGCAATACTACACAGAGTGAAATATTTGCTGAATCAACCCACACTATACACCTTGTATCATTCATTAATACTCCCATACATGACATATTGTACTGAAGTATGGGGAAATACATATAAAACAAACATATATCCACTCTTTATGCTTCAGAAGAGAGCTATTAGAATAATAAACAAAGCTAGTAGTAGTAGATTAGTTTATTTGACAGGGACAGTGCAATAAACATAGACAATTAATCAAAGACAATCAATCTGATGTGTTGCACATAGAGTGTATAGCTATTAGCTAATTTGCAACTCTTGTCCCTGGATGGGCTTTAGAAAAAAGAATCAAGATAAAAAATATACACAATAACCACATACATCAATGCAGAAAAATTATAAATACACAATTATAAATATTATAAATATTATAAATACACAAATATAACAGCCTGACTCACATTTAACACATATAACATAACTCACATTTGCCTATTTCAGGCCTTCCTCCCTCCGTCACTCACTATAAACAAACACATTTATTCCTTCCCTTCATTCACTCTCACTTTGCAGACAAATAATTCATACATGAGTACATTCTTGTTTATTTTTCAGCCAGTTTTTAACATTTTTAGTGAATGTTTTAAAGTCCGTTATTATTTTAATTTCATTTGGCATTGTGTTCCAGATGTGACTGCCCTTTATAGAGAAAGCTGTTTGTCCAAATGTGGTTCTGCGGTGGAATATTTTACAGTTATTGTTAACAGAACTCCTGGTGGCTCTGCTGCTGTCCTGTCTTTGGACGAAACCAGCAAGTGGCTCGGGTGCTGATTTATGGAAACATTTGAACGTTAATTTCAGAAGACAGAGGTCAATGAAGCTCTCAAAACTCAATAGGTTGTATTTTTTTAAAACATTACAGTGATGCCACCTAATGGGCTTTTTGTCCAAGATTTTTAGGGTTTGATTATATAATGAACCTATATGTCTTATTGTGGAAGGGGCTGCTTGAGCCCAGACTGTCAAACAGTATGATATATGAGAAAAAACCATAGAATGCATATACAGTGCAGCTGCTTCGTAAGGTATGTAATATCTAATTAATTTAAAGCAGTTCAGATTTTTTTTTACTGTTTTTGAAATTTTCTTTATATGAAGATTAAATTTGAGTTGAGGATCTAGTACAATGCCAAGGTATTTGAATTCTGTAGCTAAACTGATGTCATGATCATGTATATTAACTTTAAAATGTTGCAGGTTACATTTTTTGATTGAAAAGCACATTGAGACTGTTTTCTGAAGGTTCAGCAATAGATGGTTCTTGAGGAGCCACTCTTGGACATCAACCATACTTGTAGACAGTATATCTGCAGCCTGTGCTGGAGTCTTGGCAGCTGTGTAAATAACTGCATCATCTGCATAAAGTTGGCATGTTGCAGCTGAGCAGTGTAACGGCAAGTCATTAATAAAAATGCTGAAAAGTAAAGGACCAAGAATGGACCCTTGTGGGATACCCATGCGGTTGTTTAAAAATGAGGATTTATCCTGGTGAACTTTTACACACTGTTCTCTATTCTGGAGATAAGATGCAAACCATTCTAATGTATTTGGGGAGAAGTTAAAAGATACCATTTTGGATAAAAGCAAACTGTGGTTTACAGTATCGAAAGCCTTTTTGAGATCTAGAAAAACAGCTCCTACCACATTACCCCTGTCCAAGGACTGTTTGACGTTTTCAATAAGGCAACAATTTGCTGTTTCTGTTGAGTATCCTGGTCTAAAACCAAATTGATGTGGATGAAGAAGTTGACTGTCTTGTAAGTAGTCTATCAGCTGTGTAGCTACAACTTTTTCAAGAACCTTAGATAGGACTGGTAAAATAGAGATTGGGCGGTAATTGCATATATCGTCTTTACTGCCTGATTTATGAACTGGTATGACGACAGCTTTTTTCCAGCCAGATGGAAATGTACTAGACCTAATGGAGAGATTAATGAGATGAGTCAGTGGTTTGATTAATATTTTGCTGTGCATTTTGAGAAAGGAGGTGCTCATATTGTAGATATCATTAGTTTTTGAGTTTGACAGTGTTTTAACAATACCAGCAATTAACTTCTCATTTACCTCATCGATGTGAAAAGTATCTGTTGGAAGTATGGAATTTGTGTTGTTGAGCACATTTGGCAGCACAAAAATTTTTGTTAAGTCTTCCACAGAGCCCACAAAGTGTGAATTAAATTCATTTGCCAAAGTAGCCTTGTCACTGACGGTCTTGCCATTGATTCTAAGTTCCTTTACCCCCTTCTGATCGTTTTTTTTATTAGTTAGGTTATTTAAATGCCTCCATAGGGAACTGTTGTTACCCTTTGCATGATCTATCAGTTTATTGTAATAAGATACTTTTGATTTTCGCAGCTCATGTACCACTTTATTTCTTAAACTTTTGTACACAAGGTGATCATTTTGTAGTTTAGAGGTTAATGATGTTTTCAGTGCATAGTCTCGCCTCTTCATAAGTTTTCTTATTTCATTATTTAACCATGGTAGGCTAATCTTCTGTTGTCTACTTTTAATTTGCTTTGAAAATTTTTCTATAGACTTTGTGATTGTTGCAGTTATAAAATTACAACAATCATCTACTTCACATGTTGACATGAGCTGCTCCCAATTTTGATTCTCTAAGTAATGTTCAAACTCCTCATTTTTTGATTTGGGGATAATAAAATTTGATTTGTCAATATCGACTCCCCCAAAATACTGTAGTCGCTTTTTAGTAAGTTTCCTGACAGCAAGAACCATGTTATGATCTGAGAGACCAGTTACAAGATTATAGGTTCTGGTTATTCGTTCTGGTTTATTAGTAAATACCATGTCAATAAGTGTTCTGGATTGTTTGGTTATCCTGGTGGGTCCTTTGATGATTTGCTGGTAATTAAATTTAGTCATGAGGCTTTTCAGTTTTTGTTTGTCTTTTTTATCAGACCAGTTGATATTAAAGTCACCATGAATTATTGTTTCTCTGTTCTTCTCAAGTTGTTTAACCAGATCACTTAATTCATTATAAAAGGAAGAGTTGTGTGACGGTGGGTTGTACACTACTGCAATGTTGAAATTCATTACCGGAGAGAGACATACATTAACAGCTAAACATTCAAGTGAAGTATTCAAATCAACCAGTTGACATTTATATTTCTCTTTGATGTAAATTAAAACACCTCCTCCCCTCCCTACCTGCCTGTCTTTTCTAAAACACTGGTAGCCCACAATATCGATCATATTAGTGTCTATGTTACTGTGTAGCCAGCTTTCTGAGAGACAAAGGTAGTCCAGATTTGAGTCCAACAGCAACACCGAAATCTCATCTCTTTTGGGGATTAAGCTCCGTATGTTTAAATGACCGCCGAGGATTCCCTTTGGTTTAGCCTTGGTGTCCCAAAGAACTCGTGCATGATTAACAGTTTGGAAAAATAAATGTTGTTTTTGCTTTTGTACAGCTCGGTTTTGTGCTAACCCAGTGGTCTGCTGTTTAATAGTGGCAGGTCCAGGGTTAAGGTGAATATCTCCTGCCAGAAGTAGCAGAACTAACAGAACTTTAACTGTATATCCTCTGCCATATTGTGATTTTTGCTTAACAGCCATGTTTGCCTTAATTTGGAAGTTTTTGCTCAGGGCTTTTAAAGACCACATAGAGTGTAGGGTGAGATGTCCAAGCCCAAATCCATACAGATAAAACTTTTTAACTTCACCTTTGGTTGAGTTTGTCGGAAAATCCTTCTTGTTGCAGGTCCAGACACACAAAGACAAAACGAAGAGGAAGTAGAGAAGTAGAGAAGGCTTATTAGTGGTGCCCATCAGCCCACTTTTTAATCCGGTGGCAGCCATCTTCAGTCTTTCTTGGAAAGAAGGAAAAAGAAAATCTGTGGATAGTAAAATAAATTCTGCTTATATCGCCAGAATCTGATCCGATCGTCCTCGAATCCAGCTGGGCCTCAGCTAGCCAACTAGCCCCTTCCGTTGCTGGTCTCGTTGCTCATAGTCGCCGTAACTGGTCTCCCGTCCCGCTCCTCCAACCGAATCTCGTCACACACCGCCGCTGCCACCGAGCTCCGCTGAGGTCACGGTAAATCCTCTGCTTACAGGGAACCAACAAACCCACTTTTTCTTAAATTAAAAGCTCTCAAGTTGAAAGATCTGGTTGACTTTAAAACTGCAGTAATAATGTTTAAAGTGAAGAATTTATCACTGCCCACAAATATCCAAAAGTTGTTCCAAATAAGGGAGAAACGATATCATTTCAGAGGAACATGTATATTTCAAAAACCTTCAGTGAGAACTACCACCAAGCAACACTGTGTTTCAGTGCAAGGAGTCAGATTATGGAACGATTTTGGACCTGAATTAAAATCATGTACAACGCTTGGACAATTTAAACAAAAACTAAAGGAAGAAATACTCCAAACATATATACAAGATGACATGTAAAATCACATAAGGATTGACATATCCAGTCTGTGTTGTGTTACTTAGTTTTTTTTTGTCACATTTTGTCTTAGCTTTGTTCTGAATTGTAATCGCTCTTGTTTTGTTTTTCTTTTGAATTCTTGGATGGAATATGAGTGGGCAATATAAGCTGCGGCTTCAGCATCGCCCATTTCAGATAATTTATGTTGAACTGTAGAATCAGAGGAGTTCTTGTTTAATTTGACCTTGTTGGATTTTTTTGCCTTTGTTATATTATTCTGTTTCTTTTTAATCTTTACTTTTAATCTATCCGAAATAAGGATTCATTCATTCATTAAATTTGCATTCAAAAGACTATCTTAACACTGCATAGAACTTCGAATAGGCCAGATGTGATGTATTATGAATACTAGAAAAGCACTCGGAGAGCGCAGACCTCCGCCAAGTGCCACAGTTCCCCCCATACAGTGGTTAACATCATAAATAAAATATTGAAAATGGCCCTATCTCGCAATAATAAAAAAAAAAAAAAAAAAAAAAAGAATCCTTTAAAAAATTCCTGGATCCAGACGGTGATCCGGATCACCACCAAAATCTAATCATCTGTAGGATACCCCATTTCTGACAATCTGTGAAAATTTCATGAAAATCCGTCCATAACTTTTTGAGTCATCTTGCTAACAAACAAGCAGACAAACCAACGCTGATGATCACATAACCTCCTTGGCGGAGGTAACTAGAATGACACGCGCGCAATGACGGCAAAATCGCTCTGATATTTTATGTGTTTATATGATACACCAAGCATGACAAGGCTTGCAGTTACACAGCACATGTTCTTCAGAATCTTACGCATTATATAAAATGTATTCTCCCTTTAGATGTCGAATCCATGGTCCATTTGCCAGGGTTGAAGTGCAGTCGCGAACGTCTGCAGCAGTTTGCATCGTGTTTACATCTCGCCATGTGCGCACGCCTCTCCGGGATTTCGCGCGAGAATAGAAACCTCAATAGCGATAGCGTTAGCTTAGCAAACGCTTCAGGTAAAGCGTAGCAGCAAACCACAAAAAGAAACGCTACTTAGTTTACTCACAGAGTCCGGTGAAAGGCGAATAAAGGGGTATTTCTACTTCAAAAGCTGGTTCAACCAAGGTGGAAATTCAGCCTGTGCGTGTGCGTCACAAATGTTGATCCGATATTCGCTGTTGGTAATTTTAGTGGCAAAATCAGCAACTTTGTCTCAGCACTGAAAAAGTGTGACTATCCCGGCCGCCATCACGTGTTGCTCTGTTCTAAATTTAGATACGATTCCTAACGATCTTGTGTTTGGAATTGCTTTCGTGTTTTTTTTTACGATTTAAAATTTTTGACTGAATTTTTAGTGAAAAACCGTAATTTTGATTAATAAAACCGTAACCTGGAATGGGGTCTTGAAAACCGGAACCATTACGGCAAAACTGGAGTAGTTGGCAGGTATGCTGATCTCGCTGGGTAGCGCGTTCTGTGCAGTGGATTTTAGCAGCCGATCGAAAATACGACTCGCCGGTCATAACATACCTCACCCCCCCCCCCCTAAAATTTTCTCCACGAATTTAGACGATTCACGAGAATGACCCTAGACATGATCAAATCCGCGGAATTCCGCGGAAAATTCTCATCCCTAGGGATGTGATTTTGGGTTGGGGAAATTATCTGAAAATTCAGCAGGGGGTCTGGGGGACACAGTCCTCCAGCGGGGTCTGGGGCACAGCCCCGGTGGGGGGGCAAGGGGGGCAAAGCCCCCGGAAGCTCCTGGGTTTTTATTATGGGTGACCCCCACAGCCACGGACAAGCAGAGCGCACATCTGGAGCAATTAGCAGAACAATGACTGATATCAATAGGCAGCCTCCCTTTGTCTGGCTTCTTCCTGCCTGTAATCTGCTTTGATATGTGTGACTCAAATGCAGGTGTTCATGCCTCCTGTTCTGAAATGTGATGCAAATGTCCTATGTTCCCCTGCAGTTACTTTGATACCAACATGCCTTTCATGTATTGTCTGTGACTGGGTATAAATACCGCATATGTTCTGTAACTCATTCTCTCTTTGACTGCTCAACTGACCACACCATTGCCTGAGAGCCTGAGGACCGGCTCTAGCCCGTCTGCACAGGGCTGGGGTGCGTTTCTATGATGGCGATGATTGATGAATAAACTTCCTTAAAAACTCCAGTTCGCCGTGCCTTAGTTTAACATCGCCACATTATGATTTTTAAGTACCAGAACTGTGCTTAAATGACATAAAACAAACAGCTGAATGCCACTTACAGTGATCCCTCATTTATCGCGGTTAATGGGTTCCAGAACCGACCGCAAAAAGTGAAAAACCGCGAAGTAGCGTCACCCCCCCCCATTTTTTACATACATTTTTTTTGTGTATATACATAATATCAATAAGTGTATATTAACCCTATAAATGCATATGTTATCATTATAACATTATTGTTATCATTAGAAGATTAAAGAATAGTTTGAAACATGTAAATAAAATATTAATAATATCAATAATATACACACCACTTTCGTTGTCTTCATTCGACTCTCCTTCAGGAACGAGGCTATCATACAGGGCTTTGGCTTTGGTCCGAATCATGTTGGTATCGAGACTAACCTTCTTTTCCCGACAGTCCGATATCCACACTGATAACGCATTCTCCATTTGCACAATCCTCTTATTACGAGGAGTCACAACGTGCTTAGTGTCCTTGGAAAACGTTATCGAGGCAGTTTTACGGATTTTACTGGGTATGGGCGCTCGGCAGGGAGAGAAGCTGGGTAAAACGTCTCGGCCAATAAGCTTGTGAGATTCCTGAGCTGAGCATCAGAGAGGTGGATTTTGAGTTGTGCGGGCTCTCCATGTTGATACCTGATGTTCTAATGTAGTCTCCCTGCCTTCTGCTAGCGCCCGGGCAACTTTCGTGCTATTTTTTCTCAATTTTGAATTTTTGATGAATATTTTTGAAAAATCCGCGATGCACTGAGGGCACGAAAGGTGAGGTGCGAAGTAGCGAGGGATCACTGTATTACTGTATAATATTGACTTATGTTCCAAGAATATAGCATTCCTAAAATATTCCAACAAGCATTATCCATCACATGCTTTAACACTTGATCAAATCTAAATCAGTTAATTTTATCTATTCCATCGTCGGCCTCCGTCGGTCTATGATGACCATGGAAGAGAATCCTAAACGTCTACTCTGCTGGAACAGCACCGCCTGTGGCTGAACAGGCCGATGCGCACCGTGTTCTACCTTCCAGCGTTGGGCGTTGGTAGGATTCAAGCCTGGAAAGGAAGATATAGAGGACAAGATGTTACCCATGCAACATGTCCCCCCTCTCCACGTCACTGATGAATCCAAAGGAACAGCAGGGCTGCTATAGTTTGGCACCAGTGCCGTTGCAGGAGCTGCCAGAACGATGTTGAGCACAACAGAGAACTGCCTTAGGGGCTCCGACTCCGGATTTTTCCTCAGGGTTGACTCCCAAAGCCTTTCCCGTGACCGGGTGTGCCGCAAGGCAGCGGAGGTTTGAAATCAGGGTTTACCTTCCCCTAGATGGGCTACCTTCCCAGGTTGATGAGCCACCATCTACCCGAAGCATCTGGTTTTCATCTATTTCTATTTCATCTATTCCATAATAGAAATAAAATTCATTCATACCATTACTTTTTATAATTTCTGCATTCATTTCAGATCACCAGTTTCAATCTCCATTGAGTCTTGAGCAGTTCATTTCGCACAATCACTGATGTAGCCAAGTCTTAGAAATATTCAAAAGTTATGAGTCAATGTCCACTGTGCACTGTCAATTTCAAACTGTTTGGAATCATAAAAGTAATCTAACTAAATTGTTTTGCTATTTTTTCTCCTCAACATCAATGTCAGGGCGCTGCAGGAGTTTTGGGGGATGGTTAACTTTTATAACCGTTTCCTCCCCCACGCAGCCCAGCTCATACAGCCGTCGTACGCCGCACTCAAGAAACGGAAACCGGCGGACAGAGTCAACTGGACAACTGAGCGGGAGCAGGCGTTCTGAGGTTAAAACAGCTCTGGCCAACGCTGCACTACTGGCGCACCCAGACCCGGCGGCTCAGATAGCGCTCACTACCGACGCCTCGGACATGGGCATAGCGGCCGTCGTGGAGCAATGCATTGCCGGTTCTTGGCAGCAGCTCACCTTTTTTAGCAGGTCTTTGCACGACAGTGAGCGTAAATACAGCGTGTTCGACAGAGAGTTAATGGCTCTCCACCTGGCCATACGCCACTTCCAGTTCTGGCTGAAAGGGCGCACCTTCACTGTGTTCATGGACCACAAGCCGCTAACGTACTTAACATACTTTATCTTCCTGGAAGATAAAAAAAAGAGGAATTACGCGAATTAGCGAAAAAATTACATCCCTTCATCCCTGAGGATGACTCACCATGCCTACATGACGGGAAATGTGTAACCTTGACGAATGCCAGTCTACACTACAAATGTATAAATGAAAAGCAAAGTGCTGATTTTCTCTGGGTGCTTCAGTTTCTTGGTTTCTACAGGCATACACGGGCCTTCCTGAACAGGGTTGAAAGCCACTTTTTAAGGATTGTGCCCATGAACTGGAATTACGACGCACCTATCCCTCAACCAGTGATCTCAACGAAGAAGAAGAAGACCCACCAGATGGGACAGCAATAGAATGAGAACTGCTGCACGTCAGAAAGGATGCCGTGAAAATCAAACACCTCAGGTTCCACCAGTACGCCACAGGCATGACTGTGAACAACACAGCCGTCTCTGTTTCAGTTTAGTTTATTGACACACACATCACACATTATCAACAGCATGAATGAATTACAATATGAGTTATCAACAGCATGATTAGCAGTATACAACAGGCTTTTTTTGTACATTGGTTTGGAGTATGAATGGGTCATCCCAAATAAGCTATTTAAAGCTTTTAGTAGGGAGCCCAATTCTACAATGAAATAATGACGGAAATCAGTCTGATGTCTTTGTGTGAAAGAACAGACATATGACAAATATAGCACATAATCCTAGCATTTGTTTACACTGAAATAGATGAGTTCAAGATATATAGTCAAGTTATTAAATACTATTGGAGTGAATCAACATATAAAACAAAATTACAATGGCGTAACAACTCATCAGTCAGCAAGTTTGTGTAGCAAATAGCAGATTAATTATATAATGATAGGAGTTGCGTTTTAATTTCTTCTTCAAGATGGAGATGGAAAGTGACATTTTTAGATTCTCATCAAGCTCATTCCAAATCTGCGGTCCTCTGCACACAATACTAAACCTGGTGGATTTTAGTCTTCGTTTTTTCCCAGTAATTTGGTTTTTATTTCTAGTGGTATAGGTGTGCATGGGAAGGAAAGTTGGAATGAGTTCACATAATTTATAATTGAGTTTGTGGACAACCTGATACATTATGCAGGCATTCTGGAAGTAATTATGCTCAGCAAGTCTTAGAAGACTGGAACGATGGAAAAGATGACTAGTAGGAGAATTACAGTATATTCAGATCATGATAAGGCACGTATGACTTTCTTTTGGAGAATTTCTAGCTTTTATAGGTGAGTTGGAAATGTGTTTCCCCATATGATATTGCAGAAATGTAAGTGAGGCTCAAATAAAGTTTTATATACAGTGGGGCAAAAAAGTATTTAGTCAGCCACCAATTGTACAAGTTCTCCCACTTAAAAGATGAGAGAGGTCTCCAATTTTCATCATAGGTATACCTCAACTATGAGAGACAAAATGAGAAAAAAAATCCAGAAAATCACATTGAAGGATTTTTAATGAATTAATTGGTAAATTCCTCAGTAAAATAAGTATTTGGTCACCTACAAACAAGCAAGATTTCTGGCTCTCACAGACCTGTAACTTCTTCTTTAAGAGGCTCCTCTGTCCTCCACTCGTTACCTGTATTAATGGCACCTGTTTGAACTCGTTATCAGTATAAAAGACACCTGTCCACAACCTCAAACAGTCAGACTCCAAACTCCACTATGGCCAAGACCAAAGAGCTGTCAAAGGACACCAGAAACAAAATTGTAGACCTGCACCAGGCTGGGGAGACTGAATCTGCAATAGGTAAGCAGCTTGGTGTGAAGAAATCAACTGTGGGAGCATCCATCCATCCATCTTCTACCGCTTAATCCTTTCGGGTTGCGGGGGGGCTGGAGCCTATCCCAGCATCTTTTTGGGCGAGAGGCAGGGTACACCCTGGACAGATCGCCAGTCCATCGCAGGGCCAACACAGAGAGACAGACAACCATTCACTCTCACATCCATACCTAAGGACAATTTAGAATCCCCCGTTTTTGATGCCAATTAACCTAACTTGCATGTTTCTGGCATGTGGGAGGAAACCGGAGTACCCGGAGTAAACCCACGCAGACACGGGGAGAACATGCAAACTCCACACAGAAGGGTCACCGATGGTCTGGGGGTGGGATCGAACCCACTCAAGGGTGGAATCGATCCCATGACCTTCTTGCTGTGCTGCCACTGTGCTAACCACTGCGCCACCATGCTGCCCGTACTGTGGGAACAATTATTAGAAAATGGAAGACATACAAGACCACTGATAATCTCCCTCGATCTGGGGCTCCACGCAAGACCTCACACTGTGGGGTCAAAATTATCACGAGAACGGTGAGCAAAAATCCCAGAACCACATGGGGGGACCTAGTGAATGACCTGCAGAGAGCTGGGACCAAAGTAACAAAGGCTACATCAGTAACACACGCCGCCGCCAGGGACTCAAATCCTGCAGTGCCAGACGTGTGTGTCCCCCTGCTTATTTAGCCAGTACATGTCCAGGCCCGTCTGAAGTTTGCTAGAGAGCATTTGGATGATCCAGAAGAGGATTGGGAGAATGTCATATGGTCAGATGAAACCAAAATAGAACTTTTTGGTAAAAACTCAACTTGTCGTGTTTGGAGGAGAAAGAACACCATACCTACTGTGAAGCATGAGAGTGGAAACATCATACTTTGGGGCTGTTTTTCTGCAAAGGGACCAGGATGACTGATCCGTGTAAAGGAAAGAATGAATGGGGCCATGTATCGTGAGATTTTGAGTGAAAACCTCCTTCCATCAGCAAGGGCAATGAAGATAAAACGTGGCTGGGTCTTTCAGCATGACAATGATCCCAAACACACCACCCGGGCAACGAAGGAGTGGCTTCGTAAGAAGCATTTCAAGGTCTTGGAGTGGCCTAGCCAGTCTCCAGATCTCAACCCCATAGAAAATCTTTGGAGGAAGTTTAAAGTCTGTGTTGCCCAGTGACAGCCCCAAAACATCACTGCTCTAGAGGAGATCTGCATGGAGGAATGGGCCAAAATACCAGCAACAGTGTGTGAAAACCTTGTGAAGACTTACAGAAAACGTTTGACCTCTGTCATTGCCAACAAATGGTATATAACAAAGTATTGAGATGAACCTTTGTTATTGACCAAATACTTATTTTACCGAGGAATTTACCAATTAATTCATTAAAAATCCTTCAATGTGATTTTCTGGATTTTTTTTTTCTTATTTTGTCTCTCATAGTTGAGGTATACCTACGAAGAAAATTGGAGACCTCTCTCATCTTTTAAGTGGGAGAACTTGCACAATTGGTGGCTGACTAAATACTTTTTTACCCCACCGTAGCGACGGTGGAGAGGAAAAACTCCCATTTAACAGGAAGAAACCTCTAGCAGAACCAGGCTCAGGGAGGGGCAGTCATTTGCTGCGACTCTCTGGGGGTAAGGGGATAGAGAGGATTTATTTATTTAGCGAATGCAAAGTCCTTAAGCCAAGCAGTTGCCTCCTGGTTTGCTGTATGGAGGGTGTGTAATCCTCCTTCCAGTCTTTGGAGCGGGCAAACCTCTATGATGTGTTCCATTGTTTGCTCCTCTCCACATGCGCACAGTGGGCTAGGGCTACTGCCCCATCTGTGAAGGCTGGCCAAGCAGGGGCCATGTCCAGTCCTGAAGCGATTGAGTGTAAACCACTGTCTCCTTGGGAGGTTGGTGCCCGGGACCTGTTGGTTGGGGTTTATCACCAGCTGTTTGTTTGGGACCTCCTTGGTCTCCCATTCCTCTTGCCAAGCTGTCTGGATGGTAAAGTCAGCTGGGGGAGGGTTTTTCCAAATCGGCCGTCTGGATGAAAGTCGGGCAGTGGGTGGGGTGTAGATATCTGCATGGATTGGCAAGTGAGGAAAATCTTTAACTTTTTGGAGCATCCTTTGAGTTAATGCTGCTCGCCGGATGTGTGGAGGGGCTATGTTTGACAGTACAGAGAGCCAGGGGAGTGGTGTTGAGCGGATTGTTCCAGTTATAGTTCTCATTGTTGAGTTGAGCTGGGTGTCTACATGGTGTGAGTAAGATGACCTGGACCAGACAGGGGCACAATATTCTGCTACAGAGTATGAAAGGGCCAGTGCTGAGGTGCGCAGGGTGGAGACTGCCGCCCCCCATTTTGCACCAGCGAGCTTGCAGAGCAGGTTGTTTCGTACCTTCACCTTAGCAGCCGTCCCCTTTAGATGTTCCTTGAAGGATAAGGTCCTATCAAGGGTCACTCCAAGATAAGTTGGATTTGGGGCATGCTTAAGCTTGAGTCCGCTCAGGTGGATGTTTAGTTCTCTGGCAGCTTTTGCATTGTGGAGATGGAATACACTGGAGACGGTTTTTGCTGGGCTTGGTTTTAGGCGCCAGATTTTGCAGAACTGGTCCAGTTTGGCAAGATCTTCCGTGAGCACCCGTTCCAGTGGTTCAAAGTCTGGTGCTTGGAATGCCAAACAGATGTCGTCTGCATAGATGAATTTGCGGGATTTTGTAGTAGGCAGGTCGTTTATGTAGAGGTTGAACAGAGTTGGAGCTAGAACTGAGCCTTGTGGGAGTCCGTTTTTCTGCATTCTCCATGCACTTGTGTTCTGACCGAGGTGGACTCTGAACCTTCGGTTGGTCAGCAGGGTTTTTATAATTGCTGTTGCCCAAGCAGGGATCGCCTTTATAAGTTTCAGGAGGAGGCCTTTGTGCCAGACCGTATCATAGGCGGCTGTAAGATCGAGAAACACAGCCCCTGTCTTCAGTCTGCTCTCGAAGCCATTTTCGATGAAGGTGGTTAGGGCCAGTACTTGTTCTCCTGTACTGCGGTCCTTGCGGAAACCTGCTTGATCCACACTTAGAATATCCTCTATTTCTGGGGAAATGCGTTGCAGTATTAGGCGCTCCATGATTTTGTAAGGAACGCTGAGTAGGGAGATTGGGCGGTAGCTTGCTGGTAGTTTGTGGTCTTTGCCAGGTTTTGGGATGGCAATGACCTTTGCTGTCCGCCATTTCTTTGGGATCGAGTTTGTTTGTGTGATCCTTGTGTAAAATTGTGTCAACCAGGTTAGGGCTCGGGGGCCAAGATTTTTCATGAATTCTGGGAAGATGTTATCGTATCCTGCTGCCTTTCCACATTTCAGGCCCTGTAGGACTTTCTCCAGTTCAGCAGCCTCGAAGGGTTCAGGGTTCGTTTCCTCTACAGGCATTTTTTGGTGTTTTTTTAGCTCAGTTGTAACTGCTCTTCTGGTGTCTTTGTCTTGGGGTGCTTTGGCGATAGTCAGTAGGTGGGATGCAACTTGGTTGGGTGTGACGGATGCTCGGCTTTGGCTAGGGGGCTTCTGTGCAGCTCCTAGGCGACGGATGAGGCTCCAACATTTCCTGCTAGAGTGGGTAAAGCTCTGGTCAGCAACTGTCTCCTCCCATTTCTTTCGCCGGGCTGTATTTAGCGATTCAATGAGATGGTCTGCTATCTCTGGGTCCCCTGATGTTTGATAGGATTGTAGGAGGGCAGCACTTTCTCCGTCCAAACATGGAACATAGAGGGGTCGGTATAGATAGAGAGGATAAAGAGGACAGACATAAAGAACGTAACGGTGAGATGCCAAGTACATTATTGGAGGTCACTCAGCAGTATGGATCTATTAACAGCGGAACAGAAGCGGGGTTGAGACACACAAAATCCCTCCCTAGTCGTAGCCTATATTAAAAAGGAAGGATTTTACCCTGTTCTTAAAAACAGAGACTGAGTCTGACTCTCGGACCCAGAGTGGTAATTGGTTCCATAGAGAAGGAGCTTGATGGCAGAAGGCTCTGCCTCTGAATGTACTTTTGGAGATTCTGGGCATCACAAGTAATCCAGCATTTTGGGAGCGTAGTGCTCTATTAGGATGGTAAGGTAATGTCAGATCTTTTATATATACTGTAAGGGGGCCTGATTATTAAGAGCTTTGAAAGTGAGAAGAAGGATTTTAAACTTAATTCTAAACTATATGGGAAGCCAATGAAGGGAGGACAGAACCGGGGAGATATGGTCTCTTTTTCTAGAGCCAGCTAAAACTCTTGCAGCTGCATTTTGGATCAACTGAAGATTTTTTAAGGATATTTTAGGACAACCTGATAATAACAAGTTGCAATCATCTAATCGAGAGCTGACAAAGGCGTGGATCAGTTTCTCAGCATCGTTCAGAGACAAGATGCTCCTAATCTTGGCAATATTGCGCAGATGATAGAAGGCAGTCTTAGAAACAAATTTAATATGTAAATTAAAGGACAGATCTTGATCAAAAATAACTCCAAGGTTCCTCACAGAACTATTCAGAGTGAGAGTGGTGGCATCCAAATTAAGAGCATGATTTGGAAAGGAGTTTCTTAGGTGTTTTGGGCCAACAAGAATGACTTCAGTCTTATCTGAGTTTAATAGCAGAAAATTACAAGTCATCCAGGCTTTGATATCCTTAAGACAGGCTTCTAACTTGGCTAATTGATTACAATCATCGGGCTTCATTGACAGGTATAAGATAAGATAAGATAAGCCTTTATTAGTCCCACAATGGGGAAATTCCAGGATTGCAACAGCACAGGGATAGCAACACTCAGAGCAACAATCAGAAGGCAAGAAAAAACAAGAGCAGCGAGTACACATATGTACATATAAACATAAATATATAGACACACGGTGCAGAGCAATGTAGCTAGATGGAATAAATATATAGATATATAAACACAGTGCGGAGCATTGTAGCTAGATGGAATAAATATATGAATATATAAACACACACAGTGCGGAGCATTGTAGCTAGATGGAATAGATATGTAAATATATAAACACACAGTGCGGAACATTGTAGCTAGATGGAAGAAATATGTAAATATATAAACACACACAGTGCAGAGCATTGTAGCTAGATGGAATAAATATGTAAATATATAAACACACACACAGTGCGGAGCATTGTAGCTAGATGGAATAGATATGTAAATATATAACCACACACAGTGCGGAGCATTGTAGCTAGATGGAATAAATATGTAAATATATAAACACACACAGTGCAGAGCATTGTAGCTAGATGGAATAAATATGTAAATATATAAACACACAGTGTGGAGCATTGTAGCTAGATGGAATAAATATATAAATATATAAACACACACAGTGCGGAGCATTGTAGCTAGATGGAATAAATATGTAAATATATAAACACACAGTGTGGAGCATTGTCGCTAGATGGAATAAATATATAAATATATAAACACACAGTGCGGAGCATTGTAGCTAGATGGAATAAATATGTAAATATATAAACACACAGTGTGGAGCATTGTCGCTAGATGGAATAAATATATAAATATATAAACACACACAGTGCAGAGCGTTGTAGCTAGATGGAATAAATATGTAAACATATAAACACACACAGTGCAGAGCACTGTAGCTAGATGGAATAAATATGTAAATATATAAACACACAGTGTGGAGCATTGTAGCTAGATGGAATAAATATGTAAATATATAAACACACACAGTGCAGAGCATTGTAGCTAGATGGAATAAATATGTAAACATATAAACACACACAGTGCAGAGCACTGTAGCTAGATGGAATAAATATGTAAATATATAAACACACAGTGTGGAGCATTGTAGCTAGATGGAATAAATATGTAAATATATAAACACACAGTGTGGAGCATTGTCGCTAGATGGAATAAATATATAAATATATAAACACACAGTGCGGAGCATTGTAGCTAGACGGAATGAAACAGCATAACCGTCTACTTAGTTATCCTACATGGTATGATTATGTACCCATACATTTTGTCACCCTCCGTAGCTACCGGTATTTTCCTAGTTGTATACCGGAGGGGACCATTGTATAAGTCTATTGCGTCTTTTGCATTCAATACTATTAGGTTGTCACGTCTTTTTGCTATCTCAAAAAAACATGTAGTTGTGTGTCGTCTGCGTAACAATGAAAATGTATACAGTGCTTTCTAATGATATTGCCTAACGGAAGCATATATAAACTAAAAAGAGTAGGGCCTAACACAGGTCCTTGTGGCACTCCGTGACTGAGCTTAGAGTTGGAAGAAAAGTCATCAATGATGTGAACAAACTGAAATCTATAGGACAAATAAGATCTAAACCACTGCAGTGGAGTTCCGCTCAGTCCAATATAGTGTTCAAATCTATCAGGTAGAATGGCATGATCGAATAGTGTCAAAAGCTGCACTAAGATCTAAAAGGACAAGAACAGAAACAAGTCCATTATCAGATGCGATAAGGAGGTCATTAGTGACCTTCACTAAGGCAGTTTCAGTGCTGTGATGAACTCTAAACCCAGATTGAAACTCCTCAAACAAACCAACTCCCTGCGAGTGGTCAAACAATTGCGCAGCAACAACTCTTTCCAAGATTTTTGAAATGAAAGGCAAATTAGAGATTGGTTGATAGTTAGCCAAAACTCCTGGATTGAGCATCGGCTTTTTGAATAAAGGTTTATAATTACAGCAGTTTTAAAAGCCAGTGGTACATAACCCAGAGTTAAAGAAGAATTAATTATATGAAGAATATGGCTACCAATAATTGGGAAGACAATTTTAAATAACCTGGTAGGAATAGGGTCCAAAAGGCAAGATGAAGGTGTAACAGAGTCAGAATTTAGCCTTTTTGAATTTCTTTAAAATAGATGTGCTTTTCATTTTTACATAGTTTTTGGAGCCTCCTGGTGGTTTTATTTCGCAGCTGCATAGATAGTTTTCTTTGCACACGGCACTTACCCCAGCAGAGAAAAAGATTTTCATTGCTGGAGGTAAGTGCAATGTAATAGAGCTGTTGCTATATTTATACTTTAAATGTTGTTAAGCCATGCATACAAAGGTTTATATCTTGTAGAGTGGTCATGAGCATTACTACCATGTATTTACGAAGTTTCAGATTATTCTAAGTAAAAATAGTAACTTTATCGTCAAGTGAATGTGTGACCACGTTGAATGAACAGCTAGTCAGTTATTGCTAGCGCAGCATTCTTCTGTATGGTTTGCTGTCATTTCATTTTGTTAAGATATTCATTTTCTTTTACTGTCCGTGTGCAGATCGTGACATATGCAGCTGCAGACTGTTTATTGTGTGCTTTTTCTGATACTTGACCAGGTAGGCTTTGTTTTATATGGTTTTTTATATTTTTTTTTTCTAAAGAAAAAAAGAGAAAAAGATTTTCATTGCTGGAGATCGTGACATATGCAGCTGCAGACTGTTTATTGTGTGCTTTTTCTGATACTTGACCAGAATAAAGACAGCGTGAGCAACAAGTCCCTGCCTGTGTACTTCCTGCACCAACACGAGCATGCAGAAAACCACCCACGTTACAAAGGCTTAGATGAGGAGATTATTTTATCCAACTCTAAGAGGTCGATTGCAGTAAACTTATCTAAACAAATATCAATTGAGGGAGTTGTAGTAGTTAATGTACTTAAGTTTACGGTAGGAAGAATCTGACTGATTTTATCTCTAATAGACAAAATTTTATGATTGAAAAAGTTCAGAAAGTCCTGACTAGAAAGCTCAGGGGGGATTGCGAGGATTGACCGAGTCCTGACACTTTGTCAGCCTGGCTATAGTGTTGAAAAGAAACCTGGGGTTATTCTTATTCGCTTCTATGCTAATTCTAATGCTGAATAATAACTTGATCTAGCTTTTCTAAGAGATTTTTTTTATAAATTAAGAGATGATTTCTCCACGCAAAATAGAATTCCTCTAAATTAGTAGAACGCCATTTCCTTTCCAATTGACGAGTCTTCTGTTTTAAGCTACAAGTTTCTGAGTTAAACCAAGGGGTTAGAAATCTCTGGTTAGACTTTTTCTTTTTTAAAGGGGCTATCAAATCTAGAGTCCGATGCAGAGAGGCAGTAACAATATCTACCATGCAATCAATTACGAAAGGAGCAGGCTCTCCATCTTTTATTTCCATTGTGTTGACCCATGGTATAGAGGAGACAATCTGCAAAAATTTGGTACAACGTCATCTGAAAGACATCTGCTGTAGTTGTATTTTTCTTTAGGAGTCAAATAATCAGAAATAGTGAAATCAAAGGTTAACAGACAATGGTCTGACAGTACAGGATTATGAGGAGACACTACCAGATTTTCTATATCTATACCATAAGTCAAAACAAGGTCCAATGTGTGGTGAAGATAATGGGTAGAATTTTCTACTTTCTGGGAAAACCCCATTGAGTCTAAAATTGAACTGAATGCCTTAAGACAGTCACTCTCTACATCAACATGTATGTTAAAGTCCTCGACAATAATTATTCTGATTTCAGCACTAAATCAGCTAAAAATTCAGCAAATTCAGATAGAAATTCTGAGTAGGCCGAGGGAGGATGATAAACTATGGCAAAGAGAATTGGGTTTAAGCCAAGATAGCCAACATACCCCACACTGAGGACCAGGCCCTCAAAGGAATTAAAACACAATTTTTGCTTGACATTAACTAGTAATTTAGAATGGAAAACTGCCGACACTCCACCTCCTCGACCAGAACCTCTGGGGTTATGACAGTTTAAAGGCCAAATGTCACGTAACAGGGTACTTTAAATATCTTGAAACTAGATATAAAAGGGAACCGATCCGTTTGGGTCTTGGTGCATATGCTTCAGTAACAACGGAATATTCGTTAATTTAAAACTGCCGCGCTTGGCCTGACATGGCCCCTGGAATCGCCTGGGGAAGAAGGCGGAAGTGACGAAATCGATTGTACCCTAGTTTGATGCTTGGGGTATTTCAATTGATTGTTTATATGGAGACTGGAAGGTTGAAGTGAGCAACAAGAAAGAAAAAATTGGATATTTCACCCATATCTTAAAACCGGACTATCAGGGACAGCTGGGTAATAAGGGACACTTCTCTGGGAAATGTTTTCATACCTGTCAAGTGAGACGTTTTCGCCGTACTTCAACACCGTAAAAAGCGGCTATAAGGGACGGTGGAGCAACAAGGGACACCTCTCTGGGAAATGCCCCAAATGCAACTCGTGTTGTTATTGTCAAATATTTTAAGGATTCATGGATATTTGACAATAACAACACAACTCAGCGTCCGGCACAAAATAAAAAAAAAAAAAAGCAGAATTCTGTATTTTTAAGGCGATCTGTCTCTGTTCCGCAGCCGCAGGACAGCTGAACGTGTTAAACCATTGTCCTAATGACTTCTCATTGTAGTGAGAATAGCTCACGCTGAGCGATCAGCCCGCCCGACAATCAAACTGATTGACTCCACACTTCTCATTGAAGTGATAATAGCTCAGGCTGAGCGATCTGCCAGCACCAGCTGTGGGTGATCACACACAGGACGGGCTCCTCAACACACTCAGTTTTTTTTCCCGTATATTTTTTCTTTTGGGCGTACAGAAATGGCAATACGCCCGTTTTTGCTAAAATTGCATTTCCCCCGTATTTTCCTTAAAATATCTGACAATAACAACACGAACTACATTTAAAACATTTCCCAGAAAAGTGTCCCCCACCACTCCGCCGTCTCCCACAGCCGCGCTTGGCACCAAAATACGGCGAAAATGTCTCACTTGACAGGTATGCGCCTCCATTTTCATATTGATCTGGTCAATTTCTTGACAGCAGCGGCTCTCCTCCACTGTAATAATAATGGCTTCCGAAAAATCAATATTTATGGGGCGCCCTCGACAGACCCCCTTCGGCTTCGCAATTCTGGAGGCGATTAATGTCCAGTTCAATGACATTTTCCACTGGTTCTGCTCTCTGGTCATCGTTGGAACTGTTGTCATCAGACAAAGCATCTGATTCCGTCTCGGACGGCTCGAACCTGTAAGGTCACTGTCTGAACCACTGACAAAAAAAAAGACAAAAAAAAAAGACAAAACTAAACTAATTTGTTCACAATCGCTGTCACTTTCCGTCATGATTGTCCAATGTTGATAAGTGTGAATGTGGATAGGCAGGGCAGCCAGGGTACAACTGGTGACGTCAAAAACATGGGCGTGGTCTGGACTGGCTGTCACAAGCCAGCAAGCAAGGTGGGGCCTTCACTTGGTGTATTTTGTGCAATTATGTAAATACAGGTGGGTGATATGGTCTCCGGTATGAATATTTGGTTTAAGCTATGTGTATTTTATCTAGATTCGTTGTCATTTAGAAAAAAAAATTACGTGACATTTGGCCTTTAAATAACCAGAGGGAGTTGATTCATTCAAACCAATATAATCGTCTTGCCCAAGCCAAAGCTGTGTGAGGGATAATAAATCGATCTGATGATCGATTAATAGATCATGGACTAGCAGAGACTTGGGAGTTAGAGACCTAATATTTAATAAACCACATTTAATTTTAAAATTTTGGGGAAGAACAGAGGCCAAATTATTAAATTTAGAGACTTGAGGTTTGATTTGAATTTCACCAACATTTTGTTTAATCACTTTGGGATGTTTATGCATTCTATTTTTATTTACTTTTTTATTAACTTTGGGGGGAGCAGAGAAAGCTTCTTTAAGGGAGAAGACAGGGGCAAAGTTGAGGGGTGGTGGATGAGGAGGAGCTGCAGAAAGACGTGTATTTATCAGGTTGTGTTGTATTTGTCTTGAGATATAATATTTTGGGTAACGGGAGACAGACATAATCTCTGTAGAGTTATAAATCAAAGGGTGATCCAAACAGTGCAAATTATATGGATTAATGGGATTAATATGAGAAGTGGAGACAGAACCAAAAAAGGGCTGATTGGCAGACCCAGGAGCTTCAGAGTGAGTAAACACACCAAGTTTCAGTCACTGTATCAAAAAACACTGAATGGAATAGAACAGATTGTCTCTTAAAACACGTGCACCAAGTCTATTTGGGTGGATGCCATCAGGCCTCATAAGTGATTGGCGGTTCCAAAACAAGTTAAAATTGTCTACAAAACCAATGTTAAAAATAGGACAAGTAAAACACAGCCAAGTATTAAGACTAAGAGTTCTGCTAAAGTAACTGCAGCCTCACCTGAGAGGTGCCAAAGGCCCAGAGATAAACGCACGCCTGCCACAGTTCATAAGAGTGGACAGAAGTCTCCTGAAGTCACTCTTTAAAATCTCCGACACTTCATCTGGGATGTTATTGCATCCAACATGTACTATGACAGTTTGAACGTGGGGGAATTCATTTAGCAGGTCAGGGATAAGGGCTTCAATGTCAGAGACTCTAGCCCCAGGAAAAAAATCTAGTGGTACAGTACCTGCTTCTGACGTTCCTCATAATCGAGTCACCTATTACCAGCGTCGTCTGGGGGGGGTTTGTCGGTGGATTCTAACGTGGAGAATGACTTTGTCAAGGGTGTTGTTGTGAAGGCGGGGTGATGTGCTCTCTTCTATTTGGAGCTGGTGTGTAATTTGGTACACCTAGAGTTGTCTTAATCCGGGGTTTGCGGACCTGAGCTGCCGCTGAAGGAGAGGAAGGAGGAGAAGGAGCGGCCACGGGCGGACGGCCAGTGTCCAGGTGGGGAAAATCCTCCAGAGAAAGGATGTAGAATCTAATTATCCAGGACCAGAGGAAGAGAAGAGGCGCAGCCCTGTCTGGGAGACCGACGATGATTGCCAGCTTGTCCAACCAAGGTCCAGGGCGCGCACTGAGTGTCAGAAGTACCGACAGGGGCTTTGGGTTTAGCCCCGAGACGAAGCCAGGGTCGATTGATGTGGTCCTGGACATCGGAAGAAGCCGGAACTGGAGCAGGAGTGGAAGTGGACGGAGAAGCGCTGACCTCCCCCAGGTAGGTAGCCGTCTCTGCCAACTGCGAATCGGTTGCCGGAGCCGTTGTTCGCTCGAGTATAATGGTGTCAAGATGTTCCACAGCCTCCTGAATCTGGGAGAGGTTGGCAAGTCTCACTTCCAGCTCAGAAACCTTACTAAGAAGGGACACACAACGGATACACGTCGGGGATGGCGCCATGGCGTTCCAGGCGATGAGGTGGATTGCCAGCAGCCAGGCTAAAACAGCTAAAACAGCTAAAAACAAGTTAGCTAAAAACAGCTAAAAAGGCTAAAAACAGGTTAGCAAGTAGCCTAGCCCGGTAAAAACAGCCCAGCCGGGGGTCCAACCACCCGTGCGTCCGATGGGGCTTTTCAGCGAGGCAGTACCAAGCTAGCGCCAAACAGAAACTAATATCAGCAAACAAGAGATTAAAAACAAAATCAATAAAGTCAATAAAAACAAAAAAAGCCAACAAAATAGCACTCTTGACGCGACAAAGCGCTCAGGTGAGTGATCAGGTGACAATGGAAGACGTCTTCTAGAGGACTGATGGACTGGTGATCTTGGACTATAAATCATTATTCTTACTGTACAATTCAGTGTTTTGTTTTTTTTACCATATCTTAACTACTGTGTAGAAGTCTGGGGAAACACCTACAGGACCAACCTACAGTCAATATGCACATTACAGAAAAAGCTATAAGGATAATAAATAATGTAGGATATAGAGACCATACCAACTCATTGTTTTTAAAGTCACAGGCCATAAAGTTCATGGATTTAGTTAAATTTAAGACAGCACAAGTAATGTACAGGGCAATTAATAATCAACTCCCAACTAATATTCAAAAAATATTCATAAAAAGAGATAATGATTATAATTTGAGAGGAGACTTAAACTTTACAAAACCTAAGGTAGGAACAACTAAGAAAAGTCTGTGCATATCTGTCTGTGGGGTGGATTTGTGGAACAGTCTGGAGCTGGAACTGAAACTATGTACAAACAGAAATCAATTCAAAAAGAGGTATAAACATTATTTGCTAAAAGGATATATGCTAGAGGGGTAGTATTAATATGTACAATGCACTAAACTCCCTCTGGGACACTATGGAATGGTAGGTGGGACAGTACAGTGTGTATCTGTGTTGTTTGGGGCTGGGTTTAGATGTATGGACTGTATGTTTGTTGGGATGTATGTTGATATGTATAAAATATAGTTAACTGTCGACCTGGGGTCTTAATTGAGGTAATCTGTACATATTTCACATGGGTTGTATTTAGGGAAAAGAGGAGTTGGAGTAAATAAGTGTTAACTTCTTCCTTCTCCGTTTCGAGCACTGTACACTGTCACTTTTATTGCACTTGGATAGATAGATAGATAGAACACTTATTAATTCCAACTCCTCTTTTCCATAAATACACCCATGTGAAATATATACAAATTACCACATTTAAGACCCCAAGTAAACAATTAACCCCTTGCACTCTGGTCAATTTCCCTAAAAACGACAAAAAATAACGTACCCAAAGTAAATCAAAAGCTGTTCTTCAACAGCTTACTCAGTGCTGTTACTCAGTGCTCCGGCCACTGAGTAACAGTCATCTAAACATACTGAACTTGAAGAAAATACATTTCGCCTGTGTGTTTTTTTGGATACAAATGCTTGCAAATAACACACAGCTGTCAGATCCGGGCTGGAAATGCAACAGAAATGTAGAACCAAGTGTTATCCAGCTGAGGTCAAAATTTTGTAACAATACCACAAAAAATGAAGATATTACACAGCTTTTTACTCAGGTAGTTCCCAGGCGTTTTTGAACTGTGCCAAATTGTGCCAAATGGCACAGTTTGGAAAAACGTCTGTAACTTTTGAATGATTCAATATAGAAGCTTGATGTTGGGCTCTAACGAAAGGTGACACTCAGGGCTGTGTGTGTGTGTGTGTGGGGGGGGAGTTGTTTATTCATTCATGAATGAATGAATGAACAAACAAGGCCCCACACACAAAGAAGCATGCCATGTAAAAAATGTGTGGCTTTTTTTACAAGAAAAAATAACCTACAGTGCACTAAAAATTATACTAAAATATCTGTAATGTAGAAGATAACAACTCCCACCCCCCCCCCACCCCACCCCCGCTACAGAGGACGGACATCGCCCAGTGCGCCGCGGTCTACTACGCACAGCTGTAATTTACCGATCGGTCAAAAGTCATTTTTGATTACAATTTTCAGGGATAAAGAATAATTTAGCTTATAACACTTACCTGTCCACAACAGCAGTGTCGCTGGCGAACTTCTCTTCCTCATTGTCTGACGAACATGATGCTGGTCCGCTTGTTATGGACTCGTGGTTCTGGTCACGCGACCCGGTCAAACCATAATTCTATTATTGCGGTTTTGCGCTTCCAT
The DNA here is from genome assembly GCA_020510985.1 of Pholidichthys leucotaenia. NCBI lineage: Eukaryota > Metazoa > Chordata > Actinopteri > Cichliformes > Pholidichthyidae > Pholidichthys > Pholidichthys leucotaenia. Next base: position 355,895,008 of record CM035845.1, on the reverse strand, counting down.
GATTGTGGTTTTGGCGAACGATTTTTCAAAACAAGTAAGAACAGTAGTAAGAAAAAAAGACGCGTGTGTGTCACCCAGCGGCTAAAACAAAACAGATTTTGCAAGGGAGGCACGCTTTCGAACTACTTTGCTTCAATTGGCTCGCTGTATTCGCAGCCGTTGGTAGGCGGGTCCTTCTTGCTAGGTTTTCAGTCATTGGTTCTTCAAGGTTTCAGAAACCCAATTCAAGGCTCTTATTAGTCGAATGAGAGGTCAATCACATCTAAACCAATCAAAGCAGTCCTTTGGCTTTCTGTTCGCGGCTGTGTCTGTAGTGGAAGAACAGAAATACAGCTTTTTTTTTTTTTCCAGTGCCTCCTACTACGCACAGTGTGCGCCCTAGGACGCAGAGATGTGTCCGCCCGCGGTACACCGAAGTGCAAGAGGTTAACTATATTTTGTACATATCAACATTAACACCCATCCATCCCAATATACATACAGTCCATACATCAAAACCAGCCCCAAACAACACAGATATACACAGTACTGTCCTACCCACCATTCCATAGTGTCCCAGAGTGAGCATAGTGAATCGTACATATAAATACTACCCTTCTAACATATATTCTTTCAGCAAATAATATTTATACCTCTTTTTGAATTGATTTCTGTTTGTACATAGTTTCAGTTCCGGCTCCAGACTGTTCCACAAATCCACCCCACAGACAGATATGCACAGACTTTTCTTGGTTGTTCGTATCTTGGGTTTTGTAAAGTTTAAGTCTCCTCTCAAATAATAATCATTGTCACTTTTTTAAAATATTTTTTGTATATTAGTTGGGAGTTGATTATTAATTGCCCTGTACATGACTTGTGCTGTCTTAAATTTAACTAAATCCATGAACTTTATGACATGTGACTTTAAAAACAACGAATTGGTATGGTCTCTATATCCTACATTATTTATTATCCTTATAGCTTTTTCTGTAATGTGCATATTGGCTGTAGGTTGGTCCTGTAGGTGTTTCCCCAGACTTCTACACAGTAGTTAAGATATGGTAAAAAAAACAAAAAAACAAAAACACTGAATTGTACAGTAAGAATAATGATTTATAGTCCAAGATGTGTCTTGTCTTCACCAGTATGCCTATACATTTTGCCAACTTGGCCCGGATGTGACTGATGTGAGGTTTCCAGCAGATTTTATTGTCTAGCGTCACCCCCAAAAACTTATTTTCCTGTACTGTTTCTATTCTGATCTCATCTATCGTTACCATTATTTCATGATTTATTTTATAATTTCCAAACAACATAATCTTTGTTTTTTTCAGATTTAGAGATAATTTATTTTTGTTGAACCACTGCGTTAACTGCCAAGGTCTCCGCCTTTGACCGCCACCTAATCCACATAGCACCGGACCCCCATGATCCCTCCTGCAGGTGGTGAGCCCACTAGAGGGCGGACCCATGTAATTCCTTCGGGCTGAGCCCGGCCGGGTCCCATGGGTGGAAACCCAGCCACCAGACGCTAGCCTTCGAGCCCATCCCCCAGGCCTTGCTCCAGGGTGGGGTCCCGGTAACCCCATACCGGGCGGGGTACACTGAATCCTTGATATAGAATTTATCATGAGAGTCTGTTGGATCGTTCTTAGTCTGGCCCTTCACCCTATCAGAGGCAAATTGCCTCGGACAACATAGCTCCTGGGATCACTGGGACACGCAAACCCCCCCACCACGATAAGGTAACGATCCATGAGGGAAACAAGACTTTCGGTCGGCCTCAAAGAGATTCTGGCAAACTGTCCGGCGGCTCAGGAGGGGAAAGCAGCTCCCTGTACACACTGTGCATGGTGCGGATGGGACACTGTTGACTTCGACTGGGGATATCGTCGGGCGGTGGAAGGAATACTTCGAGGATCTCCTCAATCCCACTGATACGCCTTCCACAGAGGAAGCAGGGTTTGGGGACGAGGGGGATGACTCGCCTATCACAGGGGCTGAGGTCGCCAAGGTGGTTAAAAATCTCCTTGGTGGCCAGGCCCCGGAGGTGGACGAGATTCGCCCTGAGTACCTCAAGGCCCTGGATGTTGTTGGGCTGTCATGGTTGACACGCCTCTGCAACATTGCGTGGAGGTCGGGGGCAGTGCCTTTGGCATAGCAAACTGGGGTGGTGGTTCCTATCTTCAAAAAAGGGGACTGGAGGGTGTGCTCCAACTTTAGAGGGATCACACTTCTCAGCCTCCCTGGGAAGGTCTATGCCAAGGTACTGGAGAGGAGAGTCCGGCCGTTGGTCGAACCTCAGATTCAGGAGGAGCAATGTGGCTTTCGTCCTGGCCGCAGCACGTTGGACCAGCTCTTTACCCTCTCGAGAATTCTTGAGGGTTTGTGGGAGTTTGCCCAACCAGTTTACATGTGTTTTGTGGACTTGGAGAAGGCATTTGACCGTGTCCCTCGTGGTTTTTTTGTGGGGGGTGCTTCGAGAGTATGGGGTATCGGGCTTGTTGTTACGAGCTATTCGGTCTCTGTATGACCGTTGTGAGAGTTTGGTTCGTATTGCCAACACTCGGTCGGAGTCATTCCCAGTGAGAGCTGGACTCCGCCAGGGCTGCCCTTTGTCACCGATCCTGTTCATAATTTTTATGGACAGGATTTCTAGGCACAGCCAGGAAATGGAGGGTGTCATGCTTGGTGACCACAGGATCTCATCTCTGTTGTTTGCAGATGATGTTGTTCTGTTGGCTTCATCCAGCAATGACCTACAGCTCTTGCTGGGACGGTTTGCTGCTGAGTGTGAAGCGGCTGGGATGAGAATCAGCACCTCCAAGTCCGAGTCCATGGTCCTCAGCCGGAAAAAGGTGGATTGTCCTCTCTGGGTTGGGGACAGGCTCCTGCCCCAAGTGGAGGAGTTTAAGTATCTTGGGGTCTTATTCACGAGTGAGGGGAAAATGGAGCGAGAGATTGACAGACGGATTGGAGCAGCATTTGCAGTGATGTGGACATTGTACTGGTCTGTTGTGGTGAAGAGGGAGCTTAGTTCTTAGGCAAAGCTGTCGATTTACCAGTCAATCTACGTTCCTACTCTCACCTATGGTCACGAGCTTTGGGTAATGACCGAAAGAACAAGATCGCGGATACAAGCGGCTGAAATGAGCTTTCTCCATAGGATTGCTGGACTCACCCTCAGAGATAGGGTGAGGAGCTCAGTCATCCGGGAGAGGCTCAGAGTAGACCACTGCTCCTCCACATTGAAAGAAGTCAGTTGCGGTGGTTTGGGCATCTGATTAGGATGCCTCCTGGATGCCTCCCACTTGAGGCATTTCAGGCACGTCCCACTGGGAGGAGACCCCGGGGCAAACCCAGGACTCGGCGGAGAGACTATGTCTCACAGCTGGTCTGGGAACGCCTTGGTATCCTCTCTGAAGAGCTGCAGCAGGTGGCTGGGGAGAGGGAAATCTGGGCTTCTCTGCTTGAACTGCTGCCTCCGTGACCCGGACCTCCGGAAAAGCGGTAGAAGATGGATGGATGGATGACACTGCATTAACCTTTTCATTTCAGTTGTAACCACCTCTAAAACCTGCTGCAAATTCTCACCAGTGCAAAGGATATTTGTGTCATCTGCAAACAAAATAAATTTCAGAATTTTTGATACTTGGCATATGTCATTTATATACAAGATAAACAGTTTGGGTCCCAAAACTGACCCCTGGGGCACACCACAAGTGATGGCCATGAAGGGTGATTTGTGCTCACCAATTTGTACAAATTGTTGTCTGTTACTTAAATAACTTTCCACCCAAATGACCCACTTGTCATTTGTTTTGTTTTTTCCTTTTTTGTTCGAAATAAAGTGTCTATCTATACTATGCAGAACTCTTTATTTTGAGCATTATTTATCCACTATTGCAGATAGGTTGGGTAAAAACCATTTCTGCATACAGAAAATGGAAATAAATTTCCCCACAGCCCAAAAGAAAAAAAAGAACATGCCAGGAATCCAGCACAGTGCTGGAAAACTTTAAGCCCTGTATGACATCATCATTAAACCCTTTCCCTGACTTACAAATTGGTGAGAAAACGCTGAGAGGTTCCTGTGACTTCTTCTGCAAATATTCTGCTGACAAGTCTTCATACTGCAGTGGTTATTTTATCATGAGGTCAGGTGGTAGAGGATGGACAGAGGACGACAGAGGGACGTACAGAGGAACAAACGGAGGAACGGACGGAGGGACGGCAGTGTAGCAGGGATTAAAGGGTTAACATCAGACTCACCTGAGCAGAAGGTGGCAGTCAGACACAGGAAGGAAACGAGGACGGCACTGAGGGAGACACAACAACAGGAACCAGTTAGAGCAGTTTAACCAGCAGTCACATGAGCTGAGTTCCACATGTTCTCTGATTCCCTACATAGGGTTCGATTCATCAATCAGACCCTCTGTAGTGCTGTTCCACATCAAACTGAACCTTTTTTTTTTCCTGGTGATTTTGTGCCATTTTCATGTAACGGTTTTGTTAGTTTGCAGCCCTTTACACAAGCAGTACGATCTGTGTTTTTCCACTTTTCTTCTGGTGCACTCCTGGTGCACAATTTGGGATTCTCGTGTCTCGTCCTTACATTCCTTCACAATACATATATATACTGCAACACCTCTGTGGAATCTACTGATATTTTGGACAGTTTTTACATTTTTCCTCCGTTCTTCAGTTTGAATCTCTTCATTTGTAAAGGACATTTCAAGGTAAGACAGCTGTGTTTTATATTAAACTATTTTCCTACTTGCAATACTCTTTAATTTTAGTGTTAGCTGTGTTTTAAAGTTGCTCGTTTGCAATAATTCGCTGCTATCCGTTTCAAAGTGTAACGCCGGTTCCACGTTGTCGAAGCCATGCTGGGTTTAAATGACATTAACAGCCGGTTTAACCTTTGGATTATTTTAGTGAGTTTGAGCCATTAGTGGTATACTGACGTGGCTATTTTATACAAAGGTGGACTCTTCGACACTTGAGACTTTTAACTTGAACAGCAACCTGTTAAAGATGAAGCCCAAGAAAAATTTTAACATTTTTGTATGGAATCTGGTCCGTCCCATGAATGGTACTTGGAATGTTTGAGTGCAGGTGATCTGCAGGCAGAACTTCATTAAGGAATCCAAAGATTTTTATTCTTAAACGCTCCCAGTTGTATTCAGATCTGAAAGGGTTATGAAAAGTTAAGAGTGCCACAACAATAATTCTGTAGGTAATCTCCCATTATGCTCTATACAGATTCTATACATATTCTGTTTGCATGCTTATGAACAAATATGTGGTGCTAAACTCTGGTAAAAGGGAATTAGGCAGAGCTATAGAGCCCTGTTTCTACTCTCTCCCTCCTATCAACAGTCAGGTCTAATACTTAGTTACATGCCCCCAAAACCCAACACCCACGCACACACTGTTGATCGCACATTCTAGAAATAATACTGTGAGCAGTGGATGGCCTGTTCACGTCAGAGTTAGATTGGCCAATCAGGCAGTCATGTACAAGCCCGTCCTATTGTACGGGGTTGGCACAACTAACCAACCTGAGAAGATTAATGTATGTCGCACCCGGAAGTCAGGGTTGGTGTGGCGACGCTCCAGAGGGAACTGCGTCACGCTGCACCCAGCGCTGCCTGCTTTACAAGTGACCTCCAAATAAATGTTACATTTTTAAATTGAAGAAATCTCTGGCTTGTTCTTGGATCTTTCAATCAAAGAATCGGGTATTTTTCTAACAATTTGGATCCATCTGTAGATCGACTGTTTTAGTTCAAGTCTTAATTAGGTTGGTGGCAAATGCTCTGCTTGTTTGAACTAAGATCTAAATGTGATCAAATGAAATTGTATGTTAAACGGCATATTGTATGATATAGTGTAGTTAGAAATGTACCTTAAGTCAGTTAATATTATTCTTAAAATGATGTTTTAAAAACTCAAAGCAATCAGAAAGTCACCTTAAGGACTGGAAGAGAAGCAAAAAAAAAAAAAAAATCAGCAAAATTTAAAACCATGTGTCATGGGTTTAAGTTTCCCCTGAAGTTTGTTTCCTGAAATTGTGACTTAGATTAACCATCATAATTCAATAAGTGACTCTACGAAACACTCATGGCTGCTCTGTTCATTCACAAGACCAGAAAATTCATGCTGCTATCCTGTTAAATCGAAGGGAATCTTGGTTCCTTCTGCATGTTCTTTTGTTGTTAAAATTGTGTTAACAGGCCTGAGGAGCTGTTAGTTCCTGTCCAGTAGGTCAGTTGGGGGGGGGGATATCAGTGCTGCTCTTAAAGCCACGTCACCCTTTAACCCTTTGGTTTCCATCTCAGCAGCAGCTCTGTTTGAATTGAATCGGTGAATTCAAAAAGGGACCAAGTCCCCATTGAAAAAGTGTGGACTTGGCCCCTTTTTGAATTTACCGATTCAATTGTCCTCAGAAGGGAACATGTAAATGGACAGAGGTGTGAAGTTTGACCCAGCTGTTCTCACTGATGTCATGGGGAGGGGGTAATCTGTGGGGTGTCATCTGTTTACTCTTCCTGGGTTAACTGGATTATTTCTGCTGCTGGGATCACCTATTCCTCTTCTTCTTCTCCTTTTCCCTGATGATTAGTGCAGATCTGCAGGATTTAACACCACCAAACACCACCGTTTAAGCCTGCTTCATGATACATTTCCTTCTAGTCCGCTGTGGTCCGCGTACACTTTGGACGAGCCCAGCACGCATGTGGTGCTGCTCATGCTCACTTTTTTCATCTACCCAGACCAAGCAGTTGACGCATGCGCACAACCATCATTTGTAGCTTCACTCCCGCCCGATAGGTAGCGCCAAGGCGCTGATGTGCCACAATTTTCATCAACAAAGAAACGGCGGACTTCTTCACAAAGTTTCTCTTCAAATAGAGTCCATTTCTGCTGTTTGACTTCCCGGTTTTCACTCCTTTTCCACGAAGATGCTGCTGCAGCTGTGAAAGAAAGTATGTATGTATGATTCATGTGTGTTTTTATTCTCCTTTTCCACCTCCTCGTTGTCTTCTTCGTCTACTGATGTATGCTGTGCTGACATCGCCACCTCGTGAATGGGACCTTCAGTCTTGCACATGCACTTTTCAACGCGTTCAGATTGTGGACACGCGACACGGTCACAAAATTCTGGCGGCACACGGTCATCTGCAGTCGAGCACTATGGACACTAGTGGAGTGCAGAGATGCCAACCCTCAGACTTGGGAAAGTGGAGCAATGCCTGGCTGAAAGCCAGGCCCGAGCACCGTAGGTGCGAGGCGGGGGTAAGTGCGCTGGTGGGGGTCTGGGGGGTCTCCCCAAGAAAAATTTTTAAAATTACCATTAAAATAAGCCATTTCCTGCACTTTCTGGGCACATCTAACAAGATAAGATACAACACAAAATTAACATTTTTGTTGGAATATGCGGTGGCTGAGTGGTTAGCACTGCGGCAGCACAGCAACTCACCCTTGGCCGGGGGATCCTGGGGTCGATCCCAGCCCCCGACCAACAGTGATCTTTGTGGAGTTTGCATGTTCTCCCCGTGTCTGCGTGGGTTTACTCCGGGATTTCTCCGGTTTCCTCCCACGTGCCAAAAACATGCAAGTTAGGTTAATTGGCATCAAACTGGGGATTCTAAATTGTCCTTAGGTCTGACTGTGAGAGTGAATGGTTGTCTGTCTCTCTGTGTTGGCCCTGCCATGGACTGGCGATCTGTCCAGGGTGTACCCTGCCTCTCGCCCAAAGATGCTGGGATAGGCTCCAGACCCCCCGCAACCCGAAAAGGGCGAAGCGGAAGAAGATGAATGAATGAGTGAATGAATTTACTATAATTTGGTTTAACATTCTAATTCATTAAGTCTTTGGTCACAACATTTATAAGAGACATGCACAAATAGTAATTAGGTTCATCTTAGCAATATAAAACAAAATATAAACTAAGAACCCAAAATAAAGAGAGCATCTACAGCTCTCAATAATCACAACTACATCAGTCAGTCAATGTCGCTAGCATAGATATTTCTGCTTGAAGTTAGTGTGTTCTCCGATGCCTCCATGAGAAACTAGAACGTCCGTTCTACACACTTGACAAAAAGCATAAGTTTCACCGATTTTCGATGAAGTAAAACACGGATATGTCTTCCGATATTCCTCTTTGAACCTTTGGTTGTGTGCATTTACTCTTTGTTTCTTCTTCGGCGGCGTGGTAGCCTCCACCATTTTGCTTTGTTTACATACAGGTTCTCTCATGCATTCAGAAAACATCGATAAACCTCGGCACACTGATGCGCAGTTTATACCCTCGAGGCCCTATCATACGCGGACATTCAAAATGCTCTTAGCACACCGATGTCGGCTTATTTTATCCACCATCAAAATTTATTTATTTTTGACAAAATAAAAGCGGATTTTTTCACAGGTAAAGCGGAGGGCGGATTTTATGTCTGGAAATCGGAGTAACTCCGCCAAAATCGGAGTGATTGGCATCTCTGGGAGCGGAGACGATGACGTAAATTTCATCATACATGGTTTCCGGTGACGCGGACAGGAGAGGTGTAGCATGAAGCAGGCTTTAGTTCCTCCTCACGGCTGTCATTTAAAAATGGCCAAAACACACCAATTTATCACATCCTTTCTCATGTAACTTAGAAAGATTCTGCTGTAAATGTGAGGATTTTTCTCATAAATTTGCAGGATTTTGATGCAGAGTTAGAGCCATTTTACCCAATATAATGCTGCAAATTTTCAAGTAAGAAGCTGCACATTTCTATCATAATTTTGCAGCCTTTTCCTCATGAATTTAGAACTTTTCTTACTCTTGAATTTGGAGTTAAAAAAAAAATTTGCAGCATTTTACTCAAATCTTATATTTGCAGTGTTTTAGGCCGTAAGCAGTAAGTAATTTACACCTTTTTTGTCTTTTTGCTAAAGTTGCAGCTTTTTTAACCATAAAATTCCACTTTTTTGGTCAGAAATTGGCAGCTTTTAACTGAGACATCCTTTTTTTGTCAGGTCAGGCACTGCCTTGCTTGCTACCGGATAACCATGAAAACCGGTACTACCTGTCTCATGGGTCGGGCCGTTGGCGACTCAACCGGCATCCCCGCCCTTCTGAGGGCATGGAGGGTGAAACAGGGCATCCTGGCAGAACTAAAAACAATATCTGCCACAGGTCTGTAGTACACCACTCCCAATTACATGGGGTGAGACTGGACATCTTGGCAGATAAACACATCTGTCACAAGGTCTGTGGTGGACTGTGCCAGTTGGTGCCTCGTGACATGCACTACACAAAGAGCAGAGATGAACAAACCTATCATCTGGTCAGTCACTGCAACAGATACTAGAGCCAGTTTGTCTTGGCTTGTCCTTGCCACTGATAATATCTTTATCTGCGAAGAATGTGCTACTAGTCCAGCAAAAGCTAGCGGTACTCAAATACTTTGCAAGCAATTTCATGAAATGGTCAGTCAGAAAGCAACTCATACTGGCTCGGATGTCGCCCGGGCTAACAAGGTCCATGCTGATCTGTTCACACTCCAACAGGCAGCGAAAAGTAAGCAAGGAGCAGGAAGACAAAAGAAGAGGAAAACAGCAGCCTTGTGTGTAGCAGAATGGAATGTACGCACTCTGTTGGACAGAACAACATCACAGCGCCCAGAAAGACAAACCACGCTTGTGGCCCTGGAAATGAACAGGCACAATGTAGACATAGCTGCACTTAGTGAAACAAAATTGCCGGGATATGACAGCTTGGAAGACCATGGGTACATCTTCTTTTGGAGTGGGAGATCAACTCAAGAAAGGAGAGAAGCAGGAGTGGGCTTTGCAGTTAGAAAGGAGATAGCAGCAATGCTTGATGAGGAACCTGTGCCAATCAACAACAGGATAATGACTACGAGACTCCCACTACAGCGGAAGATGTATGTCACACTCATCAGTGTATATGCCCCAACAATGACCAACAAAGAGGAGGTGAAGGGAGGGTTCTACAGTGATTTACGTGAGACTATCAGGCGTGTACCGACTCATGACAGGCTGATACTTGTTGGGAGATTTTAATGCCAGAGTTGGTTCAGACACTGAGAAATGGAAAGGAGTGCTAGGCAGTCACAGAGTAGGAAAGTGCAATGCTAATGGAGAACTTCTACTTGCACTATGATCAGAGTACAACCTTGTGATAACCAACACTCTATTTAAGCACAAGGACACACACAAGAAGACATGGATGCACCCAAGATCCAATAGTAAGGCAGAGAGACATAAGGGATGTATTGGACACCAGAGCAACGAGAGGTGTGGATTGTGGTACTGATCATGTTACGCTGAGCTCTAGATTAAGGATTTGAAGATGAAAACGGCACTGCAGGACGAGTGCGAAGCCACCATGGAAGCTTAACACTAGTGCACTGAAATGCCAAAAGAAGCAGGAAGAACTTACACAGGAAATGGATGAAAACTTGAAAGACTGAGACAGCAACAACTCAGAGAATGACATAGAAGAGAAATGGGCAACACTGAAGGATATGGTGTATCAGACTGCGAGTGATGTATCAGGCTACCCTGAGAGGAAACATCAAGATTGGTTTGATGAGCATGATGAACACCTGAAGAAACTACTAGAAGTGAGGAATACAGCTAGGCAGGAAAGCCTACAGTGTAACACAAGGTCGAAGAAGAAGAAAAACTCAAAGGCTCAGAGTGAGCTACAGAAGCACACCAGTGAGATGAAGTCCAACTGGTGGGATGAAAAAGCGGAGGAACTTCAAACTGCAGCAGACAGGAAGGACATGAAAAACATTCTTCACAGGTTTGAGAGAAATCTACGGCCCTAAACCAAAAGGACTGATCCAACTAAAGGCTATGGATGGTGAAACGGTTTTGCAGGAGAAAGACAAGATCCTGGACAGATTTGCAGACCACTTTGACCAACTACTAAACAACCCTGGGGATCTCACTGAAGAGGCTAAGGAAGCTCTAGTGCAGCGACCAGCTGCATCAAGTCTGGATGAACCACCAAATTTTGATGAACTAATGGCAGCTATCAGGACAACACAGGGTGGTAAAGCTCCAGGAAGGGATGGAATTCCAGCAGAAGTGAGGAAATTTGGTGGTGTTCAGCTGACAAACTTCCTGCACAAGCTCATCCAAGAAATACAGGATGCCCAGAAAGTACCTCAAGACTGGAAGGATGCAAGTATTGTGCCTTTGTTCAAGAAAGGTGGCAGGAAAGATTGTGGAAATTACCAAGGTATATCATTGCTAGCCAGTGTTGGTAAGATTCTCTCACGTGTACTACTGAACAGACTCAATGAACACATCTCACGGAATGTACTACCGGAAACCCAGTGTGGCTTTAGAAGTGGAAGAAGCACAATGGACATGATTTTCTGCTTGAAACAGGTTCAAGAAAAGTGTATCAAACAGAACATGCTGCTTGATGTAGTCTTCATAGACTTCAGTAAAGCCTAGGGCTGCACGGTGGCGCAGTGGTTAGCACTGCGGCAGCACAGTTTACCCTTGACCGGGGGATTGTGGGGATCGTGGGATCGTGGGTTCGATCCCAGCCCCCGACCAACAGTGATCTGTGTGGAGTTTGCATGTTCTCCCTGTGTTGCGTGGGTTTACTCCGGGATTTCTCCGGTTTCCTCCCACATGCCAAAAACATGCATGTTAGGTTAATTGGCTGTTCTAAATTGTCCCTAGATATCTGTTTCCTATAGGCCCTTAGAATAGAGGGTTAGTATTAATGAAAGCGCTTTGAGTGGTCTTTGTGACTAGAAAAGCGCTATATAAGTGCAGGTTAGTTAGTTAGTTAGTTAGTTAGTTCAATACTGTTTTGCGACAAGGACTTTGGCAGGTACTCAAGAAATATGGCTGTATATAGAAGTTTGTCAGCCTGATCGAGGCACTCCATACAGGTATGCAAGCAAACGTGGCAATGAGTGGTTCAGTATCTAAAGACTTTTCAGTAAGCAACAGGATGAAACAAGGGTGTGTGCTGGTGCCTACACTCTTCTCGCTATATCTGGCAGGCATGCTTGAGGTGGCCTTCAAAGACACTTCAAAAGATAAGATAAGATAAGCCTTTATTAGTCCCACAACGGGGAAATTCCAGGATTGCAACAGCACAGGGATAGCAACACTCAGAGCAACAATCAGAAGGCAAGAAAAAAAAAAAAAAAAAAAAAAAAAAAAAAAAGGAGTATACATTCAAACAACGAAAGAAGCAGACTTGTTCAATGCGGCACAATTTAAAGCCAAGAGTAAGACATCGATAAAGGTAGTAAGAGAAATGCTCTTTGCTGACGACAGTGCTCTAGTTGCACACAGTGCAGAAGATATGCAATCTTTAGTGGAGAAATTTGCAAAAGCAGCTAGCCAATTCAGCCTCAAAATCAACATCAAGAAGACAGAGTACCTTCATCAACCACCAAAGTTCTAGTTATCAACATCACTACCGGAAGAGATCAGCATTGGTACAGGGCCACTAGTCAAGTGCAAGACTTTCAAGGGAGTACCGTTTCAGAGAATGCTAGGCTGGAGGATGTACAATCTCTCAGAATGGTTAGAGTGAGTGCTGTGTCTGGAAACTTGAGGGAGAGACTGTGGAACAATCGACATTAAATTAAACTAAATCACCCTTTATTGTCATTCAGCCATACAACCAATCATGTATAGTAGAACAAAATTGTGTTTTATCCTATCTACAGTGTTAATCACACACACCCCATGCGTAGAATCAGAGGGCCGCTGCCATGCAAGGCGCCGCCACAGATTTCCCTCCTCCATTCCATTATTGCTGAGCACCAAGCTGGACGGCAGGAAGTTCCGCTTTTATATGGTCTTCGGCATGACCCGGCTGGGATTTGAACCCCTGCCTCCCGGGTGTGGGGCGGATGCTCTACCAACTGAGCAACCACTCCGGTAACATGTGTCTATCCGTGTGAAATGCAAAGTGTACAGAGCGACACTACTGGCTATTCCATTGTACGGTGCTGAAACTTGGACTGCCTACAGAGTGCAGGTAAAGAAACTCCACGCGTAAATGAAGAGACACCTTCAAGCCATAATGAACAGCTCATGGAAAGACAAGATAACCACCATAGAAGTGTTGAAATGAGCTGGCCTACCATTTTTTTTTTTTTTTTGAATGAATGAATCTTTATTTCGGATAGATTAAAAGTAAAGATAAAAAAGAGAAACACAACAATATTACAAAGAGAAAAAAAAATCCAACAAGGTCAAATCAAACAATAACTCCTCTGATCGATCGATCTATCTGATTATACAGTTCAACATAAGTTATCCGAAATGGGTGATGGCTGAAGCCGCAGCTTATATTGCCCACCCATATTCCATCCAAGAATTCAAAAGAAAAACAAAACAAGAGCAATTACAATTCAGAACAAAGCTAAGACAAAACGTGACAAAAAAAACTAAGCAACAACACAACATAGACTGGATATGACAATCCATATGTAATTTCACATGTCATCTTGTATATACTGTATGTTTGGAGTATTTCTTCCTTTAGTTTTTGTTTAAATTGTCCAAGCGTTGTACATGATTTTAATTCAGGTCCAAAATCGTTCCACAATCTGACTCCTTGCATTGAAACACAGTGTTGCTTGGTGGTAGTTCTCACTGAAGGTTTTTGAAATATACATGTTCCTCTGAAATGATATTGTTTCTCCCTTATTTGGAACAACTTTTGGATATTTGCGGGCAGTGATAGATTCTTCACTTTAAACATTATTACTGCAGTTTTAAAGTCAACCAGATCTTTCAACTTGAGAGCTTTTAATTTAAGGAAAATTGGGTTTGTTGGTTCCCTGTAAGCAGCTTTGTTTATTATTCTAATAGTTCTCTTCTGAAGCATAAAGACTGGATATATGTTTGTTTTATATGTATTTCCCCATACTTCAGTACAATATGTCATGTATGGGAGTATTAATGAATGATACAAAGTATATAATGTGGGTTGATTCAGCAAATATTTCACTCTGTGTAGTATTGCAACTGATTTGGATATTTTACCTTTAATATAATTGATATGTGACTTCCAACACAGTTTATCAATTATTACTCCAAGAAATTTAGTTTCAGATACCCTTTCAATCTCTACACCATTTACACTGAGTTTAGATACTAAGTTGTTGTGATGGTCATTAAAAACTATAAATTTTGTCTTACTTAAATTGAGTGTTAATTTGTTTGAATCAAACCACAGTTTAAGCTTTCCTAATCCCTTTCCAAGTGTATCCAAAAGTTGTTCCAAATTGCTTCCACTGCATAATAAATTAGTATCATCGACAAACAACATTAAATCCATTTTTTCCGAGACTTTACATATATCATTTATATACATATTGAATAACAGTGGCCACAAAACTGAACCCTGTGGGACTCCACAAGTAACCTTCAGTAACTGTGAGTTTTTGTTACCAACACATACATACTGATATCTATTCTTTAAGTAACTACATAACCAGGACAGTGCTACCCCCCAATACCACAATTTTGTTGTTTCTTTAATAATAAATTATGATCCACTGTATCAAATGCTTTTTTAAGATCCAGGAATAGCCCAACTGAATACTCTATTTTCAACGGCAGTTGATATTTTTTCGATAAATTCCATTAGAGCAAATGCAGTGGTCTTCTTGTGTCTGAATCCATACTGCTGCTCACACAATAAATTATTCTTCATTATGAAGATGTTAATTCTCTCACAGAATATTTTTTCAAGTATCTTGGAAAACTGCGGCAATATGAAAATTCCTCTCTGTCACCCGTCTTGTATATCGGAATTACTTTAGCTATTTTCATTGCATTGGTAAATATTACCTGTTTGGAGAGACAGGTTACAGATATACGTCAGTGGTTTCACTAAGCATTCAATAATAGTTTTGACTAAGAGCATGTCAATACCATCACAGTCCATAGATGTTTTACTTTTAAACGATTTAACAATTTCAATGACCTCTCTCTCGTCTGTGTTCTTTATGAAAATGGAGTCTTTTATAACAGTGTTTTTGCTTACTGTATCAACCGTAGGTGCCGTAATGGGTATTTCTTGAGCCAAATTAGGACCAATATTAACAAAAAAGTTATTGAATTCATCTGCAGGTGAGACTGCATTCACACTCTGAGTCGTTTTATTATTATTTTTTTTTTTTGAAAAATTGGTTGGGTAGCTTATATTTCTATTTTTATTTCCAAGAATATTGTTAAGTATTGTCCATGTATTTTTAATATTGTCTCTGTTTTTCTCCAGTTCTTTACTGTAATAGTCTCTTTTACTACATCTCAATATACAGTATATGTTAACTTATTTTTGTATGTTTTATACCGCTGCTCTGCTTCTTTTGCACTTTTCTTTAGAAAAGCTTTATATAATAAATTTTTCTTTTTACACGCCTTTTGTAATCCTTTGGTTAACCATGGCTTGTTGACAAATTTATGTTTTAGCTTCTTCTTTACTAAAGGACATTTTTTTTTCATAAAGAGTAGTTACAATGTTCATAAATGTGTCATAGGCTTCATTTACATCTGATACATAGACTTTAGTCCAGTCTTGCTTCAGCAAGTCTTCTTTAAAAGAACTGATTGCATTTTGTGATTTGTATCTGAAAGATTTTAAAATTTTTTCTGTATTGGCCCCCGTGTGGCCATGGATAAGTGCAAAGACTGGCAAATGGTCACTTATATCATTTATCAATAATCCACTTTCTATTTTCTTATCAATAATATTAACAAACAGGTTATCAATAAGTGTAGCAGTGTGAACTGTGATTCTACTGGGATGTGTTATTGTGGGATATAAATTCATACTCTACATAGAATTCATGAACTCTGTAATTACATTTTGTTGAAATGGATTTAGTAAATCAATATTGAAATCTCCACAAATTACAACCATTTTCTTACTAGTAATATTATTGTACAGCTCAACTAATTTATCTCTGAATGTCTCAATGCAAGTTCCCGGCATTCTATATATACAACTTATAATTAGATTTTTTTGTTTTATCTTGGTCAATCTCAACAGTAACACACTCCAGAATCCCTGGTAGTGCAAAGGACATTCCATTTACAAGCTTACACCTATAGAGGTCATCAATATACAGTGCAAGACCACCACCCTTTTTTTGAGATCTGTTAATATGAAACATTTGATATCCCTCTATTGCCATCAGAGGAGCCTGCTCTTCATTAAGCCATGTTTCAGAGACTGCGATAGCTGTAAATTTTCTGTCTAGCTGTTTTAACCCCTTGAACTCTGGTCAATTTCCCTAAAAACACCTAAAAATAACATACCCAAAGTTAATCAAAAGCTGTTCTTCAACCCTTTGCAGCATCTTCATGGGGTTGGTCTCATTTAAAAGAAAACACTTTGAATTTTTTGGCAAAACAGTCATAATCTCTCTAAGTGCTCTTGCCACTGAGTAACAGTCATCTAAACATACTGAATCTGCAGAAAATAAAAGTTCACCTGGGTGTTTTTTTTAATATACAAATGCTTGCAAATAACACACAGCTGTCAGATACTGGCTGGAAAATGCAACAGAAATGTAGAACCAAGTGTTATCAAGCTGAGGTCAAAATTTTGTAACAATACCACAAAAAAATGAAGATATTACACAGCTTTTTTCTCAGGTTGTTCCCAGGCATTTTTGAACTGTGCCAAATTGTGCCAAATGGCACAGTTTGGAAAAACGTCTATAACTTTTGAATGCTTCAACATAGAAGCTTCTTCTTGGGCTCTAATGAAAGGTGACACTCAGGGCTGTGTGTGTGTGTGTGTGTGTGTGTGTGTGTGTGTGTGTGTGTCACACACACACACACACACACACACACACACACACACACAAAGAAGCATGCCATGTAAAAAATGTGTGGCCTTTTTTTTTTACAAGAAAAAATAACCTACAGTGCAATAAAAATTATACTAAAATATCTGCAATGTAGAGGATAACAACTCCCCCCCCCCCCCCCCACTACAGAGGAGCTCAGCGCACAAAAAACGGTCAGTCAACCGTTGTAATTACCAATCGGTCAAAAGTCATTTTTAGTACTATTTTCATTGATAAAGAATAATTTAGCTTATAACACTTACCTGTCCACAACAGCAGTGTCAGAATCAGAATCAGAATCAGAATCAGGTTTATTGCCATTGTTCATGTAGTACACAAACTAGGAATTTGTCTCGGTACAATGCTGCAACATTAAACATGATAAGATAAGAGAAATAAACTATACATGTAATAAAGTGTAGAATAAGAGTAAGTGATACTGGTCAACAGTTAAAATATATATTAGCCAGCAGCAGATACTGTGGAGAACTATATAGTGCAGTCGGTAATGCAGGAAGAAAACAGTGATGATTGACATGAGTCTGGTTGAGCTGCTGTACATGGTGCACGAGAGTCAATAAGTCACTTAGTGTTCAGCAGTCTAATGGCAGAGGGGAAGAAGCTGTTCATGTGACGGGAGGTTTTAGTCTGGATGGACCGAAGTCTTCTACCAGAGGGGAGGGGGGCAAACAGTACGTGACCAGGGTGTGAGGGATCGGCTATGATCCGGCCAGCACACCTCCGGGTCCTGGAGATGTACAGATCCTGGAGAGATGGGAGCTTGCAGCCGATCACCTTCTCAGCAGTGCGCACGACGCGCTGCAGCCTTAGTCTGTCCCTGGCAGTGGCTCCTGCGTACCACACGGTTATGGAGGTGGTGAGGATGGACTCGATGATGGCTGTGTAGAACTGCACTAACATCTTGGTGGGTAGCTTGAGCTTCCTCAGCTGCCGCAGGAAGAACATCCTCTGCTGGGCTTTTTTGATGAGTGAGCTGATGGTCAGCTCCCATTTGAGGTCCCTGGTGATGGTAGTGCCTAGGAAGCGGAAGGAATCAGCAGTGGTGATGGGAGAGCCTGAGAGGGTGAGGGGGGGCAGAGGAGTAGTGACTTTCCTGAAGTCTACAATCATCTCCACTGTCTTCAGAGCGTTCAGCTGCAGGTTGTTATTGCTGCACCAGGACGCCAGCTGGGCCACCTCTCTCCTGTAGGCAGACTCGTCGCCGTTGGAGATGAGCCCGATGAGGGTGGTGTCGTCCGCAAACTTGATCAACTTGACAGACTGGTGGCTGGAGGTGCAGGAGTTGGTGTAAAGGGAGAAGAGTAGGGGGGAAAGTACACAGCCCTGGGGTGATCCGGTGCTGATGCTAGTATAGTCTGAGACAGTCTTTCCCAGCCGCACATGCTGCCTCCGGTCCGTCAGGAAGTCGATGATCCACCTGCAGAGGGAGTCAGGCACGTTGAGCAGGGACAGCTTGTCCCGGAGCAGAGCGGGGCGGATGGTGTTGAATGCGGAGCTGAAGTCCACAAACAGGATCCTGGCGTAGGTTCCCGGGGAGTCCAGGTGCTGCAGGATGGAGTGGAGGGCCAGGTTGACTGCATCGTCTACAGACCTGTTGGCTCGGTAGGCAAACTGCAGCGGGTCCAGGAGAGGGGTGGTGATGGACTTGAGGTGGGACAGGACCAGGCGCTCAAAGGACTTCATGACTACAGAGGTGAGCGCTACAGGTCTGTAGTCATTAAGTCCAGTGATCCGTGGCTTCTTGGGGACAGGGATGATGGTGGAGGATTTGAGGCAGGACGGCACGTGGCATAACTTAAGGGAGGTGTTAAAAATGTCTGTGAATACAGGAGCCAGCTGTTTCGCACAGAGTCTCAGGGTGGAGGGAGACACGCCGTCTGGGCCGGGGGCCTTGCGCGGGTTCAGTCTGGAGAACTGTTTGAGCACATCCTGCTCACTGATGATAAGGGGAGGGGGGAGGGGGGGGTGCCTTAAATGAAGTAGCGAATGTGGAGGCTGTGGAGCTGGAGGGAGGGGGGGAGTTGGACACAGATGACGAGGTGTCAAAACGGGCATAGTGTTGGGACAGTCTTTGACAAAGGGCTTTGTCATCCTGACCTTTAGGAGCCTTAGGTCGATAGTTGGTGATCTGCCTCAGTCCTCTCCACACGGAAGCCGAATCATTAGCAGTGAACTGCTGCTGGAGTCTGAGTATAGAGATTTAGCCCTCTTCAGCTCTCTGTTAAACCGGTATTTAACCTCCCTGTAGCAGTCCCTGTCTCCACTTTTCAGCGCTGTTTCCTTCTCCTTCCTGATCTGTCTGAGCTTAGCTGTGAACCAGGGTTTGTCATTAGAGTAACTCACCCTGGTGCGTGATGGAAGAATGTTCTCTTCACAAAAGTGGATATATGAGTTCACAGTGTCCGTGTACTCATCCAGATCATGCGTGGCTCCTTTAAGCATGCCCCAGTCAGATATTTCCATGCATGTTTCCAGCTTCTCCTCAGCATCACTGGTCCGTATCTTCGTAGTGCTCACAACAGGTTTAGTGAGCTTCAATCTCTGTCTGTATGTGGGAATGAGGTGAACCATCACGTGATCAGATAATCCCAGCGCAGCTCGAGGGACAGCGCGATATGCGTCTTTCACTGTGGTGTAACAGTGATCCAGTGTGTTTAATCCTCTGGTGGGGCATTTAATAAACTGTTTGTAGCGGGGGAGATCGTGGCTCAGATTGCACTGATTAAAGTCGCCAGCCACAATAATCAGCGAGTCTGGAAAACTCCGCTCTGTGTGTTGAATGTGATCCGCGAGCACGCGCTGAGCTTCGCGCGTGTCCGCGTCGGGAGGGGCGTACACAGCGATCATTATGAAAGAAGCAAACTCCCGCGGGGAATAGAAGGGCTTGCAATTGATAACAAGAAATTCCAAGGCAGGAGAACAGTGTTTGGAAATTACCGTTACATCAGAGCACCAGCTGCAGTTGATGTAGAAGCAGACACCGCCTCCTGTGGTCTTGCCGGAAAGCTCTGTGTCACGATCAGCACGGAAGAGCTGAAAGCCGTCGAGGCGCAGCGCGCTGTCCGGTATATTTTCCCAGAGCCAGGTCTCAGTAAAGCAGAGGACAGCTGAGGAGGCGAGGTCCTTAAAACGCATCAGCAGTCTCAGTTCATCTACCTTGTTAGAGAGAGAGTTGGTATTGGACAGAAATATGCCAGGCAGCGCCGTTCGCGAGCCTCTCCTGCGAAGTCGTACGAGAGCGCCCGCTCGTCTTCCTCTCTTCTGCCGTCTCACTTTCCGAGCCAAACAATAAACCAGATCGGCGGCAGGGGCTAGAAAAACTGGGAGGAGGTCCGTGGGGGTGAAAGTCCTGATATTTAGAAGTTCTTCACGGGTATAAGTGCAAGCAGACACACAATTGACTAACAAAAACAAACAAAGAGCGCAGCGAAGCACCATGTCGACCGCTGTGGGCGCCATCTTGGATGTGTCGTTGGCGAACATCTGTTCCTCATTGTCAGACGAACATTAAGCTCATCCGGTTGTTACGGACTCATGGTTCTGGTCACCCGACCCGGTCAAACCATCTCTGCTTCCATGATGGCGGTTTTTGCGAACAATTTTTCAAAACAAATAAGAACAGTAGTAATAAAAAAAAGACTGGCTAACGGCTGAGAGTGTCGAACACTACCGTTACACACAGGTCTCAATGTGTGTCACCCAGCGACTTACACAAAACAGAGTTTACGCACGGGACGCACGCGTTTCAATTGTCGAACTTCTCTGCTTTGGCTCGCTGTATTCGCGGCCGTTGGTAGGCAGGTCCTTCTTGCTAGGTTTTCAGTCATTGGTTCTTCAAGGTTTCAGAAACCCAATTCAAGGCTCTTATTCAATTCAATTCAATTCAACTTTATTTATATAGCGCCATTTCACAACAACAGTCATCTCATAGCACTATCAACTGTAGGGGGAACCCCCACAGTTGCAGAAAGACCCCAGCAATCAGGCGATCCCCTGTGAGCAAGCACTTGGCGACGGTGGAGAGGAAAAACTCCCTTTTAACAGGAAGAAACCTCCAGCAGAACCAGGCTCAGGGAGGGGCAGTCATCTGCTGCGAATGGCTGGGGGGTGAGGGGATAGAGAAGAAGAAAAGAACAGGCATGTACAGAGCAAACAGCACGATGGGTACTCAATCTATGGGAGAGAACAAACAAATGTTAATGACCAGCAAAAAAAATATTTCATTGAGAGTGAGAAAAGGAGTGAGGCCCAGTGCATTACTGGAGGTCCCCCGGCTGACTAAACCTAATAGCAGCATAACTAAGGGAGGGTTCAGAAACACATGATCCCTCCCTAATTGTAGGCTATATCAAAAAGGTAGGTTTTAGCCCTATTCTTAAAAACAGAGATCGAGTCTGACTCCCGAATCCAGATTGGCAGCTGATTCCACAGGAGAGGAACTTGATAACTGAAGGCTCTGCCTCCCATTGTACTTTTGGAGATTCTAGGTATTACAAGTAATCCTGCATTTTGGGAGCGTAGTGCTCTGTTAGGATAATACGGTAGTATCAGATCTTTTAAATAAAAAGGAGCCTGATTGTTTAGAGCTTTGTAAGTAAGAAGAAGGATTTTAAACTTAATTCTAAACTCTATGGGAAGCCAATGAAGGGAGGCCAGAACCGGAGAGATATGATCTCTCTTTCTAGTACCTGTTAAAACTCTTGCTGCAGCATTTTGCATCAGCTGAAGACTTTTTAAAGATGTTTTAGGACAGCCTGATAATAAAGAATTACAATAATCTAATCTTGAGCTAACAAAAGCGTGGATCAGTTTCTCAGCATCACTCTGAGACAAGATGCTCCTAATCTTGGCAATATTACGCAAATGATAGAAGGCAGTATTAGAAACAAATTTATTATGTGAATTGAAGGACAAATCCTGATCAAAAATAACTCCAAGGTTCCTCACAGAGCTATTAAGAGAAAGAGTAACCGCATCCAAACTGAAAGTTTGATTTGGAAAGGAATTTCTAAGGTTTTTTGGACCAACAAGAATGACTTGTCTTATCTGAATTTAATAGCAGGAAATTACAAGTCATCCAAGCTTTGATTTCCTTAAGACAGGCTTCTAACTTGGCTAATTGATTACTATCATCTGGCTTCATTGACAGGTATAATGGTATGTCATCAGCATAACAATGAAAATGTATACAGTGCTTTCTAATAATGTTGCCTGACGGAAGCATATATAAACTAAAAAGAGTAGGGCTTAGCACAGATCCCGGTGGAACTCCATGACTAAGCTTTGAGTTGAAAGAAAACTCATTATTTACATGAACAAACTGGAACCTATCAGATAAATAAGATCTAAACCACTGCAACGAAGTTCCATTAAGTCCAACATAGTGTTCTTATCTATCAAGTAGAATATTATGATCGATAGTATCAAAAGCTGCACTAAGAACTAAAAGGACAAGTACAGAAACTAGTCCATTATCAGATGCAATGAGGAGGTCGTTAGTGACCTTCGCTAAGGCTGTTTCAGTACTGTGATGGATTCTAAACCCAGACTGAAACTCTTCAAGTAAACCATTTCCCTGCAGGTGGTCAAATAATTGCGTAGCAACAACTCTTTCTAAGATTTTTGAAATGAAAGGGAGATTAGAGATTGGTCTATAGTTAGCTAAAGCTCCTGGATCTAGCATTGGCTTTTTGAGTAAGGGTTTAATTACAGCCGTTTTAAAAGCCTGCGGTACATGGCCTAAAGTTAATGAAGAATTGATTATATGAAGAATAAAGCTACCAATAAGTGGGAAGACTTCTTTAAATAACCTGGTAGGAATAGGGTCTAAAAGACAAGTTGAAGGTTTGGATGAGGAAACTATTTTGTCTAACTCACAAAGGTCGATTGGAGTAAACTCATCAAGACAGACATCAATAGAAGGAGTTGTAGTAGTTACAGTATTTAAGTTAACTGTGGGAAGAATCTGATTGATTTTATCTCTGATGGATGAAATTTTATTATTGAAAAAGTTCATAAAGTCCTGACTAGTAAGCTCTAAGGGAATGCTAGGATTGACAGAGTCCTGACTCTTTGTCAACCTGGCTACAGTGCTGAAAAGAAACCTGGGATTATTCTTGTTCTCTTCTATTAATGCAGAGTAATAACTCGTTCTAGCTTTTCTAAGAGATTTTTTATAAATTAAAAGATGATTTCTCCAAGCTAAATGGATTTCATCTAAATTAGTGGAGCGCCATTTTCTTTCTAATTGACAAGTCTTCTGTTTTAAGCTACGAATTTCTGTGTTGAACCAAGGAGTTATAAATCTCTGATTAGACTTTTTCTTTTTTAAGGGGGCCACCAAGTCTAGAGTCTGATGCAGAGAAGCTGAAACACTATCCACCATGTTATCAATTACAGAAGGAGCAAGCTGTCTATAGCTTATTTCCGTTGTGTTGACACATGGCATAGAGGAAACAATCTGCATAAATTTGGTAACAGCATCATCTGACAGGCATCTACTGTACTAATATTTTTCTTTAGGAGCCAAATAGTCAGAAATAGTAAAATCAAAGGTTAACAGACAATGGTCTGACAGTACAGGGTTATGAGGAGACACTACAAGATTTTCTATTTCTATGCCATATGTCAGAACAAGGTCCAATGTATGGTGGAGGTAATGAGTAGAATTTCCTACTTTCTGAGAAAGCCCAATCGAGTCTAATATTGAATTAAATGCCACATTAAGGCAGTCACTATCTACATCCACATGTGTATTAAAGTCCCCTACTATAATTATTCTATCAGATTTCAGCACTAAATCAGCTAAGAAATCAGCAAATTCGGATAAAAATTCTGAGTAGGTTGATGGGGGACGATAAACTATGGCAAATAAAATTGGGTTTAACCTAAAATTGCTAAAGTGCCCAACACTGAAGACCAGGCCCTCAAAGGAATTATAACATGTTTTTTGCTTTACATTAACTAGTAATTTGGAATGGTAAATTGTTGCTACTCCTCCTCCACAACCAGAACTTCTGGGATTTTGACAGTTTAAATAACCACAGGGAGTTGATTCATTTAAACCAACATAATCCTCTTGCCCTACCCAAGTCTCTGTAAGGGAAATTAAATCAATCTGACGATCAATTAACAGATCATGGACTAACAGAGACTTGGGAGTTAGAGACCTAATATTTAATAAACCACATTTAATTTTTAAATTATGAGGAGGAACAGAGGCCAATTCATTCAATTTAGAGACTTTGTTTAATTTGAGTTTTACCAATATTTTGCTTTATCACTTTGGGATGGTTATGCATTATATTTTTATTCACTTTGGAGGGAGCAGACAATGATTCTCTGATGGGGAAGACAGGGGCTAAGTTGAGGGGTGGCGGATGAAGAGGAGCTGCAGAGAGGCGTGTAAGACTGCAACTCTGCTTCCTGGTCCCAACTCTGAGTAGTCAGGGTTTTGGAAATTTGGATAAAAAAGATGACAGATTGTTAGATAAATGAGAAGCACCATCCAAAGTGGGATGAATGCTGTCTCGTCTCATAAGACCAGGTTTTCCCCAAAAAGAGCTCCAATTGTCAATGTAGCCCACGTCATTTTTAGGACACCACACAGACAGCCAGCTGTTCAAGGATGACGAGCGGCTAAACATGTCATCACTGGTCAGATTGGGGAGGGGCCCAGAGAATACTACAGTGGCAGACATCGTTTTTGCAAAGTCACACACCGATTCTATATTAAGTTTCGTGACTTCCGACTGCCGGAGACGGATATCATTAATGCCGGCGTGAATAACAATTGTGGAATATTTACAGTTACTTTTAGCCAGCATTTTCAAATTTGACTCGATGTCGCCTGCTCTGGCCCCAGGAATGCATTTGACTATGGACGCTGGAGTCTCTAGGTTCACGTTTCTGACTACAGAGTCGCCAATGATCAGAGTTTTTTCCTCAGCGGGTGTGTCGCTGAGTGGGGAAAAACGATTAGAAACGTGAACAGGTTGGTGGTGTATCGGGGCTTTGCGACTAGGCTTCCTTCTCACCGTCACCCACCCAGTCTCCTCGCTGCTGAGGAGAGCCGGGGAACCACTGACAGGGGGGCCTAAGCTAGCTAGCTCCGCTGCAGCTAAGGGGCGTCCGTTGAGATTAACTGGCGCAGACGGTGTTTCAATGCAGCGGAGCCAGGATTCCAAATCAGACAACCTCGCCTCGAGCGCCTCAAAAAGACAACATTTATTACATTTACCGTTATCACTAAAAGAGGCAGAGGTGTAGCTAAACATCTGACAGAGAGAGCACACCAGAGGAGGAGAGGAAAGAGAGCTAGTAGCCATAGCTAGTGGCTAGCTAGTGGCTAGCTAGTGGCTAGCCGAATTTATTAGTCAAATGAGAGGTCAATCAAATCTAAACCAATCAAACACTCCTTTGGCTTTCTGTTCGCGGCCATGTCTGTACTGGAAGAACGGAAATGCAGCTTTTTTTTTTTTAGTGCGCACTGAGATGCACTAGGACGCAGAGACGTGACCCCCCACGGAATCCCGGAGTTCAAGGGGTTTAATAGTCCTGAATCTGTGGAAAGTTTTTGTTAAGACTTCTGCTGTTGAAGTGTATTATTGATAGTTTACCATCTAGTTGCACTTGACTTCTGAATTGCTTTTCAGTGTAATATTCACAATGATTATGGATATTATTGAAAAAGTGGTTATCAGGATCAATATCATTCTCCATCTCTTGTAGTTTATGTTCTGCATAATGGCATATTTTCAGAGTTCGAATTTCCTCTCTCTGAGTCAGATGACTTCCTCCAACTGGGGATAACTGATGTCTACTCAAGTCAGTCATAAGCTTTTTTTGTTTGTTTGTTTTTAGTTTTTTTTAAAGTATATTGACATGGTATGTCACAAAAGAACTATTCTTGCCGTGTGTGTGGATATGGATTATCATAGTCTCTTAATTTTCTTAATCAGTGTTCATCTATATTTATTTAAGTCAGTAAGATCTCTGATTATTATGGTCTTCGCTTCCTCAGGTGTTCCATTTAGTTTGATCCAAACTCAACAATTTCTTGTCCATGTTGCCTGTATCTTATTTTGTCTTTTCAGCATCCGTGCTTGCCGTGCTATTTCAGCATTAGTCTTTGTTAAATGTTCATTTAGGTCAACATCTTTACCCTTCTGTTCACAAAGTGCATCACAATTGATTTCTTTGTTTTATTATCTTTTCTGGGTAAAGTATGACAGGCTGAAATTGTATTTACTTCAACCTTTATGATTCTGCTATCAAGGAACTGAAGCACCTGGTTTTCCAGGGAGACTGATTCACTCAGGGGAGCCTCCTCACCTCTCATTCCTGCTGTAGCATTGGCATATGATTGATATTTAATGTCTAGCCCACTTATAATTAGATCATCCATACGAGAATATTGTTCAAGATCCTTGACGCGTCGCTCCAAGTCTGCAATTTTTTTTGTCTTTTTCCTTAATTATTAATTTTAATTCTTGGACTTCTTCCATTAGCCCTGTTGACTAGCCACTTTGGTCAGTTCTTCTGACAAGAAGTTCAGAGATTTTTTGATCTCTTCCATTTCCTCCTTCTTTGGTGGCATTTTTACTGACCTGTTGGTAGTAAAACAATCTCTGCTGATGTCGCCGGTATCTGAGCCGACTGACCAACCTCGAATCCAGCTGGGGCCTCAGCTAGCCCCCTCCGCTGCTAGTCCCGCTGCTTACTGCCGCTGCAATTGAGCTCCTGTCCAGCCGGGGTGCTGGCAGCTCCTCCACCGAGTCCCGCCGCCCACCACCGCTGTAGTTGAGCTCCGAGCTCGTCCAGGTGAACAGATGCCACAGCCACGTCCCTCTCCAGCTACCGAAGCGCCGCTGGCCCTCCGGCTTCCTTGGCTCCCGCGGTGCTCGTCTCGCTGCCCGGGACACGTCCACGCTGCTCCTCTCCGGCGCCCCGCTCAAACGAAGAAAAGAATGAAGATTCCCTTCTCAAGGTGAAAACTGCTCCACGTTGCAATCAGCAAAGCTCGGCGTCCTCACTGGTGTCCGGCGCCCCGCAAAGATGAGCAGAAGCCATTAACTGGCTGCCTTAATGCAGCTTAATGGAGGACACGCTAATACAGACAAACCTGAGATGGCTCGGACATGTTGAGAGGATGGACCACCAGCGCCTCCCTCGGCAGTTACTCTACTCACAGTTAGGGGTGGGTTCAAAAGATCGATATATCGATATAGATCGATCCACGTTTGACTGAGACGATATCAATCCACAAAATCTGCGGATCGATATTTTAATATATTTACTATATTTTAATATAATATTTTTATGTTTGTGAACATCTGCTGAGTATAATCGGGTTGAAACTGGGTCAGTGAGCCAGGAACAACGGCCGAGAACCATAAACAGCCGACGCGGTAACGGAGCTAGCAAGCTAACGGATATGCTAGTTCTTCTTCTGTGGTGTTAAAACGGTTCTCATCTGGCAAGAGTTCCCTGCGGCGCATGCACACGTCTTTACTTTCGTGTTTACATGAGCAGAGTTATTAACGTGCATGTCTCTTAATTTAGCAACAAAAGTCACCGTAAAGACTGTCCTCAACAGCTTCTTAATATTTTTCATAAAGCGGGGATAAACGGACTTTTACTCCGTGCAGCACTGTGTTGGAACATAAAGTTGACGACTGATAAACGGAAAATGCACAGAGACTGGCTGAAACCCGTGAAGCAGAGGGAGACGGAGCTGCTGAGACTGTAAGTATAATATCATTTGTTTGTTTTAACGTTTGTGTCGTCAATTAATAATTTATCCGGCATGATGGTGGTTTCTTTTACAAACTATGGACACAGAGAGAACTGTTGGTTAAGCGCTGTGAATAAATGCTGAATAAAGGTAAATTTTATAAGACTATGGACTTCTGCCACTTAAGTAAGAGATGTGAAGAGAATAAATCACAATAAAATTAAGATGGTAGAATTAATAAAGGCTGCAGTACAACAAGCTATTTTTACTCAGTAGAACTAAATTGAAATGAACAAATCTTCCCAGGAAATGAACTGAAACCCTTTTCAAACACTGAAAGTTAATTTGTAGTTAAAATATAAACAACAAAAATTAAAAAAAAAAAAACTAAATTATTAAACCCTACTGTGGTGTGGCGATCTAAAAATATGAATGTTAATTTTACTGTGAAATCTGTTCTTTTTCTCTGCCTTCAGATGTGTGAAGACTGGAAGCTTCATCCTCACTGAGACCTTCTGAAGGTCAGAGGTCATCAGTGGAGGAGCATCCCTGCTTCATGTGGATTTCAGCACAGAAGACGACCTTCAAATTCAAGATTCAAGGAGGTGCTGCCATCATTTTCTCCAGACTAACATGCATTCAATGCAGTTTAGTTGTTGGAATGACAAATTCTTTTATTTCTTTTTTTAAGTTCTCAGCAAGAACACAATGTTGGTCACTTTTTTTTACAATTTTACTGAGCATTTAATTCTAAATAAATCACTGTTTAACAGGAAATTTTTGGCAATCCTGTACTTTTCTTGTGGTGTTACATAGAATAGCATCACTGTAAACTATGGAAAAAGCAGCTGCTTTAAAATTTGTACTTCCTCACACAACTTTGAGTGCAAAAAAACTCTAAAAGTGCCATAACTTTTTGGAAAAGCTCCCACAAATTCAGGCTTTTTGGGCCACAACAATCACAAAAACAGCTGACAAAATCCTGGAGGGACTGAAATCCAGTGAGATGATGTCTGCATGGTTCATGCATTGAATTTGTTTCCTTACTCTGGGTGGTGAACTTGACACGACACACCCTTTGCACTAAAGAAAGCACCTAGTAGTACATTAGTTTATTTGACAGGGACAATGCAATAAACATAGACAATTAATCAAAGACAATCAATCTGATGTGTTGCACATAGAGTGTATAGCTATTAGCTAATTTGCAACTCTTGTCCCTGGATGGGCTTTAGAAAAAAGAATCAAGATAAAAAATATACACAATAACCACATACATCAATGCAGAAAAATTATATATACACAATTATAAATATTATAAATATTATAAATACACAAATATAACAGCCTGACTCACATTTAACATAAATATTATAAATATTATAAATACACAAATATAACAGCCTGACTCACATTTAACACATATAACATAACTCACATTTGCCTATTTCAGGCCTCCCTCCCTCCGTCACTCACTATAAACAAACACATTTATTCCTTCCCTTCATTCACTCACACTTTGCAGACAAATAATTCATACATGAGTACATTCTCGTTTATTTTTCAGCCAGTTTTTAACATTTTTAGTGAATGAACCTGTGAGCACTTTATGAAATGATAAGTTCAATAATAAAAAGTGCATTATTGTAACTGATTTTGGGTCAGTTCTATATGTGATAATTTATGTATTAACAAAGTTAGAAGATTCTTGGTACAATTTGCAGCATTAGGTCTTGAAGATTTTTGTTTCATGGGAAGTAAAATGGCTATTAAAATGGTAATTCCCCAGATCGAATCGGGATCGGATCGAATCAAATCGAATCGATTCAGAATCTCAAGAATCAGAATCAAATCGATTCTGGAAATTAGGGATCGTTCCCAGCCCTACTCACAGTTATACCAGGGCAAATGCAATCCGGGTAGACCAAGGCTAGGATTTAAAGACAATGTAAAAAGAAACGTGAAGAAGCTGGATATAGACAGGAGTTCCTGGCAACGGAAGGCTAAGGACAGAGCTGCGTGGAGGAATATGATCAGACTTAAATGAAACAGTCAATGTCGCCCACGACAGACTGCTATGATGATGATGATTACAAACACTATATACAATACCACTCAGGCTTACGGCACTCTCCAGCAGGCCAGGTGTTCACGACGAAAGAGGACTAGCCTCTTCCGCCCACATCCTTTATACCTAGAGTGGCGTCACCACTGGAAACCGGCAGTTAACCACCCTTGATCGTTCCCCGTCCAACCCGGCTGCCATCTTACTAATACGTTCTATTTCAAATCAAATCAAACTTTACTGTCATATTGCTGTACATACAACTGTAGTGCAGGCAAGATGAAATTGCGTTTCTCTCGGCATCCATATAAGAAGCAGCATGATTTAAGACACATTCCCACATAGCTCCCCCCCACCCCCACCCCCCCATCCATTCACACATCCCTGAGACATACTTGGGGGGAAAAAATAATAACTAACTATAATATACAAAATGTCCATAGGTGCAGTAGTGTGTATGAGAGATTCCGGGTCAACTGTTCAGCATCCTGACAGCTTGTGGAAGGAAGATGTTGATCAGTCTGGTGGTTCTGCCTCTGATGCTCCGGAATCGTTTACCAGATGGAAGAAGTTCAAAGTGTTTATGCAGAGGGTGAGAATGGTCCTTGACAATGTTTAGTGCCCTGCTCCTACAACGGTTCTGAAAAAGTTCTTGGACAGAGGGGAGGGAGACTCCAATTACCCTCTCAGCTCCCTTGACTATCCTCTGCAGGGCTTTTTTGTCTGACATACTGCAGCTGGAGTACCATGTAGCAATGCAGTACGTCAGAACACTCTCCACCACACCTCTGTAGAAGGTCCTGAGGATGCAAATGGGGAGAGAGGCCTGTTTGAGTTTCCTCAAGAAGTGCAGTCTCTGCTGAGCCCGCTTCCTGATCTCCAAGGAATTCTTGCTCCAGGTCAGGTCCTGCGAGATCTGCACTCCGAGGAACTTGATGTTCTCTACTCTCTCCACTAAACGGCCGCCGATGCTGAGGGGGGCGTGCTCAGGCTGCGACCGCCGGAAGTCGATAATCATCTCCTTCGTTTTGTCCACGTTGAGCACCAGATTGTTCTCCCTGCACCAGCCCTCCAGGTCTCTCACTTCTTCCCTGTACATTGATTCCTCATCCCTCTGGATAAGTCCCACCACCGTGGTGTCATCTGCAAACTTAATAATCTGGTTCCCCTCGTGTCTGGATACACAGTCATGTGTTAGAAGTGTAAACAACAGTGGACTGAGTACACAGCCTTGAGGGGATCCGGTACTCAGCGTGACAGACTTGGAGATTTTTTTTTTTTTTTTTTTTTTTTTTTATTACTTATTTTGTACCCGTAGGTAGATTTGTTTTGCAGTCTGGTGACAAGCCACCAGCTGCCGGTCGCTGCGTGCGCAAGCGCCCCGTATCCCTAACCTGCATGTTTTTGGTATGTGGGAGGAAACCGGAGAAATCCCAGAGTAAACCCACGCAACATGGGGAGAACATGCAAACTCCACACAGATCACTGTTGGTCGGGGGCAGGGATCGAACCCATGATCTCACGATCCCCGCGATCCCCCGGCCGAGGGTAAACTGTGCTGCCACAGTGCTAACCACTGTGCCACCGTGCAGGCAGATGTTGTTTCCAACCCAGACAGATTGAGGTCTCTCAGTCAGAAAATCCAGGATCCAGAGACATGTGGCGGTGTTCAGACCAAGAAGGAGTAATTTCTCTATCAGTCTCTGGGGAATAATGGTGTTGAATGCTGAACTGAAATCAATGTACAGGAGTCTGGCGTAGGTGTCTTTCTGGTCCAGGTGGGTGATGACAGAGTGTAGGGTGGTGACTATAGCATCCTCCGTGGAGCGGTTTGAACGATATGCAAACTGGAGCAGGTCGTGTGATGCAGGGAGGCAGGCTGTAATGTGTGGTTTGACAAGCCGTTCAAAACACTTCATCACAATTGGTGTCAGTGCAACAGGACGATAGTCATTCAAACAGGACACCACTGGTTTCTTTGCCACCGGTACAATGATAGAGGTCTTGAAGCATCTACATACATAAGCCCCCCCCTCCAAAAAAAAAAATGTCATGCACACAGATAACCCACCCAAATTTATCACCCGACACACTCTCTAATCACAAAAATATGTACAAAAAGAAATAAACTGCTTATCCATCCACACAACTAAGGCTGGGGGGCCGGGTTGACTGCCAGCGCCCCCATACACCGTTAGGCGGGTTATTCTGCCACCATACTCAAAACAGACCAAGTTAAAAGGCCGTGTTTCTAAACAAAATAATCCCATTGAACAGCTCCATATGAATGTAAAGGACAACAATCACAACATCCATAGGAAACACCACTGGCAGCCCCCACCCCACATCTGGGCACATAGAATAAAACAATACGTGTTGGGCATACTGACCAACACAAATTAACAATCCTCAAAGCCAAATAACCCCCTCATACTTTTCTATTTCTACTTCACTCATTACCATTCAAATCTAAATTCAGGCACATACCAAACCAGTCAGTGAACCATTTCACCCTCACAATATTCACAGATTATATTAAGTACCTACAGGTATTTTAGCTACTAAAATTTTGCCATTATACAAACACATAAGTTATAAAACTCAACTCATAAAATTTCATCTTTTTTTTTTTTTAAACCAGTAATATCTGGGGCACCAATACAGCAGCATTCAACTATATACAACAGGACCTGGGTTAAAATCAAAACACATACAGTAGAACACCCTCAGTCCTTGGATGGGTCTCTTTCCAAATGCCTCCGTCTCTTGACCTCCGGGCTCTCACTGTGTCGACTCCTCTTCTCCACCACTAGACGCAGCTCATTTTGATGCCTCCAGGTCTTGTCAGACAAGCGTAGATGCCCATCACTCCGGGCAGCCTCCACCTGAAACTGCCTCTGGTCGTCACGCTGCTCGCGTGACCCGTGATCTCCTCTCATCTGAGCCTCGATCCTGGGCCGAACCTCATCTCCAATCCGCAGGGAAGCCCTTTTCTTCTTCTCAAGATCACTCTGGGTCTGACTGGCCTCCTTCACCGATCCGGTCGACTCGCAGGTCCGGTTCGTCTTCCTCTTGGCAGGCTGTCATTGTGAGTGCTTCACAACTGCGCTCTCAGGTCTTGCCCCCTCAGTCTCCAGCGCGGGCACCTCATCCTTATGGGTCACCCTGGGGGTCCCGGCATGCTGTCCAGCTCGCTCATCCAGGGCAACCTGGCAACTGGCATCGGGTCCATCCCGGGGCAGCACTGCATGGCGCCGAATGTGCTCTCCACTTGTAGTGTCCAGCCAGTCTGAGTCCCACACCTCCTCGTCATCCACCACCGGAGCTGGTCGGCCCCAAAGTCCACACCCCAACCACTCCTCCCCCGACACGTTCACTATAGAGAACCCCAGGCTATAAAAAAGATTGCACCCCATGATGTTAACGCCTGCAGCGGTGACAAACACAGGCCTTGGGCACCACCACAGACTTGTACCATGCTTCCATTTCCACAAACCCTAAAACGACCAGTCTGTTCCATCCATAGCCAAAGTAGTGTCTCTCCTGCTTCCTGATTTGTCAGTGGGGAAACAGGCTCTTCATAGTTGTCAGGCTCAAAACAGAGATAACAACTCCCATATCCACCAACAGGGGGACCTCAACGCCATCCAGCATTACATCACGCCCGATCCGTCCCGTGGTCTCTGGAGAAATGGTGTGCACAACCGTGGGAGTCTTCTGTGCGGGACCCGGTTCACCTTGCCAGTCCCTTCGCTCAAAGTTTGCGCACGCTCTGGCAAAGTGGTTCAGCAAACTACACTTCCCACAACGCTTGCCTTTCGCCGGACACATCCTGGACTTATAGTGATGACTTGTGGACCCACAGCCATAGCAGCGCGGCGTACCTGGGGCGGCCCTAACATTCACTACGGAGGCATATTCTTCCTCTCCACTGTCTTCATCACCAGGGTCCAATAACAGCGCCTTAGCAGGAGACTCATATTGGCTCAGAGTGGCCCCTTCAGTCAGGCCCCTCGCAATAGTCTCTGCTGCCTTGAATTGCTGAGCAAGCTTGATAGCTGCAGCCAACGTCAGCTCACCTGGATGAGTCAAAAGCCTGGACCGAGCAGGTGGACAGCGAATGTGTTCTGCCAGCTGGTCCCGTATCATCTCATCTTCCAGGGGTCTGAACATGCATTCCCTTGCCAGCTCCCAGAGGTCCGCCAAAAATCTCTTCACTGGTTCCCCCGACCGCTGGCGGCACTGTCAAAACTAGATGCGCCGGACCGTGACATTTTCCGGAGCACAAAAGTACCGCACCTTCCAGTATCCTTTGCCCCTCCATGCCTAAATTATAGACCAAAACAGCCCTCGCGCAAAGCTTCTTCAGCTCGCCGAGGTTCAGTACTACTAAATAATTTGCAAATGCGGCAAACCACCGGGGCCAAGGCGTGGGTGGCTCGCCCGGGGTTTCCAAAAATGGCCGAAAACTGACAATGGACCTTTCCACTACCGCTTTTACCTCGTCGCCAAATGTTGCATCCATAATTAAGGCACTAACAAGTATACGGTGAATCCTGTTTACGGAGCTTTATTACAGACACCACAGTGGTACCTCTACTTACGAAATTAATTCGTTCCGTAAGTATTTTCGTAACGTGAAAATTCCGTAAGTAGAGACGCATTTTACATGTAAATGCCCTAATCCGTTCCAAGCCCCCCAAAATTCGGACATAAATTTTTTATAAATCATAAAAATGCATCAAAACATGTAACAAATACATGTTACAATTAGATTACTGCACAATAAACATAAAATGAGAGTTGTACATAATTTAAAAAAACAAAGAATAAAGTAAAGAATAATAAAAATTATGTTCATTTACCGTTTAACTGCTATCGTCGTCGTCGTCACCT
Source organism: Pholidichthys leucotaenia (assembly GCA_020510985.1). Classification (NCBI taxonomy): domain Eukaryota; kingdom Metazoa; phylum Chordata; class Actinopteri; order Cichliformes; family Pholidichthyidae; genus Pholidichthys; species Pholidichthys leucotaenia. Next base: position 355,860,434 of record CM035845.1, on the reverse strand, counting down.
TTTGCCTTCTTTGGTTCATGTTCTCTCTCATCAGTGGTTTTTGCCTGACGTTTTGTGAAGAACCGATCCAAGGACGTTTGCTTTTGTCAGCTTTTAACAATCCTTCGGCTTCCTTTTGTTTTAATACCGTGCCGATCGTAGATGTATTACGGCCATATTCTTTGGCGAGATCAACCAAACGCATCCCTTTTTCATACCTTTCTATTATCTCTCGCTTTGTTTGTATGGACAAAAAAACTCTCTTCTTCTTCTTTTCTCCTTTTCCACTTATCTCCATCACTTTCTTGGGGCCCATAGTGAATAAAAGTTAATACTGTACTGTACACACACGTAAAACTGCCCGAACTTCCCGAACACTTCGTGGCCAATGGGATACCAGGAAGATGCTAGGCGATAGCCAATGGCAGAGCAGCTACAAGTATGTTTACGTTCGGTAAACTACGGGAGCTGCGAGGAGCGCGTACTTTTTTGCCTTTCGTATCCTGAAATTTCTTTCGTAACAAGAGGCAATATTTTCCCGTTGAGGCGTGTCGTAACCTGAAAATTCTGTATGTAGAGACGTTCGTAAGTAGAGGTACCACTGTATATACAATACCACTTAACCTTACAGCACTCTCCAGCAGGCCAGGTGTTCCACGACGAAAGAGGACTAGCCTCTTCCACCCACATCCTTTACACCTAGAGCAGCGTCACCACCGGAAACCGGCAGTTAACCACCCTTGCTCGTTCCCGTCCAACCCGGCCGCCATCTTACTAATACCTTCAATTTACACACATAACACTGAAGTCACAGCAGAATTATTATTATAAACGTGTTGATTTTATCATTCCTAATTAAAAGGGAAAAAACAGTTTCTGATGACTTAACGGTTTTCATGTAAAATTCTGTTTAATAATAAATCTACAGATTATTGATGTTTGATAAATACTAATAATTTAGAAAAATCAAACTCAAATGTACATTTATGAAAAAACTGTTCAGCCATAAAAATCAACTAAACTAAAAGGAGAAAGTTGTGACTTTATGAGTAAAGCCTGCTTCATGCTACACCTCTGCTCTCTGCGAACGCGTAACCGGAAACCTCGTGTGACGAAATTTATGTCATTGTCTCCACTCTGCTAGCGTCCGCAAAGCTCAACCGTGGACGACTGCGTGCAGCCCATATTTTGTGACTGCGCCATGTGTCCACAACCTGAACGTGTTGAAAAGCACATGCACAAGACTGAAGGTCCCATTCACGAGGTGGCAATGTCGGCACAGCATACACTACCGTTCAAAAGTTTGGGGTCACTTAGAAATTTCCTTATTTTTGAAAGAAAAGCACTTTTTTTCAAAGAAGATAACTTTAAACTAATCAGAAATACACTCTATACATTGCTAATGTGGTAAATGACTATTATAGCTGCAAATGCCTGGTTTTTGGTGCAATATCTACATAGGTGTATAGAGGCCCATTTCCAGCAACTATCACTCCAGTGTTCTAATGGCACAATGTGTTTGCTCATTGTGTCAGAAGGCTAATGGATGATTAGAAAACCCTTGTGCAGTCATGTTAGGTCTGCAATGCTGTAATTGCTGCAAATGGAGGATTCTTTGACGAAAGCAAAGTTTGAAGGAAAAAATTATTATTTCAAATACAAATCATTATTTCTAACCTTGTCAATGTCTTGACTATATTTTCTATTCATTTTACAACTCATGGTGGTAAATAATTGCGACTTTTCATGTAAAACACAAAATAATTGTCTGGGTGACCCCAAACTTTTGAACGGTAGTGTACATCAGTAGATGAAGAAGACAATGAGGAGGTGGAAAAGGAGAATAAAAACACACATGAATCATTTCTTTCACAGCGGCAGCAGCATCTTTGTGGAAAAGGAGTGAAAACCGGGACGTCAAACAGAAGAAATGGACTATTTGAAGAGAAACTCTGTGAAGAAGTCTGCCGTTTCTTCGTTGGTGAAAATTGTGACGCGTCAGCGCCTTGGCGATACCTATCGGGCGGGAGTGAAACTACAAATGATGGTTGTGTGCATGCGTCAACCGCTTGGTCTGGGTAGATGAAAAAAGTGAGCATGGGCAACGCCACGTGCGTGTCGGACTCGTCCAAAGCGTATGCGGACCATAGCGGACTAGAGGGAAATGTTTACACAAAAAAATGGTCTGTTTTTTTTTTTAACGCCGATTTGTCTACAGGGGTATGCTTTTATCTAATCTTCAAAGTATATGAACCAGAAAATCAATAAAATGTCAACAAAACATATATTTCTCTTACCTACTGCCGGGTGGGGCTCGCTCGCCCACATGACCGGTCCGTTTTCGTCCATCGTTGCCGATGTTTCGCGTATGCTTAGTAATTTACACCCACTTCCACATCTACAAATTCTTACGATTATCCCACATGAATTTCGTTTGTATTATGTGGCTATTTTCCCCGTTACATGCAGTTGCCCGGACCAAACCAAGCCAGTTTAGAAAGCTTGGCATCAGTCCGCCAAGGTCTCCACCTTTGACCGCCACCTAATCAAATCAAATCAACCTTTATTGTCATATTGCTGTACATACAATTGTAGTGCAGGCAAGATGAAATTGTGTTTCTCTCGGCATCCATATAAGTAAAAAGAACATAATTTAAGACACACTCACACACACCCTCACCCCCCACCCCAACACAGCCATTCACACATCCCTGAGACATACTTGGAAAAACTAACCAGAACTATAGTATACAAATAATATACATAATGTCCACAGGTGCAGTAGTATGTACGAAAGATTCCGGATCAACTGTTCAGCATCCTAACAGCTTGTGGAAGGAAGCTGTTAATCAGTCTGGTGGTTCTGCCTCTGATGCTCCGGAATCATTTGCCAGATGGCAGAAGTTCAAAGTGTTTATGCAGAGGGTGAGAGTGGTGGTGCACCAGACCCCCATGATCCCTCCTGCAGGTGGTGAGCCCACTGGAGGGCGGACCCATGTAACTCCTTCGGGCTGAGCCCGGCCGGGTCCCATGGGTGGAAACCATGGAGTAGAAAACCAGAGCAGAACAGCTGCTCCTCCACATTGAAAGGAGTCAGTTGAGGTGGTTTGGGCATCTGATTAGGATGCCTCCTGGACGCCTCCCACTTGAGATGTTTTGGGCACGTCCCACTGGGAGGAGACCCTGGGGCAGATCCAGGACTCGGTGGAGACACTATGTCTCCCAGCTGGTCTGGGAACGCCTTGGTATCCTCTCTGAAGAGCTGGAGCAGGTGGCTGGGGAGAGGGAATCTGGGCTTCTCTGCTTAAACTGCTGTCTCCGCTACCCAGACCTCCGGAAAAGCGGTAGAAGATGGATGATGGATGGATGGATGGACATGCAGTTTCAGTCGTCATCGCTGCTGTGATGACCGATCGTGAAGGCATCCACATTGGTGCTGTGAGCTCAAAGCGGGAAAAGGAAGAATAATAATGAGGATTTCTTCTTCTTTGCTGTATTCCATGTCAGCCATGATTCCTTCGGCGCGTGTCTGCCACCTTCTAAACTGTCAGATCAATATAGATCGGTACAAATTCTCAGTATAGCCGGGGGACGTCAATAAGTTGACCGGTGCAGTTGCTGTACTGTGCCCTGGGGGCGCGCGACCCATCCATTTAATCTGGACAGTTAAAGGGTTAAATTATGCTTTATTAACACGAAGACTATTTTATTAGATGTGGCTGTTTTTCCTTCATTTCTCAGCTCTCATGTTTAGCGTAAACCTGCTGATTTCACATATTCAAGCTGATTATTAACACTAATGACATTTTACAGGTAATTTTCTTCTGTTTTCTGCTCCGTTATTTGTTTTTCTCCATTAACTGAAGATAAAAGTGAATTAATCCTCCTCTGGTTATCTGCTTAACGTTAATTAAGCTTTTTCTTCTTTTCTCGGTTACTGGCGGATAGCTTAATTAAGCTTCTGTAATCATCACTCTATGAAAGCAAAAACTGTGTGTGTGTGTGTGTGTCACGTTTATAGGACATCATAGGACGGCCGATGATCTCTGCCTGAACATCATAGGATGTCCTATGAACTCAGGCATCATAGGATGAATCGCGATGCCTATATGACGTCACAGACAAATGTGTCTGTCATATACAGCGGGGCAAAAAAGTATTTAGTCAGCCACCAAGGGTGCAGGTTCTCCGACTTAAAGGATGAGAGAGGTCTCCAATTTTCATCATAGGTACTGTATACCTCAACTATGAGAGACAAAATGAGAAAAAAAAAAAAAATCCAGAAAATCATATTACCTGAACCTGATTGTCTGATTTTTAAAGAATTTATTTGCAAATTATGGTGGAAAATAAGTATTTGGTCAATAACAAAAGTTCATCTCAATACTTTGTTATATACCCTTTGTTGGCAATGACAGAGGTCAAACATTTTCTGTAAGTTTTCACAAGGTTTTCACACACTGTTGCTGGTATTTTGGCCCATTCCTCCATGCAGATCTCCTCTAGAGCAGTGATGTTTTGGGGCTGTCGCTGGGCAACACGGACTTTCAACTCCCTCCAAAGATTTTCTATGGGGTTGAGATCTGGAGACTGGCTAGGCCACTCCAGGACCTTGAAATGCTTCTTACGAAGCCACTCCTTCGTTGCCCGGGCGGTGTGTTTGGGATCATTGTCATGCTGAAAGACCCAGCCACGTTTCATCTTCAATGCCCTTGCTGGTGGAAGGAGGTTTTCACTCAAAATCTCACGATACATGGCCCCATTCATTCTTTCCTTTACACGGATCAGTCATCCTGGTCCCTTTGCAGAAAAACAGCCCCAAAGCATGATGTTTCCACCCCCATGCTTCACAGTAGGTATGGTGTTCTTTGGATGCAACTCAGCATTCTTTCTCCTCCAAACACGACAAGTTGAGTTTTTACCAAAAAGTTCTATTTTGGTTTCATCTGACCATATGACATTCTCCCAATCCTCTTCTGGATCATCCAACTGCTCTCTAGCAAACTTCAGACGGGCCTGGACATGTACTACCTTAAGCAGGGGGACATGTCTGGCACTGCAGGATTTGAGTCCCTGGCGGCGTAGTGTGTTACTGATGTAGCCTTTGTTACTTTGGTCCCAGCTCTCTGCAGGTCATTCACTAGGTCCCCCCATGTGGTTCTGGGATTTTTGCTCACCGTTCTCCTGATCATTTTGACCCCACGGGGTGAGATCTTGCGTGGAGCCCCAGATCGAGGGAGATTATCAGTGGTCTTGTATGGCTTCCATTTTCTAATAATTGCTCCCACAGTTGATTTCTTCACACCAAGCTGCTTACCTATTGCAGATTCAGTCTTCCCAGCCTGGTGCAGGTCTGCAATTTTGTTTCTGGTGTCCTTTGACAGCTCTTTGGTCTTGGGCATAGTGGAGTTTGGAGTCTGACTGTTTGAGGTTGTGGACAGGTGTCTTTTATACTGATAACGAGTTCAAACAGGTGCCATTAATACAGGTAACGAGTGGAGGACAGAGGAGCCTCTTAAAGAAGAAATTACAGGTCTGTGAGCCAGAAATCTTGCTTGTTTGTAGGTGACCAAATACTTATTTTCCACCATAATTTGCAAATAAATTCTTTAAAAATCAGACTGTGATTTTCTGGATTTTTTTTTCCTCATTTTGTCTCTCATAGTTGAGGTATACCTATGATGAAAATTGGAGACCTCTCATGTTTTAAGTGGGAAAACTTGCACAATTGGTGGCTGACTAAATACTTTTTTGCCCCACTGTATATCAAGCCTGCCTTCATGTCTTTATGATGTCATATACAGTGACATCTGGCAACATGATGTCATACACATCAAGGCTGCCTTCATGTCTTTAAAGCACGTTTACAGGACACCATAGGACAGCCTGTGATAGCAGCCTGATCATCATAGGACGTCCTATGATGTCATATACAGTGACATCAGGCAACGTGTCTTTATGATGTCATATACAGTGAGTCCATGCCAGAAAGCCTCTTTTTGCTCAGATCTATTTTCATGATCCTGTCCATGAACTGAAATTACAACACACCTATCCCTAAACCAGTGGTCTCAACGAAGAAGAAGAAGACCCACCAGATGTAGAGCAATACTGTAGAATGAGGAGAACTGCTGCATGTCAGAAAGGATGCCGTGAACATGAAACACCTCAGGTTCCACCAGTACGCTACAGGCATGACTGAACAACACAGCCGTCTCAGTTTATTCACACACACACACACACACACACACACACACAATCAAGACAGGAGGAAACCCTTCAGCAATGGGCATGCAGAAATACTTGCTTATACTTGGTTTCTACAGGCATGGAGGCCGTTGCTACACGGCCAGGAGCCGGCCATTAATGTCAGTGGCTTATTATTCAATGTCAATTTAAATCAGGTCAGGCAATGGTTTGCTTGCTACCAGATAGCCATGAAAACCGGTACTACCTGTCTCATGGGTCGGGATGTTGGCGACTCAACCGGCGACCCCACCCTTCTGAGGGCTTGGAGGGTGAAACTGGGCATCCTGGCAGAACTAAAAACAATATCTGTCACAGGTCTGTGGTGGACCACTCCCAGTTACACGGGGTGAGACTGGACATCCTGGCAGATAAGCACATCTGTCGCAAGGTCTGTGGTGGACTTTTGCCAGTCGATGCATCGTGAAATGCACTACACAAAGAGCAGAGATAAACAAACCTATCATCTGGTCAGTCACTGCAACAGATACTGGAGTCAGTTTGTCTTGGCCTGTCCTTTCTACTGATAATACCTCTATCTGCCAAGAATGTGTCGCTAGTCCAGCAAAAGCTAGCGGTATTCAAATACTTTGAAAGCAGTTTCGTGAGGATTTTGCTTTTAATTGTATTTTAACCAGTTTTTTCCATCTACCGTTAGCTCTCATTTCTGTTTATCAAGCCTCTTGCACCTGTGTGCGCACTCAGTGTCACCTAATCACCCTCTTTAGCCTTCTGTTCACCTTTCATCTGTGTTTTTGTTAGCTTCGGGTTAGCCACTAGCTATGGCTACTAGCTCTCCTTCCTCTCCTCCTCTGGTGTGCTCTCTCTGTCAGATGTTTAGCTACACCTCTGCCTCTTTTAGTGATAACGGTAAATGCAATAAATGTCTTTTTGAGGCGCTCGAGACGAGGTTGTCTGATTTGGAATCCTGACTCCGCTGCATTGAAACACCGTCTGCGCCAGTTAATCTTGTCGGACGTCCCCTAGCTGCAGCGGAGCTCCCTAGCATAGGACGACCTGTTAGCAGTCCTCCGGTCCTCCTCAGCAGTGAGGAGACTGGGTGGGTGACGTGAGAAGGAAGCCTAGCCGCAAAGCCCCGGTTCACCACCAACCTGTTCACGTTTCTAATCGTTTTTCCCCGCTCAGCGACACACCCACTGAGGAAAAAACTGATTAATGGCGACTCTGTAGTCAGAAACGTGAACCTAGAGACTCCAGCAGCCATAGTCAAATGCATTCCTGGGGCCAGAGCAGGCGACATCGAGTCAAATTTGAAAATACTGGCTAAAAGGAACTGTAAATACTCCTCAACTGTTATTCACGCTGGCATTAATGTAGAATCGGTGTGTGACTTTGCAAAAACAATGTCCGCCTCTGTAGTATTCTCTGGGCCCCTCCCCAATCTGACCAGTGATGACATGTTTAGCCGCTTGCCATCCTTCAACCGCTGGCTGTCTGTGTGGTGTCCTGCAAACAATGTGGGCTACATTGACAATTGGAGCTCTTTTTGGGAAAAACCTGGTCTTATTAGACGAGACGGCGTCCATCCCACTTTGGATGGTGCGTCTCATTTATCTAACAATCTGGCATCATTTTTATCCAAATTTCCAAAACCTTGACAACTCAGAGTTGGGACCAGGAAGCAGAGTCGCAGTCTTACACGCCTCTCTGCAGCTCCTCTTCATCCGCCACCCCTCAACTTAGCCCCTGTCTTCCCCATCAGAGAATCATTGTCTGCTCCCTCCAAAGTAAATAAAAATATAATATATAAGCATCCCAAAGTGATTAAACAAAATATTGGTAAAACTCAAATTAAACATGAAGCCTCTAAATTGAATGATTTGGCCTCTGTTCCTCTTTATAATTTGAAAATTAAATGTGGTTTATTAAATATTAGGTCTCTAACTCCCAAGTCTCTGCTAGTCCATGATCTGTTAATTGATCATCAGATTGATTTAATTTCCCTTACAGAGACTTGGTTAGGGCAAGAGGATTATGTTGGTTTAAATGAATCAACTCCCTCTGGTTATTTAAACTGTCAAAATCCCAGAAGTTCTGGTCGTGGAGGAGGAGTAGCAACAATTTACCATTCCAAATTACTAGTTAATGTAAAGCAAAAAACATGTTATAATTCATTTGAGGGCCTGGTCCTCAGTATTGGGCACTTTAGCAATTTTAGGCTAAACCCAATTTTATTTGCCATCGTTTATCGTCCCCCATCAACCTACTCAGAATTTTTAACTGAATTAGCTGAATTCTTAGCTGATTTAGTGCTGAAATCAGATAGACTAATTATAGTAGGGGACTGTTGTGTTCAAAATAATAGAAGTGTGTTGAAAAATGTGATTAAAAGTCAAAATTCTTCAAATAAATTGTATTTTAATGAACACAAATGCATTGGGGACACTGCACATTCTATTCCAAAACAAGAAAATTGGAAAGAGTAATTGAATTTGATAATATTTTACAGAAAGTCCAGAAATATAATGTTCAAAAAAATAGTGTTGATATCTGTCTTTAGTGTGTTTGGGGTCATTGTCTTGTTGAAACACCCATTTCAAAGGCATTTCCTCTTCGGCATACGGCAACATGACTTCTTCCAGTATTCTGATGTACTCAAACTGATCCATGATCCCTGGTATGCGATAAATAGGACCAACACCATAGTACGAGAAACAGACCCATATCATGATGCTTGCACCACCATGCTTCACCGTCTTCACTGTGTACTGTGGCTTGAATTCAGTGTTTGCAGGACTTCTGACAAACTGTCTGTGGCCCTTAGACCCAAAAAGAACAATCTTACTCTCATCAGTCCACAAAATATTGCGCCATTTCTTTTTAGGCCAGTCAATGTGTTCTTTGGCAAACTGTAACCACTTCAGCACATGTCTTTTTATTAACAATGGTACTTTGCGGGGGGCTTCTTGCTGGTAGCTTGGCTTCACATAGACGTCGTCTGATTGTTACAGTACTCACAGACAACCTTAGATCTTCTTTGATCCTCCTGGAGTTGATCATTGGCTGAGCCTTTGCCAGTTTGGTTATTAACCTCGCCAGCCCATGTGACAAACGCGCAATGCATTCTGGGCGGGGTAGGTACAGCGATCGTAAACAGACTGCAAACACACAGCGCCTCGGCATTTCTTGTGAATGAACGGGAAAAAAAAGAAAAAAAAAATCACAAAATGGACCGTGAAGGAAAATTTAAAGGGACCGTACTCCGCCAAATTGAATGGGATTGCAAAGGTACGCGATTTGGTGAAGCTTAAAGGGGTTAATGGACTAGATCCCTACCAACATATCACATGGAGTTCGGATGTAAACATTCTGCCAGACTTCGACCATGCCTTCATTTATAATTATATGACTGTAAGCATAAGTCCACACACACATGAAGTTTTTAGTAACTTTAGGTCTTTGAAGCAAGAAAAAGTGCACTTCACAGACGGATGGGTGCATGTAGATGTACAAGGTAGACTTGAAGACAATTGTGCTCACAAAGGTGTTTTTTTTTAATTTCTTGTCTTGATTACAAGTGTTTACTAAATAAAATAAGTGCATGCCGTAAATTGAATTATGCACCCAATATACAGTACATGTGAAAGTGTGCTTATAATATTTTATAATCAACCCCTCCTTTCCTGAAGTTGGTGCAACCCCTGATGCACTTGTGTCCTGCACCTGTTGTGAAAAAGGCTGTGTGGAAATAAAATCCCATATAAGCACCACAACAACAACATCCTGCAGGCCTGTGCAGACAAGGATTTTACCTGGAACTCTCTGATGGGAGACTAGAACTCAAGCACAGTCACAAGTACTACAAGCAGGTACAAACGCAAATCTTTGTGACAGGCTCACATTTCTGTGACTTTGTTGTGTGGACCACAAAAAGTTGTGTTGTTGTACGCGTCACACCAGATTCTGACCTGTGGGAGCAAACACTTTTACCAGTGGCCCAGAACTTTTTTTATAAAGTTGTCCTACCTGAGCTTGTTGCTCGTCACTTTACTGACTCTGACCCCACAACACAAGAGGAAAGCTGCAGCTGATAAACCCACCCAGAAGCCCAAAAGACAACGTCTAACTGCATTACAGCCAGGTCCCACACACAATCCCAGAAGACAGGCACAGAACACAGCAGCAGTGTGGTGGACTTGCAGGCAGCCAGAAGAGCTGGATGACATGGCTGCCTGTGAGAACCAAAACTGTGACATTCAGTGGTTCCATTTAGGATGTGGGGGACTCTGAAGCACCAATCCCACAGCAGCTGTGGTTTTGCGACGTGCACATTAGAGTAGTGCTGTAACATGAGACAGTTATGCGCTAATAACGTTGTGTGAACAATGATACATGTCGATCATGCATGTCAATTTATATTCTTGTATTGCGTCATGGTTATGGTTACAGTTTTGCATCTTTGAAATAAAGAGCTGGAGTTTGTAAGCCATCGTGTACTTTATTCCAAAAATTGTTACAAAGCAAGCAAGTGTATTTATACAGCACATTTCATACACAAGGGCAACTCAGTGTGATTTACATATATAAAAAGAGGAAAGAAAGCAAAATGTTTGAGCAATAAGAAAAATTGAAGACATGCTGCTTTAACTGCTTCAATACTATTGACACAGTTAAAGACATGATGTCAAAATGGCTAAACCACACCAACATGTCAGTGCCTACATTCTAAAACTAAAAAGCAGTCAATAAAAACTGTGACCTTACTGCCAAATATTTCAACATACTGATGTGGCGTGCTAGCCTGCAAACAAGGTCTCTTTGGCCAGGACACCAAAGGGCTGAGGTGTGCATGGAGCACATTTATGGTGTCGCAGAACAGGATGGATGCAGTTTGTCTGCTTATGTTAAAAAGGTGTGCAATATGTTCAAGAGGCAAATTAAGCCACAAACGCATCATAGTTAAAAGGAGAATTTGAAATTGGGAATTTTTTCTGTCTTTGGTAGGCTGGGAAAAATTGCATCAGCAGAGCCATTAAACTGAAAGATGGAAGCCCAGTGTAGTATTTCACCTTTGAGTCATTATCTTTGAGGAAATTGTCATCCAGGGTCTTTCTGGAGAGCTCTCCCTTTAACTTTCTGTCCTCCTCTTGCAAGAGTAAAATTTCTTTAAGCCTAAGGTGACACATGCTGCAGTTCTGTAGTTCTGGTGCATTTTCCACTAGAGCATCATCAGCCTGACAGATCTGGGCTGCTTCATCAGATGTCGTCTCCTCCATCTCAGCCAGAGGTGTGGTGTCATCTGCTGCTGATCAGGACAATAAACAGCTGTAGTTAATATATTTTGTAATCAAAAGGAATCCCAAGACACATTTTAGAAAGAAAAACATAGGTAAAATAATAAAAAGACTACCTGAAAGAGCTACATTATCCATCTCAGTCACAGGGCCAGTGATGTTGGGGGTCTGTGTTGGGGGGTCATTTGCATGCCCTGCTGATTCTTTTTGTCATAATCTCGTCCGTCTGCATAAGCGGTTAAACCTGTCAGGAGTGGCAGCTGGAAGCTCTGCACGCCCAAGGTTTAGAGAAGGTGGCCAGTCAGGATCACAGTCTAGCATTTCATAAGCTGCTCTGCTGTTAAAGCAAAGCAAACGGTAGGAAAATACTTTGGAGTAGAACAAATTAAAGCCGCTCACACAGGTGTGTGAGTGGGAACTTTCTCTAGCTAGTAGGATATCGGAGTCTTTCTTTAGCTTAGCTCTGCTTAGCTTAGCACTGCTGACGTAGGGTAAAAGCTATGACCAGGCAAGTCTTAACCACGACACAAGCAAGTTTTAACAACAGACATACACAATAAATCATAACGTACCCTTATGAAAATGCTTTGAGCGCACCACCATCCATACAGGTGCGTGTTTGAAAGTTATGTTGGGTCTTCTGACAGCTGCAAACCAGGCCAGGCGTCACCTCTTAGTTACATCCGAAACGTGGGCTGTGCTGTTCTTCTTCCATGCTGGAAAATGATAAAAGCCTATTCCGTGGTTTACCTTTTCTCCACGGCGGTTGTGAGAACGACTATTACAGTTTAAAACACAGCTGCTTTGTGACGATGTCTCCTACGTTGACGTGATCTCAGCGAGCCTACCCTACCCAGAATGCACTTGGTCAGTTCTACGGACACTACGTAACACTGGCGGGATCAATTCTCCGATCCATTCGAACAGTCGTTTTTCTTCCTGGCCTTTCTGGTTCTGGCTGCCATTTTAAAAGTGTTCAATATCATTGTAGCTGAACAGCCTATCATTTTCTGCACTTCTTTATAGGTTTTCCCCTCTTTAATTAATTTCTTAATCAAAGAACGCTCTTCTTCTGAACAGCGTCTTGAACGACCCATTTTACTGCACCGCCAGCACATGCAGCGTCAGTTGCCTTGATCCTTAAACAAGGCCACCTGTTTAACACCTAGTTTTTTCCCACAGAATCAATGACGTCACTAAGTGAACTCAGCACTATTTTTTTGGACACGCCCCTTTCAGTTAATGATTCATTTCACAGAATCAGCACGTCATGCCTGTTGGTTTCTATACCTTTACTAAACCTTCTAGAAACTCACTTGCAGTGCAGAAGCTGAAATTCTAACCAAAACAGTGAGCTGTAGATAGTGACTGCCTTAATATGGCATTTCATTTATTACACTCGACAGGGTTTTGTCAGAAAGTAGGAAATTCTGCCCACTATCTCCACCATGTTGGACCTTGGCCTACTGGGCGGTGGCACAGTGGTTCACCACAGCAACTCACCCTTGGCCGGGGGATCCTGGGTTCGATCCCCGACCAACAGTGATGCATACCTGCCAACTACTCCGGTTTTGCCGTAATGGTTCCGGTTTTCAAGACCCCATTCCGGGTTACGGCTTTATTAATCAAAATTACGGTTTTTCACTAAAAATTCAGTCAAAAATTTTAAATTGTAAAAAAACACGAAAGCAATTCCAAACACGAAATCGCTAGGAATAGTATCTAAATTTAGAACATAGTAGCGTCAGTAGCGTTTCTTTTTGTGGTTCGCTGCTACCCTTTACCTGAAGCGTTTGCTAAGCTAACGCTATTGCTATTGAGGGTATTGAGGTTTCTATTCTCGCGCGAAATCCCAGAGAGGCGTGCGCACATGGTGAGATGTAAACACGATGTAAACTGCTGCAAACGTTCGCACGACTGTACTTCAACCCTGGCAAATGGACCATGGATTCGACATCTAAAGGGAGAATACATTTTATATAATGCCTAAGATTCTGAAGAACATGTGCTGTGTAATGCAAGCCTTGTCATGCTTGGTGTATCATGTAAACACATAAAATATCAGAGCGATTTTGCCGTCTTTTACGCGCGTGCCTGTGCCTGCTGATATAGTTTCTAGTCTTCTAGTTACCTCCACCAAGGAGGTTATGTGATCATCAGCGTTGGTTTGTCTGCTTGTTTGTTAGCAAGATAACTCAAAAAGTTATGGACAGATTTTCATGAAATTTTCACAGATTGTCAGAAATGGGGTATCCTACAGATGATTAGATTTTGGTGGTGATCCGGATCACCGTCTGGATCCAGGAATTTTTTTAAAGGATTCTTTTTTTTTTTTATTTAACATTGCGAGATAGGGCCATTTTCAATATTTTATTTATGATGTTAACCACTGTATGGGGGAAACTGTGGCGCTTGGCGGAGGTCTGCGCTCTCTGAGTGCTTTTCTAGTATTCATAATACATCACATCTGGCCTATTCGAAGTTCTATGCAGTGTTAAGATAGTCTTTTGAATGCAAATTTAATGAATGCATGAATCTTTATTTCGGATAGATTAAAAGTAAAGATTAAAAAGAAACAGAATAATATAACAAAGGCAAAAAAATCCAACAAGGTCAAATTAAACAATAACTCCTCTGATTCTACAGTTCAACATAAATTATCTGAAATGGGTGATGGCTGAAGCTGCAGCTTATATTGTCCACCCATATTCCATCCAAGAATTCAAAAGAAAAACAAAACAAGAGCGATTACAATGCAGAACAAAGCTAAGACAAAATGTGACAAAAAACTAAGCAACAACACAACACAGACTGGATATGACAATCCTGATGTGATTTTACATGTCGTCTTGTATATATGTTTGGAGTATTTCTTCCTTTAGTTTTTGTTTAAATTGTCCAAGCGTTGTACATGATTTTAATTCAGGTCCAAAATCGTTCCATAATCTGACTCCTTGCACTGAAACACAGTGTTGCTTGGTGGTAGTTCTCACTGAAGGTTTTTGAAATATACATGTTCCTCTGAAATGATATTGTTTCTCCCTTATTTGGAACAACTTTTGGATATTTGTGGGCAGTGATAAATTCTTCACTTTAAACATTATTACTGCAGTTTTAAAGTCAACCAGATCTTTCAACTTGAGAGCTTTTAATTTAAGAAAAAGTGGGTTTGTTGGTTCCCTGTAAGCAGCTTTGTTTATTATTCTAATAGCTCTCTTCTGAAACATAAAGAGTGGATATATGTTTGTTTTATATGTATTTCCCCATACTTCAGTACAATATGTCATGTATGGGAGTATTAATGAATGATACAAAGTATATAATGTGGGTTGTTGATTCAGCAAATATTTCGCTCTGTGTAGTATTGCGATTGATTTAAATATTTTACCTTTAATATAATTAATATGTGACTTCTATGTCAAATGCTATATTTGTTTGACACTGCGGCCCCTGGACCCCGGCTAGCTACTAGGCTTTTCAGGTTTGAAAGTTGAAGAAATATGAGGTTGTTAGCTACATTCTAACTTGATTTAATGCTAATATTTGTTTGGAAAATATTAGCATTATTATTATTAGCATTAGCATCGGCCCCTGAACCCCGGCTAGCTACTAGGCTTTTCAGGTTTGAAAGTTGAAGAAATATGAGGTTGTTAGCTACATTCTAACTTGATTTAATGCTAATATTTGTTTGGAAAATATTAGCATTATTATTATTAGCACTGTTAGCATTAGCATCGGCCCCTGAACCCCGGCTAGCTACTAGGCTTTTCAGGTTTGAAAGTTGAAGAAATATGAGGTTGTTAGCTACATTCTAACTTGATTTAATGCTAATATTTGTTTGGAAAATATTAGCATTATTATTATTAGCACTGTTAGCATTAGCATCGGCCCCTGAACCCCGGCTAGCTACTAGGCTTTTCAGGTTTGAAAAGTTGGCAGGTATGCCTTGGCCGGGGGATCCTGGGTTCGATCCCCGACCAACAGTGACGTGTGTGGAGTTTGCATGTTCTCCCCGTGTCTGCGTGGGTTTACTCCGGGATTTCTCCGGTTTCCTCCCACATACCAAAAACATGCAGGTTAGGCTAACTGGCGTCAAACTGGGGATTCTAAACCACCACTACTGTCGCCATTTTCAACACTATGGGAAAGTGTAGCCCCCTCGCGGCTTCCCGGCCACATACTGATACCAGGAGCCGTTCTAGTCACTTCGGGGCAGTGGACGGGTATGGACTAGTTAGTTAAAAACTCCCAGTTTCACCGAAGATGACCGGCTCCGTTTAGCAGCGGCCCAGTTTCATCTTGGCTCGGTCTCGCTACGGCAGCGGGAACGGCCGCTAACATTTCAACTACGTAACAGCTCCGTTTAACAAAACCGGAACCGGTCCAGGCCTGGTTCTGGTCTAGCCTAAGAACTGACCTCATGTCCTGGTTCATCGTGGTTCTGTCTGGTCTTCTTCTGTTTTTTGGCGAGGGCACCCAACTTAAAGGTGCATTACCGCCATCCAGCGTTGGAGTGTGGACCAGACATACCCCAAGAAAAAAAAACAAAAAAAACCCCAACAACTATATTCTATTAATTAGCCCCGTATCTTTTAGGTAGACCAACAACTTTCTCACCCCATCTCCCACCATCATGCTTAAGTTAGCATCACCCACCCCTAACTCTCTAATTCCCTCCACTAATCTGTCTCTCTCCTGGGTATACTTCTGGCAGCAGAAAATGACATGCTCCACACTTTCTTCCTCTCTCTCACAATAATCGCACATCCCTGTCGGGTGCTTACCTACCAGATGCAAAGTTTTGTTTAACCTAGTGTGTCCCATCCTTAGCCTAGATAAAATATTCTCTTCCTTTGTATTTCTTGTCCCCATCTTGCCCTTCACTCCAACCGCACTCTGGATAGCATACAAATGTCGCCCTGTTTCCCCTGTGTCCCACCTATGCTGCCACTCCTGCCTAATACACTCTTTAATCAACGTTTTTGCCTCAGATTTACTCAGTGAAATATCCCACACCTCCCAGTGTCCCAGAGCCTGTTTAGCCAATTTATCTGCGACCTCATTTCCCTTAACCCCCCTGCGAGCTGGAACCCACATAAACACCACAGCCACCCCTTTGTTTCTGAGTCTATATAAAGTCTCATATAGCTCATAGACCAAGTCCTGTCTGCTATCGGATGACCCTGATTTTATTGACAGCAAGGCTGCACTGGAATCCGAACAAAGGACAAAACCCTTGATCATCAGCTCCTCAATCCTCTGCAATGCAGTCACCAAAGCCAACAATTCGACTGTATACACAGACAGATGGGAAGATGTTCTTCTATTAACAGATATTTTTAAGGCAGGGATATGGAAAGCAAACCCAGTGCAGCCCGTGTCAGGATCCTTTGATCCATCTGTGAATACTGGGGTAAGGGAGTGATATATTGTACCCAACCGATCCTCTACTAAAATTGCAGCGTTTCCAAATTCTCTGCACCCTCGCATCTTTTCCAAAAAAAAACAAATCAACTGATACTGGGTAGAAAAACCAAGGAGGAGTGACTGGCAAAGGAACTGATGGGATATACGTTCTATCACATAACTTCATATCCCTCGCCACTCTCCCAGCGTGAAATGCAAAATTCTCCCCTTTCCCTCTCTCCCCCTCCCAACAAGGCAACAACACTCCGACTGTAGGATGTTTCTTTTGAGCGTGCCCCTGCAGATTGACCCAGTAACTCATCATCATCTGCTTACGCCTGATATTTAATGGCATTTCCCCCATTTCCACCTGGAGGGCCGCAACAGGAGTTGTTTTAAAAGCCCCACAGCAGATCCTCAGTGCCTGGGCCTGGATGACATCCAACTTGCTCAACGTGGTTTTAGCAGCAGATCCATATACAATACACCCATAATCCAATATAGACCTAATTAAAGCAACATAAATGTTTCTCATAGCCGTTCTGCTAGCACCCCACTCAACCCCTGTCAAACACCTCATCACATTCAGTACTTTTTTGCACCTAGCTGACATCTTCTGAATATGCTCCCTCCAAGTTAGAGTAACATCAAACCAGATACCCAGAAACCTGAAAACTTTGACTTGTTCCAATTCCTGAGCGTACAGTGTTAACTGGGCATCAGCTACCCTTTTCCATGTAAACACTACCACCTTTGTTTTCTCAACAGAGAATTTAAATCCCCAGGAATATGACCATCCCTCCACTGCACTTATCGCTTCTTGTATTTTCCCTCTTATATATTTAAAATTACTCCCTCTTTTCCATAATGCCCCATCATCAGCAAATAAAGAACGGCCAATGTCATTGTTCACAACAGAAAAAACATCATTTATCATAATAGAAAAAAGTACTGGGCTTATAACACTACCCTGGGGGGTGCCATTTTCCACCAAGTACCTATCTGACATGGCTCTGCCCACTCTAACTTGGATGTACCTATTAAACAAAAAATCCTTTATCCAGTTAAATGTTCTCCCAGATATTCCTATCATACTTAGCTTTATCATCAGCCCCTCCTTCCACAACATGTCATACGCTTTTTCCACGTCAAAGAATACCGCAATTACCGACTCTTTGTTTACCCAAGCCTTCCGTACCTCTGTCTCCAAACACACAACAGGATCCATAGTTCCCCTTCCTTTTCTAAATCCACTCTGATGTGGTGATAGAATTCCCCTACTTTCAAGATAGAAAGCAATCCTATCTGTGATCATTCTTTCCATTATTTTCCCCAAATGCGACGTTAAAGCTATAGGCCTGTAACTCGCTGGGTCTGAGGGATCCTTTCCAGGTTTCCTTATAGGAACAATCACAGCTTCTTTCCATGCAGTTGGGAGCTTTCCCTTTTCCCACACTTTGTTGTAGACTTCCAATAGTTTCCTCCTTGCCAAAGTCCCTAAGTATTTCACCATGATATAACAGATACTGTCTTTCCCAGGGGATGTTAATCCTGATTTGTTTACCGCTCTTTCCATTTCATCTAAAGTGAAAGGAGAGTCCAACGGGCTACTAAAATCACACCTTTCCTCCAAAACCCCAGGGTGTGCTAAACTCGTCTTACTTCTTCCTCTTTTACCCTCTTCAGTCAAATTACCTGAGCTATGAATTTGAGTCAGGCTCTTTGCTATCATTGCTGCCTTCTCCCCATCAGTTATTGCAATCTCTCCCCCACTTTTTAATATTGGGTACTGCCATTCCCTCCTGACTCCCCTCATAGCCTTGATCATGCTCCATACATCTCCCACGGCTGTTGATCTACCTACAGTGCTGCAGTATCTCTGCCAACTTTCTCTCTTGGCCCTCCGGATAGTTTTCCTGGCTTTTGCCAGTGCTCTCTTATAATTAATCAGGTTTTGCCAATTGTGAGTTCTCCTTAGGACCTTAAGCATCTTATTCCTCTCTTTAATAGCTCTAGTGCATTCCTCTGTCCACCAAGGCACTGCTTTCTTTAATCTTTTCCCTTTACTTTTAGAAATTGACTGATTGGCTGCTTCCAGAAAAATAGTTTTAACACTTTCCTCCATGCTTTCGATGTCTTCACTAACCTCTACTAGGGGAAGGTCTCTCTCACAAATAAACTTAAATAATTTCCAATTAGCAGTGCTAAAAACCCACCTCCCTTCCCTGTGACCACTTACCCTGTTCACTGAAATGAAAAGATTACAATATACTCGAAAATGATCACTTCCCACTGAAGACTCCTCCAAAACCTCCCACTCACACACACTTGCAATATTACTAGTCACCAATGTCAAATCAAAAACTGAACCACTCCCCGTATGTACATCAATCCTAGTTGCTCTACCATTATTCAAACACACTAGCTTCTTTTCTTCCAAGAATTCCTCAATAATCTCACCATTTAGGTCTGTATAATTTGCCCCCCATAACACATTATGGGCATTAAAGTCCCCACAAACTACCACCCTGCTCCCATCTATCCCCTCCATCTGAGATAACTGACTCAATGTCAGTCTCCTACAAGGATTGTACAAATTAACGACTACTAATTCCCCCTCTTTAGTCCAAATCTCAACTACCACGTATTCCGGCTCATCCCCTTTACCTACCTCTCTAAACTGAATTCCCTCCCTCACAAAAGTTGCACACCCACCTCCCATTCCCTCTTTCCTATCATTCCGAATAGACACATATCCCACTATTTTAAAATCCAGATTAGGCTTCAACCACGTCTCCTGAACACAAATGACATCTGGTTTGTCTGAAAGTTCCTCAATATATCGTTTAAATTCCTGCCCATTTGCCACCAAACTTCTTGCATTCCATTGAATCACTATAACCATCCTCACAATTCCTTTCCAGTCGATGCTTGATCCTGACTTGTCTGGCTACTGAGCCCACTCCTCACCTCCTCCCAAGTTAAACCACTGAAACCAAGATGATTAGCTGCTGCCTTCACTATTATTTGAATTCTTTCAGTTTTAGACTTTACTTCCATTGTGGCATTCACAACTCCTGCTATAAAGATAACCAGTCTCTTCAAATCAACCTGAATTTCCCCATTCCGTACCAGCTCTCTTTCCCCTGCAGGCAGCCTCCCCCCAGTCCTTTGCCCATTCCCTCCTCCCTGGTCCATCCTTTTCACTGCTTCAGCATATGAAACTTTACTCTGTACTCTGACTTGCTGAATTTCCCTCTCTCTCATCATCCTTTCACAGCCTCCATAGGCCACACTATGATTCCCGCCACAGTTACAACACTTTGGCGTTTCTTGCTTACATTCTCCATACTGGTGATTGCCCCCACACCTTGCACACCTTTTCCTCCATCTACAAGTGTTAGCTATGTGTCCAAACCTTTGGCAATTATAGCACCGAATTGGATTAGGGACAAATTCTCTTACCCCATACCTCAAAAAGCCCAAACTTACACTTTTGGGGAGCACCTCTCCTTCAAACTCAACCACCATGCCCTCAGTGTCTCTCCTCTGTCCTTCCCGGGTGGCCTGCAGCCTACGAGCTGCCTTTACTACCCCCCCTTTTAAATTAGCTTTAACTTCTTCCATTGTCATTCCTATCGGCACCCCCCAAATTACACCCTTGTTCCACTTTGACCCGTTATCAATAATGCTTGTATTTTTCACTTTAAATCGCCCAACCTCCCTCATTTTCTCAGCTCTTTCCCTTTGCTCCTCACACCTGCACACAATCAGTAGATTTCCGTCTCTCAATACCTTTGCCATGCATATGTCTCCTACCTGATTTTTCAATATTGTTGTTAACTTAATTGGACTCATTGTGGATATCCCCTTTTCGTCCTCAAACCTTACAATAATTTTTAGCTCGGCTCCTTCCTGCCCTCCTCCCTCCGCACCACCACCACTTCCACTACTTCTAGCCTTCTTTGCATTATTACCGGGAAAGTTATTCTCCCTTTTCTCTTTTCCTTTCCCGCTTCCCTGCCCAGCATCCATACTATCCTCACTGTCCCACAAATCAGAATCTCCCCAGTCTGGCCCATTCACAACGCTGCTGCGCCGACCCGCCACACCTGTCTTTACCCTGCTCCTCCTCTCCATTTTCCCATGCCTGCAGACTCCAGTCCCGTCACCCAACCTCCTTGCCAAACCACCCGACAACCTTCTCTGGCTCTCTCTCGGAGATCTGACCATCCGTCGCTTCCTTTCGTTTGATGAGGTTCAAAATTTCAGCCGAAAATCTCGCTCCTCCACCAGCAGCCGAAAACCGTCTGCCTCAGTGTCGCACGCACCGAATCGTGTGCCGGTTCTGTCTGGTTCAACAGAGTCTTCTTTTTCAAGAAACAACTGAAAACAAAACTGAACGGTGCATACCGTCACCTGCCGTACAACAGTGTGTGCAGCGTGCGCTACCTGTCGGCCATTTGTGAAACTACAAATGATGGTTGCGTCAACCGCTTGGTCTGGGTAGATGATAAAAAAAAATAAAATAATGAATAATAAAATACTAAATAAAAGTGAGCATGAGCAGCGCCACATGCGTGCCGGGCTGGCCCACAGTGTACGCGGCCCAGCGGACTCGAGGGAAATGTAGCATGAAGCAGGCTGAACTGGTGCATTACCGCCCCTTCATCCAGACGGCCGATTTGGAAAAACCCTCCCCCAGCTGACTTTACCATCCAGACAGCTTGGCAAGAGGAATGGGAGACCAAGGAGGTCCCAAACAAACAGCTGGTGATAAACCCCAACCAACAGGTCCCGGGCACCAACCTCCCAAGGAGACAGTGGTCTACACTCAATCGCTTCAGGACTGGACATGGCCCCTGCTTGGCCAGCCTTCACAGATGG
Source organism: Pholidichthys leucotaenia (assembly GCA_020510985.1). Classification (NCBI taxonomy): domain Eukaryota; kingdom Metazoa; phylum Chordata; class Actinopteri; order Cichliformes; family Pholidichthyidae; genus Pholidichthys; species Pholidichthys leucotaenia. The sequence goes on along the minus strand of CM035845.1, from coordinate 355,838,661 downwards.
GGCAGTAGCCCTAGCCCACTGTGCGCATGTGGAGAGGAGCAAACAATGGAACACATCATAGAGGCTTGCCCGCTCCAAAGACTGGAAGGAGGATTACACACCCTCCATACAGCAAACCAGGAGGCAACTGCTTGGCTTAAGGACTTTGCATTCGCTAAATAAAACTGCCCCGGAGTGTGGGCCACAGGCAGCGACGTCACAGCCTACATCCAGGCAAAAACAAAACGCATGTCATGTCTGAATAATATGAGCAGACCGGAGCCGTGCTGAACTGAGCAACGAACTGATTTTACTATGGAACACAGGCACAGTGGCCGTAGCTCGCCTGACGTCACCACGCAGGGCAAGAGTAAGGCAAGCCCCGAGGGCCAAACACACAGCACACGCCATTCCACACACGAGTCTCCCCTTCCGCTCTGTCTCAACCAACTTGCTCTACTTTTACCGAGGCCTTCTATTCTATTAGATAAATCCCCGTGTCCTTTAAAAATGTCACCAAAAGCAGAAGCTTTGCGGCTCAGCCATGTTCAGTAGTGCGCCCGGTGTCGGTTGCTGCACCCCCGCATCCCTCCGCTGAGCCTCCACAGGCCCTCCAGCATTTCACACATCTTTTTACGATGCCAAAAGCCTGAATTTGAGGGAGTTTTTTTTTTTTTATTTGCGATAAAAGTTGCAATGTTTTTAGTGTTTTTTGCACTAAAAGTTGTGGGAAGAATTCCAAATTTTAAAGCAGATGCTTTTTTCTAGTTTACTGCAGCGATATTCTATTGTGACGTAGGCGAGGTTCACACTAAGAAGAGGAGCAGATGGTTGTGATGAACAGGCTTTAGTCACACACAGCCTGAGCACAGACAGGAGGGGGGGGTCATTCTCCCAGACCTCCGTTTAAATCATGGTTATACAACACATGAGACATCTTGCCCTAATCCTGCCTATAAAACACTGCTGGGTCATTATAACGCAGTAATCTCATATAAACAACACACAAAATAACATCCACTGTTGCAAAGCATGCTGGGGAGATCCCTGATCCCCCCCCCCCCATACAGCCCCGACGTTACACTGCCACCCCCCCCCCCCCCCGGACTGGTTTCTGTCCCCAGAAAAATCAAAGTCAAATTCAAAAGTGCAACACGAACTTGTCCAGGTGTCAGGGTGGCCTTCGGTGCCGATGACCAGCACGTACAGGCCCCCTAGTGTCCATCTGAGTCTTGGTCGGGGTATCTGGTCAGGATGAAAGCTCCGGTTCGACCACCAGTGGGGCGGATGGCTGATACGTGTGGTGTAATTGTTATTTAGAAAGAACTACAAAGTCGCGCGGGGATGATGTCATGGAGGCGACTGGCGGGAGAGTGACAGACTAGCAGCGAGGTTGACATTTGGTGCAATAAAAGTGACGTTAAAAAACTACAGTCGGACTCACACAGTGTTTTAATAACACGACATGGTGTCAGAAGTCCTGTAGTTAACGTAGAGAGGTAAGCCCAGAAAGAAAAGGATCGTTTGTACACTGCACAGGGAGGGGAGTTTGCAGACATGATGAGTGAAGACGGAGACGCAAATGGAGGGATAGCAACCGCTCCGGGAGCCGCTGTGGCAGCGGGTCCGTGCGCTACGTTCAACATCCAGCCGCCGGAGCCCTTCGACTTTTCTAAGCCGCAGGAGTGGGCCAAATGGATCCGGAGATTCGACAGATTTCGCCTGGCAAGTAACCTGAATGCAAGCTCTGAAGAGAATCAGGTTAACACTCTGATATATTGCATGGGAGACGAGGCGGATGATGTTTTACGTGGGCTGGCTCTGACTGATGCTCAACGCAGCTTGTATGAAGCGGTGCGTGACGGCTTTCAAAGTTTCTTTGTGGTTAAAAAGAATGTAATTGATGAGCGAGCCAAATTCAACCTGCGAAAACAGAGAGGAAGTGAGACAGTAGATTCTTTTGTCACTGCACTATATGCGCTGGCTGAACACTGCAATTACGGTGTGCTGCATGATGAGCTACTTCGGGACAGACTCGTCGTCGGTCTGTTAGACAAGAGGCTGTCTGAACGCATGCAGCTAGATGCAGAGCTGACTTTGGAGAAAGCAATCCGGATGGCACGGCAGAGTGAGGAGGTGAAAAATCAGCAAGCTTCTCTGAGAGAAGACACCAGGACTCAGGCAAGTGAGGCAATGTCTGTTGATAGAGGGTTCAAGGGAAGTAGGAAGCCTGCTAAAAACAAACCTCAGCGTGCTCACAAACCGCACAGCACTCAGAACAGCAAGGAAAAGGGACACAGTTAAAATGTCATAAATGTGGCAGCTCTCCATCACATTCAGAACGGCAGTGTCCTGCAAATGAGGTGAACTGTCACGCTTGTGGGAGAAAGGGTCACTATAAACGTGTGTGCAAGACCGTAAAATCTGTACTTGAGGTGGAAGAGGATGAGGATGCCATCTTCCTCGGCAGTGTTACAACAGACGGTGATCCTTGGATGGTCAACATTGACATTCATGACAGCAGCGTGACGTTCAAAATTGACACGGGTGCCGATGTCACAGTTTTGCCACATGCTGTGTTCCAGAAAATACTCAGAGAAAACCCACCTGCGCTCCACAAAGCACCTAAGCCGCTCCTGGGACCGGGGAGGAGGCCACTTGATGTTGTGGGCGTTGCCAAGCTGTTGTTGAGAATTGGTGGGAAAGAGGAGATGGAGGAGGTGCATGTTGTCCGTTATGTGCACACTGCCCTGCTGGTGAGATCTGTGAGCTGCAGGCTAGGGCTTGTTGCACGCCTTGACAGTGTCACTATAGAGACATTAAAGGAGAACTATCCAAAACTATTCAGTGGACTAGGTGAGGTGCGCCAGGCATATGCCATCAAGCTCAAACCAGGTGCCAAACCATTTTCACTCAAGACACCAAGGAGGATCCCATTGCCACTAATGGACAAAGTCAAGCAAGAGCTGTCCCGCATGGAAAGCCTCGGGGTGATATGCAGAATTGAGGATCCTACAGACTGGTGTGCTGGCATCGTGGTAGTGCCCAGAAAGAACAAGATGGATCCTGTGCGAATATGTGTCGACCTCACTAACCTCAATGAGTCCGTGTGTAGAGAAAAGTTCATTCTACCATCAGTAGAGGAAACACTTGGGAGGCTGGCTGGAGCCAAAATATTTAGTAAGCTGGATGCAAATATGGGGTTTTGGCAAATCCCATTGACAGAGGATTCAGCGAAACTGACAATGTTCATCACGTCCTTTGGACGCTATTATTTCAAACGGCTACCTTTTGGCATTGCGGCCGCCCCTGAACATTTTCAGAACAGAATGGTGACAGAGGTCACAGAAGGGCTCGAAGGCGTGGTTTGTCACATCGACGATGTGCTGGTGTGGGGTCGTATGCAAGAGGAGCATGATGCTCACCTGCATACCGTGCTAAGAAAGATTCAGAAGGCAGGTATCACACTTAACATTGGCAAGTGTGATCTGTCAAAGTCTGAGGTGACCTTCCTAGGCCACGTGATCTCCGCCAGCGGCATCAGTCCAGACCTGAGCAAGACGGAGGCTGTGAGGGAAATGCCTGAGCCAAAAACAGTGAGTGAACTAAGATCTTTCCTTGGAATGGTAAACCAGCTAGGCAAGTTTATCCCGCAGCTAGCTGAGAGGGATAAAGCCCTCAGAGATCTCCTTTCAAACAAGAACTGCTGGGTGTGGGGCGCTGACCAGGCTAAATCCTTCCAGGACTTAAAGGATGCCCTGACGTCGCCACCGGTGCTAGCCGTATATGATCCTAACAGAGAATGCAAAGTTACAGCAGATGCATCGTCTTATGGACTTGGAGGAGTCCTGCTACAAAACTGGGGTGAGGAGTGGAGACCAGTAGCCTTCATGTCGCGGTCTCTCACGCCTACTGAGCAGAGATATGCACAAGTGGAAAAGGAGGCTTTGAGCCTGACCTGGGCTTGCGAGAGGATCAGCAACTTCCTCATTGGAAAACACTTCCAGTTGGAGACAGATCACAAGCCTCTCCTGAGTCTCCTGGGGTCTCAAGCACTGGACGCTCTACCCCCTCGGATACAACGCTTTCGAATGCGTGTTATGCGCTATTCCTACTCCTTATCTCATGTGCCAGGGAAGCGCCTGTGGACAGCTGATACATTGTCGTGAGCGCCTGTCGCAAGAAAAGGGACACCAGCTGACAATGAGCTGTTCGAGGACACAAATATCTACGTGGATATGGTGATGGAGAACCTACCTGCAAGCACTGTTTATCTGGAGGAGCTGAGAGAGCAGCTGCAGAGGGACAGTGTGTGTGCTTGAGTGATGCAGCTGTGTGCAGAAGGCTGGCCAGCTCATGGCATAAATGAACCTGCACTCAAGCTATACTGGACTGACAGAGCATTCCTTACTGTCCAGGATGGTCTACTGCTAAAAGGAAGAAGGCTTGTCATACCCTCAACCATGAGAAATGTTCTCACTAAGCTGCACGAAGGACACCAGGGTGTGGTTAAGTGTAGAGAGCGGGCACAACAGTCAGTATGGTGGCCAGGGTTGAGTCAGCAGCTGAATGAGTTGGTTCTCAACTGCAGAGCATGCTGTCAGGAGAGACAGAACCACAGGGAGCCACTGATGCCGACACCATACCCAGACAGACCATGGCAGAAGTTGGGAGCAGACTTGTTCATGTTAGGGAGCAAGACCTACTTGCTAGTAGTGGACTACATGTCAAGATATGTGGAGATTGCCCTGCTAACTCCCACAAGATCTAATGATGTGATCCACCACCTGAAGTCAATCTTTGCACGTCATGGAATCTGTGAGACCCTGGTGACAGACAATGGGCCACAATTCTCTGGAGCAGCTTTTGCAGCATTTGCAAAGTTGTACGGGTTCCAGCATGTAACCAGCAGCCCAAAATATCCCCAGGGCAATGCTGAAGCGGAACGTGCAGTGCAGACAGTGAAGGGGCTTTTGAAGAAGTCAGATGACCCCTATCTTGCTTTACTGGCCTACAGGGCTACCCCTCTCCAAAATGGGTATAGCCCAGCTCAACTGCTCATGGGAAGGCGGCTTCGTACAACTGTGCCTATTCTTCCTGCATTGTTGAGTCCTGCTCTTCCGGATAGAAATGCTGTTATGCTGAACGAAGGGAAGAGGAAAACAAAGGATGCACAACACTACAACCTGAGACACCGTGCAAAGCATCTCAACAGACTCACTCCAGGACAGGACGTGTGGGTGACCGATCAAGGAGCAGCAGGTGCTGTCATCGGAAATCACACCACACCGCGCTCTTATCTGGTGGAGGGACCCCATGGGACCATCAGGCGAAACCGTCGTCATCTCATCCCCTGGAACTCCTCATTGGAGCAGAGCAACAGTGCTGCAGCAGAGCAGTTCCCGGAAGGTGTTCCAGAACAACCTTCAGCAGAACAACCTGCAGCAACATCATCACAGCAGAACGTTCCTGAACCACCATCTACTCCTACTCTTAGAACCAGGTCTGGGAGAGCGGTTGTAAAACCAACCCAGTTGGACTTAAAAACAATTATGAAGATTGAACGTTTGAAAATAATAGAGAAAAAAAAGGGTTGCAAATGTATTGCACTATTTTTCTGATTTTGCACTCGTTTACATGTAAATGTTCAGGTTCAGAGTTTAGAGTGAGGACAGAACAGTACAGGGTTTAGGATGGAAGTATTGTACTTGATTTTGCACATATTGTTCAGTGCTAAGGGTAAACTGCAGTGTGACTGTTGTGTGTGTGAATGGAATTAGGTAGGACCAGATCTTCCAGCCACAGAGGCAGAATAATCCTCTAAGGTCTGTGGAATCAATGGCAGTCTACCCATTGATACTAGAAAGGGGAGATGTGGTGTAATTGAGTTATTTAGAAAGAACTACAAAGTCGCGCGGGGATGACGTCACGGAGGCGACTGGAGGGAGAGTGACAGACTAGCAGCGAGGTTGACATTTGGTGCAATAAAAGTGACGTTAAAAAACTACAGTCGGACTCACGCAGTGTTTTAATAACACGACAATACGAGGCGAGACGGTCACGGTGGAGCACCACGGCCCAGTCCCTTTTTTTTAGCCTCACCCTGTGCACCACATCCAAGAGTCTCTGCAGAACTACGCATGGTCCCAACCAATGGCTCACCAACTTCGGTGATTGTCCTCTCTTTCTCTCAGGGCAGAAAACCCAGACTCGATCTCCCGGTGCAAAGTCCCTCCCCTGGCAGCGGGAGTCATACGCTCACTTCTGCCGACCCCCCGCTGCTGCCAGGGCCTCTCGAGCCAGTTCGTGCACCATGTGGAGACGTTCTTTCAAACAAAAAAATAATCCAACCCGGGTTTGCCTTCCACCTCCGGCTCGGGGGGTGGGGGGGTGGGGGGAATACCAAATCCACCGGTGTGCGCAGCTCGCGTCCAAACATGAGCGCTGCAGGGGTGCACCGGGTGGAATCCTGAGCTGCCGTCCGGTATGCCCACAAAACAAAAGGCAGATGCAGGTCCCAGTCTCGCTGTCGCTGGTCCACTAGGATAGCAAGCTGGGTGGTGAGGGTCTGGTTGAATCGTTCTACCAGGCCATCTCTCTGTGGACTCCAGGGCGGTCGCTAGCTCGTTACCCAGATGCAGAACGCGGCTCCTGGGAGACGGCATGCTCTCAGAGTAGACACCCAGACAGGGAAGAACAAGTCCAATAGCAAACTCACGGCCGCTGGCAACTCGCTTGGCTGTGACCTACTGTTACATATGGCTCTCGCGAGCCATACAATGAGAGCCAATGGCAGACCAGTGAGTTTGCGATGTTTATTGAAATAAGGGAAAGGAACAAAGGAACAGGGCCTCGTGGGGCCAAAACACAAATGATGATACAAGGGCATACACTTACACACGATGCTGAATGACGAGCGGGTGGCTGGCGCCAGACGAAGGGGTTCCAGCCTTACCCACGCCGGAGAAGAGCGTGGATAATGGTGCGAGGTCACAGCCCTGAGTGATCGGAGCTGCTCCCTTTAATACTGGTTGACAGCGCCTCAGCTGATGAGAGGTAATTGGGCTCCAGCCGTCCCGTAGAGCTTGACAGCTGGGAGCCCACTGAAACGCTGTCACAATAAGAGCTGGGCTGAGGAGGAATATGGCCTGAGCGCCGGATAACAACGGCGTCCCAGCCCATGTGACATTCTGCCTTTTGTTTGTCTGATACAGCCATCATGTCCCCATCCACTAAAGCTGGAATTTTAACTGATGCCCTTTTCCCACTCATTTTTTTAAACATACCCCAGACATCACCTAGTTCTGTTCTCCTACCAAGGGTGGAACAAAATTCTCTCTTCATTGACCTTTTCCTGTTTTTAATCATCCTTCGAGCTACTGCCCTTTTCTTTTTATACTATAAAAAGAAAAGGCCCTTTTCTGACTAAGTTTTCACTAGTCATATTCTTCCTCAGCTCTCTGAATGCCTTGTTTCACTCTTTTATTGCAATACTACATTCGTCATTCCACCAGGGTACAGCCTTCTTCCTACTTTGTGCTGTTTTCTTATGCATACTTGCTATTGCAGCATTCAGAATATGATTGGTTACCTGACTTGAACACTCTTCTATGCCACCTTCTAATGTTATCAAATGACACAATTGAACACAGTATTGACTAAATTTTGCCCCAATATGTACCCCATACAATATGTATGGGTACATATTCATACTATGTAGGATAACTAAGTAGACGGTTATGCTGTTTATTCCATCTAGCTACAATGCTCCGCACTGTGTATATATATTTATATATTTATGTGTACATATGTACAGTATATTCGCTGCTCTTGTTTTTCTTGTCTTCTTGATTGTTGCTCTGAGTGTTGCTATCCCCGTGTTGTTGCAATCCTGGAATTTCCCCATTGGGGGACTAATAAAGGCTTATCTTATCTTATCTTATTCACATGTGCTCACTAAAGAATCAGATACCAGAGTCAGGTCAATACATGAGAATGTGCCCCTATGCACATCCACCCTGGTACCTTCACCACTGTTTAGACAAATTAACGATCTTCCATCTAACATCTCTTCCACAGCATTTCCATTGTTATCTGTATGTGTGCTTCCCCACAAGCTATTGTGGGCATTAAAGTCTCTACACCATATCTCTTTCATATGCCCTTCCCCTGCCATAACACTGAAAGTATCTGCCGTTAACTTCCTACATGGGTTGTAATAATTAATCAGCTTAATATTTCCTTGTCCATTTGACCTACATATTTCAATAATATTACACTCTATATCCTCAGGGGAGGGAATCACCCTATACGCCAGGCCATCTTTAATGAAAGTGGCACATCCTCCTCCATTTACAGTGTGAATTCTATCCTTTCTGACTGAACTGTATCCTGGAATAACAAAATCTAAATGAGGTTGAAGCCATGTCTCCTATACACACACTACCTGTGGAACAACTTCTAGTTCGTAAAGATACTTCTTGAGTTCTTGTCCGTTTGCTATAAGACTCCTTGCATTCCACTGTAGTATGTTCAGGTTCAGGTTCAGGTTCCTTTATTTGTACCCGTAGGTAGATTTGTTTTGCAGTCAGGTGACATCCATATTTACAAACCACAATTACATTCAACATGAACACAAACACAGGCACACATGAAGCTGACTATAAACATGATAAAAATACTCAAGGCTCCACCAATCAGGACATAGGACAAAGAGATAAGAGAAAAAACAAAAAGTATGTGTAGTACCATAACTAAGATCTTGTTTCAGCATGTGCAGTCTTTCCAGTTTCAGCTTTCAGTAAAGCATGAATCTGGTCAGCTGTGATATCTTTCACATCTAGGAAGCTTTCTGCTGCTTCCACAATGGTTTTGATTATGTCACTTTTCTTCTGTAGCTGTGCAGCAACATTCATGGTGTGGCAGATAAAACGTTCAAGTAGGTTCATTTTGTCTTCTTTTAATTATTTACCTTTTTGCTCTTATTAAAGACAAAAATAGAAAGGAGATGTTTTTACCTTCTTAACATGTTTCGACTGTGCACTGCAGCCTTCGTCAGAAGAGTCAGCTGATTGCTGCCAGGTGACATTTTATCAGCTGACTTTCATAGGCGGGGCCAGCCCAGCAGACCTGGCAGATCCACCGAGCCGGCTCCGCTTTCCGCAGTCAGATGGTGCTCCGGGGGAAGCTGTCTGCCCCGCAGGAACGGCTCCAGCGGGCTATTTACGTGACACAAGTAATTGGAAGATCTTGTGTCTCACTAATCTCTCTATCGAAGATATTGAAGATTTGTATGTCTTCGTGATAATGGTGATCGGGATCTTTCTGATTGGAACTGGGATTGTCCTGGTGTACCGCAAATTGCTGAAGATGGATACAACCTATCAAAATGCTGGCCAGGCGAGGTGCATCTGTCAAATTGAAAAATTGGAGAAGACCCTGATAGCGACAAATGGAGAACTGTCTCGGAAGGTGGATTACATCATGGTCTCGCTTAGGTCTTTCCACGATGGATTTAAAGCCCCGCAATGAAGGATTAAGTACTGAATCTACAGAAGAAATAAAAAGCCTTCTCTGTGATCAGTCCGATTTGGCTCAATTTCCCCATGAAAATTCCTCCTGGCTGTCTGCAGTCTGTGTTTTCAAAATCATCGAGCACAAGGCCTTGGACAGCCATCTGGACAGCCTGCCCAGATATTCGCAAGGACGATCGGCGGCAGCCAGACAAAACATCTCCTGCCAAGTGCCCTTGTGTTCTCTTATTATCATCAACATTGCTTCAACAGCGCACACACATTGATCCATGAACTGAATAAAGATACACACACTGCTCTCTTGTGTCTTGTGTCTTGTGAATCCTGTCTAGCGTATGTGCATCGAGAGCTTTTTTTTTCCTTGTAATCATAATATTGATTGATTATGCAACCAGTATTCTGAATCAATGATTTTTTTGCTCCTTCCTATTGTTCCTCGTATTATTCTTATTCTTATGCTACCTGTACCCTCTATCCTGTTGGCAGGCGCGTCCCCGATGCAGCCGTGTCACTGGAAATGCAGGTTCATTTTCTGTGTCAAGTCAAATTCTCTCGTATGTTATCAGTGATCTGTTAATGTACTTGGCAATAAATCTTTTCTGATTCTGATTCTGATTCTGATGGTCTCTGGAGAATGTGGTCCCAGGTACCCACCTCCCTTCCCTGTGACCACTTACCCTGTTCACTGAAATGAAAAGATTACAATATACTCGAAAATGATCACTTCCCACTGAAGACTCCTCCAAAACCTCCCACTCACACACACTTGCAATATTACTAGTCACCAATGTCAAATCAAAAACTGAACCACTCCCCGTATGTACATCAATCCTAGTTGCTCTACCATTATTCAAACACACTAGCTTCTTTTCTTCCAAGAATTCCTCAATAATCTCACCATTTAGGTCTGTATAATTTGCCCCCCATAACACATTATGGGCATTAAAGTCCCCACAAACTACCACCCTGCTCCCATCTATCCCCTCCATCTGAGATAACTGACTCAATGTCAGTCTCCTACAAGGATTGTACAAATTAACGACTACTAATTCCCCCTCTTTAGTCCAAATCTCAACTACCACGTATTCCGGCTCATCCCCTTTACCTACCTCTCTAAACTGAATTCCCTCCCTCACAAAAGTTGCACACCCACCTCCCATTCCCTCTTTCCTATCATTCCGAATAGACACATATCCCACTATTTTAAAATCCAGATTAGGCTTCAACCACGTCTCCTGAACACAAATGACATCTGGTTTGTCTGAAAGTTCCTCAATATATCGTTTAAATTCCTGC